>OW029929.1:2455000-3655000 GCA_932305915.1 Agriopis marginaria
GAATAAGGTTGAATATCGGACTTGCCGTTTGACCGAATAGTTGCTTAGAACTAAAGGACGTAAGTCTCAAATCGAATATAATTTATTATGAGAGTACTAATTAATCTAGTTAAATTTTGTCTTAGCACTGGAAAACAAACTATATTTTCCTTCGATGAGTATTTATTTTAGATATGTGACTGAAGTTCTATCCAAGAAAAAATCAAAAAAATCAGCAAAAAGGCACCTTTTTGAAAACAATAAAGTATCGAGTAAATATCTCGCTATTATGTTTCTGTCTTAGTGCCGGAAAGAAAATGAATTGAAAAATCACATATATCAATTATTACGTTGATAGGATATTTGGTTTAGTTAGAATATCATGGCAAATTAGCATAAAATTTCGGAGGCCCCCTCTTAAAATCAGGCGAATTGGCGGCCAAGCGCAAGCCTATTTATAATTAAAAAAAATTAAAAAAAAAAACATTTGGCTCGAACTGCTCAAAGAACCGATAACCGATGGTTCGATGGTATACCTACGTGCAAACATTGAGCAAAAATCGGTGTTGACTATTACGCATCATTACGCAGGAGGTTATCAATTATCGACTCTTTTTTTTGTATATTGGTTACGCGTTTACTCAGCTAATTATGAATTGATTTTTATGATTATTTTTTTGTTTGGTAGGTAATATTTTAGTAGTGGTCCCATATAAATTTTATCGAAATTGTATCAGCGCTTTTAGAAAAAATCAACAAACACCGAAACTATATACACAGATCGCGTTGACGAAACGTATGCGAAAAAAATATCAGCTATTCCATACAAAGCTCGTTGACACTCGACAAAATGAACAGCTGTTTTTTTTGCGGTTTCAGGGTTAATGTTGAGTACAATGACCTTCTTTAGGCTTAGTACAGTCTATATGCGTAACCCAGTATAACGCGGGAGTATCAAAGTTGTCTCGATATTTGTTATTACGATATAGTAGATAACAGAGACAGCTCAGTGGTTCGGTTGACACACGTCTCTCATGGGCGTAGGAGGGCCTTGGTGCACCCATTGAAATTCAAATTGTTAAGTAGGAAGTATAGCGAGTGGAATATAGCAGATTGGTGCTGGTAATTTACATAATATTAAACGGTAACAGAATATGGTATGAGCTAGGAAAGTAGTTTTGGGGAAAACGTAGGAAAAAACTTGTCGGTTCGTTGTATTGTTTTCCTAAACTTGTGTATTTTCGAGTGTAATAATGGTGGATTATTATTTATTAAGTGCTTGTGAACGTGCTCGTGAAAGTGATAAAAAAGTTGAAACATTTCTTTTCGTGTTGTTTCAAAAATCTATAGAAGCCTTTTGTAAAGTCTTCACCACTTTACTGGGGCATGAGTTTGACTTGATCGTGAATTACTTTGCTTAACTCTGACTTGTTTGACGCTATTTAATACTATGTATGTATTGGTCTTGGTCAACATAACGACTAAAAGACTTTGTATCTACGGTCATGAAAAATATAACAAAAAAAATTGCTAGGAAACATGATTCTCTTGAATTGGAACTATTTAAACCTGCTGTTGAAATATTTCCAATTCACTCCCCGACTAGGATTGTGAAGTTTAGAGTATCAATCCATTTACATCTTTGTCAAGGCCCACGGGAAATCGAGCAAAGTAGCATTTTTAAATTTTTTATTAAGCTTTAGTTGATATTCCAACTGGAATTTCATACTTACAAAAAATATTTATTAATAAATTGTGATTTCGAGACAAATTCAAGAAAAAATGCAACAAAATGAATTGGGCTTAATAATTAGATGAACTTTGATATAAAAACAAGGTGCGGCAAAAATAATGGAATTACAGGTATAGGCGCCTAAATACGTGAGATAACAAGCAAATTTTTTTTAAACTTTTTTTTTACCCTATTCACACGTTAGGTGAGCCTGGCTCTCCTAAGCTCAACGCCAACCGTCGCCGTCCCTCCGTATCAGAAGGTATATCAGGGAAAATGACGTAGTTTGCAGAACGTCTACGTTGGGCACTCGATGATCTTATATATCTTTAAATTCGGACAAGTGTGAGTAGGACCCGTACCCTGAGGGTTTCGTAGAAACTTAATAAATATATATGTAGATAGTTTATCCATCCCGGGAAAATATGCGAAATAGTTCTTGGCCGGAGTCAACACATCCTGAGGATGCCTCGTGAAGAGGCGAAACAAGTGTCGACCAAGGATTCATATATTATATTATTTTCCTAGGTGTCGACTAAGTGCTCCAAGAAAACGGGCATTTAATATGTAGTTTATTTAATTTAGATTTAAATTAATTTATACTCATAGTCATTACACATTAATTAGATACTGATTTGTTTCAAATATTTCTAAAAATTAATATCATTATTACAAATTAGTTACAGGTATAACGAACTTTTGATTCAGAATTAATTTATTTTTGTTTCAGGTGAGGTGAAATTTATTTTATTTTATTTTATTTTACAAGGAAAACATACAGCTGCTAATTAATACAGTAGATATACGATAAATAGTTACACAAAAGCCAAAAACATGTATCATTAACAAAGATTATTAAGTTACATGTTAATTTTCTCTTGTATGTAATTAATTTTTGTTTCAGATAAGGCTAAATTAGCATCATTAACAAATGGTAACGCAAGATTCAATCAAGTAGGTAACTTGGTAGGCAGAACCGGCGTTAGGGTAGGGCCTGGTGGGGCAACCGCCAGATAAAAAGGGTGCCCAAGACGCCTATAAAGGGACGCCATAGGTAAAATAAAAATCTATATAATAATAAATCTATTCTATCTAATCTATTCTTTGCCTTTTTTCGGTTTGAATGCCGTAGAAGTCTCGCCCAGGGCGCTGCCGGCACTGTAGGTAGTTCTAGGTAACAGATGCATTATTATAGATGTTTCGGATCGTGATCGCGATCGCGTGCCATCTCACTTACGCACGTGGTGCGAGTAAATAGATGCGAACGGGACGGCATGCAATCTCGATCACGATCAAACTTCTATAATAAGGCCGCTGTTTTTCGAAATAAATCATAATTTGAAACAAAGTAATAAATAAATTCATTATTTGCGTAAACAAGACCAAAAAAAAAATGAATAACATGCATTGAAACTTCTTACATATTTACATGTATAAAAAACGAAGTGCAATGAACTTGTGCGCGTAACGCTATTGGCACAAGTGGCCGTTGTAATGTTTAGCTATTGCCAGTAAATACAATAATAACACATTGTTATCGCGCTCACTAGTCACAGTTTAATGGTGGAAAAGAAAAACAAGTCAATTAAAAAAGGAATGTGCTCGATACTGCGGGTTGGAAATAGAATCGATGCAAATAATCAACTTAGTCACGAATAAATTTAAATAATTGTTATTCTTTTGCATTTTAATTTTAAACTTCTATTCCAAAAACTCTCGCTTTTTATAACCATGTAGTCTGCACCTATAATTGTGGTGGCGTTTAGTTTAAGTCTTGTACCTTGTCTCCGTCATATAAAGTAAGGGCGTAAATCATGTTGGTGTTCATTAATAAAAAAAAATATATATATTTTTATTCTTTTATTAATTTTTATTTATTTTATTAATAGGCTTGCATTTGACCGCCACCTCGCCTGATGTTAAGCCATGATGCGGTCTACGGTGGAGTACGCTTGTGTAGAAGAAACCGATTCACTCGTAATTTGAAGACACCCAAAAAATATTGAAATTCCTTTCCGTACGTCATAAAATTCCGTTAAAAATTTAATAAGAAATATTTCAAAATATAATCAATACATAAATACATTCAATCTACTACGTATTGTCACTGGGAAAACGCACTAACATTGCGAAGCCAAAAACAAATGCAAAAAAACCAAATTAACGTCAACAAATTTTGACAATAATTGTATAGCTTTTCAATAGGTAGAAACACAGGTAGAAACTATGAATCGACTACCTCGATTATTTAAATAATAAAGGTCACCACTCAATCACTATGCGCGCCAGATTATAGGCGGCAAAACCATGTTTTTTTTACATTCCGTCGCTTCCGTCATTCGCGATATTTTCGTAAACTGTGCGTGATGCAAGTTTCAATAAAGTTGTGTTAAAAGCGGCGCGAACCGGTTTATTATCTCATACCCTACAACCTGATTGCTGATAATGGATATTGAATCTCGTTTGGTGCAGTTATTAATCTAGATTATGTAGACTCATCATATTGGTAAGACGCTGGTAGGAGATTTATTTCGCTGGGTATAGGCTATAAATTTACAATAAACTGTTAAAATTACAATTAATTAATTTATAAACTGAGTTACGGTCGTCTCTGTCCGAACATCAATATTCTTGGACTATATTCTTGGTCATAATCATTGCATTGCAGTACTTATCAACTTGAGTCTCGTGCTGCATTACAGCGTAGAGCTGTAAGAATTGTTGACGATCCTAAGTTCGCCAGCACGGGCCGCGGACAAATTGTCTTTCCACCGTTTTTATCCCGCGATAAAAAGACAAACGTATCCATATTCTAGCTTTGTCGCGTCTAGGCGTGGATAAAAACGGTTGAAAGACAATTTATCCACAGCCCGTGCTAGGCCTGCAGGGGGGGTTAGACAAGACGCACTTTCTGTTAGCGTTAACGCCTGCGGAAAGATGAAATTGTGTGAGAATGACATTGACAATGACATTAGCTTGAGAGATGTTATCTCAAGCTAATGTCATTTTCATACAATTTCATCTTACCGCAAGCGTTAAAGCTAACATAGAATTGGCCTTGCCCCAGGTCAGAGACGTTGGATCTCTCTATATTATATCACATTTACAACAGGGAGTGTTCTGAAGAACTGTTTGATCTGATGCCGGTGTCGGTTATATTATTGCTCTAGCCACCACCACCTGAAAGCTCATCCACATAATTCATAGGTCAGTGGAAATCCCACACTGTGCGATTCCCACGATCTTTCTTGCCTACCTGCAAAACGTGGAATGAGCTACGATCCGCGATGTTATCGAGAAGCTACAACATAGGGTTCTCCAATGTCTCAACGTATTTGTGATACCTCTCGTGTTACAAGTATTCATAGGCGACGGTGACTGCTTACCATAAGGCAGCCCGTCTGGTTGTTTGCCACCTATGGCATACAAATAATAAAAAACTGACCTGGTTCGTGGTGAGGTCCCACTGGTCGGCCACGAAGGAGTTTCTGCTGTAGAGTAGCACCGGCACTTGGTGCTCCTTCACGGGCGCTGGGTCGCTGTTCACCCGCACCACCGTCAGGTGCGTCGTCGTTGTGCCCACTGGGGACAAGTATCTATGGTTACAATCAAGGTGTAGTTGGTTGAAATCAGCTGTTTCTGAAGTTTTGTGTTCAAAGAGTAGTCTTCTTTCGAGTCGATGTTCCGCAAAATATAATTATATTTTCAAATTAAGTTTTTAGGCCAAAACTCTGCCACCTCAATGGCACTCTCCGTGGCTTCATTCAGGTCGTCTTGTGTGCAAGTTGTAGGACACGCTGCACAGTCCATCAAGTGAGCAGTGACATCAAACGAGCAGTGACCTCCATGTATACTTCTACTATATTGCTATTTTGTTTGGCTCAATATCGCAAGGCAGTCAGGCAGGCCTGGCTTCAGGGTTGGTCCCATAGTAAAAGTTTTTCATAATAATGAATACAATGGCCTCCTTTCGGCTTAGTACAGTCTATTATGAGCCCTGTATTAACTTATACTAAGTATTTTGTACCCTGTTTGGCAAGCTCCGTTAGGCACAGAAGCGGCCACCGAGAGGATTTTAGGTGCCCACATAATCTGGCTGAATCGCAGTCGGGTATCTTTAAAAGATTTGCCCCCTTCACAAAACATATATTTTCCATAGATTGGATTTCAGAAGCCATCTGTTGTCAATTATATGTAGTACTAGCTGCGCCCCGCAGTTTCTCCCGCGTAGTGATGAAAAATGGTGATGATGATGATAATGGTGAAAAGTAGCATATGTCACTCTCTGGCTCTTGAACTATACCCATGCAAAAAATCAGGTCGATCCGTTGTTCCGTTGCAGCGTGAAATAGGAACAAACATCCATACATCTATACATACAAACTTTCGCGTTTATAATATTAGTAGGATCAATAAAATTCCCAACAAGTGAAGTAAAACCGAGTCTGCACTTTCAAAGGGGACCAATTGAGTGCAAAAAACACCACGCTCTAAGTGAATCACTAAGCACAGGCGTAGTAACAAGAGGCAACGACTCATGTGGAGAAACCAGCGTTACTTGCTCACTCATATGTGAAAACTAACACTTACTTGGAGCGTACTCAGGATTATGAAAGGGGGGCATGATTTCATTGTAAACTGGTTTCCAAAGAGTCGCCTGAAAAAACCTTCCTACTCTCAACCTCTCATCTTACCGCTAAGATCTCCGCAAGTTTACCGCCCTGGAGGGTTAGACAAGAGTCACTTTCTGTTAACGCCTGCGGAAAGATGAAATTGTATGAAAATGACATTGACAATGACATTAGCTGTAGAGATGTTCTCTCAATCTAATGTAATTTTCATACAATTTCATCTTTATAAAGTGGGTTTTATCTAAACCCCCCCCCCGGGGTGCAGTTAGACGGCTTGTAGTGGCTTCAAAAAGTTGAAAGTTATATAATTTTAGGCACTGATACTTCTAGCTGTCTGCAGGTAGACATTGATGATCCATTTACAGGAAATTGCACTTTTGGGAGTTATGGTAAAGTGGCGTGACGGGTATGAACGTATATGGCCTAAATCAGGCTTGATGCTCGAACTCACCCTGCAGACGACATTTTCGCCATTTTTTTAATGAGGATTTTTAGTAAGTTCATTGGAGTCGCTGCATGTTTCTTAGTGTGCGTAAAAATTAGTAAGTGTTAAAAATTAGGAGCGTATTAGTAAAAAAGTATGAGAAAAACGGTGATATTTGAATACTAACGATAATTTTATTGTGCTAAGGCATATCTCCCTTGTTTGTTTTTATCTGAGTTTTTACTTCAGCTCGGAAGAATAACATCGCAGAATATAAAATGCACCTAAAAGGCAAGCTAGCTAGATTTGTTTCCACGTAGCTAGATTATTGAGCATACAATTATATGCCGATTTTTATTTTGCATATGCGCAGTTTTTTTATTTCTGGTATGTACAATAAAGACATTGTATCTAATATTTTACCCCTCGTGACTCAAAGTTTTCGTGATCCTTGCCCCGGAAATATTCGATATCCCTTCCTCCCCCCAATAAACATACGGAGGGAGAAATACCCCCACTGTCCCTTAATTCTTTTCTATGTAGGTTAGGTATATCCCTCTTTGTGTACCCATTGGGGCAAAACCGGTGAGAAAATTTACATAACACAGGTAGGTATATTGCATTTGCAGTCACGATGGCTTTTACCGGCCCGTTCTCACGTAATAGACTCGTAGTTATTTTATTTACCTAATACAATCGTAATGGTGAATAACTGGCTGGTAAAGTTTGTAATTAAATTGCAAATATATTATTATAAACACGGTGGAATGTCACTTACACGACGTGTAGTCTTGGAATCATCTTGGAATAGTTACGCCGTGTTTTTCTCTCTTATCAAAAAAGACAAAAGACAGAGTAACTATTCCAAGGGGTCTAGACAAGTCGAGCCACTTTCTGTTAGCGTTCACGCATGCGGAAAGATGAAATTGTATGAAAATGACATTAGCTTGAGATATTTTATCTCTAGCTAATGGCATTGTCAATGTCATTTTGATACAATTTCATCTTTCCGCAGGCGTGAACGCTAACAAAAAGTGGCTCTTGTCTAGACCCTCAAGGCTACTCCACGATTATTAGTAAGGGGGTCCGAGTTTGAGATCATTTGTTTCAACGAGTCCCGTAACAAGAGTTCCATTTACCACCTCCTGGCTTCATCATCAGACTCTCTTGTCGTCAATGGCCGCCAACATGGTAATTGTCGCGACGCCATCTTTGATGACATGGCAATATGGGTAAGTATCAGTTTCGAGTAAATCGGGGGCACCAATTACGATTTTGAACTTTAAAAAAAAAGTTAAAAATGGCAAGTGACCACTCGAGTTTGGGATCTCTTGTTTAGGGGGGGGGGGGGGGGGAAGGTGGTGTTACTATTACCCATCCACAGATATACCACAGAAGCCGTGGTAGCCTGTTTGGAAGACCGCTAGACTTGAAAGCGTCGCGGTTTCAAACCCCGGGCCCGTACCAATGAGCTGTTTGGAGTTTATGTACGGATTTTCATACCACTGGTTTTTCGGTGAAGGAAAACATCGTTAGGAAACCTGCATACGTACGGAGAAGAAATTCAATGGCGTATGTGAATCCACCAACCCGCACTGGGCCAGCGTGGTGGATATTGCCCAATCCCCCTTTCGGGGGTGGGCTAAAAATCCAGCAGTGGACTGTTAAAAGGCTGATTATGATGATTCACAGAGATCGAGTTTTTTTTCCTTCCGATTTTTCATTGTGATTTCTTATATTTAAATATGTTGGAAACGTTCTAAAGAAATAGCTATCGCGGTTGAGCGCAGCCCTAACATTACGTAATTTTTCTCTCAAATCTAAGCTTCGTAGCAAAAATATTAATTAGCACATGTCAGACAAAATAATCTGCGTTCACGAGAGCGGTGATAAGCTATCGAGAGCACTTCGAAATGATGATATTTTGTGCAGGAGCCAGTATAATACTTGTCTAGTGTTGTACAACTATGATTAGTTACGGGATATTTACCGTGGTAAGGTGGAATAAGCTCCCGATATTTAGGCGCAGTTACATGCACCATGTTCACGGGCAGACACCCGCCACCCTTACCACCTTACCACAGTAAATATCCCGTAAATAATCATATAACTTTAGTGAACAACCGTAAAAGTTTAAAACAACGATAAGATTCACAAAGAAAACTTGAATTTCAAATGCAAATTCTATGCAATGTATTTTTAGTACATCTTTTGTTGTCCTGTTGAACGTTGCATTAAAAGACGAGAAATAAGATTTGAATTATCTTATGAGAATAACTCATTGCATAACACACTCCGGGGTCCGTGGCCTTTGTCAACTTAGGTAGGTATACAATTTTTGTCAATTATATATTGCTCTTTTATATTTGACTTTCATGAAGTTAATTTGACGCTACTTTGCCCTGGGGGGCTAGACAAGAGCCATTTTCTGTTAGCGTTAACGCACGCGGAAAGATGAAATTGTATGAAAATGACATTGACAATGACATTAGCATGTGAGATGTCAAGCTAATGTAATTTTCATACAATTTCATCTTTCCGCATCTTTTCTTAACGCTAACAGAAAGTGGGTCTTGTCTAAGCCCCCTCAATCCGAAGCAACCGTCGATGTAATTTAGTTATAAGATTGACGACTTGTGCGATGAAATAATAAACTAAAATCCAAATTATTTATCATACTATACTAAATGCGAAAAGTTTCTTGGTAAATATTGGTTTGTTTGTTCCACGCAGCAACAGAGCAACGGATCCACCTGATTTTTTGCATGGTTAGAGTTCAAGGGCCGGAGAGTGACATAGGCTACTTTTCATCATCATCATCACCACCATTTTGCATCAAAACGCGGGTAAAACCGCGGGACGCAGCTTGTTGAAAATAAAAACGGATAATTCTACTAACATTTATCTCACATACTGTTAAACTGAAATAGATTTCCTAATACAAATAGGAATAAAACCGAGAAGCAGGAAGTAGATAAATACCTAACTACATGAACTTGTTAAAGAATGGTGTTATTAATCGGGAAACCAGCGGGGTATCAAGTGCTACCCCAACGCGATGCGGCGAAGCCTTCTATAATAAAATCATATACAATACTAGCTGACCTGACAGACGCTGCCCTGTCTTAGAAAACTGTCAAACACGCAAAGTTAAAATTGTAAGTCTTATTTTTTTACACCTCAAGGGTTACATTATTGGAGTTTTAGTAAGGATCCCTATTTTTTTTTTAAATATTGTATAGCCTATGTTTCCCGGGGATAGTGTAGCTTCCCAACAGTGAAAGAATTTTTCTAATCCGCTCAGTAGTTTTGGAGCCTATATATTCAATGCAAATAAACAAACAAACAATCAAATATTTCCTCTTTATAATATTACTAGTAGGCCGCCCCGGCTTCGCACGGGCGAAGCCGGGATATATAGCATATGTCAACCGGGGATAGTGCAGCATCCCAACAGTGAAATATTTTTTCAAATCGGTTCAGTAGTTTCGGAGCCTATTCAATGCAAACAAACAAACAATCAAATCTTTCCTCTTTATAATATTAGTATAGACTAGCGTTCCGTGAACTTTGTCCATGGATTTCCGCTAAATTAAATAATACTAGTGGCACAGAAGACATTAGTACAAGTAATGCAAGCTATCTATTGTCGAACTAATTTACAAACACACAAAACTCACAAACATACATACAAACGCCGATGTTTCTGTAGATGAAGACCTTCGCTTCGCTCGGTCAATTATCACACAACCATTGGACTGGTAAAACTTTAAGTAAGTTAAGAGGTCTATTACAAAATGAACCGTTAAATTTTAAGTATTTGTATTGTTGGGCATAAAACTAATAAATAAAGCCGTAATCTTTAAGAGAAATATAAAATAAGTAAATTAATTATAGCAAGTCATTTAACGAAATCCATTTTCAAACTTTCCCTTCTAAAGTTTTACGAAAAACTACTTTTGTAAATTGGAGGTAACAAATGGATATGTTGAGTTTTACCAAAATCTGAAACCGCTACATTCAATAAAAAATACAGATCTATTTAATACAGCAACTGAATTTTCTACAGATATTAATAGTAGTGAGATAAATTATACAAAAAATCCAGTTTTCGATGCATTTTTCATCAAAAAATGTGATAGGACCCTTAAAATAAAAATATCGATATATATCCCATCACTAGCGCCCATATAATCATAGCAGGCGGGCGATACCATATCACTGTACATTAACATTGTTATCATATCAACATGTGTTGGGTTCGGCTCACGAATTCCTCAACAAATGCCTAATTATTAACTGTAATTATTCTAACAGTTTAATAATTATTAATTACCTTATTAACGGATGGTAACGTGGTAAAAACATGTTTGTTTAACAGGATGTCGATATGAAAAGCGGTCAGTAAGTAACAAATGATGTGGAGATAATTTTCTCGCAGTTTCTATGGTCGTTTTTTAGTGAAATTAAAAGCGTAAAAAGGACGCGAGAATTTTGGCGCGCCGCGTTCAGTGCCGCGCCAGGCGTCATCGAGGTCGGACCTATGCTCGTTTTTGTCGTTGCACTCCCCCCGCGGGCGTCCTGACTCTAGCATGGCGTCGCTATAACTTGGCGGGGGCTGAGGGAGCGTTTTGTTGCCTACGCGACTCGGATAACCGCCCGTTAGAAATGATATTACGAGTAGTAGGAAACAAAATAAATAATTATCAATACTAAAACAGACTTCAAAATTAAGTAAGCGCTCGAACAAAATCCTACTAATAATATAAACGCGAAAGTTTGTATGTATGGTTGTATGGATGTTTGTTCCTCTTTCACGCAAAAACTACCGAATGGATTTTAATGAAAGTTTACAATAATATAGCTTATACATTAGAATAACACATAGGCTTATAACGGGTTGTAGTAGCGAGGCCGAAGACCGAGCTCTACGCGTACGAAGTAGCGGGTTTCAGCTAGTAATTTATATTGCCAAAACATGACCAAAATAAGTGATACTATTGGATCAACATAATCAAACCACGAACGAAATATATTATAATATTTTTTTTTTTAAATAAGTCTATATTGTTTTTTTTTTAAGAGCTTCATACGATTGAACAGGTTATTTTCTTGAAACATGGCTAAGAACACTCGATCAAGTCACCTTTCAAACAACAAAAAACTACCTAAATCAAAATTCGTTGAGCCGTTTGAGAGCTACGATGCCTCATGCCACAGACACAGATACAAAGGTTACAACTTATAACCCCTAGTTTTGCGTCAGGGGTTAAAAATAACACATTTTAATAGCTAACCACAATAGCTAGAGGAATTCCGCCCTTTTATATGAACTGAACGAAGCAAGTTTTGCAACTTGCTTTAGGCATGTAAATGATGCAAATTGTTTCAAGGCCTGTTAGTGAGACCGTGTTACTTCTATGTTAAGACCGCGCTCACAGGTCAAACATTTTCAACTTTCTCACATAATTTTATTTTAAATAAAAAATCAACCAGTGAGTATTTAAAAAAACCGATTGGGCATTATCTTTATTGTATAACATTGTAAATATGTAGCTGCGCCCCGCTGTTTCATCTGCGTGGATACCCTCGATAAAAATAGCTTAAATTACTTTTTATAACATCAGCTATCTGCCAGTGAAAATCCCGTCAAAATCGGTCCAGCCGTTTTGGAGTCCATATGGAAGGGCACATACACAATTACACACAGATTTTTTATTAGTGATTTACGTGTTGATATTTTAGAGGATGGCGAATAATATTGAAAAACACTCGAGATAACATTGTTTTTCTTATGATCGAAATATACTCGTAAAATTTTTTTTTTCGATCTGTTCAGCCATGTTATAACATAACTACACGGAAATTGCTTCATACAATTTGCAATGTTATTTTAAATAAAAATTGTTTTATCAAATTTGCACCAAATGATATTTGTGAATATGTGCGAGATATACATAGCTCAGACCGTTGAGCGCGGCCTTAAATCAAGTAATTAGATGTTTATTATCGGACTAGTGCGAATCCCCAATACTGGACACTGAGAATTCTTCGACGATTTACTCAATAGTAAATATGTAAAGAATGGATGATAATGCTTTGTAACTATTTATTTTAAAGAGTTAACAAACCCTCGTGTTGTAGGCAGGGTTGCCAGACACCCGGGAAATCCGGGATAGTATAGGTATCTTGTTCAGTGTCCAGTAATTTCACTGTACTGTCCCGGAATACGCGAATACTAAGTTTTTACTAACTTTCGGCCCCCAAACTACACACGCGCTGCCAAACCTCATAGAAGACCAAACGAATAAATCCACATCACAAGCAAACATTTTCCTAGAAAGAGCAATTATCTATCAAATAACTATTTGGCTGACAGGTATGATTTTGGCCCTGATGGTATTTACAATAAGTTTTTAACTTTAGTCGTACAATAAGTTTAAGTCGTAGTTAAGTACAATATTATAATTTTAACTTAAGCTATTTTTAATTTTCTATTTTCTATTGTACAACAATATGGGTTCCATGCCTGTGTGATCATGGGTCGCGAAGGGGAAACCGTCTTCATGGTTTATACATTCCTGGTACTTGGGACTTGGTGAAAAAAACTATTCTTAATTATTATATTGCACATAGAAATTAGCCGACACTCAAAGTCAAAATAGTAGGAAAAAATAAATAAGTATAACATTTTTGTTTTCACTGTACTTTACTGCCAGTAGTACTATTTGGAACAAAATTTGCGTGTCCAATCTGTCCGACTGGCCAGTCGGACAGATTGGAATATTTTTGTCCAAACAGTCCGATCATCGGACAAATAGTCGGACAGAATGGAATAAACGGAAATAAAGACATTTTATTTATTTTATTTTATTTAGTCCCGTAAATCAGATTAATTAAAATTGCCATGGGATGTGCTCTTTGAATAATAGTATAGTATCCATACCGGTCCACGTACTAACGCCGTTCCTAACCCCAGTAATGTCCAAGAATTGTTAGGCAACCCTGGTTGTAGGTGCAAAGAAATTCTTGCACTTTGAAAGGTGACTTGAACGAGACAGCTAGCTAGACCTTACGGCTAGCTGTTTAAAGCAGTTTTAGTTGATGAAAAATTTTTGCGCGACCGCAAACCGTATCTGGGCGCGTTAAGGTTCACGTTCGCGTGATTTTCCAAACTGCACGGTTTTAACATTAGTTTGATACCGCGTATAAGCAGTTGGCCGTAAGGCCCCTGTTCTTAGCTATGATTCAAGAAAATATATTCAGCCGTTTGAAGATTATCACCTCATTTGTCGGGGGGTTTAAATAACAAAAAGAAAATTATGTATGTCTAATGTCTACGATGGTCGTATTGCTTTTTTGTTACAATGTTTTTGTTGGGATGTGAACCCACCGTCCCCACCCTTCGGATTGTAATTCGGACGCGCCAACCACTGCGCCACCATCGCTACAAAATATGTAAAGCTGCGTACCTACTGGGCTCGCGCAGCTCGGCCCCAGTGGGAACGCGGCTTAACACAAAACAGAGTAGGCACTGTACCTACAAGTTCAAGGCCACTGGTTGTTTACATTCTACATTCTGGCTTTGTACGTTATCGGCTAGTTTTTAGCTAGTCGAGTGTGCTGATAAGAACCACTGGAGAAAAATATTGTTATTGACGCGGGTTACACTACCCGACCTGACGCACGGCTAGGGATGCCAGATAGCCGAGGTTCTTCCGTCGCCGGTTCGGTCGGTACTCGGTACGTAAGTACGTACGGGGTAACGGGTCTTTAGCGGCTTTAATTAGCAAATTATCATTAGTGTGATTCGTGTTTTACGATACCTACTAATTGAAAAAAAAATGCCTCAGTGTCGGCCTTGGCCCCACTGAGGCCGTATGAAGATTCTGGCTAGACCCGTGAGTATATCTATTCAATTCTATCAATACATACTCGTATATAAAAATGAATTTCTATTAACTTTAGTCACGCCATAACTACATGATTTGATTCCCTCCTGCCCATTTTTCTATCGGACTGCCAGAGTGGGCACGAAGAATCGACACCGATTATGGTTGATATTCCGAGAACCCGTACGAAGCGCTTTGATTCCACATTTATTGTGCGAACTGCTAGTCTGTGGAATTCGCTGCCTGAGTGGGTGTTTCCCGATAGTTACAATCTGGGTGTCTTCAAGTCGAGAGTGAATAGGTTTCTTCTAGGCAAGCGTGCTCCATCGTAGGCCGCATCATCGCTTCGAGTTGGCGGCCAAACGCAAGCCTATTTATAATAAAAAAAATAAAAAACTAGACAACGATTTCACCGATTTCATTAATCTTTTAAGTTTTTTAATACTTTGTAGAAGGTTCTTAAGGAACGAAAAATTAAGAAAATTGCGCAGAAACTTGGAAAATTTCAGAAAACTTAACGACGATTTTAAGTTCGCGCGTTTGACAGTTCTAAGACAGACCAACATCTGTCGGGTCAGCTGGTAAATAGTAATAGCTAATTTCACTCGGACGCAGTCGAAAGAAAAAGCCATAGAGCAGGTTGACGACGAACTGATCACCGTGAGACGAATTGAGCTTCTAATATCATCTTCATGGTGGATAAACACAGCCGCAAAATGTTATTTACATATTTAATAAGTTTTTTTGTTGAAGTGGCAATGGGCAGGCCACATCGCTCGAAGAAACGATAACCGATGGGGAAGAAAGGTTCTGGAGTGGAGACCACGAACCGGAAGACACAGCGTAGGGAGGCCTCCCACTAGATGGACCGACTACATTGTGAGAGTCGCGGGCATCCAGTGGATGCAAAAGGCAGGCTGTCGTTCAGTGTGGAGGTTAAAGGGGGGGGCCTATGTTCAGCAGTGGATGTCTTCTGGCTGATGATGAAGTTTTTTTAAGGTAAATATATAATCTACCGACAACATTTCCCTGTATATATGTGAATTTGTGTTAAGTGTAATGTAAGTGTAAACTCAAGGGTTCGTCTGTTGTCCGGCGCTGATAGCCCTTGACTTTCAGCATTTATGCCGAGACGGACCCATTCGACACTCATTGTATCCTCTAGATATAAGTTTTTTGTAAAGGTGTCGAATAAAATTTATTTTCTTTCTTTCTTTCTTTCTATATAAAACTTTTTGCTAAAATTCTATGGACAGTTATCCGGATATGTGCGCTTTACAATCTGACGGCGCCCGCTTCGATCCTCGGCCCTGCATTAATTATTTATTTAGTACCTAAATCAATTATGTGCAGTTTCGATGCCACCGCTCAACAACGGCAAAGGAAAACATCGTGAGGAAACTGGTATTTCCAAGAACCTTTAAAGTGCAAAGACATAATATGACATTCACCAACACGCACTGGGCCAGCATGGAGGATTATTGTCTATCCTCTCTCTCTCTCTGAGAGAAGGTCTGCGTCCCAGCAGTGGGAACATGAAAGGCTGATAATGATGATGTCATGACGTCATCTTGTATGTATGATGACGTCACTTACCAAGTAAAATATCCTTAAAATTAGAGGAATCTATCGATACCTTATTTATCAAAATAGGTTGATGAAATATGTGGGGATGTATACTGGGTTACGCAGAAAGAGTGTATTAAGCCGAAAGGGTGTCCAGAGTGTCCATCATTTTGAACAACTTTTACTATGGGACCAACCCTGCAACCGCGAAAAAACTGCAGTTCCATAGAACGGTCGTTCACACTCGACAAAATGTATGGAACTGCAGATTATTTTTTCGCGATTTCAGGGTTTGGCCTATTGTTGTTATAAGATGTTTGTTGTTATGAGTTGTTTTATAATGATGGGTACTATGGTCACTATGGGCCCCTTTCCGTTTAGTATACCCTTTCAGCGTAACCCTGTATATTATTACATTATCCTGTCCATTGGCGGCCATGGGGGCCATGCCCCCCCTAAACACCTAGCAATTCCATACATTCGACTCAATTTTTCGATTTGATTCCTTCGAACCTTGTCAGAATGCCCCCCCCCCCCCCCCAAATGAAATCCTGGATCCGCCCCTGATCCCGTCATTTGCTTTCTATCGTCGCAAGTTGTCGGGTAAAATAGAGCGAAAGTGCGCGAAAACCGTGAACACGTAAAGACTATAATCGAACCTCTATCAGAGATTCGACAAGCTTCTGCAAATCCAACACCGGCCGTAATAGCTATAAAAATTATACTGCCACCTACAATCTCAGAATAACGCAACTCGTACACTACTACCTTCCGAAATCCGAACATTACAGTTACCGCAGCTGAGTTTATTTTATTTAAGTTTTCGCAAAGGCAAACCTAAAAAATGCACATTACTGTAAATTGTAACATACTCGTATATACACATATTAACAAGTCGGAGCGACCGGCTTAATCTTACGTAAGTAATTCCCGTGTAATATATCCTACTATCCTACTAATATTATAAACGCGAAAGTTTGTATGTATGGATGTATAGATGTGTGGATGTTTGTTTCTCTTTCACGCTGCAACGGAACAACAACGGATCGACCTGATTTTTTGCATGGGTATAGTTAAAGAGACAGAAAGTAACATAGGCTACTTTTTATCATCATCATAATTTTTCATCACTACGCGGGTGAAACCGCGGAGCGCAGCTAGTAAACAATATTAACAAGTCGGAGCGACCGACTTAATCTTACGTGAGTAATTCCCGTGTAATATAAATAAAATAATAAAAAGGTATAAGTTGAAAATTATAAAAAAAAACGATGAAAGACCTCTTCAAACATCTGAACAGATTTTCGTGAATCATCAAGAACACTCGCACAACTTAAAAAAAAAATAAAAAAAAAATAATAATATTCGGTTTAGCAGTTTGGAAGCTACAGTACCACAGACAAACAGATACTGTCATATACACGCGTTAACCTAATAATACCTCTCTTTATGCGTCCGGGGTTTAAAAAGAGGTAAAGTTTGTAGAAGTTTATCTAACCGAAACTACTGATCCGTTTTTAAAAATTATTTTACTATTAGAAAGCTACACTATCCCTGAGTGCTATAGGTATCAGGTAGGTTTTATAATTATAAAAGTTAGTTTTCTATACTAAATAACCGTATTAACTGTTTTATGGTATTAAATGACACTTAGTTGGTAGTGGCATGGAACGCATCTGGCGTTCCATGCATTGAGTGATTTTATGCTAGCCTTTATTTCAATAGCCCTGTTGGTGATTTTATTCTCGTCTTTATTAAAAAAAAATATGATAATGGCAATTGCGCCATTAACATCTTTTTTGTTTGTTTAATTAAATCGTTTAACCGTTGTTTCTCTCGCAAGTCGAAAAGACAATAAATAAACGCAGTTGTTTTCGGGTAGAACGCATGCACGTGCGTATATAGTGTATGGACTGCGTAATGCTACCATGCACAGTCAATTTACGATCACCTATTGTTTCATACCAAACTGCTCCACACTTTTTCAATCACCTCTATTTCTCAAGCCATAGAGTCGATAATAGTGATTCAATCGTAGTAGTCTGCATAGCAACCGATGAGATACGGCGTCTATCACGTTAGAATACATTATTTATTCAAATGTATAATGGAGAAAAAACTAACCATTCAGATGTTACATAGATAACAAATATGCTTAGAATTTCTTTTGAAACATAGAGCTCTCTTGACATCTCTAAACAGTTTACAATCATCATATGCCTGTCCAGTTCCCACTGCTGGGACACATGCTTTCTCTCAGAGAGAGGATGGGCCCTAATCCACCATGGTGGCCCAGTGCATGTTGGCGATTGTTACAATTTACAATATCAGGAAAAATGAAAGATCTTTATTTTCACGAAACGCAACATTCAGTAAAACGAAAAACTAATGTGCGATAATAGTGTGGATTTGGTTGACGGACAAACGATAACCAACGGGAGAGAAAGAGAAAATTTTCTCTTTTTTTTACGCGTATAAGTCTACGTTTGACCACCAACTCGCCTGTTGGTAAGCGACGATGTAGTCGAAGATGCAGCACGCAAACTTAGAAGATACCTATTCACTCTGGCCTTGAAAATACCCAGATTATATCGCTCAGGAAACAATCTTGCCTCATACCTGCAAAATGTGGAATGAGCTACCTTCTACGGTGTTTCCGAGAAGCTACAACATGGGGTTCTTCAAAAGGCGAGTTAATCGAGTTCTAAAGGGTCGGCAACGTATTTGTGATGCCTCTGGTGTTACAAGTATCCATAGGCGACTGTGACTGCTTTCCATCAGGCAGCCCGTCTGATTGTTTGCCACCTATGGCATAAAAAATAAAAAATAAAACAAGGAAGCGGGCAGGTTGTTCCGATCCTTGGCCGTATGGATTAGATACGTAGTATCGAAATGTTTGGTACGTAAGGAAAATCCACAATGTATGGGTGGTAGTGGGCCGTTTTCCTATTTGTCCTGTAGTATAAAGGGGATGGTACATTGATCTATCATTCTTTGGGATGGTAGGATAAGGTCATGTAGTTATAATGCACATTCTCCGAAATGAATCCTGTAGAAAATTTACAGACTCGCTATTTTTGGCGGTTTTCTAGACTGAGAAGTTTCTTAGCCACTAACTTCTCATCGCCTGTAAGACGAGCAGCAGAGAGCTTTATCTCTCGTTTGTTGGACGGAGGTTCGTCGACCGAATCCGTCTCGTCTGTTAGCTACTTAAGATTGGATACAATGTTTACTAAATATATGTCTAATGGTTTCCTCACTCGGCAAGCCTGTATCGGGGAAACCGGATTCACACGCACCGGTTAATATAAACAAACCTCATTGGCAAGACACAAGACAGTAAATGGATTAAAAGCAAATGAACTAAGTAGTATTTTTAGCAATCTATATAAATGTATATAAAAATAATCCCTATTTACCTTGGTCACGCCATAACTTGAGAACGATTTTACCGATTACATTCCTCTTTTTTTAAAAGTTTTTTTATACTTTGTAGAAGGTTCTTACGGAAAGAAAAATTAAGAAAATTGCGCACAAAAATTGGAAAATTTCAGATAACTTAACGACGATTTAAACTTCGCGCGTTTGAGAGTTATAAGACAGGACAACGTCTGTCGGGTCAGCTATCTATATATATACTAGCGACCCGCCCGCCCGGCTTCGCTCGGGTGTAATTTACGTGCGAAGCCGGGGCGGTTATCTAATAATAACAGACAAATAATTAGCAATAAAAACTATCCTATCTCTCAAGTTGGATCGAACTGCACATGGTGTGCGAATTTTATTATAATCGGTTAAGTGGTTTAGGAGTCCATTGAGGACAAACATTGTGACACGAGATTTATATATATTAAGATATATAAGCGAAATTCATCTACTCACTCACTACACATTAAACACGAAATCTCAAAAACTACTTGACCTACGAAGCTGAAATTTGGCAGGTAGATTCCTTATGGGGTGTAGAGGTTCGCTAAGAAAGGATTTTACGAAAGGGCCGAATTAAGGTTGACAAAAGGGGGTTGAAAGTTTATATGAAAGTCTACGCGTACGAAGTCGCGGGCAACAGCTAGTAGTTTTATATAATCCATAGCTATGCAGATGAGTTTAGGCGCCAACGTCATAAAAACATGTCGCCTCAATATATTATTTTCTTAAACTTAAGGCTCTCTTTTTGGTCATTCTAGTTGTAGTTTGTCTACTTCTATGGTTATCTTAAAATTATAAAAATGATGTCATATTAAAATTGAATGTTTTATCTAGGAAACCGCGACTCGATAGGAAAAAATAGGTGTATGAAAGTAACACTTAATTGCGCTTTCATCCCATTTTTTTGTATTAATTCTTATACCTATTTACTTCCTTTCCTTTTGTCTATGTATTTACTAAATGATGTCTACGATTGATGATTTCATAATTATGGAGGGAACCGTAAATGTACATTTTACATTACAGCTATACTTTTCGAACAATATGAGAAGGACCTCAAAAACAAAAGTAATGCACGATTGTGAATATGTGAAAACTAGCCGTAAGTTATATAATCAAATATAATGTTTTTTTTATGTATCTGTTAGTTTTCCGAATATAATAAAATAAAATAGACTGTGCGTAAACGCCATGGTTTTAATTTAGTAACACATTACTTAAAAGTGGGAAAACTGCTAGTCTGTGGAATTCGCTGCCTGAATGGGTTTTCCCCGTCAGTTACAATCTGGGTGTCTTCAAGTCGAGATTGAATCGGTTTCTTCCAGGCAAGCGTGCTCCATCGTAGACCGCATAGATAGGTCGGTACTGGCCCAGGACAGAGACCAGTGAAAGGAATTGGGGGAGACCTTTGCCCAGCAGTGGGACAATACAGGTAAAAATAAAATAGTTTTAATATGTAATAATGGTGGATTAATATTTGCTAGCTGAATCACGCGGTGTTACCAGCGATTTTTCAGTTTGTTCTAATTTTCTGGGGGAAGAAGTACCCTGTGTCTGTCTTTATGATGAAAATTATCATCCTGCCAAATTTCGTTACGATCGGCCTAGCCGTTTAGTAGCGAAAAGCGGACAAATAGACAGAGAGACAGACAGAGATGTAGTAAATTTCGCTATTATAATATTATTTAGGATTGAATTTCTTATGACATTGGATTAGGTATAACTCCAAAAAGCTCATTGGTACGGTCCCGGGATTTGAACCCGCAACCTCACGGTTTGAAGTTTAGCGGTCTCCCAAATAGGCTACCACGGCTTTTTTACAGTTACTCTTTTATGTGCAGTTGTGTAAATATGTATACTGACCAGTCAATGTGCACATTCGCCTGCAGTTGATGTCCTGCATGACTTGCCGCATCAGCCCGCTCAGGGCTTTCGCGTCGCCCGACATCGACTGCTTCGAGAGCCATTCTGTTTCTAGCTCCATGGATAACTGCGGACAGAGATACCATACTAATATTATAAAATTAAATGCGAAGTGTTCTTCTTTCACGGAGTAATCAGAATTTAGAAGAATATGAATATTTATTTATTGCCAGAAGTAATATACCATAACTTTAATTTTACTAGATATTTATTGTCTAAATAGAATTGTCGGCGAGCCTCAAACTAAGCGCGAGGCCTGTATCTTGAGGCTCGAGTGCAGTTATACTAAACAAGTTGTTGACAAACTGTTAAAGAATATAATTATAAACGTACAATAATTATGTGGGGTAGGTACTTAATAGAAAAGGTAAAAAGATACTTAAAGTTAAGTTTAAGGTAAGTTAAACTAAAAAAATATATAGGGGTAAAAATGTATATATGAGGGGCCTATAATTATTATAACATATATAGGGGCATATAACATATATTTATGGGGGCTATAGAATAACAGCGGATCGACGTGATGTTATGCAGAGTTGGTAGTAGTAAGAGGGCCGGAGAGTTACATGATACTTTTTATTCCAGAAAAATATACAACTGGTAGATCCTTTGGATGGAACTATGACCCAAGTAAGAAACCCGTGTTGAAATCATCACTTCAGATCCCAGAGGATCACGAAGTGGGTGACCGAAAGGAGCCAAGACAGGCCGAGAAAACACTGGCGCGATTACCTCGACGCGTTCCAATTAGACTGGTCAAATCTGGGGTGATTGCATTGTTTGGAAGGAGATGGGAAAGACCTTTGCCCAGGAGTGGGGCAATATAGGAAAGATTACTTTTAAATTCGTTCTAAAATCTAAAAATCCAAATCCAAGAATCATATGATTGTTTGTTATTATGTTTTAAGCATCAGCCATTAATAACCCACTGCTGGACATGGGTCTTTCTATGGTTATGTTGTATAGTTGTGTTTGTTATTTTAATTACTTGTTAGAATATCCGCCACAAAAACACCATATTCTGTGAAAATAGGAACTGGCTACCTACTACGATTCAAGATACTGCCCTCAGATAGACGGCGTAGGCTTAGTACTAGGGTCCCATTGGCAAGGGCGTAGCCAGGTATGGGCAGGGGGAGGGCAGATGCTCCTCCCTAAGAGAGTGTGGGTAAGCGCTCGTCCAAAGAGCTACCCAACCGTATTTTTTTAAAATAAAATTGCTTTTGCTCTCAACTGACATCCCCACAAGAAAATCCTGGCTGCGCCCATGCCCATTGGTACATTTGGTACCCTAAAACACAGGCTGGTTAGAATGTGAACTTACCAAATACTCTGTGAGTTTCTTAACCAGCGGCTCCAAGTGCACCGTCCTGGCCCAGGCGTCGCACACGAAGCACAGGTTGAAGTAATACGCGTTCCGAGCATACTTCTTGTTGTCAATCTTCACAGGAAAGCCCAGGATCTTCGAGCCGAGTAGCGTGCTGTTCAAAGTACTAAGTTTTGTATTAATAAATTCATTATACAGTAGCTTGGGGCACTTTGGACCATCTGACCTCTGAATCTCACACCGGAGGTAAGTTGAAGAGTTGGTGGCCAAACAAAGATCAATTCTAAATTAAAAAAAAATAAAGTTGGCTTTCCTATTTTCCCAAGTATTTCCCTAAATGGCTTTCCCTAAAGGTGTTGCTAGTATTGAAATTGATTTTTTATTTTTATTCTTATGGCCAGCCTGGACCTGACTCTAAAGACCGCTCAACCAACAGGCGAGTTGGTGGTCAAACGCACACCTAGCCAAGAAAGCGTCACAAGATCAGATGGTAGCGATAGAAGAAATATGGGAATAGAATGAGGGCAGGGTGAGAATAGAAGGGAGTAAGATTGAGTCGGAGGCAAGATGGGGAAAATATGACTGCATGGGAGCATTACGGAACCAAGGATCATTAAGGGGATCAAGCCTGATTTAGGCAAGATGTATTCGCACTCGCCACCACCACCTTCCTTGTTTGTCTGATCTGAGGCAGATGTTACCATATTATTATTTTTTTGATTTTCCAGTTTGTCCTGCGCTATAGTGGCACCCACTGGTGGCTCAGTGTGCGAAGGCACTACAATACTAGCTGCGCCCCGCGGTTTCACCCTCGTTGTGATAAAAATGGTGATGATGAAGATGAAAAGTACCCTATATGTCACACTCCAGCTATTAAACTATACCCATGCAAAAAATCAGGTTGAGCCATTGCTGCGTGAAACAGGAACTAACAAACACACTTTCGCATTAATAATATTAGTATGATCAGTAGGTATGACATTTACCTAATATTTAAATATTTTTATTACTCAAGAAATTCATATTATGAAACTTCAAAAGTTTGTTACAAAAATAAACAAAGAAGAAATTAGCAGGTAGAAATACTCACACAGTCAGTGTGCATCGCTGGAGTTGGACCTTAGGTATAATGTAGTGGCTCACGGTATCAAAGATATCTTTCGAAATGTAGTTTTCCGGCACTTGGCATGTTATTTTAGGGCCGGCAGTTGGGTGAAACTCGCACAGAAATATACATCGGATAGGCCCCTCTTGCCCACAACCTTCATAGAACTTCTCATCCATTTTGAACACTGCACTTAACACTAGCACATTTTTTTATTAAAATAAAATGAGAGCAGAACCAGCTCTAAGAACTAAAATTAATTTGACATATTAACACGATTTCTGTTCGTAAATAAAAATGTTTACAAATGGCACAATCGTCCACCCGCGACGCAGTTTTTATTTAACTGATTTTGAATTTGACTACGGATTTGTTTGTCAATTGTTTGACAGCTGATTTTGACGTTTGACATTGAAAATATTTTATCTTTTTTCTTCGAAAGGATTTTGGCGTCGTACGTCTTATGCATTTCTCAGTGTTAAGTATTGAAATATTATGTATTTTCAAGTTTTAATTATCGTCAAACAAGTCTTGAAACACCTGCAAGAATATTGCAAGCAAAACATTTTCTTTTAAAGCGAAATTGATCAGAAATCCTGGTTTTCATTCAACTTTTTACAATGATATTGCAGCTGTTGCAAAGAACCACAGAGCTGCGCTATTGGCTATTGGAGTAAAAAAGACTTGGCGACATTGACAGCAATGACTTTCTTTTCTTTTCTAAAGATGGAAAAAAATCCAATTCTGTATCAGCTGTTCTTGTTTTGCTTATCAAAATTTTCAAATTCTCTAAAATGGAAAAACGTACGTATAAAATACTTATTGCTGCAACTGGAAGTGTAGCAGCACTGAAAATACCATCATTAGTCAAAACATTGTTGGAGTCATCGACATCTTCAAAAGATTTTGAGGTTAGTTAACTCTTATCAGTTTGTTGTTATCGTTATCAATGCCAGGTACTTTGTGACTGTTGCTCCTAAAAGCTTAGAATAAATTTCTTTCAAAAACATGTGTCTTTTATGTCCTTTACTATGTAAAAGCTATGGTTTCATAAATAAGTGCACAATAATTTTCAGGCAATGATGTTTTATGTTGTTTTGTTTTATTTCGTGGGTAGGCTAAAAGTCCAGCAGTGGACTGTTAAAAGGCTGATTATGATGATGATTTGAGGTAAATACGTTTTATCGAGGTCTGCGCGGCGATACAAACACAAGTTAATTAGCTTGAGTTAACTCAGTGCGTCCTGTGTCTGCCAACGACGCAAACGTACGATGCGCGATTTTGGAGTATAATTATATATTTTTTATATTAGGCTGCATCGTCCCACTGTAGGGCAAAGGCCTCCCTTCCCTCCTTCCATTATTAATAAATAATCAACTGAAACTAGAAATTTTGAAACTGAAATACTTATACTGGGTCGACTGTATAAGGTTGTAAAGTTCTATAGGTCCTATGGAGCTATAGCAAAACACCGCCATGTTATTAATGCTTTTTTAATGAGTATGACATCTGTATTGGTAAAACCTCTTTGTTTCCAGGTCCGTGTAATAGCAACAGAGCATGCCAAGCATTTCTTCGACAGCAATGACGTCCCTACATCCGCTACATTATATGACGACAACTCAGAGTGGAATGCTTGGGGCAAGATAGGCGACCCTGTGCTGCACATTGAACTAGGGAAATGGGCAGACTTGATAGTCATAGCTCCGCTAGACGCCAATACACTGGCAAAAATGGCTCAGGTAACTACTAACTACGCTACTAGGATATGGGGAGGTTGTGGAAGCTTTGGAGGTATCCATAGTTACGATATCTCCATATGGAGATATCCATAGCATGCATCAAACTCCCAGACTGATAGCGTATTATCAAAATGCAGCAAAGAACAAAGGTCTCTTGCTGTCTACCTTATCCGCGGTCGACTAGAGCTCCGCCAACCTAGTCTCAGCCACCGCACGGTTACTGTAGTACACCACCTCCCTTCATTACGTCTGGCCATGTGTCCTGCCTTGTTCCACTCAAGTTCCGTCACCCTTTTTACAATCTATTTTCCCTTGGTGGGACGTTGTATCTCAGTGTTTCAGATAGTCTTGGAATTTGATGCCGAACATGGCTTCCTCCAAGGCTCTATATGCAACGGCAATCTTGTGCAGTCTTCTCCGTGAGCATCCAGGCTCAGCACCATAGGTCATGGTGGGCAGGACACATTGATTATAGAGATGAGTCTTCAGGCACTAGTGGTACATAAATTTTCTTTGTACTTCCAGGGCATTTGCGACAACCTGGTCACTTGCACGACTCGAGCGTGGGACATGTCTAAACCGCTGCTCTTCTGTCCCGCCATGAACACTCGCATGTGGGAGCATCCCATCACAGCCCAACAGGTGACCTGATCCACAATATATTCTTAACTAGCAGCGCCCCGCGGTTTCACCCGCGTAGTGATGAAAAATAGCCTACGTCACTATCTGGCTCTTGAACTATACCCATCCAAAAAATCAGGTCGATCCGTTGTAGCGTGAAAGAGGAACAAACATCCATACATACAAACTTTCGCGTTTATAATATTACTAGCTGAAACCCGCTACTTTGTACGCGTAGAGCTCGGCCTTCGGCCTCGCTACTACAACCCGTTATAGCCTATGTTTTATTCTAATGTATAAGCTATATTATTGTAAACTTTCATTAAAATCCATTCGGTAGTTTTTGCGTGAAAGAGGAACAAACATCCATACATACAAACTTTCGCGTTTATAATATTACTAGCTGAAACCCGCTACTTTGTACGCGTAGAGCTCGGTCTTCGGCCTCGCTACTACAACCCGTTATAGCCTATGTGTTATTCTAATGTATAAGCTATATTATTGTAAACTTTCATTAAAATCCATTCGGTAGTTTTTGCGTGAAAGAGGAACAAACATCAATACATACAAACTTTCGCGTTAAAATATTAGTAGGATATAATTTTTTTTTCAGATTATTATCATCATTATTTCAACCATAGAACGTTTTTGATGAAACAAGTTTTGTAAAATAATACAATGCTGTGAATTGAGCCTTATTGAATGTTTGTGTTTGCTTAGTTTGAGGTCAGATGACCGTGTGACGTGTAACTTTAAAAAAAGAGTAAATTGTCAATTTGATTTGAACAATCTTCATATAAATTTTGCAGGTCGCTTTGTTAAAAAGTTGGGGTCACGAAGAGGTGCCTCCGATCAGCAAACTCCTCGCGTGCGGCGACCTCGGAGTCGGCGCCATGGCAGAAGTACACACTATCGTTCAGAAAATTCATCAGGCACTAAAACTTTAGACCTAACATCAGCAAGCTTCGCATGGACCGTGGACAACGTGAACTGTGGAAAGACATTGTCTTTCCACCAAGGCCTTAGGCAGCGGTACTGGTACTATTCTTCCCAAGAAATTAATTCCTAGCTACGGCCCTTTTCCACCGTTTTTATCCCCAATTGTTACCAAATTCAAGCTTTGTCGCGTCTACGCGCGCATTAAAATTGTGGAAAGACAATGAATTTCGAAATTCTAGTAATGTAATTAATTTAATGGCGTCAGCTTGTGTCACCCATGTGACTTTTGTATCTCGGAATAGCATTATTTTTTTTTTACCGTGACCAGTGCTAACTCAGGAGCCTTTTGATATGGTAACTCTTTCGGAACGAAAATTAACTGAAGCATGTCTTGTTTACCTGCCCACTTATTTGTATTTTTATGTCTGTGATATTAAAGTATAGCTCCTATTAAGGTATCTAATACCATGTAAGTAATTAAGAAAAAATAAACAGTAAATTTCAAGTAAATGTTGTTTATTGCATCACTGAATACTGTGTCTAACTCTAGTGTTACATGCAAAATTCAAATCTTGAATTATAGTTAGCTCCAACGTCGACTGGAGAGACGAGACTATCGCGGAAAGCAGCCGTGGAAAATTAAACTTTTACCGGTTTACCGAAGGATCAAAATGGTCCGCCGCGACCACAGAAAAGAGAAACAAATAGAACGGAAATGAGAAGGAATATCGTCGCCAGGCATTATGACAGAACCTTGATTGAACATTCTTATTTATATCAACGCGTCGAACTCCGCATCTATAGAACTTGGGCCTCACCTTTTTGGGTTTGGTCTCAAAGTTCTTTGCCCGCATCACAGTTGCTAATTGATTTAGAATGACTGACGTTTCGTTTATATGGGTGCAACTGGCTACAACAAATTTCTTACAAAAATGCCTTGACAGCCGTTCTAATATAAACAAAAAAATATTTTCGCGACTAAGTTCTAGTAAATGAAGTACTATTTTGAGTCTACCGTAAAAAGAAAAGATTTAACTTTTCCAAGACCGCTTGTACACCAAAGCTCGACTCTTCAGTAAGCGTTGTGCCTAACATGATATACATAACTACACAAGCAAAACATTTTATAAACTTCTACCAAATAACGCGATCTCTGCTTTAGCTGAATGCAATAACACATTATTCGAGAAATTGTGAGAGACGCCTCTTGCACATAGTGCTAATTTGCGTAACTAGAAAAGGATGCACTTATCATTATGTCCACAGAAAAGAGAAGTAAATAGAACGGAAATGATAAGGAAAATCTATCGCCAGGTATTAAGACAGAATCTTGATTGAACATTCTTATTTAGACCAACGCGTCGAACTCCGCATCCAAAAAACTTGGACCTTACCTTTTTGGGTTAGGTCTCAAAGTTCTTTGTTCGCATCACAGTTGCTAACTGATTTCGAATGACTGACGTTTCATTTATATGGGTGCAACTGGCTACAACACATTTCTTACAAAAATGCCTTGACAGCCAGCCGTTCTAATTTAAAAAAATATAAATTTCTTTTCTGTGAGTGTGCATCCTTTTCTAGCACGCGCGCGTTTCTTTTAAGTTGCGCAGGTTACTTGTACCTTTAGAAATACATAAAACAACGAAATTGGTGAATATACAGGGTTACTTAAGACCCGTATTTATTTTGGTTCACCGTTTTTGGAACAAACATCAAAATAACGTTAACTGAAATGCGCCTGCGCCTCTCATCGTCCTCTATCAGTCCGGATTTTATCCTATTGTCTATACAGTGGCCAAAGTCAAACGAAAAAAAAACATGTGAAATGTGTTTTAATAACAATGTCATTAAAAAAATATATGAATAAAAACTACGCGCGCTAAAATAGAACCCTGTAAGTTTTATGAAACCTCGTTAGACAAATTTGTTTTTAACTGGCTTTCCTTAAAAACGTTACTTAAGTTAAACAATGCTTAAAATTGCTGTGTCTACTTTTCGCTGAAGGACATTGTCGCACGTGAAAATGAGATCGAGCAATATTAAGCATTGAATAACGTAAGTAATGTTTTTAAGTTAGGCTATAATAATATGACGTAAGTAAGCGGTTTGTGCGATGTTTTACGTTAATTTATAACCGCATTGTATGTTAAAGGGATTTTAGTTTTACTTGAAAGCCAAGTGCGGTGGTGGGATATTTGGTGGGCTTAATGTTAACTATTCTAAACACTTCAACCTGCCTAAACTATGGCTGAGATCGCGCTATTAAATAAACTTCGCAATTTCACTTAACTCCAAAATGATCAATAATAATTACAGAAAACATTTTTATTACACCAAAATCAGGCTTTGTGCAAATAACCCTGTAATTTAAAAAACAATAATATCATTTTTAAGTCCTTTTTCTGTCATGACTTAGATTAAATTAAAATTAACAAGCTGTGCGAAAAGCACCCTTATTTACGTGAAACGTGACGTGAACCCATGTACGTTGTTTGAAACAAACATTTGTGACATCCTCCAATTCGAGAAAGATAACTATTAGTATGGAAACTGAAGTGGTTTTCACATATTTTATTTATTTATATCACACGGGAATTACTCACGTAACTACAGTCGGAGTAACCGGCTTAATCTTACGTGAATAATTCCCGTTTAATATTAATAAAATTATTCTTTTTTCTTTCCTCTGTTTTTTGGCGTCGCACTCTTGCGCATTTGCCAGTGTCAAGAAGTCAGTCACAGTCAGAGTCAAGCAAAGTAAGTCATGCCCCAGTAAAGTAATGGGGACTTTACAAGACGCTTCTATGGAGCTTTAGAAAAAACACGAAAATACCATGTTTCACCGCGTTATATCACTTCACCACGCTCGAGCACGTCCACTAACAATAAATAATAATACGCCATTATTACTCATTAAAAAAAATACGAGACAAGAAATGAGGAGATCCGTAGACGAACGAAAGTCACCGACATAGCCCACCGGATTAGCAAGTTGAAGTGGCAGTGGGCAGGGCACATATCACAGATGGCCGGTGGGGCCGAAAGGTTCTCGAATGAAGACCACGGACCGGTAAGCGCAACGTAGGACGTCCACCCACAAGATGGACAGACGACCTAAACGAGACCGCAGGGAAACGCTGGATGCAGGCCGCTTCCAACCGGCCCTTTTGGAGATCGATGGGGGAGGCCTATGTCCAGCAGTGGACGTCCTATGGCTGAAATGATGATGTTGATTACTCATTAACACTCGAAAATACACAGGTTTAGAAAAATATTTTCCGATTTGAGCTGACAATAACACAGTTTCCGATTGCAATTAGTGATATTTTATTATGAAATTATTATAATATATAAAAATCTATGTGTTCTGGACTCCCAAACCGTATGGACCGATTTTGACGTGACTTTCACTGGCAGATAGCTGATGTTCTAAGGAGTAACTTAGGCTAATTTTATCGAGGGTATCTACGCGGGTGAAACCGCGGGGCGCAGCTAGTAACTCTTATTCACGACAATAATCATGCGAGCAAAATTATTATAGGGGCCCAAAAGGACATACAGCCGCTAGGCCAACTTCTCATTGACGGAAATTGTCACACATGAAAACGTGACAGAGCAATTTTAAGTATTAGTTAACTTAAGTAACATCTCTGAGTGCGGCTGTCAATCTTTCTTCAGCCAAGCCCTAACCCTAATCCAGCTTTCTGTATTGTTGTTGATAAAAATTAATCAATGTTACTCATTCCTTTAATTGTCATGACAAATGTTTGATTTTAAACAAGTACAAAGTCTTAAACAAAGTGCGTATGCTAAAATATATATTAAATTAATCGTCCGTTATTAAATTATCTCCTGAAACTAATGATAACCTAAACTATTGTATAAGTACCCATTTCAGCGGTATTAATTATTACATACATACATATCTTAATAAATAAAGTGTATAGCGCGTTAACATCTCAAGCTTCTTGAGTATAATGTTATAATAATATAAAAATACAATATTTACATTCAATTTCTATGTATACTCCGACGTAGGTACTTTTACAATAAGGAAAACTTATTTACAATAACCATCGAGATACAATTCCTATAGAGTCGCAATCTCTCAGTGAAAACAGTCAAAAAGCGTCCGAGCGCCATTGTACATACATTTCATCAATTATACTACGCAATGACACATTTACTCCAATTTAGACGTTATGTCGCTTGCATAGTGTTCAATGTTAGTTGTCCGCTATGGCATCGTAGCTCTGGCATCGTGTGGCGTTGTAGTCGGATCGCGGTTACATAGTAACAAACCAAAAAGTGCGCAATTCGTAGCGTGCGCCGGGTTTTGGTTCGGACATTTTTTTGGCACAATTGTGACTCTATATGTATTGTATCTCGATGACAATAACACATAAAACCTATACACGATAAAAAATGAGGTTCCCCTTCAGATCAATTGAATAATCTAAACAAATTTAAAATTTACTTAAGAACTAAATTAACTTTATTGGAACAAATCTAAAAAACATAAATTAAATGTTACGTTTGTGGAATGAAGAACCAGCCGATATTTACATGCGTTTTTCGTAAATAATTTACTGGTTGCATGGAGAAAAATATTTTCATCTCTAAGAGAAAACTATATTTTCTCTATGTAGCACAGAATAATATATTTTATCTATGTAGTATTGAAAAAAATATTTTTTCTTTATACTTACATAAAGAAGTACGAAATGTTTTTAAAGTCTATTTTGTCTATTTAATATAAATACAAAGAAAAATATATGTTGCGTAGTTAGTGAAAATCATATTTTCTTTATGTTGTACAGAGAAAAAATATTTAATTAATGTATCGCAGAGAATTTTTTTTATTTTACGTATGTAGCAGAGAGAAAAATACATTTTCTCTATGGTAGGTACATAAATATTTTTAAGGCAATTTTATCTCTATGTAACATAAATACAAAAAATATATTTTCCGTAACTCGCATAGATAGAGAAAATATTTTCTCTACGTAGCACAGAGTAAAAAATATTTTATCAGTGCAGCATAAAGAAAAAATAAATTTTGTCTATGCTGCAGTGCAAGTACCGTTCTTTATCGATCATCAAATTTGACAGTTGAGATTGTTAAATTCGATAAAATGCCATTTGATCAGTACTGTCTATGATCGATTCTGTGGCATTTTAACGAATTTGACGACCGATAAAGAACGGTACTCGCACTGCTGAATATGCTAATAGGTAAATAAAATATGTAGTTTTTTTAAGGCTATCTTCACTGCGCATTTCCAAGCATCTTACACTTTATAACGAGTAATTTTCTAAAGTGCGTCAATGTACACTTTACAATTAGATACAATCAATTGGAAATACACCCTTCAAAGCTGGATACAGTATAATGTAAATGCGAATCATTTTGAACTAGTGTTAAGTGTACGTAAAAATGCTACTCAATACTTTAAATACGTATATATATTTCCACTAAATACATTATATTGGTACACAATAAATGTATAAACGAGTTATATATAAGGACACTGTTACATATTGTATTGACTAAGTTATTGTTAAAAAAATTCAATACAAAAGCTTGTAAAAGTCTGTGCGTATTAAAGGCCTTTCACTCTAGCGGGACTAAACCCGTGGGCTGGAATTTCGATCACCTATCTCTCTCTAACGCTGTATTAGAAAGAGACGCAAGTAGTAGAATCGACTCTGCTCAAGGAAAATTAACAAAACTAAGAAAAGCTCAGCTTTTGTATAGAAAATAAAAACGTGTAAATCGTTCGTAGCAAAATACTGTCGCTGTGTGCGTGTCATGGAAAAAATTTAGGCATAGATTATAAAACGTCCCACTTTTCTGCGTATAAAACATTAATCTTACTTTTTACAACCTGGCAATATTTTTTTCCACATAGCAATATTTGCTACCATTTTTCCAAGTGGCAACACCAAATGCAGTATACGCAAAAAAACTACATTAAAAAAGTCAGGCACATCGTTCACACGACGGTTTCGTTTTGTTTGTCGAACATAGCTCGCGTATATTTCGTTATTACCTCATAAGTCGACTTGATCAGCTCGCATCGCTCCTCCACCTCGCAGTCCGACGGGGCGACCTTATACATAGACGCTTTAGGTCTAGATTTGCGTAAATCCAAACTAACCGATACACAATCGTCTTCAATATTATACACAGATATAGGCATCCTAGGCACCATTTCAAGATCTTTGCGTCGTTTCGGCGCGCATCGCGCGTTGATTGCGTTCACGGCGTTCTGTACGGGAGAGTCCAGTTCGTCACTGGAGTCCAGTTGATATCATACGTCCAGGTCCTCTAGTCCCTTGGACAGGCGGTGCGAGTTGATGCGTCGTCTGTGAGACCTGCGGACCGCGTCTGCTCGTCTATAGGGCTCGCTACGGAGTCCGTGCAGGATGTCTTCTAAAGCGCCATTGTACACCTCGTCTTGGTGAAGGAGCTTCTTTTCGCCGACGGCTTGGGACTTCGTTTTTAGCTCGTTGATTACAGCTTCCTGTTGGTCGGAATCGGATGTTAGTTTGTGAGCTTTGAACAAATATGGAGATAGTATGATGTAGTATCTATAATACTTTTGACGCTCTACCAGTAGTCAAAGCGAGATTTTTTTGGAGACAATAAACTAAGTTAAAAATAAATAAAAATAAAACGGTTATTGGTTTACTAATAGGGTGATACAATGTTTCTTACAAAAATGGCATAATACAAGGTTATACAGAAAAGGTGTGCTACGCCAAAGGAGGTCACTATTCTCATCATTATCTAAATCTTGTTACTAAATTTCTATTAAAAAAAAAAACTGGCGAAATTCATGCCCACCACCTCTCATCCTGCTGCCGTCACTCGAGTAAGGCTCAACGCCCACTGCATGCGCGACCCCGCCTGAACTCAACAGTCGACGTTGGGCTTTACATCCAAGCGGGAGGGGTGGTGTGATTTTGACAAGTCTAAGTTACTATGAAAAGCAAGTTAGCAAAATATGTGGAATTGAAAAATTACAGATACGAATTTTTTATGTTTTGTATCTTACCAACATTATTATTACCAACAAATATTATGATTTTAAGTTGGGCAAGATAAAAGACAAAATATTAAATACCTATAATACCTACTAGCGACCCGCCCGCCCGGCTTCGCACGGGTGTAATTTACGTGCGAAGCCGGGGCGGGTCGCTAGTTATATAATTATTTAAACTATCCTATATCTCAAGTTGGATCGAACTGCACATGGTGTGCGAATTTTATTATAATCGGTTAAGTGGTTTAGGAGTCCATTGAGGACAAACATTGTGACACGAGATTTATATATATTAAGATAAGTAGTCTAAACAGACTACTCTCGGCCCAAACATTTATTTGCCCTGACAGCTGCAATAACACTGTAAAAAGCGAATGAAAACCACGAATACTGATCACTTTCGCTAGGTGTTTGAACGTCAGACTGTAGCAGGAAACCGATATACTTCAGCGAAATATTATAATATATATTTGTTCAGCATGTTAATGTGATTGCAACCGTCACAGCAAATAAATGTTTAGACCGAGTATGGTAAAGTCATAAAAGCTTTTTTCTGTGGTTTTACAATAACAGTCTTACTTAGAAACGTTAGTTAAGTTAATCTACGCATAAAATTGCTGTAAATTTTTTGCTGACGGTAATTGCGACGGGATAAAACGAGAAAGAAAATATAATACTTCATGCTTATAGACGTTTCTAAGTAAGAATAGAAAAACAGAAACCAAAAAATACGCAATAAAAGACTTGCACAAGTTTGTATTACGCGTATTAAAAGCGTAATACTTATATAAATTAAATAACTTAACAATAAATCAGTAATCATGAAATAAAATAGAAGGTATTTGAAATATTAAGCAAGACCAAGCAGAACACTGTTAGAAAGTGCAGTTAAAACCGTCTGTGTACAAGGACGTAGTCAAGAACTGGGGGTATCTAGCTCCCCCCTTAGCAGGCTGTGGGTAAGCGCTCGTTTAAAATGCTCCCAAATCAAAGAGAAAATAATTTAAGTAATATTGCTTTTATTTAATTTTTTTAAATCACTTTTTTTTTACCCCCCGAACAGAGTCCTGGCTACGTCCTCATTATGTACGCACATGAAGTGAAAATGATAAGTAATTTAATAAACATTCCCTGTTTTCCATGCAAGTGCAGCGTTGAAACAAATATAAAATACATATTTATATACAACACTTTTATGTATAGGTTAACACAGAACGGCGGTGCTAAGCCGAAAGGAGGCTTTTTGTTCGGACATTTTTTTGGCACGATTGTGACTCTTTTATTATATCTCGATGATTTATGAGGGTGCTAACTGATTACCTACCAGTAACCCTGTATAATTATAAAATATCGCATCATCGCTTAACAACAGGTGAGGTGGCGGTCAAACGCAAGTCTATTATACAATAAAAAACAGGGTTACGCGGAAAGGGTGCAAAATATAAAAAATTTAAATTCGACAAAATGGTTTGGAGCAGCAGATATTTTTATCGGTATTTTAGGGTTGGTCCTATAGTAAAAGATGTACATAATGATGAGTATATCTGACCCCTTTCAGCTTAGGACACCTTTTCCGCGTAACCCTGTTTACCTTGTTTGTAGATTATCGTGCAATAGAAACTGCACATATTAATAAATAAATAAATATTCGGGACATTTTTGCACACACGGTCATCTGACCCCAAACTAAGCAAAGCTTGTGATATGGCTGCCAGAGACTGATATACATACATATATATTTTTAAATACATACTTAAATATATATTAAACAACCAGATATAGAACAAACACAAATGTTCATCACACAAATGTTTGTCCTAGGTGGGAATCGAACCCACGCCCCCAAGCTCAGAAGGCAGGTTCACTACCAACTAGACCAACGGGCTATATTAAATGCCACTTGCTTAGTTGTCTTGTCAAACACTGTTCTGTCAATATATGGAAAGCTACTGTGGAGACAGGGTTGGGAGTTACAGAGATTCCATCATCATATCACCCCTTACAAAGACATGCTTCAACCAGTCTACGCTAGACTAACTACGAATACATTTTCTTCAGAATACATAGTGTTTATATAGATGATGAATCTTTAATGATACCCGATACCTAATACCCAATAGATGACATAATCTGACTGACAGACCATGGGGGTTAGACAAGACCCACTTGCTGTTAGCGTTAACGCCTGCGGAAAGATGAAATTGTATGAAAATGACATTGACAATGACATTAGCTTGAGAGATGTTATCTCAAGCTAATGCCATAAATGCCAAATTTTCATACAATTTCTTCTTTCCGCAGCCGTTAACGCTAACAGAAAGCGGGTCTTGTCTAACCCCCCAGGTCAGCTACAGTTGAGACGAGATGTGTTAGTTAATTTGTAACCTCTTGGTTAAAAATGGTGAAATGCCAAATTAAGAAGAAAGTCACATAACTTCTAAATAAAGGGTTACGCATATAGACTGTACTAAGCCTAAAGATCACTCTCACTGTGGAACCAACCCAGAAATCACGAAAAAATCAGCTGTTCCATATATTTTGTCGAGTGTCATGACCGTTTTCTCTGGAACAGCTGATTTTCTTCTGCGATTTCAGGGTTGCCATAAGTAAAAGTTGTTCATAATGTTGATTACAATAACCCAATAACCTCCTTTCGGCTTAGTACAGTCTATATGCGTAATCCTGAATAAAGTTGGTCTTAAAAAAAAATTACAATCTTGAATAACAATCCTTATTTCTAAGTACATAACAGTAAAACGAATGTTCTCGAATGGACAGGGTGGGCGCAGGGTTAACATTGCAATGTTCTGAATTCGTGGTTCGTTAACGCATGCGTTCTGCGTGAAGGGTTACGTCAGCGATCATCCCTAGTACCCAAAACTCGTACACAATCTCTGAATATAAAGTGGATTCGTTATACGCAAGGGGCCTTACGAACAACTGCTATTGCGGCACCAAACTAACGTGAAATCCGCTCAGTTGGAAACCGACCGCAAACCGTATCTGGGCGCGTTAACGTTTACGTTCGCGTGATTTTCCAACTGAGCCAATTATATATAAGAATACCGCAAATAGAGACAGAATAAAGACATCTCTTTTCAATTTCAGGTACGAAAAATTTGACACGCTAGTTTTCATATAGTTTGGATCGCTTATGAAGTCTACTTAGACATAGGTTTGTGGTGTAGACAGTAGTACTCGCCTTACCTTAATTTACTTACGCTCGCGTTGGCCGAGCCTCATAGAACTAAAGCTCTGGGCCCCGAATCTACTAAAGAAATTGTTTCAATTTTAGTTTTTAAATAATTGCCTCAAAATTGAATCGGGTCCCAGGTTTCGTAGGATATAGGCGCTGTCGCGCAGCGGATTGGGCGCAACATTGCGGATGCAATGGCCGTCTTGCAAATGGCTGCACCACTTTTTGACGTTACGGTCAAAAGGTACGCCGTTTCGTTTACATAGACAACGTTTTAGCGACGTCATTCATCCGCTGTATTACGTGACGGCACCGCTATCCTAAGAAACCAGAGCTTTAGGCAAACGTGTATTGCCGACTTTACCAACGTATGTTGCCGGCTTTTTTGTAAGCGATATCCACTATATATTCAAAGAGTTGATTAGTTCCGAGCTTGAACCCAAGTCATGCTTCCCTACCCGAATTAGTCACTCTTCACACGGGGCCTGGTTGAGATCCGCATACGACTAAACATCTGTAAGCGATTCACAACTAGATGGAAGTCGATTAGTTGGTGTGGAAATATTTAAGATGCTACTGACTGGGCTAAATGCACAATCCATGCGAAACTAAAACTAAAAACTTGTCTTGCATTTGCATTTTACTTTCAATATTTCTATTATCTTTTTGTTAAGGGCTTAAATCAGTGCTCAATTTTCACACAATTGACTCGCCTAAACTGGAATGTATAAATGTTTTGTACTATTTTGGTATATTTCTAGTTTAACATATCATGTGAACTGAATGTGTTGCGAATGTGTCATTTTGTGAACGTGACAAAAGAAAAAAAAACATTGTTTTTTTTTTTCTTGTCAATTAACGGCAAATCTTATGTAAGTATCTATAGTAGTATGTTAACTAAATAAAACGAAAAAATGACAAACTTTCTAGTTTTGCCGGGCCATAGTAGTGTGAAAATTAGGGATTGAGTTAAGCCTAATAGATGAATTAAAAAAAAAACAGTTTTGTATGTATTCTAAAGTTTCTATAATAACGAGTAGGTGCTTACTAAAATAATAAAATGATCACTATAACCACAAACTAAATTCAAGTTTTTTGATTCCCGATTTCATAATTATATAAAAAAAGGAATTATCGTTATTTTTTTTCACACATCAACTAACCAACTAGATTGGCACACACTCACACCACCGTGTTAGTATACACACGCACACTGATACGCCCCTTGCAACAATCTGACGACTTACTCCTAGGGCCATCTGGCAAGTAGGCAGACCTAGGCCGGGTCTAGGCCGTGTTTCAACTGAGTCAAGTGTTGCTGCAATAGCCCTGCGCTGACGGCGGCGTAGTTAAACCTCTGCGAGATAAGTTTCGGTGTTACCATCACCTACTGTGGGGTTTGTGTGGCAGCACTGGCTCTTGGTGGTGTAGCCATTGAGGAACAGATAGATATGGCAACAATTGTCATGATATTAAATTAATAGTAATAAAAACATTATAAAAATAAACCGTTTAAGTACGAAACGGGGTCGCACACTGAGGGTTCCGTACCACCACAAAATATATAAAGTAGTGCAAAAAGACAACATCACGTGCAGACGGTCACCCATCCAAGTACCGACCGCACCCGATGTTGAACAGAATGAACAGAAATTTGTGACCGACTCACATTTTGTCATATTTATTATTTTACTTCTGAGTGAGAGTACTATAATCATGCCAAGTTTGACGCTTGACGTATTACCGTTCTGACATTAGCTAATACAAAAATAAAAATGCGTTTATTGTATGGGGACATTATGGGGATTACTTTTTGACTTTATTATAATTTCTTCGTTAATCCACCGTAACATTACATATTTTGTGAAAATTTCAACTGGCTATCTATTACGTACGGTTCAAATGGTACAGCCATTAAAAGGTACAGACGGACGACCGGACGGACAGAAAGACAGACAGACATACAGCGTAGGCTTAGTAATAAGGTCCCGTTTTCACTCTTCGTGTTCGGACAATACATGGAACTTTGAAAAATATCACGGAGAGGACTTTTCCTCTTCTTCGCACCTTAAGATATACTTATCGTTTTTATAGTAGGTATAGTGACCTGCAAACATCTTGAGCAAAAAGCGGCGTCATAGGAAAAAGTTAGCACATTTCCAAACTGCAATCAATCGCGGATTTGTGCGGTCGAAATGCCACACTCCCGACTATTGCGCAGTCAAGATCAAATTTGCACTAGCGGATTTTTTCATAAATTGATTTTCAGGTGTCATATAAAGTGCTATGATGAAAGTGTGATGGGGGAGGCCTATGTTCAGCAGTGGACGTCTTCTGGCTGATGATGATGATGATGATGATAAAGTGCTACTGCTCCTAATGACAATATAAATAGAAAACTTAAAACGGTTTTTTCTGGAATTAAATTGTTGCCATATGTATCTTAGAATATAGTTACCAGCACCAAAATATACCCACTCTTGATGTGAAAATGGCGTCTAACCAGCACCATAGAATGAATATTATAGAAAAGCGACAAATATTTCACTCATACACACATTTTTAAATGCAAAGTAACAAAATCAAAGAAAAAATACAGTTATGAGTGCAATATTAAATGCTTCACCGCCTTGAAGTTAGTTTCATAACAATATAAAAAGCTAGTTCAGATGCCCTCGATAGATGGCGCAATTTGCTAAGTAAGCATTAAGTTTGGTGTCAAAAAGTTACCAATGTCACTGTCAAAAATACTTTCTGGATTCCCGTTTTGTGTATTTAGCCAGTAGCGAGTAGTAAAAACTAAGTAACTATAATAGTCCAAAGCAAGTACCAGTCACAATAAGATATAAAAAAGACAGGGCTAAAAAGCCTTGGCCTCCTTGCCAGTAAAAAAAATATAATAATTAAGTTAGCAACACCATCTAGTGAAGTTTGATGGGACTGACCCCGGAAACATCAAAGCAGCTTTTTTTTATATGGCAAGTAAATATGAATAGAAGTATTTTTTTTTTCATTTTTTTTTTATTAAAAGAGTTGATATATTTTTTTTATCATTCTCGATAACTACTTCAAGTTGGCGAAACACAAGAAACAACATCAAAAACTAATTAGTAGAAATATCAAAATCAAGAACAGTCACGGCTAATGCAGCATAGTTCTACTAAATCAAACGCAACTCACCAATGAGGCTATGTACAGAATTATAAAGCCACGAACATACCACCGCGGTGGCGGACACAGATCCGTGTAGATATTAAAGGGCCAATGCCGATGTTCACAGTACAAGCTGCCGTGGAAAAGTCTCTTTGGAAAGTTCTATGCTCTTTTCAGTTATCGATACAACATTGTATTTTGCCGCGCTGCGTCTCGATAGTTCTAAATCCTATAGTCTATCCATTATGTTATTCGGTTTTTGTCAGCTTGTACAAAGTTGACGACACAACTTTGTAAAGAGGTAACGCTTGATCAAACGTATTTATTTGTATGAGATATAACTTGCTAGACGCTTTACAAAGTTAACTCGCCAAATATGTATTACCTGTCAAAAATCGATTAACATAGTGGACAGATAATAGTTTTCTGGCTCAACGCATAAGTGTTGCCATTCAGCGTAGTAATGTCGTCAGCATGCTGGGTACGCTGCCAGCTTGGTAGTGGGCGCGAGAATTTGGATTGTCTTTAGACTTTCAACGGTTTATGCAGTCTACTGTTTTTGTAGTGTTAGCTTGTATTTTGTTTAGTTAATGAAGGCACTAACCCGTTTATATAAATAAGAAAGGGATTTGCATTGTAACCGTCACCGCAAAAGTATGTTCGTAGCCTCGCACATTTTTTTTTGTTTAGTAAGAAAGAAAAATAAAGTACCTAAAATCATATAGTCAAACCAGCTTATTTTGCCACAAGAATACAGCGGGAAAAATAAAAATTGTTTAGATGACAACACTGATATAATTATAGTCAGCCAAACAATTTTGACACTTGGTTTGTTTGTTTGATATTAACTAGGGATGTAACGATACATAATTTTGCCGATACGATACCAATACCGATTATTGTAGTAAATAATCGACGATACCTATATCAGCGCTTAGTAGAAATAGAAAAAAAAAACTTTATTATGCATTAAAGTTACCTATATTTATCAGACTAAACCAAAATATCAAATCAAAATTCAAAGAAAACATTTATTTATATGAAATATTCAAAAATATTATCAAGAAAGTTACACAAAGTGGTAAACTTGCTAGCCGGCGGCGCGTCTCAACCCCCGCGAGCCGCGAGGCCACGTCAAAGCGGCAACGTCGCGCGCGCGTTGTTTTGCACGATTTTTAAACACTTGATATTGATTGTATATAATCGGCAATGCCGATATATCGGTCTACCGATTATATTGGCCGATATATTGGTATCGGTATCGGAATCGTGACATCCCTAATATTAACCGTAGACAAAACTTTGACCAATTTAAAGAAGTATTAGTACGATTATCTGTCACTTGCTTTATTACATGTCTTTACAGTAAATCCGAGACGCAGGCCTAGCATGGGCTGTGGATTAATTGTCTTTCCACCGTTTTTATCCACGCCTAGACGCGACAAACTAAAAAAAATAAAAAAAAATACAACAACAACTAAACAAATATGGATACATGTCTTTTTCTCGCGGTATAAAAACGGTGGAAAGACAATTTGTCCACGGCCCGTGCTAAGCCAGCTGTGCGCGAATACTGACATTAGCGTCCGTTACGAATTCCATACAAATGTTGTATTTGAACATTGAATTTGTATGAAACTTCGCTCACTGGTTTTCAAATTCTCATTTGAGGAAATTTACTTCATTCTCAGACACTACTTCTCTGCACTGAGCCTTATTCCATTACAGCCCAAGGTTGATTGTCCTTTAACATTTTCCCAAAGATATCAAATTTCCTAAAATCGTGATTGTTAGCTTGATAACTACGTGTGCCCGCCACCGTACTGAGCCTTATTCCTTCCCACCCAAGGTATATAATCGCTCGTACCTGTTGTTTCTTCTGCATGATCTTAGCTTTGTTAGGGTCCACGTGGTCGGCTTGCTGCGCCGCTTGCTCCAGCCGTCGTCTCTGTTCGTTGTCGGAGTCCCCTTGCTGGAATCACCAGGTATACAAGCATTCATTAAAAGCCCAAAACTATGATTTTTAGGGTTCCGTACCCAAAGGGTAAACAGGACCCTATTACTAAGCCTACGATGTCTGTCTGTCCGTCTGTCTGTCCTACCTATTAACGGCTATATCTTTCGAACCGTAATAGATAGCCAGTTGAAATAGGTGGGATGGGTGACCGTCTTGGCGTTGCTTTTGTACTTTAGTAAGTAACAAGGTATGTGGTGGTACAGAAATCAGTGCGCGAGCCCGACTCGCACTTGGCCGGTTTTTTAATATTACCTTTTAACAACTTTACTGACAGGCTTCTGACAGGCATGGTTTAAAATTGCAGCTAACATTTTCATTTATGACTATATCATTCACAACATTTTCTACTTGAATTTCAATCTTATTTTCATCATTGTACGAAAAAGAAGTCGTAGTATAGAAATTAAAAGAGTACCAATCAGAATGTAGCCTTACTATAAACGCAACAGTGCGTTTTTTTATCTTTTTCTCACAGCAAATATAAATCACTGTAATATATATGTATACGTGTCGACTTGACAATCTCCTCCATTTTTTCGTCGGTATAAAAAAAACGCGTCGACTTGACAACCTCCTATTTTTTCGTCGGCTAAATAATAATAAGGAACAGTCGGCCACTATAGAACCAACTCGTATTAGGCGTCCAGTGAATCCTCCCATTAAACTGGAACTCATGGTTGCCTGGAAGAAATTGCTTTAGGCGATAAGGCCGACCATTATACTGCCGTATATTTGTTTTTTATTTTAGCTAAGTTTCATTTGTATTTTCGGTGTTTAATAAAAATGTGCAAGCCGTGGTAACCTATTTGGGAGACCGCTAGACTTGAAAGCGTAAGGTCGCGGGTTCAAACTCCGGGCCCGTACCAATGAGCTCTCTGGAGTTTATGTACTGATTTTCATACCACTGGCTTTTCGGTGAAGGAAAAATATCGTGAGGAAACCTGCATACGTACGGAAAAGGAATTCAATGGCGTATGTGAATCCACCAACCCCCAACTGGGTGAGCGTGGTGGATATGGCCCAATCACCCTTTCAGGGATAGGCTAAAAGTCCAGCAGTGGACTGTTAAAATGCTGATTATGAATTATGAACAAAGATGTACTGTAAAACAGTGTCCCGGGTATGTACTAAAACTGCGACCAGAACCACCGGAGGATGGGCAGCAGCGTCCTGTTAGTACACGGTGAACGTACTGCGATCTCCAAGCCGCCTGCCAAGTGTGGGGATAATAGCAACACCCTTCTCTAAGAGGGAGGCCTTGTTCAGCAGTGGACATTTAATGGCTGATGGTGTGGTGTGTGTAAAACACTGTTTTAAACTATCATGGTTGTTCACTAAAGTTAGTCGGATATTTAACACGGTAAATATCCCGTAAATAATCATATAACTTTAAGATGTATTGTGTTGTATTGTAACTGGCACCGTACCTTGAACGCCCTCGTGAAGCGCACGAGCAGCGAGAAGAAAGCGTTGGCGTCGCAGCCGCGCGGCGCCTCCCCGAAATACTCCACGCACGTCGCGAACGAGTCCTGCCGAACGAACGGGAATCACTTTAAGAATTGATAACCCATGATGGACCGACGACATTGTGAGAGTCGCGGGCATCCAGTGGATGCAAAAGGCAGGCTGTCGTTCAGTGTGGAGGTTAAAGGGGGAGGCCTATGTTCAGCAGTGGACGTCTTCTGGCTGATGATGATGATGATGATGATGGTTATCATTAACCAGTTGGTAGTGAACCTGCCTTCTGTGCTTGGGGACGTGAGTTCGATTCCCACCTAGGACAAACATTTGTGTTTGTTCTATATCTGGGTGTTAATATCTATTTAAGAATGTATTTAAAAATCTAATAAAAAGCAAAATAATAATATTTTTATAATATAAGCGAAATTCATCTACTCACTCATTCACTCATTAAACACGAAATCTCGAAAACTACTTGACCTACGAAGCTGAAATTTGGCAGGTAGATTTCTTATGGGGTGAAGAGGTCCGCTAAGAAAGGATTTTGCGAAAGGGCCGAATTAAGGATGACAAAAGGGGGTTGAAAGTTTATATGAAAGTCTACGCGTACGAAGTCGCGGGCAACAGCTAGTATATAATATGTATGTATATCAGTCTCTGGCAGCCATATCACTAGCTTCGCTTAGTTTGGTGTCAGATGACCGTGTGCGCAAAAATGTTCCGAATATTTATTTATTGTTATATAATGCCTGCGACCTTTTTTTTTTATTTTAAAATTTTCATGAGCGTGGATTCAATGTCCTTTATTCTTAATATTAATCGGTTTACATAGTCTTAATAGCGTCAAAAAAGTCATAGTCACAGTCAGAGTCAAGCTAAGTAAGTCACGGTCAAGTCAAAGTCATGCCCCTGTAAAGTGGTGGAGACTTTACAAGAGGCTCCTATGGAGTTTTGGAAACAACACGAAAAGACACGTTTCACCTCGTTATATCATTTACCCACACTCGAGCACGTTTACGAGCACTTAATGAATATTAATTTACCATTTAGTACATATTAACACTCGAAAATACACAATTTAGGAAAATAATCCAACGAGCCGACATGTTTTTTCCAAGTTGGCGCCAAAACTTGCCTGCGGATTGCGACCAGAATGTTGGTAGTTACCTGCGCGTGTTTAGTCTCGTGCCGCAGCCGGCGCAGCTTGTCGTGCGCGTTGTTCAGGAAGTCGCGCAGCACGTGGTGCGTGGCGGCGCCCCGCGCCTCGCACTCGCGCCGCACCGCCTCCATGCCGCGCTCCAGCTCGCACACGTCGCTCACCACGTTCTCCAGAGACACTGGAAAGTAAGGTGACAGTCACACCAAGCGAATAATCGCTGCAACTACAATCACCGCGAACAAACTCGCTGCGACTAAGATTCATACGAAATCGCTAAAAAATAACAGCTGTTCCATACGTTCTCCAGAGACACTGGAAAGTAAGGTGACGGTCACACCAAGCGAATACTCGCTGCAACTACAATCACCGCGAACAAACTCGCTGCGACTAAGATTCATACGAAATCACTAATAAATAACAGCTGTTCCATACGTTCTCCAGAGACACTGGAAAGTAAGGTGACAGTCACACCAAGCGAATACTCGCTGCAACTACAAACGTCAGATGTTTCGGCCAGTTTAGTGAACCAATTATATAAAATAAAAAAAAATCGCATGCACGTTTCTCGCTGTGTCTGTCAGTGTGTCTCGCAGCGAATTCATATCGCATTTCTCTGCTTAGGCACCAACCGATTGTAGAATTTCGCGTGAAACGCGCGAATTTCAGTCGCTACATGTGACAAAAATGATCACCCGCGGCCATCGCCTGCAGGTCTAGGACGCGCGTCGCGATAAATGTTATCCATCCTTTAGCTTCGGTCGCACTGAATACTCACTGCGAGCAAACTCACTTGGTGTGACACTACTCGCTGCGACTAAGATTCATTCAAATCGCAAAAAATAACAGATGTTCCATACATTTCGTAGAGTACTACAACAAAAAAAAAAATGTAATTCTGTGTTCTATCGACATCTCACTTTTTAAATCGTTCAAGCCGTTTACGCTTCTGCAGGCCTAGCACGGGCCGTGGACAAATTGTCTTAACACCGTTTTTATCCCGCGAGAAAAAGACAAACGTATCCATATTCTAGCTTTGTCGCGTCTGGGCGTGGATAAAAACGGTGGAAAGACAATTTATCCACAGCCCATGCTAGGCCTGCAGGTCACATAGGAGCACACAAACATACCCATTACCCACACATACTTACAAACTCAACATCTCCCTCCTTAACATTTCCCTCCTCTTTTTGAATCTTTATTTTTAATAGGCTTTAGACGGACACAAATCGTTCCAATTAAGTTGGTTATTGGCCCGATTGCCCTCCTTGGAAAGGCATAAAAAGTAACTATAAATATGCTTTTGTTTAACTTACCCTGTGCAGCCTTATCAATGTAAAGCAGCTCTGTGTCAAAGTTCATCAACTCCGGGAAGTTCTGTCTGATCGTAGCCACGATGTAATGCAACAACGACATCCGTTTGTCCGTAGACTTCGTGTCCATTAGCGTGTCTAAAGATTGCAGCTTGAAGCCGTACGCCGGACCCCTTTTACTGCTATTCAGATAATTCCCAAACGCTAGAATAATTTCTAAGACATTTCTTAGTTTTTGCGACGATTTTACTGATGAGGACCCAGAAATTATCGCGTGTATTTGTGGAGTTATTAAGTGTATGTTGTCGAAGAAATTGCCCATATAGCTCATTATTGAGAGTTTTGCGGATATCCGTTCCACTTTAGTTAGTTGCATCAGGAATTTGTCTTCTTCTGTGAGTAGGTTGATGTTCTTCTTTTCTGCTACGTATTCTTTGTACGCTTTTTGTTCGGCTTCGGTTGGGACCATCCGCTGGAGTATTTCCACGCTTTCCAACGGCAGCTGTTTGAGGTCCAGGCTGTTTATTGCAACGATCACTTTCTCGACGGGCGTGTCGAGCTTTCTTCGCGATATCGCTGGAATAAAAAGATAATTGTTACATATATATTTTTATCTGAGATTGTTTTTTATCAGATTTTAAATTTTGATCTTATATATAAACGATTGATAATGGGACAATTGGATCATTTCATTTTAATAGCCTTTTGATCAGCATGATGATTAAAAATGTGCGCTTTACAATCTGACGGCATCCGGTTCGTCCTCCGGCCTTGCACCAGTGACTTATTTATTAATTACATAAGTTATGTGCAGTTTGGATGCCGTTTCAACAACGGTGAAGGAAAACATCGTGAGGAAACCGGTATGTCCAACATATAACATGCACTGGGCCAGCATGGTGGATTAGGGCCTGTAACTTCTATTGGTGGTCATGGGCGGAGATTTATGCATAAAAACACTCGAAGGCACTTTGGATATACTTTATTATCGAAACCAAAAAGATTTGTTAACTTATTGATAGTAATAATTGAAAATTATAGGCGCGGTGCGCTCAGCACACCCGCTCGGTTTTCTTGCGAACTTGACACTATGGCCGCGCTAAGTGCGCGGCCTACCTTCGGTTAATTTTGATACATTTAAAACTTAAAATATAATTATCCTACCTACACTATAGAGCGCGTCGCTAACAGGGCCCATCCTCTCTCTTTATCTCTCTCTGAGAGAAGGCTTGTTTCCCAGCAGCGGGAACACGATAGGCAGAAATAATGAATAGCCAAATAAAATACAAGCTAACCAACAGTAAATAAAGCTATTTAGCCTGTAATATAAAAAAAAAAGTTGGGTTGCCCAGATACCGTTGAAGGTCTACAGACAATACAAATGCTCAAGCGCATTACCACGCTGAATGGCAATGCTTATTCGACAAATCTTTTTGACTTCAAGGTGTGGATTTGCTTCCAGTTTGAATTTGTCCAGCTCTCTCTCTCTCTGAGAGAAGGCCTGTGTCCCAGCAGTGGGAACACGATAGGCTAACACGTGTAAGGGCAGTTTTTTTTAAATTATAAATAGGCTTGCGCTTGGCCGTCAACTCGCCTGATGTTAAGCGATGTTGCGGCCTATGATGGAGCACGCTTGCTTAGAAGAAACCTATTCACTCTCGACTTGAAGACACCCAGATTGATTGATTAACTCTTTATTGTTCACACCATAAAAATTGGATACAGAGGACTAAAAACTCTTTAAAAAACTAGTGTAACAACTGGCGGCCTTATCGCTAAAAGCGATCTCTTCCAGGCAACAGGAAAGGATTTATAGAAGACGTAGAAGACGGGGTATTGTATTGTATGCAGATTGTAACTATCGGGGAACACCCACTCAGGCAGCGAATTCCACAGACTAGTAGTTAGTTGTTACCTATATTCCTGAGTCTCGTGTGTTCCAACAGTGACACAGTGTCTGGTTTCCGGAACCGCTTGCTGGGGAAGGAGGCGAGCGTGTCGGTGTCGCACGAGTCGTCGCTGCCGGTAGTGCACACGCCTCCGATGCGGAACTTCTCTTCAAACTCTGTGAAGTTGATTCTTCTTCGAGGCCGCTCCTCGTCGAGCTCGTTGAAGATCGTGCCTCGGACCTGACAAGTTTCAGTTTTTTATAAAAGTCAGGCGAATTGGTGGATATACATAAATAAGCACTTACTTTTCTACTTTACTCTTTTTACTAGTGCCAAATATATATATACTATTATTATAAAAAGGAAAGATTTGATTGTTTGTTTGTTTGTTTGCATTGAATAGGCTCCGAAACTACTGAACCGATTTGAAAAATTCTTTCACTGACGGGAAGCTACACTATCCCCGGGTGACATAGGCTATAAACTATACCCGTGCGAAGCTGGGGCGGACCGCTAGTATAATATAAATCGTCATTGACTAGTGCACACCACATATACGTTAAAACAAGTTAAATAGAACCAGCCAAGTGCGAGTCGGGTTTGCGCACTGAGGGTTCCGTACCACCACATAAATAGTTATCAACTAAAGTACAAAAAGTGGTGCAAAAAGATATAAAGCCCAGGCGGTCACCCGTCCAAGTACCGACCGCACCCGACGTTGCTTGACTTTGGTGAACAGAAATATATCACCGACGTTTGTAACTATCGGGGAACATCCATCCAGGCAGCGCATTCCACATACTAGCAGCACAATAAAAATTGGAATCAAAGCGCTTCATACGGGTAATTAGATATTCGTACTCACTTGATTAGGCTTCAGTGCGATCCAATTCAAAGTGGGCAGCTTATATTTAGTGTCAACCTTCCGCTTGATGGTCATGGCATCAGTGTGATGAGGAGGCATCATGAGCCCGGGGGCGGGCGGCGCGGGCGGCGGCGGCGCGTGCGCCTGCAGCGGCGGCGGGGGCGGAGGGGGCGGGCAAGGAGCCGCGGGGGGCGCAGGCGGCGCCGGCGCGGGCGGCGGGGGAGGAGGCATGGGCTTGTGGGACGGAGTGTCGCCGTTCTGCATGGGAGGGGAGGGAGATGACATGTGACCGTTCGTCGTGATACCGTTGCCGTTGCATAGCGCGTGCGAGGATATAGCACCCACTGGAAGATAAATAAAAAAATATGTATTATGTTCATCGTAAAATCAAGTTTTTTTTTTTACCAATAATTTATCTCTACATAGTATAAATTAAAGTCGCTTTCCGCGTCTGTCTGTCTGTCTGTATGGCCGCTAACTCCTCCTAAACCACGCAACGGATTTTAATGCGGGTTTCACCATCAGTTAGATACATTTTCACGGAAGGTTTGTATTTGTATAAGTATGTGTTAAGTGCAAAGATAATATAACTACTTGATGTAGTCAAAATTCCCTTTTGCAAAATGATGCCACGTCGGTCGCGGGGGCACCTTGTGATTGGAGACTCGACGCGTCTGGACGTTTGTGATTGGAGAAACAAAAGTTATTCATTCAATTCGCGCCCAGGATTGGCCCCGCTCGAAAAAGTTTAGGTTGCGTTGTGAAATGAGCTCCCGATATTTCGCCGCAGTTACAGAGGTTGCCTTAAAAATTAAAGTTCGCGTTTAATATACTATATGCAGTGATACAGTGAGTGCGTTTTGTCGGGACTTAGGTTCGAGTTCCAGTGATAACCGTAGTAAAAGACTAAGAAAGAGGGTAGATCGTTATGTACCTAACTTTTTAACTGTTCAACCAACCACCCGAATTCTTCCCGTGAACATGGTGCATGTAACTGCGCCGAAATATCGGGAGCTCATTCCACAACCTTACCACGGTAAATATCCCGTAAATAATCATATAACCTTAGTGAACAACCGTGATAGTTTAAAACAGAATTTAGTTTGACATGTTAGAAACTTTGGCATATGCGGGGTGAGCAGTGAAGTGGTTAATATTGTCATTGGTTAAGTGCGCCCGCACTCAACTCCGTAACGGCTGAACGGATTTGGATACAATTTGGTTAGAAAGTAGCTTATTTTATTTATTTTACATAGACAACAGCTGCGAATTACAAGATAATTATGTACACTATTGATTAACTATTTGTTTATGATTAACAGAAGCTTCAGAGATGACTGGTTAAATAAAAATAGCTCTGTACCCTCAGTACAAGTTTTGATAGTATGCGAAAACTTTTTTCGTTTTCGTATTGTTCCATACATTGCTGGGCTAAAATGTATTCGAAAAGTTTTTTCGTAGTAGAGTGAAGCAATCTATACCGCCGATTACTACTGATTTCAGTTCCTCCACGTTTCCGATAGAGGCGCTTTACTAAAATGTATGGAACAATACGAAAACGAAAAAAGTTTTCGAAAACTATCAAATCTGGGACTAAGCGTACTGTATACGCTTATACACTGGATTAACACTTAGGCTACTTTCTATCCTAAAAAAATTATGCGTAAACACTTATGTTGTTGTTGCTGTAGGATCACACATCATAATCAGTGGAAATCGCACACCGTGCGATTCACACGATCCTTCTTGCCTCATACCTGCAAAATGTGGAATGAGCTACCTTCTACGGTGTTTCCGAGAAGCTACAACATGGGGTTCTTCAAAAGGCGAGTTAATCGAGTTCTAAAGGGTCGGCAACGTATTTGTGATGCCTCTGGTGTTACAAGTATCCATAGTCGACGGTGACTGCTTACCATCAGGCAGCCCGTCTGCTTGTTTGCCTATGGCATAAAAAAAAGGATATGACGTGAAACAGCGGGTGTTGCTAGTTTAATAACAAACTTACTGGAAGCCCCTCTCGGCAGGGATTTAGTGAGAGACTCCAGCTCCTGCACTTTGGACTCCAACATCGACTGTCTGTTCCGAGAGTCTTGCTGCGCTCGCCTCAGTGTCGACACCTACAACCGAAAGAAACAACAAGATTTAGCCAAAGTTAGAGGGGAAAAGTAGTGTAGGACACTCTGCGGGCAGCTGGAGTGACGACCTGCGTAAACGCGCAAAAACTGAGAGAGAACTGCCGACCGAGCTGAGTGGCGAACATTAGGAGAGGCCTATGTTTAGCAGGGAAAAGCTGATGATGATGATGATGAGAGAGGGACAATCCGGTAAACTGAAGTGGAACTGTGGGCTTACTCTTGACACTCGATTTCAATCGTAATTTGTGATTGGGATCGAAAACATGCCATTTGGTACTCTTCAATCGCGTCAAGAGTACCGAAAGCGTCGAGTTGAGTCGATTTTATTTAGTTGCATATAATTCCACCATTATAGGTTCCAATCGTGCGCTAGTTTAGAATTCAAGAGTACCAAAATGGCATGTTTTCGATCCCAATCCCAAATTACGATTACGATCCGACCACTAGAATGCCAAATAACCTGTCAACGTAGCAATTAACACTTTTCTATGACTAAGAGTTAAAAATGCATGAAGGGGGGGGGACAGCAACTTTTTGCCACTAAACTTAGGCGGGCCATATTTTACAAAGGATACACTTTATAAAAAAGTCATATGAAACCATATCTTCATTTTTAAAGACCTATTCAATGATAGACATGCATTTATTTGCACTTTTAAAATTAAGATCTGTACTACAACTTTAAGAGCAAAGTGCCGCTTGTCAGTGGTAACGGAAAAATGGCGGTGTCAGCAGAGATATTAAGTTCGTTTGATTTGTTAGAACAATAATAATTCCCACCACACACTTGGAGACGAACAATTCATACTGTGAAATGTAGTTTTTTTGGTTTGTTTGTTCCTCTTTCACGCAGCAATAGCGCCGTTGCTCTCGTCGTGTTATACGCATGCAAAACATCAGGTCCGTTGATCGACCTGTTTTTGCATGGGTATAGTTCAAGGGCTGGACATGGACAGTGACATAAGCTTTTCATCATCATCATCATCACCATTTTTCATCACTACGCGGGTGAAACCGCGGGGTGCAGCTAGTATGATACAAATCGTCACTGGTGACGAAGGTTGAAGCTGGGATGTGGATAGTGGAACAGCTGTAGTAGCTGTTAAAGAATTCCACTATCCACATCCCCCATGTATTTGGGCTCCTTTTTAATTATTATTAACATACCTCTTCCACGACCTGTCTCCTGGCCTCGGCAAGCTGGTCCCGCTCCTGCCTGACCTGCGCGAGTTCCGACTCTAAAGTCGCGAGTTTCGCGATGGCTTCCCTTTCAAACGAGGCCAAACGTTCGTGCGCCTGAAATAATAGACAGAAAATTACAAAAAAATATATTGGGGAAAGAAAATAATCGTATGGGCCAAAATACCGGGCGCAACAATCTTGCTCGCAAACAGGCTTACAGGCATCAACTGTTTCCTTATACAGATTTACGCGAAAAGGGTGTACTACCACCAAGAAGGTTTAGTACGATTCATCATAATCAGCCTTTTAACAGTCCACTGCTGGACTTTTAGCCTACCCCCGAAAGAGCGATTTGGCCATATCCACCACGCTGGCCCAGTGCGGGTTGGTGGATTCACATACGCCATTGAATTCCTTCTCCGTACGTATGCAGGTTTCCTCACGATGTTTTCCTTCACCGAAAAGCCAGTGGTATGAAAATCCGTACATAAGCTCCAAAGAGCTCATTGGTACGGGCCCGGGGTTTACGACCTCACACTTTCAAGTCTAGCGGTCTCCCAAATGGGCTACCACGGCTTAGTACGATTCGAGGTCCACTCGATCAATCCAGCTTGATCAAGCTGGCTCGATCATGTCGGCATGAGCAGACATTGTCTGTGACTGTTATTGGGGGGAGCTGGCAATTTTTTTTTGTAGCCTCCTTCTTAGAACGCTAGCGGCCACGGCCATTTCACGGCACCTTGTGCTAATATTAATAACAATCAAATAAAGAGTGATTTAACGATGTACACAGAGTTTTCATGTAGAAATATCCTACAACTCCCATTCATACCTTCTTGGTAGCTGCCTCTGATTGATCTCCAAAAACACACCGGTGCAAGTCGGACAAGCCTCAGAAAACGCAAGTCAAATCGCGTTTTCTTCTACCCATGAGGTCAGATTTGTGGTTCACATCCAGCTTAGAGACCAACATTTAGTTATCTCTAACGACAGGTAAGGGCAACCGTAGCCGCATTTTAAAGCTATGATTCCAAGGTCAAGGGAGTACTTACATGTCCCAGCTCGTCCTCCAGTTCGTTGACCTTCTCCAGGGCAGCGGTCTTGGTCTCGCTGTCCTCCATGAGAGCAGCCACGTCGAACACGTTGTCTAAATATGCTGATATTTGGACCTAGAACACCAAACACTTTGTCTAAACATGACACTGATATTTGGACCTAGAACACCGTTGTCTAAATACGCTGCAATAACTTCTTTTTGTAACCAGGCATAGAGTTAGGTTTTCCGCTACATATTTTTTTTTAAATTTAATAATAGGCTTGCGTTTTACTGCCAACTCGCCTGATGTATAGCGACGATGCGGTCTACGATGGAGCACGCTTGCCTAGAAGAAACCGATTCACTCGCGAATTGAAGAGGCTCTTGCATGAGGCTAAGCGATGATTCGGTGTACGATGGAGCATGGTATAACTGGATGTGTGGTTGGTATACCTGCAGGTCGTCGCTCTCACAGAGCCGCAGCCGTTCCAGGTACTCGTCCAGGTTGAGAGCCGTGAACTCGTACTGGAGATGCACTCGGAAGTTCATGTCTTCCACAGAGTGCACGATTATGTTCACAAACTGCATGCACGCCACCTGGAATAGTTCAAATTACAGATTATAAGTCAGCAATTGCAACCCAGCCACAACTGAGCAACTCAGGCCGCTTCCAACCGGCCCTTTTGGAGATCGATGGGGGAGGCCTATGGACAGCAGTGGACGTCCTATGGCTGAAATGATGATGATGATGATGTAGTCAGCAATGTCATACTTGCCTATTTCTTACACCAGTTGTTTGGCCCGAATGAAGAATTCGCGACCCCTATATCATCGCAACCCCAATTTTTTCCATACTCAAACTTAATTAGAATTATTTGCTAATATGCATATTGTATTTGAACGTCATCTCGATGGAGCACGCTTGCCTAAAAGTCATCGATTCGCGACATGGAGACACCCAGATTGTAACCATCGAGAAACACCCACTCATGCTGCACATTTCTCAGTCTAGCGGTTCGCCCAATGGAAGTGGATTCAAAGCGCTTCGTCCGAGTTCTTGGAATATCAACCTTGAAGCGTCGCTCTTTCGTACCCGTTGTGGCTATCTGATAGTTAAAAGGGCAGGAAGGAATTCGATCTTGCAGATCCGATGCACTCGGAAAAAGCACGTTAAACTAAATTAACTAACGTTAACGGGCGGTTATCCGAGTCGCGTAGGCAACAAAACGCTCCCTCAGCCCCCGCCAAGTTATAGCGACGCCATGCTAGAGTCAGGACGCCCGCGGGGGGAGTGCAACGACAAAAACGAGCATAGGTCCGACCTCGATGACGCCTGGCGCGGCACTGAACGCGGCGCGCCAAAATTCTCGCGTCCTTTTTACGCTTTTAATTTCACTAAAAAAGACACTATTCACTATCAAAAATCTATACAAATAAAATAATGTTGAGTAAAATTGCCTTTCAGTACATGCAATTTCTAGGTTGTTACGAGCTTTCATTAGAGCAAAAAATGAAAAAAATTAAACTAAGTCAACTTTGTTTCAGATTTTTTTTTTACCGAGGAAAGTTTATTCCATCGTGTTTTGAACCTAATCATAAACTCAAACACAGATGTATCTGTGACATGTATTTTTTTCCAGCTCAAATATTGTAATTTAACTGAAAAAAATTGATTTAAAACCGTCAAATTTGGTATATTGGAAGTCTTTGAGCAGCTTAAAAGTTACGGGCACTAAAGTTGCTCATTCAACCCATACAAACTTACTGTATTGGCCTTTACTTACCTGCGTAAAGTATCAGTTTAAGACCTATAAGTTTCTAATACGGCTTTGTGAAATCCAAAAGCAACAACTTCTTGGTACGTTGAGATTGTTGTACTCTTACCAAAAGAAACTCGCTACAAGTTATCCTAGAGTAAGTTCATGGGCTTGTGAAATGTCATTGGTTCTTGCAGGACTTCCTTGAACATATCGATCGCTGACATTAAGATTTGCGGGCCGCATTTCACCAGGCAAGTGTCTATTCACAGTTCTAATAAGAATGAAAACTCACCATAAACTCGATATGGAAGTTATCGTAGTTCATAAAGTAGTCCATGAGCGTGTGAAACCTCCTCGGCTCTTGCACGACCTCCTTGAAGTTGTCGAACGCTGACAGTATGATCTGGTGACCACCCTTCACAAGACAGATAGCCGCGAGTAGTTCGAGAACTAGAGCCTTGGTGCGGAGCGAGTGGTGGACGAGGGAAAGGGCGATGCTGTTGATCGCTTCTCGGTGCTGAATCACCATGTTGAAGCCGTACTGTGGAGAAGAAACAAAAGTTATGTATTCTCTCTTTTCTTTTGAGGTGCCAACTGAGATTGGTAATTTTCGACACTGATTCGCGGCACGGGTCAGTACAGGAACTCACATGCTACAAACTTTTTACCATAGATGATACAAAAAGAACTTATTTAAAATTTCATGTCACGGACCCCGGTCCGTGACTCAAACAGAACTTGGCGACGATCGATAAAAAATTATAATAAGGGCGTCAACGACACATCGGTTCATGTCTTTGTACGCTCATTAGCTGAAGTGATTCGACTTTGACGGACGAACGCATTGTGCGAGTGAAATCCTTCGTATAATGATCCCTGCTTGAATGCACCACGGACTTCCTACCATTGCACATCGTTACGACTTCCTAATTCGCTTCAACGAGCTTGTATCCTCGAGGCGGTGAATAATTAGAAAGACTTTAAATTACTGGTTGACTAGCGAGAAGTGTCTGCTTTCGTCATTTTTAACAGTCATTGAAGACTCTTGTCTTGTAGTTGGCGAACCTTCACTTATCTTGTGGTTTATAATAGCGCGCAGATAGATGCAGGCATGTATATAAAGCGTCAGTAGACTCCCATGTTTGGGAATTGGCAGCGTGACGAGTTTTACATTGGCTACAGCAGGGCTGACTGAGAATTCCGCCTCGGAGTCAGGGCAGTTTAAACTCATGATGTTAGGTTTGGTGATAAGCTCCAAGCCTCATAAATACACAGACAACCCGCTGAACAGGCCAATTACTGAGAATGGGGGAGTTCCCAATGGTCATCCCGTCAGCATGCTTAGAAAGATGCCGTGGAGCCGGACATGCATGTGCTCCAGTTTACCGACTGGCGAGAGACTGCACAAAACTGATGGTGTTTCGTTGTATCGGAGGCCACGACCCACTCCGGGTCGCTGAGCCAGCGTAGTAAGCCAAGATTAAGACATGTACTGTGGTAACACACATTTTAATGTTGCGGTGGCGTGTCGCGTTTTCCTCTTGACGACGGCAGCGCTAGCGGCGCATTCACCTCGGAGTCTATGAGGAATTTACCTTATTGTTCATGATAGCCCTCATACACATGATGCAGACGTGTATATCGTCAGTGGAGGCGCCCATGTTGAGCTTGGCCGCGTGTCGCGTCCTCCTCCTGGCGACGGCAGGGCTGGCGGCACATTCCGCCTCGGAGTCTGCGGAGCGCGCACGTCGCCGCCACGTTGCCGTCAGGGTGCTCCGGTCGTCCGCCGGCCCGCTGCATTCTGAAGTCGTTGTATTCACTGGAGACGGGGCAAAATATTTTCGTATAAGTGTTTTCGGATATATCTATACATGAGAATAGAAACAAGATGATAATAGTTATTAGGCACCTCATGGGCAAGCGTCCATCTTAGACCGCATCGTCACTTTCTATCAGGTGAGTTGTGGACAAAAGCTAGCCCATTTCATCAATAAAAAACGTAGTAGGTAGTACGCCCTGCAGCCAGGTAGAGCAACGACTTGCGAAACGGGTTGGTAGTAAGTGGATGCGTAATGCAGAAGATCGTGTCACGTGGCGTTTCTTTAGGAGTGGCCTACATCCAGTAGTAGACGAACTTTAAGAAGGCTGATAATGAGTAATTATTGGTTAATCAGGCCACCGACGCAGCATCTTTAAAGGTTGACTTCACAGCATTGCAGCCGATCGCTACCGCGCGTCGTCTATGATCGGCCGCGATGCACGGAAGTTAACCTTAAGGGTCGATCAAGCTGCTCAAGGTCATGGGTCCTACACAGAATTTTTACTACACAAATACTTGGTAAGAAGAGAGCGCTTTGTTCTGGAATCGAAAAGGCCTTAATACTTCACCTTGGATAAGAGACTATACCTTGGTTAATACCGTCACTGGACTGACTTTTCGCGAGCGCGATCCGCTGCTCGTGCCGCATCATGCTGAGTCTAAAGCTCAGGTAGTCTATCAGCACGTCCAGACCCTGGTTCTGTTCGTTGAGAAACTCTCGCACCCATCTGAAAATGAATATGTGCCATTTAAACAAGATCATGAGCATTACCATTCATCGTGGTAATGCCGCCAGCATGTTGGATACGCTGCCAACTGATAGTGGGCTTGAGCATTTGGATTATCTCAAGACCTTCAACGGCCTATAAATAATCCAACTGTTTCTTATAATAGTATATGTAGTTTAGACATTACATATTAGTTCGCTTGTGTTTTGCTTAGTTAATAAAGGTACTTGACGTAGTAATAAAAGCTTTAAAACAACAAGACAGTACGTTCGAAAGATTCCGCACGGAACGCACGCGATTTCAGCCCATGCTAGACGACGGGGTAATATCGTAAGCATTACGCCGGTGCATTACGTGCGGAATCTTTAGGATGAAGTTATCCCTTCGAAGTTTAGTTCATATATTTGATATATTAGAGCCTAACATAACTTACTCTATATGATTTGTTCGTAATGATATCTCCAGATCCCTGAGAACTTGTGTGGATGTCGAATCACCAACCATTTTCCTTTTCTGGAAATACGGAAAAAACAGTATAAGTTTTTCTTCTATGAGGCACCAAAGGTTGTGTGGCACAAGAATTTATTGTAGAACTGATCGTGGCATAAGTGTTTACGCTGCGAGTCTTGGGTAAAAACAAAAGCCTCCATTATCAGCTTATCATGTTCCCACAGCTGGGACACTGGCCTTCTCTCACAGAAAGGAAGATGTGCCCTAATCCACCATGCTAGCCCAGTGCATGTTGGCGAATGTCATATGTCTTTGATCTTTGGAGGTTCTTGGACATAGTATTTTCCTCACGATGTTTTCCTTCACAGTTTTTAAGTGATGGCATCTTTACTTTTGTGTTTTATTATAGTGATAACAACAGACGTGTGGATTTGGTTGACGGACCGCCGTCCAACTAAACAGGAGAGAACGAGTGAGAATAACATATTTCACTCTCTTTTCTCCCTTAGGTCAGACGGCGGTTGAGGTCAACCAAATCCACACGTCTGTTACCATTTAAAGAATTTCGTTTTATTTTGCTTTGCATTTATTTGATTTACTTTTCCGATACCAACGCTGGCATACCTACTGTTAGAACATCGATTTTATTTTCTCATAGCTCATTTACACTCACGCGAAGCTAGCGTCAACGGCAATTAATAAAATTAAGTTGCATGTTTACGAGATTTAATTTGTTGCTTTGTACAGTTCAAGCGAAATTGCCGACTTAATTCTAAATCGAAATTAACCTTCAGAATCTAGTATTTCAACCTTAGTAAATGTGCAGATCATTCTGTATGGCCAACGGTGATCTCGGAGCGATATGGAGAGAAAGCTTGGAGATAGTGATCATAAATACGGAGAAGATTAGCGTATGTCCTTATACGTTAGACAAACACACATCTCGTGCGGCGTCCGTGAACGCCCACCACGTATAGTGGATGGTACAAGTCATGGTATTATAATATACTCCGCCAGGTATGTTCCGAGACGCAAAGGTCACGTGGATGACACAAGCATACGTCATCGAAGTTTCGTGTTTAACTTAAATTACTTCGCTTGAACGGACAAACAAAATCACCACTGAAGTGCTTTTTGTATTTTATAACACACTAGCGGTCCGCCCCAGCTTCGCACGGGTATAGATTATAGCCTATGTCACCCGGGGATAGTGTAGCTTCCCGTCAATGAAAGAATTTTTCAAATCGGTTCAGTAGTTTCGGAGCCTATTCAATGCAAACAAACAATCAAATCTTTCCTCTTTATAATATTAGTATAGATTTGTTTCCCAATTTCTGTGTTTGTTGCAACGAAGTGGCAACTGGACAGTGACGTAGGCTTGTGTCATTCCCGGAATTTCAGACCTTGTTTCATTGGATCATGGTACAAGTTAATAAAGGAGATATATATTAGATAGATGGATGGATAGAAACTATTGTGCAGTGTGCACACCAGAAAGAAAATTACCTACATATACAGATAAAGAAATTTAAACGCTAGACCACAATTGGCGGTCTTATCGCTAAAGCGAGATCTTTCGCTCAGATCGATCGCATATTGTTCAGATACTTTCTTTCTCTTTTTAGGGTTTCGTAACACAAGGATAGAAACGAGACCCTACTATTACTAAACCTACGCTGTCTGTCTGTCCCTCCGCCCTACCTTTTGACGGCTCTGTATCTTTCGAACCGTAATAGATGGCCAGTTGAAATGTTCACTGAATATGTAATGTTACGGCGGATTAACTAAGAAATAACAATTAAATCAAAAAGTTATAAATAAAAGGTTCCCCAGACAACAAACTTTTTTAAACGTATTTTTGTATTTGCTCTAGTGTAAAAACGGTAATACGTAGTACGTACTCTACGTACCTACAAGCAATGAGCTTAAATATAAAATCATTACGTACACGCGTCAAACTTGGCAATAACTTGTACACAGCCTACTCAGGCCACATCGCTCGAAGAACCGATAACCGATGAGGAAGATTCTTGAGTGGAGACCACGAATCGGAAGACGCAGCGTAGGTAGGCCTCCCACTAGTTGGACCGACGACATCGTGGGAATCTCTACAAAATAGTAGCAGATGGCAGGCTGTCGTTTAGTATGGATGTCTAAGGGGGAGGCCTATGTTCAACAGTGGACGTCTTCTGGCTGGTGATGATTTTTTTGTCTAAACAGAGTGTTCCACACCCAAAAACAAAAACTTTTTCCGTTTCCGTGTATTTTCCCTCAACCTACCACTAATGAGCATATGAAATATATGGCATGCTATTAACATAGGCATACGATCATCAATAATATTCCCCAAAATTAATGACGGTCATAATGAACTGCGACATTTTACCAACCATCAAGGCAGGTAATTATTAATTTCCACAAACTCAAATGCCATATTTGGGAATGTTTAAGTCAAGAGTGACGTATTATCATCTACTACTTCATAATTATGATTAGTCATACAAAAGCGTATAATTTTTTTACTGACTACAGGATGGGAGGTTCTCAATTAGGTCTCGTCATCATCATCTACAGCCTTCTTTATCCCACTGCTGGGTATAGGCCTCTCTCTTGCTATGCCATCTGCCTCGTTTTGTGATAAATATAGTCCAGGTTCGACCCGTGATGGTGACATTGAGGCTTATTCTGTTATACCACTCACTAAACTAAACCAATCTGACAGGACTAAAATTATCTACCTCCCTTTTCATTTTAATATGTGAGAGAAGGATGGCAACAATTTTAGAGTTGTCAAATTTAGTTTAGAGTGCATCAGAATCGATGCCAATGTCGTCGACCCATCTTACAGCTGGACGGTAAATGTATGTACCAACTCCGATTGCTCCGACATTCGTTACCAATTCACATGGTTATTTTTTTATTGAAGTGAAACTTCTTATGCGACTTGTAAACAAGGTTGCGTTAAACGTTTAACGCTACCATGGAGGGGGAATAGAAATAGACAGAGCGAGAGTTTTAGATGCCATCTATGAGGACATTTTGAAACTTGTACATCCTTCTCATAGTTTATTAGTTCACTAATATTTGCATAGATGGCAGAACATGCGACTTCCAACAAGGTTGCGTTAAACGTTTAACGCTACCATGGAGGGGGAATAGAAAGAGACAGAGCGAGAGTTTCACTTCTTCCGCGCGGAGGGACTCCACGCACTATTTTTTTATATAGAGGAAGCTTTCGAGGTGGTCCCACAAAAGTTTCACTAGCTTTGTCTAAGTAGTTTTTGAACCAGCTCCATTAAGTATAAATAATTTTGTGCAGGCGCTTGTTGATTTGGCGATGGCAATAATTTTGTTAGAGCGCTTACTAATTTTGAAGTCGGTTTTTTTGCATTGATAATTTTACTTGTATATTTAAATGGTTTAGACACGGTCTTCTGACTTGAAAGGTACCAATTCATAATGATGGGCAATAATGAAGTCAAAGGCAAACGCGTAAGAAAGAAGAGATCTTGGTTACGGGTTGCGCGTATTTTTTTGTGAATACTCAGCTGACGGCCACAACCTTGACACTGAAATAGTTAAAAGACGTCAAAGCATAACTTTAATTTATCTTCAATAGAATGCATAATGCATGTCGTCCGACCACCAGCCCGCTGGTCGGACGACATCGTTAGGACAGCAGGAAAGCAGTGGACAAGACTAGCACAGGACCGGAAGAGATGGCGCGCTGAAGTGGAGACCTATACCCAGCAGTGGGTGGAGAATGGTTGATGATGATGATGATGAGAATGCATAATGTTAAAGACTCACCAAAAGTTGTCAAGTTTAGTGGTTGAAGTTTTTGCTTTCACTCTGAAAAAAGAACTTCTCATGCCTTGTGCCAGGGTAGGAATTATATACGACACGAGAGCATAAGACTGTATGAGTCAGAAATTATCACAATGAGAGCACGGCGCGACCTTTCGGAGCCGCCCCTGGCGTGCTTAGCCTGGATTGGTTAATGAGGGACCTGCTACGAAGGGAATTGAAGAGTTACTTGAGAGTTGATACCTAGAGATGTCATACTTGGAAATTTGATTAAATGACCGCCAACTTGCCTGATGTGGCGAGTTGACGGGCCAAAGGAAGCTTATTATTAAATTAAATAAAAAACTGAAGTGTAACTTTAGTGTGAAACTTCTAGAATTGGGATCATCTCTTCTACATGGTGTAAGGAGAACACTCTCGAAGCCAAAATAAAGTAATTGTAGTCATCATTATGAACCACTTTTAGTATGAGACTAACCCTGAAATTGCGAAAAAAAAAAACAGCTGTTCCATACATTTTGTCGAGTGTCAGTGACCGTTTTCTATAGAACAGCTGATATTTTTTTCGCGATTTCAGGGTTGGTCCCATAGTAAAAGTTGTTCATAATGATGAATACAATTACCTTCTTTTGGCTTCGAGAGTGTTCCCCTTACACCCCGTATACAACGATACATAGTATAAATATTAAAGTCACTTTCCGCGTCTGTCCGTCTGTATATCCACTAACTCTAAAAACACACAACGGATTTTGAGGCGGTTTTCACCATCAGTTAGAAGAAAATTCACAGAAGGTTTACATAGAAATATAAAAAAACTTACACCCGTGCGAAGCTGGGGCGGGTCGCTAGTAGATGTATATATCAAGAATGCCCATACGAACTGTTGCGTCCCAGGTTTTTTTACGATACGAGAGGTCGATCGATGGTAAGCGTCACGCTTGCCCATAAGTCCCATAACAGTTCAGTGTTACCCAGAATGTAGTAGTCTTGGATTTAGTTTTTTGTTTGTTTGAAAGGTAACTTGATGTAATATTCTTAGCTATGATATTTTTGCTCTATTCTTCCTCCAGTTCGACAATTTTCTCGTTGGTCCTCGGAATTCGAATATTGTGCGTTGCCAGGGCCAGATTTTGTTGGGGGTGGTAGCGGGGTAACTGCCAGAGATTCCTAGCACCCTCTACTCTACCGTTACCTGGCCCGCTACCTTGGCCAGGGATAGAGGAGCTGCTGGGGACTGGGGGCCGTCGTATTTGTTTGTCTGTCATGAGGGGGGGAGGTTTGCCAATAATCCCCACGCTTGGCAGGCGGCTTGGGGATCGCAGGAGGATCCACCATTCAAATAGGAGGATGCTGCTGCCCATCCTCTGGTGGTTCTTGTCGTAGTTTTAGGACATACCCGGGTCCGGGTCTTAGTTTGGTGTTGATCGAATATTCGAATATAGTGATTTTTGTATTCGAATATTCGATCTAAGTTATTATTCGAATTATTCGAATATTCGAATGCAAGCCTTAGCTATGATGCAAGAAAATATGTCTTTCCCGTTTGAAGATTATCAGCAATTATATTAGGGGTTTATATTTATAAACAAGATCTAATTGGTTTTTAAACCCCTAATATAATTGCTGATAATCTTCAAACGGTTAGACATATTTTCTTGAATCATCTACTCAAATCTACATATTATGTAGATTGTTCCGGAGTTTCTCAAATAATGTTCACTATGACTGCCCCGGTGGCTCAGTTGGTAGTGAACCTATCTTCTGTGCTTGGGGGCGTGGGTTCGATTCCCATCTAGGACAAACATTTGTGTGATGAACATTTGTGTTTGTTCTATGTCTGGGTGTTAATATCTATTTAAGTATGTATTTAAAAATATATATGTACGTATATCAGTTTCTGGCAGCCATATTACAAGCTTTGCTTAGTTTGGGGTCAGATGACCGTGTGTGCAAAAATGTCCCAGATATTTATTGTCCCAGATATTTATTTATTACGAGTAAAAGTAAGAAATGATATCCGAACCTTGAATTTCAACCCATCTGTACATTTTCCAAATCCTCTCCCATCCGCTATTAATCGATAATGAATTACAAGTCAGTTCTCTATGTAATTATGCACATTATCGTCGGAATCTCTTCGGTTCTACAATCTCGGGGTCAGATCTGGAAAGACCTATAGTTTCGAAGAGATCCCCGGGCTATTCCGTATATAGCATCTACAGTGCGACCTCAGATGAGACAAGCAAGGGAGATATGCCTTATTTCAATTATCATCATCAGTCAGAAGACGTACACTGCTGACATAGCCGCTGCTGGGAAGACAGTTATGCCCAGAGTTGGGAACTGTGACCTCACGACACAGGTTATCCTAGTGTGGGGGACAGTGTTCCATTATGGTACATAGGTAATTGTCTATTCTAACCTCTCTTCTTACAACATTTGTACCTATATACCTACCTAATTAAGATCTTTATGTACCTATAGCCCTTTAATGAATAATAAACGTTTTTGTATTTTGTATTTATTTTGTATAGGCCTCCCTCTTAAATTTCTACATTAAACGACAGCCTTGCCATCCACTGGACGCCTGCTTTTGGATTACACTCACGATGTCGTCTGTCCATCTAGTGGGAGGCCTACCTACGCTGCGTCTTCCGGTTCGTGGTCTCCACTCAAGAACCTTTCTTCCCCATCGGTTATCGGTTCTTCGAGCGATGTGGCCTGCCCATTGCCACTTCAACTTGTAACTTATTCTATGTACCCAAGTTTATTTTGGAGGCATCCTAACTAACTTACTAACTATAGGCCACATGCAAAAAAGGGCGGCATAATGAGTTGGATGAGTCTGATGGCCTGCAGGATGAGTTCGACTAATGGCATCAAGCCTGATTTAGGCCAGATGCGTTCGCTCCCGCCACACCACCTTACCATAATATCTTTCTTGTTTGTCTGATTTCGAGAGCGCGACCAACTATCTGTAGAGTGAGGGAGCCACTAGTGTATTTTGTGAACAAAACTTGCAGCGATCTATAGAGTAGATCCAAAACGTCATGTGTAAATTTGTTGTTTATGTTTTTTATTTTATTTAATAATAGTCTTGCGTTTGACCACCATCACGCCTGATGTTAAGCGATGATGCGGTCTACGTTGGAGCACGCTTGCCTAGAAGAAACCGATTCACTCGTGATTTGAAGACTCCCAGATTGTAACCATCGGGGAACACCCATGATAAATTTTATGTTGATAAAAAAAAGCGCTGAAATAATTTTGATACAATTTATGTGGAACCACATCTAAAGTATGACCTACCAAACAAAAAAAAAACCATCAAATCAATTCATAATTGGCGGAGTAATCGCGTAACACACATACAAAAAAACATACAGTCGAAATGTGAACCTCCCTTTTTTTATTTATTAATAGGCTTGCGTTTGACCGGCAACTCGCCTGATGCAAAGCGACGATGCGGTCTACGATGGAGCACGCTTGCCTAGAAGAAACCGATTCACTCGTGATTTGAAGACACCCACACTCCTCCTTTTTTGAAGTCGGTTAAAAATTAACCCCACTTAGACCTTTAAAGATGTGCGTTGGTCCGTAATCGAAAATGTCCCGTTACCCGTCAACTAATTTGTATTCATTTGCTAACGAAGCTATGAAAATATTGCGGTGGAATGTTTTGAGAAAGAGTACTTACTGCTTGGGAAATGTTATCTCAAGTTTCTCCCGCATTTATGTCAAGATGAAGTTAAATAGGAAATGTGTTAAAGATATTCTTCTGCCTTCACTATTACACCAACTTAGTACTCAGTAGTGTGTGCAAGATAAAACTCTAGCATATGGTTATTACCGTGACAAATCGATTTTTTAGGGTTCCGTACAGAAAGGGTAAAAACGGGACCCTATTACTAAGTCTACCATGTCTGTCCATCTGTCCGGCTGTATCTTTCGAACCGTTATAGAGATAGCCAGTTGAAATTTCACAGAATATGTAACGTTACGGCGGATTAACAAACAAATAATAAAAAAGTCAAAAATTAAAAACGAAGGGGTCCACATACGGACAGACGAACAGACAGACAAATGGACAGACGGACAGACGGACAGATAGACAGACAAACACAGAAAGACAGACATCGTAGGCTTAGTAACAGGGTCCGTACAGTACCCTTAGTAGAAGTTTTGATAATATTCGAAAACTTTTTTCGTTTTCGTATTGTTCCATACATTGCTGGGCTAAAAGGTATTTGAAAACTTTTTTCGTATTAGAGTGAAGCAATCTATACCGCCGATTACTACCGATTTTAATTCCTACACGTTTCCGATAGAGGCGCTTTACTAAAATGTATGGAACAATACGTAAACGAAAAAAGTTTTCGAAAACTATCAAATGTGGGACTAAGCGTACGGAACCCTAAAAATAATGACTGCAAGGAAACGGAACAAGAAAATTTATAACAATAATGTTCATTGTTCATACGTCATTCTGACTTTTATTGTTCACGCCAACTTTCCTTGTATGACGGATGAAAGTGTGATGTTAATGCAACCGCAACTATTGCAGTGGAGCCATAGTGCCATCGATTCTGAAGTACTCTAAACTAAACTAAATTTCACAGCTCTAAAATTGTTGCCATCCTTCTCTCACATATTAAAATTAAAAGAGAGGCAGATAATTTTAGTCCTGTCATATTGGTTTAGTTTAGTGAATTCGACAGAATAGACGCCATGGCCACCGATTCTGAAGTACTCTAAATTAAAATAAATTTGACAGCTCTAAAATTGTTGCTATCCTTCTCTCACATATTAAAATGAAAAGAGAGGCAGATAATTTTAGTCCTGTCATATTGGTTTAGTTTAGTGAGTGGTATGACAGAATAGACGCCATTGCCATCGATTCTGAAGTACTCTAAACTAAACTAAATTTCACAGCTCTAAAATTGTTGCCATCCTTCTCTCACATATTAAAATTAAAAGAGAGGCAGATAATTTTAGTCCTGTCATATTGGTTTAGTTTAGTGAATTCGACAGAATAGACGCCATGGCCACCGATTCTGAAGTACTCTAAACTAAACTAAATTTCACAGCTCTAAAATTGTTGTCATCCTTCTCTCACATATTAAAATGAAAAGAGAGGCAGATAATTTTAGTCCTGTCATATTGGTTTAGTTTAGTGAGTGGTATGACAGAATAGATGCCATGGCCACCGATTCTGAAGTACTCTAAATTAAACTAAATTTCACAGCTCTAAAATTGTTGCCATCCTTCTCTCACATATTAAAATGAAAAGAGAGGCAGATAATTTTAGTCCTGTCATATTGGTTTAGTTTAGTGAATTCGACAGAATAGACGCCATGGCCACCGATTCTGAAGTACTCTAAATTAAACTAAATTTGACAGCTCTAAAATTGTTGCCATCCTTCTCTCACATATTAAAATGAAAAGAGAGGCAGATAATTTTAGTCCTGTCAGATTGGTTTAGTGGTATGACAGAATAGACGCCATTACGTAGCGTATTTGGTATCGTGAATTCCCGTTTTCCCGCAAATGTCGTCGGTATTGATTAATGTATTCATTGATAGTTATTATTGATTCAGTGGGTTTTCGGATTGTTTAATAGACAAGTCTTTTTAGGGTTCCGTACCCAAAGAGAGACAGTTGATTGAATCAGACTTTGCGGAAGTCCATTTTTAATTTGTATATGTCGAATTTCTAGTGTAATTCCGCTTCTACGTCGAACGTACGTCGTTCGTACTTTTTGTTTCAGGTTCAGATTAATTTTGCTCTTTTATGTAATTAATATTTAAATTCAGGTTAGGTTCAAATTAGCAACACAAATATCTATAGAGAAAAATAGCTTATCCTAAAATCCTTATTGTGCTCGAAACTACGTAGAAGCGGAATTACACTAGAAATTCGACATATACAAATTAAAAAGGGAACGTTTTAATTTAATGGTTAAAATTTTGAGATGAGTATTATAGCATTAAGAACAATAATACATTTAAGAAGGTTTGAACACAATACCATTATACACAATTGCTAGTCTATCGGTCTTGTATCAGATACATTTCGGTGAGAGTGCATCGGATCTTCATGATCTAATTCCCTCCTGCCCATTTTACTATCGGACTGCCAGAGCGGGCACAAAAAATCGACACCGCTTTATGGTTGGTATTCCGAAAACCCGAACGAAGCGCTTTGATTCCACTTTTATTATGCGAACTGCTTGTCTGTGGAATGCGCTGCCTGAATGGGTGTTCCCCGATAGGTACAATCTAGGTGTCTTCAAATCACGAGTGAATCGGTTTCTTCTAGGCAAGCGTGCTCCACCGTAGACCGCATCATCGCTTAACATCAGGCGAGTTGGCGGTCAAACGCGAGCCTTTTATTAAATTTAAAATAAAATACAATGGCATACATATACACGTATTTTACACTTTTTTTAAGGTAATAAATTTCCCCATTTTAGCCATATAAAGAAACTCCTGCGCCCGCATATTACGGGTTAAATTGTGCTCTAGAATTGAGCTCGACTTGTAGGTATAGTCACAACGAGTCGCAAAACTGGCAGACACAATGACGCATCCCATAAAAAGTTACTACACGAGAATGTTAAAAAAACAATAGTACGGTATGTGGTACCGGCACTGATCAGTAATTACAATAGCTGTTTACTTTTTGTCGGATAGCAAGTAGTTAGTGGTATAAAGTCGATCAATCGTAATCATTTTGGATTGTCGAGACAGCTGCGGGCTGGACCGCTATACTTGCCAATTGTTACCGATATAAATCAACTATACTATACAGGGGGACACTCGCGAAGCCAAAAGAAGGTAATCATCATTATGAACCACTTTTAGTATGGGACCAACCCTGAAATCGCGAAAATAAAATCAGCTGTTCCATACATTTTGTCGAGTGTCAATGACCGTTTTCTATAGAACAGCTGATATTTTTTTCGCGATTTCAGGGCTGGTCGCATAGTAAAAGTTTTTCATAATGATGAGTGCAATTACCTTCTTTTGGCTTCGAGAGTGTTCCCCTTACACCCCGTATAGTTTGTTGACCGATGTGGCTTAGTGCGTCTGCTTTATGAACAGGTCCCTGGTTCGATACCTGGCCGAATATGTTAATGAGTTTAAATATATGTTCTGGACCTGGGCTTTAGTTGCCCGTGTCTTGTGTGTATTCCATATTATCCCGGACACTTGGTCCTAGGTATGAGTGTGCTGCGTTATTTTATTAAGTCTCCTTTGTACTACCGCTGGGAAAGGCTTCACACATCTCCTCCTATCGATTCCGCCCCTTTGTTGTCTGGATGCATCTCAGTCGCCATTGTTTTCGGGTTCTCTCCCGAGACATCGCGGACGTTTTAGTCACACCCATAATATAACTTGATTTGTCCATCTTTAGGACCATCTTTATTTTAGTTTTAGGACCCGCCCGGGTATGTCCTAAAACTGCGACCAGAACCACCGGAGGATGGGCAGCAGCGTCCTGTTAGTACACGGGAACGTACTGCGATCCCCAAGCCGCCTGCCTAGCGTGGGGATTATGGCAACACCCCTCTCTAAGAGGGAGGCCTTGTTCAGCAGTGTACATTTAATGGCTGATGATGTGTGTGTGATGTGTGTCCATCTTTCTGGATGCATTCTGAAAAAGTGCCTTCCCCATCAAGACATGCAAATGGGTCATATTTGACGCTACCTACCAGGTGGTGATCGTCAGAGAACATTCAATAAGCGAACAAAACAGAAAGGAGCAAGATGATGTTTGATGATGCAAGATGTTTAATTTACGGAAAACCCTCCATCATTCTAAACTTGTTGAAAGAAGGACACGTCTGAGCCCTTTCATAACTTACAAAGTAACATCACATTTCATTCATGCTTTCGCAAGTCCTACAATATAAACAGAAATCCGCTTAAGGAACGGCCCGATGTTTAGCTTCTGATCTCGTAAGGCCTGCGAATGGCACCGTCCCACGCAGCAGGCGCGGCGGTAGCTGCATTGAGGTCTGATGTCATCGTATTACTGCGGCTATCATATTTGCATATTTGTGAAGTTGAACAATAAAAGTTTCTCATGATTTGAATTGATTTTGTGCAAATTGGAAACTTGGATCCGAAATAACTGAGACAAAAAAATTGGTGGAACAACTATCTATGTTCCATCAATTTGGATGCGAGCGACCATCTGTAGTGACAGTCGCTCAATAAAATGTCGTGTATTGCTCTGGCAGTCAATCAAAAACTCAAGTTTATAAAACTTGCCTTTTGATTAGCTACCATCACCACACACGTAACGGTAGCCTCATTTGAGAGTCGATTTCCATTCCAAGCTAGGTGTGTTCACCAGCTGCGGAACGTGGATATTCGCCAAAGAACCAGAGTCACCGACATAGCTGTTAAAATTTGCAAGTTAAAGTGGCCACGTCGCTCGAAGAACCGATAACCGATGGGGACGAAAGTGTCTTGAGTGTATACCACGAACCGGAAGACGCAGCGTAGGTAGGCCTCCTACTAGATGGACCGACGACACTGTGAGAGTCGCTGGCATCCAGGGGATGCAAAAAGCAGGCTGTCGTTCAGTGTGGTGGTTAAAGGGGGAGGCCTATATTCAGCAGTGGACGTCTTCTGGCTGATGATGATGTGTTCACCAGCTGCACACACCTTTACCAAGTGAGCTGTGTTGGTTGTAATACCATATCAAACAACAACGTTCCAAGTTCCTTAGTTTTGATATGATATTATATTTGATAGAGCTTATATTTGATAGCCCGTTGGTCCAGTTGGTAGTGACCTACCTTCTGAGCTTGGGGGCGTGGGTTCGATTCCCACATAGGACAAACATTTGTGTTTGTTCTATATCTGGTTGTTAATATATATTTAAGTATGTATTTAAAACTGTATTATGTATGTATATCAGTATCTGGCAGCCATATCACAAGCTTTGCTTAGTTTGGGGTCAGATGACCGTGTGTGCAAAATGTCCCGAAATATTTATTTATTTATTTAGTGAGCGCATCTTCAATGTAATGTTGGCATCTTAACGATGTCTTCCTCGGTCTCTAGGAGTCATGCTCCATCGTTATTGCGTTCTGTTTACAATTTGTAGATTGTATCGGCGTCCGTGATGTATGGAGCATTGTCTCCGGCTAACGGTACGGTGGTGGAGCCCTCAGGGCTTAGGTCGCCATGTGATCTTGCGCTTTGTCCGCGGATTCCGTTCGTTTATATATCTTGTCATGTTTCTTGGAAAGGGTCTAACCTACCTAAGCCAAAAGGTTATCCATATTATATATAATAAAGGTTTTTGCGTGACAAGCAAAATAATGTTTAATTTTAATGTAACACAAATGTGATATTTGCAAATACCGACGTATGAAGTAGACTTTTTGAATTGCTTTTTCCTACTGTGTATTTTATTAACGAAAATTTACAATTTATTACCTGCCGGCCTCATCGGAAGACCAGCGCCGTTTGACAACAAACGGCATTATGCTGAGCTGGGGCCGGTTTGTGGCAAAAGTCCAACGTTTTTAACTTTATATTTATGTGTATTATATATGGATTTTTGTTACAAATAAAATATTGTCTATTGTCTATTTAGATTTATTTGCAGCAACTGGCTGCGCAACTCTTTAGTCCGCATCATGTTTTGGTAGAGAGCATGTGCGCTTTACAATCTGATGGCAGCCGGTGTGAGACTCAGCCCTGCACCAATGACTTCACCAATGACTCAAAAACGGCGAAGGAAAACATCGTGAGGAGACCGGTATGTCCAAGAACCTCAAAAATTCACAGACACAATTATGACATTTACCAATATGCACTGGGCCAGCATGGTGAATTAAGGTCCATCCTCTCTTTGAGAAAAGGCCTAGGCTGTGACCCAGCAGTGGGAACATGACAGGCTTGATTATGATGCTTTGGTAACTTTAATCTACAAAAATAATCTAAGAAAGCAACAATCCCTTACCCGATGACTCCTGGAGGCCTTCGGGTCCAGGTACGTCCTGAGCTTGTTGAGGTAATGCGCCGGAGAGTCCTTCGCCTGCACCATGTCCTGGTCGCAGATGATCTCCCATTTCTTTTCGAGGTCGTAGTTTCGTAGTAGCTTTGCTTTATCGGGGGGAAGGTCCATGGATGCCTGGTGACAAGGAAAAGTTACAGGATCAGTGCATTGAAATGAAGTGGTGTTCCTTAGAAAATTCGTTTTGGGTGGACTTTTAACGTATATTGTTTCGCCTATACACGCAGATGACAGATTTATGTTAAAACACGCTCAACAATCCATAATATAGCCAACTGCGGAAACATTTTTAAGATGCTAAGTAAACTACATCTCTCATCATCATCAGCCTCTAACTGTCCACTGCTGGACATGGCCTCTACTAATGCACGCCCACTGAACTCGGTTGGCAGTTCTCTGCATCCAATTTTTACCCGCAGTTATAAACAGGTCGTCACTCCACCTGGCCGCAGAACAAATCTAATCTGCATCTGCAAACTACGTCTCTAGTCTCTCTACTCTACCAGTTGCACTAGTAAAATAAAAACTTTGCATCAAGAAATTTGAATAGTTATCGTAGGAAAACAACTAAGCTTCTATACGATCTGGTGTAAAGTTATGTTAACTAGAAAATGCATTTGAAATCAGTCCGTAAATCCACTATTGTAACCTTTATCGTCACGTTTTCCTCAGGCTACAAAGCAACTGTTGTCACGATCCTCTCGAAAGTAGTTCAGAATGCACAACAAAGCTCCAATTTAGCCTGGCCGTTGTCAATTAGTCCCATTTGGCGTGCTCGAGTAGTTTGTCCTTAAACTCCTTATTCAGCGAGCACGTACTTGGGCTGAGACGAGTTTTGTATTTCAGGGCTACCAGAAGTCTGCGAGATTTATTATCGAGTGTAGATTTACTCTTGATTATCAACTAGCCTGACGGAAGATGCGGTCGAAGCAGGAGCATACAGACCCTGAAGATGTTCATTTGAGATATTGGGCTACTTTTGTTAGCTGACTGTAGACAATTCAACTAAGCGCTACCGTGGGTCAGTTGCTAAATTGTACGTTGTGGTAGTTTTTTTCTACAACTACACCATGTAAGAGGCCTTCAGGCGGCCCTAAAACTGTGATATCAGGACTAGCCACTAGACTTTTAGCTCACTTTACCCTGCAAGGCAGTAAAATCTACATAGGGTTGCCAACAACAACCACAAAAGAAAGCAAGCGGTTGGTACAAACCTTCTGTGGTTTTTTGGTGCTACATTTTTGTAAATCGTATATGAACAATGTGTTGATAAAAAAAAAAACAACAACAAAGGAATGTTCGTTAGTTTTAACACTCCCCGCGAGCGTTTACTATCTATGGTTGAACTTAGTTCAACCAAGTTCAACTACAATGTTCAGAACTCTATGGTACGCGTCAACCCTGTAGGCAGCATTAGTATTACCGTTACGTAGGCTCGTATAAACCAATATTATCTGGAAACTGGTTCAATGCTAGGCAGATACACGTTTAGATACGCTGCGACTAGCATACAATGTCGGAGATAAATCGCTTTATTTATTCAATGTCCCTTTATTTCCGAGTAGAAGCGGTCCCACAGCTTACCCTCCAGGGATCTAATAACGAAAGCATTTTGAATAACAACTTATAGATTAAATTAACCAGTTCTGTAGAGAATAAAGATGTCGTGCTCAAAGACATGAGAGAGTGTAAGGGGTCAGAAGAAAATGTCGAGAAAAAAGCGAAGCTGAAGAGAAAATTAAGAAAGACTAACCCCGCCACGAAAAGAGAAAAAGTTAGAAATTTGTAGATAATAAATCTTTAATGGTGAGCTTTAAATGGATTCTTAATTAGCTTGTTATAGTAGTTACTATAAAGCACTGTTTTAAACTATCACGGTTGTTCACTAAAGTTATATGATCATTTACGGGATATTTACCGTGGTAAGGTTGTGGAATGAGTCGTGTGAGTGTCTTCCCGTGAACATGTTGCATGTAACTGCGCCGAAATATTGGGAGCTCATTCCACAACCTTCATCATCATCATCATCATCCACAGCCTTCCTTATCCCACTGCTGGGTATAGACCTCTCTCTTGCTATGCCATCTGCCTCGGTCAGTGCTAAACTAGTCCAGGTTTTTTTTTTTTTTTTTTTTTTAAATAGAATAAGTGGCAAACAAGATACGGGCCACCTGATGGTAAGTGGTCACCGCTGCCTATAGACACCTACAATACCCGGGGCATTGTCAGTGCGTTGCCTACCTTTGAGCCGCCTTGGTTCGACCCGCGATAGTAATAACCTTACCACGGTAAATATCTCGTAAACAATAATATAATAAAAGTTAATCAGAATCTAGCGCTCTATATTTTTAAAGATCCTTTTCTAATTGGAATATAAACTAAAGACAAATTCTATTCTATCTGCTAATCGTATTCGCTTCAATTGCTTACTCATTACAGCTACAAGCTTATCGGACAGAAGGCGCAGGACTCATCTCATGATTCACAACATGACTCCGCGACTCGCAACTTTTGCAAGTGAAATCTTAAAAAGCTCTTCGAACTCTATTGTGTTGCCAACAGAGGCGGGTTTCAAATGGCGCGGTAGGAGATGAGATGGTTTGTGAGGTAATATAGTGGCACCCGCATTACCATAGATCTGCGTAGATGGGGACTCCAATTATGATGCTGCGAGCCGCGATCCCACGCGACTGCTCTTTTGCGTGTGGTCCAATTAAATACACGATTAAAATGGCCGGAACCGTTCGATCGACAGGTAATCTAAACGGTTTATTTTGTGGTTATAATTTCACCAGTAGCTTATAATAAATTGCATGTATTTTAGATAACTAAAAGCATGATTCTAATAAGTAGGTACAATTTTAATGCATTTTTTTATTTGGATAGATTTGGGATAGTGAATAGTTTCGTTTTTTTTGTGAAATTAAAAGCGTAAAAAGGTCGCGAGAATTTGCGCGCGCCGCGTTCAGGACCGCGCCAGGCGTCATCGAGGTCGGACCTATGCTCGTTTTTGTCGTTGCACTCCCCCCGCGGGCGTCCTGACTGTTGCGTGGCAAAATACATCGTCGCTATAACTTGGCGTTGGCTGAGGGAGCGTTTTGTTGCCTACGCAACAATAGGCCGTTAATTAAACCCTCGTTGTAATCCTAATTGGCTAATTAGTATTGAATATTGATGGCTCTTTGCCAACAGAAATTACAAATATTTAAATTTAAGGTCAACGTGAATTTTCTAACACTCAATGTATTTTTTTATTACACACCTGGGTAAAATTTCACTAGTACCTACAACAAACTGAAAATTTACGAAACTAATGTCCAATTCGGAAAGAGCCCTATCATTCGGGATAGACTAAGATTAAAAAAAAACATAGAATCACCTCAATACCACCGGCTTTAAAATTTAAAAAAAAACTGCATGGAAATCGGTCTAGGGTGGGCCAGTTTTGGAGAAAAATGGTAACTGGCATACAAACATGCACTCTAATCTCTTGGCCTTCTCCGTTCCGTCGTGGGTAAAACTTGATTTGTATAATGTAATCCAACCATCCAAAATCAAATTTCCCAAGTCAAATTTTAATGCAATCAATATAGCTTTAGAGCTTGACGAAACTGCCAATAGAAAATCCATTACACCACCGACCATCAGCGAGCAAAAAATGCTTCACATCATCGAGGTCACTGACCACCGTGTGTCTAACTGCAAATATTGAATGGTGATTGAATAGTTACGCCCAATTTGTTAACTCGGAGACTGTGAGAGGAAAGTTTGGGGTTAAATGTGGTCAAGTGTTGGCTTAGAAATTTGAATTTACAAACATTGACGCACTCTTAACAGAAATGGGCAGATATACAAGCACACTCGTAAATGCCAGGCATGTAGTGTAAAACATGAGCATGTGGAGAGCAAATCCAATCATTTAAGAGACGGGAACAAGGGTTGACCTTTGTCAAATGAAAGCAAGAAAAACTTTTGACAGGAGGATGAAATGGGTATATGGGAAAAATGCCTAGAGGGACTAACGGAGTTTTAAGCGATTTACCAAAAAACTTCGTAACTGTGTAACGTTCCTCCAATCTTGCACCGCAGAAGACCTGAGGTCAAAGGTTCTATTATATATAGATGGATGGATCATCATCATCATTTCAGCCATAGGATAGTTAAGCGCAGAGTTCCTACCTGCGTTTAACTATCCTATCCGTCCACCCACAAGATGGACAGATGACCTAAAAGAGACTGCAGGGAAACGCTGAATGCAGGCCGCTTCTAACCGGCCCTTTTGGAGATCGATGGGGGAGGCCTATGTCCAGCAGACGTCCTATGGCTGAGATAGATGGATAGAAACTCTTTATTGTGTTCACCAAAAATAAAAATTACAAACATAGAAAACACTTATGACCTAGTGCCACAAGTGGCGGCCTTATAGCTAAAAGCGATCTCTTCCAGACAACCGTTGCCAAAATAGTATAATATAGTCAAAAGTATATTATGATGATGATGATGAAGAAGAAGCATATTATTATTGAAACTGACGTTCACTTCTTGTTTGCACACATTTTTGTATGTTTGTGTGCAAAGCGAGACGCAGCCGCGCGCGCGCATTCACCTTGAAAAAGACCGTCTAATGCGGTAGTCGGAGTAACCGGCTTAATCTTACGTGAGTAATTCCCGTGTAATATAAATAAAAAGAAACATTACTTTTCTTAGAATCATATACCTACATGTTTCAATTTCCACTATAAAGCGAAAATCATGAGGTACTCTGATGCATCAATAACTCGAAGTCAAAGTACTGTTCCCTGGTCAGTGTCATCGGTCATTAGTCCATGTAACCATACGAGTTAATAAAGCCGTTACGGATCGCCCGGGGACCGTACATAATTAGATTTTCTACTTTCTAATTAGATATTTATCGATAGACATTTACACTTCCCGTCCGATACCACATCAGGCGGTAAGTCAAAGAAATGACCAGCGAGTGGAAACTTGGAATAGTAGACATATCTATTTCCTATCATGTGATAAATGTGAAATGAGATAAATTTATTTCAGTAGAAATGATTCGGATATTAATAAATATGGGATTTGCACTGGTTGGTATGATCACTGATCAGGGAGGGCGAAAAAATCAAGCGACAATTATGGCAACACCCCTCTCTAAGAGGGAGGAAGGTAGGTCAAGTAGTTTTCGAGATTTGTGATGAGCGAGTGAGTGAGTGAGTAGGTAAATTTATCTTTTATATAATTAAATAAATTAGTGTGGTTAGGCTTTGAGTTTTATTTATTTTATTTGGAAAACATACAAAAATTAAGAAATAGATTACTGATACATTAAATAATTAAACACCATTTAGCTGACCCTGTCAATTCGCTCAGTTGCTTGTTTGTCGCTGGATGCAGGCCGCTTCCAGCCGGTTCTTTTGGAGATCAATGGGGAGGCCTATGTCCAGCAGAGGACGTCCTACGGCTGAAATGATGAAGTTAATAACTCGACCGAGAAATAACTATCCTACTCCAATGCTACAAACTTGCACAGACAAACATTTACACACTAATACGTCTTCTTGTTGTGTGAGCGACAAGAACGTACGTGCATAATCCACATTCCTGCAGACATTCTCGCCAGACCACCAGCTCGGCCGGCATCAGGTTAGGGCTCACGCGAGCTCATAAACTTTACTGCGATATTTACGACGAGGGCGGTCGTAACGCGTTATTGGAAGACACTCCGAAGGCATTAAACGTTACGCTAAGTGCAACTGCAATTGGATCTTGGTGATGGTTTTGGTTTTCAATTAAATGCTTTTGTATTTTTTATACTTTTCATCATCATTCATCACACGGGTGAAACCGCGGGGCGCAGCTAGTATATTATAAACTGTACAACAACAACTGATAATTTACTGTAAACTGTCATTTTTAATATTATTTTCATTGATATTTTTGTAATTCGTTTTCAGTAACTGCTTGTATGCTGACAAAGCGGGACCTGGACAACTTTATTTTTTTACTTAACAAGGTCCTATAGCTGTAGCATCATACATAGTTTTTATTTAACATATAAAAAAATATGGTTTATTATTAATATAAATTTCTATCGATTGTCTTGCACTACTACATTTGTATTTATGTGTATATTTTTTATAATGAACAGATTATTGTAAAACTATTTATAATTGTACCTTTGGAAGACGCTGCCTTTGCAACACAGTGTTTTCACTAAAGCAAAGGCAGAACCACAATTTTTTTTTGTACATAAGTGTTTACCAGTAAATTATGTTTTATGTTTTTTTATGTTTTATGTTTTTACACATATACCAACTTTGTAACCCAGGCTCGCGGGCTCAATAAATTGAACATAAATTTACCGGCCTCTTATACCAAATTTGACGGTTTTAAATCAATTTTATTCAGTTAAATTACAATATTTGAGCTGGAAAAAAATACATGTCACAGATACATCTGTGTTTGAGTTTATGATTTGGTTCAAAACACGATAGAATAAACTATACTCGATCAAAAAAAAAAAAACTGAAACAAGGTCGATTTAGTTTATTTTATTCGTTTTATGCTCTAAGAAAGCTCGTAACAGCCTGTAAATTGCATGTACTGAAAGGCAATCCTATTCAACATTTTTTGATTTGGATAGATTTTTGATAGTGAATAGTTTCGTTTTTTAGTGAAATTAAAAGCGTAAAAGGTCGCGAGAATTTGCGCGCGCCGCGTTCATTACCACGCCAGGCGTCATCGAGGTCGGACCTATGTTAGTTTTTGTTGTTGCACTCCCCCCGCGGGCGTCCTGACACTTGCGTGGCAAAATGCATCGTCGCTATAACTTGGCGGGGGCTGAGGGAGCGTTTTGTTGCCTACGCGACTCGGATAATAGGCCGTTAAAGATTGTATGGAGCATATTCAAACTTGCCTACCTAAATCACGTCGTCTAAAATCTCAAACATAGGAATGCTTAGACTCCGCTCAATGCTGGCTACCTCTACAAAGTCAAGAATTCAAAACAAAACAGTAGTTTGGTAATTAATAGCACGCTCGGCTATGTTTGTACATACTTAGGTATACCAGAAGTAATTGTAGTTAATACGGTTAATATGTTAAAGGTCAATCAAAACATTACAAGGAATATACATGGTGAACCAAATACCCAAAACAATACAATCATCAATAACACAAATATATTAATATTATAAATTAAAAAGGTGTGTTTGTTTGTTGGTTTATTTGTTTCTCTTTCACGCAGCAACAGAGCAACGGATCGACCTGATTTTTTGCATGGATATGCAAATCAAATAATATGGTTCAAATGCCGGAGAGTGACATAAGCAATAATTTTAATAATTTCATCATCTTCACCATTTTTCTTCAATACGCGAATGAAACCGCGGGGCGCAGCTAGTACAGAATAAAAACATTAGTAAAACGACTTACTACAAGTACTTCGGACGTTTTTACAGACATAAATCAAAGAGGAACGTTATATTGAAGGGTGATGGCATAAAGGAATGGATTGCAAAGATTCACTGTAATTTGCCGTAAAATACACTGAAGTAAAACAGTTAAAATGTAATCTACATTCTCCACACATATTTTCTTTCGTGGTATAGCCCCGGATGTATGTATTTAGTAAGACCACCCTGTATATACCTTGTACACGTCAAAACAACGATCGAAATAATGCCTTCTATTTCGAGTTGAGTCACGATATTTTTTCTTTATTTTTGGTTCCGCGGATGTAAATTAGTAGCTTTGTAAACTTAAAATTCTAAATTTAGTGTAGTGGGCTAGGGCGGGTGGTAAGTATTACGTTTCGAATATACTTATATCGATAAGATGGACTTATGGAAGGAGTTTTTTTTCGATCTTTTCCGCCATCCTATAAAATATCAACACAAAAATTGTTCTACACCATTTGCAAGCTATATCTATACTAATATTATAAAGAGGAAAGATTTGTTTGTTTGTTTGTTTGTTTGTTTGCATTGAATAGGCTCCGAAACTACTGAACCGAATAGAAAAATTCTTTCACTGTTGGGATGCTGCACTATCCCCGGTTGACATAGGCGATATATCCCGGCTTCGCCCGTGCGAAGCTGGGGCGTACCATAAAAGCGAAATTCACTCACTCATCACGAAAACTCGAAAACTACTTGAGCTACGAAGCTGGATTTTTTTGGCAGGTAATTTCCTTATGGGGTTTAGAGGTCCGCTAAAAGAGGATTTTGCGAAAGGACTGAATTAAGGAAGGCAAACGGGGGCTACATTTTTTAAATGAAAGTCTACGCGTACAAAGTCGCGGCCAACAGCCAGTGTTATTATAAAGATTGGTTTAAAAATTCTCACTCAGTGATATTTTTTCACCGACATAGCTGTTAAAATTTGCAAGTTGAAGTGGCAATGGGCAGGCCACATCGCTCGAAGAACCGATAACCGATGGGGAAGAAAGGTTCTGGAGTGGAGACCACGAACCGGAAGACGCAGCGTGGGGAGGCCTCCCACTAGATGGACCGACGACATAGTGAGAGTCGCTGGCGTCCAGTGGATGCAAAAGGCAGGCTGTCGTTCAGTGTGGAGGTTAAAGGGGGAGGCCTATGTTCAGCAGTGGACGTTTTCTGGCTGATGATGATGATATTTTTTCTTCAATAATCTTAAAAAATTAAATTAAAAACTTTTAACAACAAGTTTTTTCGTATTCTTCTCAGCAAAACCTTTAATTTGATGCCCATATCATGATGGTAGATAAGATCATTTTGTCCGCCATCTTGGGGCGACCGCCATATTGAATTTATCATCTCAAAGAAATTGGGAATACTAATCTAACGAACGCAAACTCTACGGGGTTCCGTCATTTCGTTTAGGAGACTTTACAAGTCAGAAGTAGGACGTGCTCATAAAAACCACTGAAAAGATTTTTTTTTTAAATTTGAACGGCTGTCGAGGCGCCCTTATATAAACGAAACGTCAGTCAGTCATGCGGAGTTCGACGTGTTATCTAAATAAGAATGTTCAATCAAGGTTCACTCATAATGCCTGATAACTGATTTTCCTTCTAATTTCCGTTCTATTTAGTTACTTTTCTGTGATCAAAACTCACAAAAAGAAATAAAATAATGCGCTATAAGTCCCGATAAACATTTGTAAAACTGACATATTTTGACGTTAATAGAGTTTATCTATTGTTTTAAACTATCACGGTTGTTCACTAAAGTTATATGATTATTTACGGGATATTTACCGTGGTAATGTTGTGGAATGAGCTCCCGATATTTCGGCGCAGTTACATGCAACATGTTCACGGGAAGACTGAAGAATAAAAAAAAATTGCTGGTAATTATCATATAACTTTAGTTTATCTATTGTTTTAAAATAAACTTTTATGTTACAAACAAAAAGTCGAGACAAACAATCGCTTCGGTGACATATGTAAGTTGTATCATTGGCTTCCTTCAACTATTGTCTTAAATGGTGAATCATCGTGAAAAAACAATGAGGAAACAACGACGTGATTGGAATGTTAATTTGCTCAGTCAATAATAAAATAATATTTGTGCATGTGTTTTTATGCCATAGGTGGCAAACAAGCAGACCTGCTGCCTGATGGTAAGCAGTTACCGTCGCCTATGGATACTTGTAACACCGGAGGCATCACAAATACGTTGCCGACCCTTTGGAACTCGATTAACTCGCCTTTTGAAGAACGCCATGTTGTAGCTTTTCTACAACATGGTATGGTAGTAGCTGTTGTGTCTGTATGTGGCATCGTAGCTCCCAAACGGCTGAAACGATTTTTGATTTTTAGGGTTCCGTACCTGATGGGGAAAAACGGGATCCTATTACTTAGCCGATATCTGTCTGTCTGTCCGACAATAAATACGAAAAATATTAATAAAGTAAATAGTATAAACTAAAGAGCGCATGCATGTACCATACAAAACGCGTTTTTTTTACACGTTTGTTAGGATTTCGACCGAAAGTCAGTAATTTCGCATGATACATTTTCGTGCGAAATTAACGAAATCATGACGTTAGTAATAATTATGAAATGAAATGAAAATGTTTATTAGCCAGAGTTGCATCCATTATTACACATTGTTAGAATACATTTATAAAATTCAAAAATTACAGAAAATTAAAAATTGAAACTTAGCATAAATACAAAATAAATAATAATTAATCAAGTGATGGGCGTGTGATACGCCCTCCACGTGCGAATATGAGAGAATATCCATTATGAGAATATTGGCATTGTTAATTGAAGAGTAGTTGATAAACTCAATTATGTGTCCATGTTATGTTATATTGGTGATTCCACCAAACTTCGGAATGTAAATGAAGTACACGATTGTGGGACTGTAAACACAGTTGTAATAACGGATACTAAAGTAGTCAACATTAACATTATGCCTTTAAATATACGTCTAATTGTGCGACCAACATCCTATATCCAAACGAAAAAACGTAGAAGAATCTAAAATAGTTTAATATTATTACTTGCAATAAAGACAGTTTAGTTTCAGCTTCTATTATTAAAGTTCAAGTAACAAACGATTATTTGGTATATCTTATCGATAACAAAAGATAAAATAAAAGTACAGCACTACGATTGGATACTCTGAATGATTCAGTGTCATAAAAAAATACACAAGCACCGTAACCGAATATAGACCGCGACCTTCGACTGATTCAAGCACTAAGTATTTTGTAGAAAAAAAAGGTATAAAATAAGTAAAAGTATAACTCTAGACAGATATGGACAAGATAATACACCCCAAGCAGCATGTAAGTGCAGTTCTTATCACCCCCACTTTGAATTTGAGTTAGATGGACAAGAGAAATACTACACGTCACAACTCATCATCATCATCAGCCAGAAGACGTCCACTGCTGAACATAGGCCTCCCCCTTTAACCTCCACACTGAACGACAGCCTGCCTTTTGCATCCACTGGACGCCAGCGACTCTCACTATGTCGTCGGTCCATCTAGTGGGAGGCCTACCTACGCTGCGTCTGCGTCACGTCACAACTATAATTTATCAAAGAACCACGTCATGAGGTAAATATAGTGAATTTTGTGAAGATAAATCTTAAATTTCAGATAATGAAACTGACAGTAATTATTTCGTCGACATATTCTATCGAAATAGTTTACAACACTGTCCGTCCAATGTAAATATTATCGAAATTGCGTGGCAATATTATTGTGATAATAGTTAAACAATTCTAAACAAATTAATTGTACACTACGTATGTATAATATTCACACTAGTAAATCTACACATGGAGTAGAGGCATGTTATACGGGGTGTAAGGGGAAGACTCTCGTAGCCAAAAAAAGGTAATTGTAATCATCATTATGAACCACTTTTACTATGGGACCAGCCCTGAAATCGCGTAAAAAATATCAGGTGTTCTATAGAAAACGGTCATTGACACTCGACAATGGAACACCTGTTTTTTTTTCGCGATTTTAGGGTTGGTCCCATACTAAAAGTGGTTCATAATGATGATTACAATTACCTTCTTTTGGCTTCGAGAGTGTTCCCCTTACACGCTGTATATCAAATCTGTGGGCAATGAATGAATACGATAGTAATTGCAATTCAAAATTTGTATGGAATATTCGTACCTCACCCACTTTATTAGTGGGTTGGGAGTTTATTATAGTGTTTCAGCATCTCTCGTCGATCCTGTTACGTAAATTCTTTCCAATGGTTGCCTAGAGGTTGCTTTTAGCGATAAGGCCGCCACTTGTGGCACTACCCCTCTCTAAGAGGGAGGCCTTGTTCAGCAGTGGACATTTAATGGCTGATGGTGTGTGTGGTGTGTTGTGGCACTAGCTCGTAAGTGTTTTATATCTGCTTGTAATTTTTATTTCTGGTGTTCACAATAAACAGTTTCTATCTATCTTTGTTGCAGCATATCTGATTGAACTGCCAGTAGTCATGTGCCCTAGTCTCTATGACTACATATATACTAATATTATAAAGAGGAAAGATTTGATTGTTTGTTTGTTTGTTTGCATTGAATAGGCTCCGAAACTACTGAACCGATTTGAAAAATTCTTTCACTGACGGGAAGCTACACTATCCCCGGATGACATAGGCTATAATCTATACCCGTGCGAAGCTGGGGCGGACCGCTAGTAAAGCATAAACTCGTAACGTGGCCGCGTTACGTTATCTGCGTAAAATTGACAATGAACTCGTTACCGAATAGAACTGTTCATAATAGAAAATAAGCTCGTTTGAAACAGTCAAAATAACGTCAAGCGAGCAAGCAGGTTGTCATGAGACTTTAGTATTATCCAATCGGAAGATGCGTTTGATTTGTTTAAATTTGTAACCATAGTTACCGTGTTATAATACGTTTGCGGCGTCTTATGTTGTTTCATAGAGAATTAGCGCCCAGTGCAGATTGGTTAGTGCCGAAGGAAATGAGCGCGTCTTGTATTGTCTTTGCATTGTATTATTTAACAGATATTTTTGTATATTGTTTGCGAGACAAGATGTTTCACAATCATCGTCATCCTGTGAAGTCTTTATAAACTAGTCAATTCCTGAATGTTTATTCAATCAAGAATCTGTAAACACAGTTTTTAGATCATATAATCATAGCTTTCTTAGATCTTAAAACGCTTTAATCTAGCTAATTCGCATTTTTTTCGGTTTCACACAAATCTAATGAATTTACGATAGAATTTCAGGCATTCTTCCCTAAGAGTTATTAAGAAATAACTTCAACCTTCGCTGCAATACCTTTTAAAATTCCAAGAGTTCCGAAATTCTTACAAGGGTACAATCATTACTACCTAAATCGGTAAAACAAACACGTCATCGATTTAAATTAAAAATAAGTAATGGAAGGGCCGATCGTTTAGTTTAGTGGGAAGGTTATTTTGGGAGCCGGTTCATGAGTCACAGCTTTGTTGTTGATCTGTTTCATAGTGGATGTCTCACTCATGTTAGAATAAACCCCAATAAGAATAGTTCTAGGCTATTAATATCTTGCCGGGAACTGATGGCGACTGGATGGGTGACGTGTTACGAAAGCCGCTTCGTCATGGATTCAGATGTGGTATTAAAATAAAATAAAAATAAATATTCGGGACATTTTTGCACACACGGTCATCTGACCCCAAACTAAGCAAAGCTTGTGATATGGCTGCCAGAGACTGATATACATACATATATAGGTTTAAATACATACTTAAATAGATATTAACACCCAGATATAGAACAAACACAAATGTTCATCACACAAATGTTTGTCCTAGGTGGGAATCGAACCCACGCCCCTAAGCTCAGAAGGCAGGTTCACTACCAACTGGACCAACGGGCTATCTTAAAATTAAATTACCATAACAATTGTGGATTCATGATTAATTAGGCGACAAAAAGGGGAAATTTGAAAAGTATATTTAAGTGGGCACACGGGCAGCGTTCTGTCCATACAAACGTATTCTCGTGTTTCCTCCCTGGATAATACCACTAGATCTGTAATTTTTTTACATAAAATTTATCTCCCCCATTGTCATGCTTCTATCATTTATTTTTTCTTATAAGTTAACTACTATAAGAAATAAGAGCCTTTAAATATCCCAAAAATTGATTTTTTTTACCGCCATGTTCAGACGTCTATCAAACAAATTTGACGAGTTTATAAAACAAAAATAAATGATAGAAGCATAGTTCAAACTTTATCATATTTATTAATTTAAAAAATAATGAAATCGGCTTAGTTTTGAATGAGGAAACAGAAAAATACGAGACGATGATTTTGTCTACTTTTCGTAGGTATAATCGATCCGAGCTGCAGTTGTCCCTATTGCGCTCTACTGGGAGAGGCTTGAGGTCAGGGGACAGCAATAGATTCGCTAAATACCTATTCATCAAATTTCTTGGCCGTGGTATGCCCTCTTAAGGAAGCGTTTATACATTCTTCAACATTCCAAGATATTTTTGTAAACCTTTTTTTTTTTAATTATAATTAGGCTTGCTTTTGGCCGCCAACTCGCCTGATGTTAAGCGATGATGCAGCCTACGATGGAGCACGCTTGCCTAGAAGAAACCTATTCACTCTCGACTTGAAGAGATAGATTGTAACTATCGGGGAACACCCACTCAGGCAGCGAATTCCACAGACTAGCAGTTCGCACAATAAATGTGGAATCAAAGCGCTTCGTGCGGGTTCTCGGAATATCAACCATAAAGCAGTGTCGATTCTTCGTGGCCACTCTGGCAGTCCGATAGAAAAATGGACAGGAGGGAAGCCTGCATCAATCTTTGAGTAATTTCTATAACAAAGACAACTACACATTAAAATAAGTACCATCAAAAGATTTACTTAAATTTACATCAAACCTACGCAATATAAAAGTTACACACGTTTAAACAAAATACGCATTATAAAAGCTTGTTTAATAAATTTTCTTAAAAAAAAAAACGACTTCAAAAAACCACTAAACACAAACATTTTAAGCTAATAAGGCGGTGGTGGAGGCCCTGAAGGGAAGACAAGAATTGTTAAAAGAAATTGCTGTAATAGGATAATAATATAATTTTATGTAAATGTAATTGTAGTTTTAAGTATTGTGTGTATACCCAGAGTATATTCATTCGTTGTATATTCATCTTGTATAGTCATTAGTTTTATGTAATATCAAATATAGTTAAAAATATAAGTTGACAAAGGGCACGGACCCAGGAGTCCGTGGAGAATAAAAATAAACAATAAAAAAAATAAAAACTAAGTTAATATGCCACTACAAAGAACAAAAGTAATATTTTAGACACGGATTTTGAAGTCGGGCATATTAAGTCGGGTGGTAACAATCAAAATTTCGAAGAGTTTATGTCGGCAACTTGGGTTGCGTTGCATCAATTTACGCGATTATGGCAAACAGTAAAAAAAAAACATATTTTGGTTATATTTAGCTGAGTATACATGTAAGTTTAATGTAATATTGGAAACATTAGACCTAAAAGAGACTGCAGGAAAACGCTGGATGCAGGCCACTTCCAACCAGCCTTTTTGGAGATCGATGGGGGTAGGCTTATGTCCAGTAGTAAACGTCCTATGGCTGAAATGCTGTGATGATTTATTTACACGACAACATAAATCATTTTAGTCTATCTTTTTTTAAATATGTATTAGTCACGTTTCATCTCAATGGTTTTTTTAAATTAAAGTAAGGCTTGCGCTTGGCCCCCAACTCACCTGATGGTAAGCGATGATACGGTCTATGATGGAGCACAATTGCCTAGAAGAAACCGATTCACTCTCGACTTGAAGACACCCAGCAGGCCTAGCACGGGCCGTGGACAAATAGTCTTGCCACCGTTTTTATCCCGCGAGAAATAGACAAACGTATCAATATTCTAGCTTTATCGCGTCTAGGCGTGGATAAAAATGGTGAAAAGACAATTTATCCACAGCCCATGCTAGGCCTGCAGAATGATATGAACTTTAGGTACATTGAGCATATAGCACCTACACATATAGGTTCTATCAGATTAAAACCACTAGTATGTAAGTTAGAGGCGACAGCGACAACCCGCAGTGTCATGGTCGCCGGCGTGCAGGCATGCGACACATTTGCAATGCAAATACGCAGTTATTGAAGATCGATGGCTCTCAATACGAACAGGAAATTTTATAGACGCCATTACGAGCAGTAAATCTTGTGACTTAGTGGCAAGTTAATTGGAAGCAGAAGATGGCGATTAATGGGATATTACATCATATATATTTTTTTGACTGACTTTGATAGCCCATTGGTCCAGTTGGTAGTGAACCTACCTTCTGAGCCTGAGGGTGTGGGTTCGATTCCCATCTAGGACAAACATTTATGTGATGAACATTTGTGTTTGTTCTATATCTGGTTGTTAATATCTATTTATGAATGTATTTAAAACTATATATGTATGTATATCAGTCTCTGGCAGCCATATCACAAGCTTTGCTTAGTTTGGGGTCAGATGACCGTGTGTGTAAAAAGGTCCCGAAATATTTATTTATATATATATATATATATCAGTCTGGCAGCCTATGCCGGGTAATAGAAGCCCTGGCTTGAATGGGTGGAATGGACCGGGCTGAGTTACCAGCATTTGAAGAATGAGATCGCAGTTGCCTACTGTAAAAGCCAAACTTCAATATGAAGATGGAATTGGCGATGATGCATACCGTGGAACCAAACTACCTAATGTAGACGAGTGTAAAGAGAATAACAGAGTACGTGACTAACACCGCCCCACCATACCAGGTGACATTCTGATACGTGTTCTTGAAACGTAAGACTCTTGTCCTCACGGCTTATCTGGTTTGTTCATCTGGCTGCGTCAACGAAAGTTATTTTTTTGACAGGTGTATTTAAAAATGAGACTAAAGATAAGTATGCTCACGTGACGACCTGAAAGCGACCGCAGGGAAACGCTGGATACAGGCAGCTTCCAACCGGCCCTTTTGGAGATCGATGGGGGAGGCTTATGTCCAGCAGTGGACCTCCTTTGGCTGAAATGATGATGCTCACGTGGTCTAGTGGACTTTATTAAACCATGTTGATTTCAGTTAAATAGGTATTTTAGCTTTCAGTATAGGTATTCGGTAAAACTAAAAGCTATTAAGAACCGTATTACAAAATGCAATCGTAAAATTTTAGGTGTCTGCATTTTCGGCCATAAAACTAAAAAATAAAGTCGTTATTGTCAAGACGAATATAAAACAAGTAAACCATAACATTTAAATTGTTGATTTTGTGTCAGTAATTTACTTAAAGAAATCCACTCTCAACTAGCTATCCTTTCTAGCTTCCTAGCTTCTTTTGTAAATTAGATGTAATTTAAGTTATTATGTTGAATTTTTCTAAGATTTTATGCCGTTATTTCCTCAAAAAATGCAGATCTATTTATTACAGAAATTGATTTTTCTATAATAGATCTTACTATTTAATAGAATCAGAACGCAAAAATCCAGTATTTTCATAAAAAAAATTAAGAGGGCTCCATAATAGATTTAAAAAAAATTACCAACGAATTCACATGAAGTTCAATAAACTGAACTATAAAGGTAAAATATTTTCTTCAAATTTAAATGGGACCACCCACGAGACAATGGAAAAAAAAACAAGTTACAAAATATTCCTTGAAAAGATCCACTTGAAAAACTGTCTACTAAAAGAAAAAGATGGCCCTAGAGTTCTTAATGAAGCCAGACAACAAAAGGTGTTTGAGACGCCCACCCCCCAAAGTCATAATGCAGTATGGGGGATACCACAGAAAAGAGAAGTAAATAGAACGGAAATGAGACGGAAAATCTGTCGCCAGGCATTATGACAGAACCTTCATTGAACATTCTTATTTATATCAACGCGTCGAACTCCGCATCTAAAGAACTTGGGCCTCACCTTTTTGGGTTTGGTCTCAAAGTTCTTTGTCCGCATCACAGTTGCTAATTGATTTAGAATGACTGACGTTTCGTTTATATGGGTGCAACTGGCTACAACAAATTTCTTAGAAAAACGCCTTGACAGCCGTTCTAATTTAAACAAAAAAATAAATCTTTTCTGCGGGGGATACCGCCTCAGTAGTTACATTTATATACAGCAGCAGACTTACAGGTTTGTACAGACTATCACACCAATATTAAGTACAAATGCGAAAGTTTGTGTGTGTGTTAGTCCGCACACAAATATGTAATGACTGAACGGATTTGAATGAGAAAGAGAATACTAAAACTAGATGTATCTTATCATCAGCATCAGTCCTGAATGACCCACTGCTGGGTATAGGCCTCCCTTTTTTTATGCGGGGAGAGTGTCCCCGGTCTCTCGCTAGTCGCGTCCACTCGTTTCCGACAGTTCTTTTGATGTCGTCAGTCCACCTCATCTTCGGTCGGCCCGTTCCGCCAACCTAGTCTCGGCCACCACGCGGTTACTGCTGTACACCACCTTCCATCATTACGTCTAGCCATGTGTCCTGCCCAGTTCCACTTAAGTTCTGGCACCCATTTTACGACGTTCTCAGCCTTGTTTCGCTCGGTCTGTGTTTTTTTAAACGATATCTAGAACTAGTACCTTGTTATGGTTGTTTGTTACACGCTTTATATTTTTTTCTAGCTTCACTTGTAAAGTAACTAGCTAACAATGTAATCAAAACTAAGTCTTGAAAGTCCTATCCCACTAACAACTTTCGTATCGGTTTGAAACTTTGCAAACAGGTACTATGTAATTCAGATGACAATAAAATACTTTGGTACCACCGTACTGATTTGATGATGGAGCCAGGAAACGGATAGTAGAACTGTTCGATGGTGAATCACACTGGCAGAGCCATCTAGCGGGAAAGACTTCAACAATCATACCATAGCCGAGCGGTGCGGTGTCGAGCCCCCGTGTGCGCGCGCGTGGAAACCCTGTATTGCTATTAAAAGAGTCCCCATAAGCGTGTTTTAAACATTATTAATCCTGAAGGTAACGAAGGAGTCTAGCGACAACGTGAAGCGAATTCCCGCTGATTCGCCGTGCGAGGCTGAAGGTCGTCAATCATGCCGGGACAGACAACAATAGGCATTTCGGAAGTCCGCCCTCATGACGTCACACTGCGGCGTTTAAGGCTCGCGTGTATGCAAACCTGTGAGCTATAATAAACATACAAAGAGTGAAGAATCATGTCAACTTTATGTGGAATTGGGTTTGACAAGAGGGTCAAGGTTCAGGGCAGAGCTGTTCAGAACTTGAGTGATCCACAATCATGTTAAAGGCACATTGACTGTCAAATAATCTTGTCAACATTGTCTACTTTTGTGCAGAAAAAGTCGCATGGTCAAGGGATCTACAGAGCTCCAAACATTTTCGTAATTTTCTGAGAATACGCGCTTCTTGGAACTTTTATGAGTGTTCCAAGATCGGCATCCTTTCATGTGAGTTCCAAACGCCGAGATTTCGTCGGGCACCGATCCTGCAGTTCGCTAGAAAATCACAGACGTGATGACAATAACATCCGGCTTGCTATTTTAGCTGCTTCTATGACAGTCTCCCTCTATTATCTTATCTATTCTGAATCCGATTGTTTCGACATTTTCGCCTCATTTCCTCTAATGGTCCGTTTAATATCGAGGTCGTTGCATAAACAGTATCCTGGGGACGTCCTGTTGGCAATTCACCGAAGTGCTCAGCGCGATAAAAGAGAAAACTTAGCGGGAATTTCTTTTCATTGATCAATGGAATAGATGCGTAGTCCTGGACAAGACGATCCAATTTTCTAGATTGGTTCTTATATATACTTTCTTTTGAATAACTATTCTGATGGTTTGCGTATACATATTAAGGTGGAAACTAAGCTATTTTCAAACATTTTTGACCGACGAAAACTAGAAAAGTATAGCTTTTTTGTTTTATTTTGTTATCCTACTAGTTTGTTAGGGCTTGCTTGGGACTGCTGGAGGGTCGAAGGCCCGTCGACCGTCTTAGGTATAGAAAGAAAATATGGAAATATAAAAAGATCAAGTGGGAAAAGATCTGCAGGAGCTGGACCTATATGATTGGCATGAACTTCCGAAGATGGGAAGAGTGGTGTCTTTTGGTTTCAGACGCCAAGACACATTTTGAGTCGCTACATCAGCAAAAGTAGTAGTAATACTAAATTGACATAAAAGAGATGTAATTTACATAAAAAATAATTGGAGAGAAATAAATACTAGGCTTGCGTTTGACCGCCAACTCGCCTGATGTTAAGCGATGGTGCGGTCTACGATGAAGCACACGTATTCTACAGACTAGCAGTTACAAAAGAAAAGTGCACAATTAAAATGGAATTATAGCGCTCCGTACGGGTTTTTTCGCTTTTTGTATTATTAATTTCCAATTAACGACATATCTTTAATTACGTAAATTAGTACATAAATGTATAGGTACTACTTACTATTTGACCTGATCAAAGTTGTGTGAATTCATTTTCATATTACTGACCGGGCTCCCTCTAAGCCCTTAAATTCTGCTCTTATATCGCAATAGCCAGATACTTGGATTCATAGTACCGGTTACTGTAAAATATCATAAGTGGCACACCACACCATTGAGTTCGCCCATTTGTTTAAAGCTGTCCGGTCGGTTGGTTCAGCACCGGAATCGTGGCTACATGACTTTTGAGGCCTTCGTTCGTACCTAATGGAGGCCTGTCAGGCTAAAAGTGGTAATTTGTGTAAAGTGGACATAATTTGTTGCACCTGGACATTTGTGGAACCAGATCGAGAATCTGATATATGTATTTGAGGTACACGCAAATTATTATACAAGGCGTAAGGCCAAGGATTGGAACAATCTGCCGGCTTCTTTGTTTCCTGAGAGATATACCTTGGCCTTATCAAGGCCAGAGTGAATCTAAAAACCTGAATCTTCTAAGCCTGCTCGATTTATCTGTAGTAGCCAAAGAGTAAATAGTATTAGCAATTATAGAAAAAAAAAAACGAAACAGTGATACTAAATCGAAAGGAAGTTATTGTACTCATCATTATGAATAACTTTTACTACGGGACCAACGTGAAATCACGTAAAAAATATCAGCTGTTCCATTCATTTACTATTTTCTTTTCTTCTATTAAATAAAAAATCACTATCATCATCATAATCAGCCTTTTGACTGTTCACTGCTGGACTTTTAGCTTACCCCCGAAACGGTGATTGGGCCATATCCACCACGCTGGCCCAGTGCGGGTCACATACGTCATTGAATTTCTTCTCCGTACGTATGCAGGTTTCCTCACGATGTTTTCCTTCACCGAAAAGCCAGTGGTATGAAAATAAAAAAAATACCATAAGTCTTAGTAATACTACTTAGTAGTTCGCCCGAACTATGACGCCTATACCTTCGCAAACCTTCGTCCGATTTTTCTCATATTCGAATTTAAATTGTATTGAAGTGAACTACTTGCCTAAAACATTTCATGAAAATCAAATCAACGGTACGCAAGTTATTGTCGAACACATTCATATAAACACTAGCTGTTTCCCGCGACGTATACGCGTAGACTTCCATATCATTTTTCAACCCCCTTTTGTCCTCCTTAAGTCGGCCCTTTCGCAAAACTCTTTCTTAACGGACCTCTACAATTCATAACGAACCTTCCTGCCAAATTTCAGCTTCGTAGGTCAAATATAGTTTTCGAGATTTTGCGATGAGTTAGTGAATGAGAGAGTAGGTGAATTTCGCTTTTATATAATTAAGTATATAGATATAAATATGCAAAAATATAAACAAATTTACAAAAACTTTTTCTTTGGCGAATTTCTAATGTATTTCCGCTTCAACTTTGCAGTACAATAAGAAATATGGGATCAATTATTTCTGTTTTAGATAGAAGGTAACTCTTTATTGTGTACACCAGAAATAAAAATAATAAACAGATAAAAACACGAGCCAGTGCCACAAGTGGCGGTCTAATCGCTACAAGCGATTTCTTCCAGGCAACCGTTAAAAACTTTTGTTAACATTGCAAAATGGACAGTTGATTGTACGACTGATGTTTATGCAGGTAAAACTGCGGGTACATACATCCTTATTTGTAGAATCTCTAATCTGTTGTACCTACTTAGTCTAACCATGAACAAACAAATGCACTTATTCGTTGTATGGCGGCGGAAGCTACGGAGACACGGCCCATGTGGCGCACATGCCCGGGTCGCAGGTTCGATGTCCGGACGCGTCGGTCACAACTAAATAGTACAATTGTTCAGCGCAGCGCGTTCCACAGATGTTCAGGCGATGACAATGCACAGCTAGGTATGTATGTGCCTGATGACTATGACTAAATGGTAGAACGAATTAAACTGGTAACGGTAGAAGCAGTTCAGTGAGACATTCATCATCATCATCATCATCAATCAATACGCAGCGTAGGTAGGCCTCCCACTAGATGGACCGACGACATAGTGAGAGTCGCTGGCATTCAGTGGATGCAAAAGGCAGGCTGTCGTTCAGTGTGGAGGTTGAAGGGGGAGGCCTATGTTCAGCAGTGGACGTCTTCTGGCTGATGATGATGATGATCATCATCATCATTTCAGCCATAGGAAATCCTCAGCTGGACGTAGGCGTCCCCCATCGATCTCCAAAAGGGCCGGTTGGAAGCGGCCTGCATCCAGCATTTACCTGCAGTCTCTTTTAGATCGTCTGGGTGGATGGACGTCCTACGCTGCGCTTACCGGTCCGTGGTCTCAATTCCAGAAACATTCGGCCCCATCGGCCATCTATTCTGCGTAATATGTTCCCTGCCCACTGCCACTTCAACCTAGCGATGATCCGGTCTACGATAGAGCAAGCAAATGACGCAAATATACGCGTGTTTAAAATGAGGTTATAAAACATCGATTCTTTCATTATTTACCATCGTCAATAAGAAAATTGGCTAAACCTGGTTGTTACGAAAATTGCCAATCGGATATAGACGAAAATTGCTCAGCGGCGTTCAGCTAACACTTTCAGGTCGTTGTCGAGGAAAGTGGCTATAGCCATAAACCATAGCCAAACGGTGGCAATAAGTTTTAGACGTGAATTATGAAGAGTGCTAAGTGATGGGAAACATGGGGTCTATCATTAGGAAAACTGAGGTCGAGGGAGAGTACTGAATCATTGTGAGAACGAGGCTGGAAATTGAGTATATATTTTACTAGCGACCCGCCCGCCCGGCTTCACATCACATACATCACACATCATCAGCCATTAAATGTCCACTGCTGAACAAGGCCTCCCTCTTAGAGAGGGGTATTGCCATAATCCCTACGCTTGGCAGGCGGCTTGGAGAACGCAGTACGTTCACCGTGTACTAACAGGACGCTGCTGCCCATCCTACGGTGGTTCTGGTCGCAGTTTTAGGACATACCCGGGTCCCCGCCCGGCTTCGCACGGGTGTAATTTACGTGCGAAGCCGGGGCGAGTCGCTAGTTATATATATAAACCTTCTGTGAAAATGTATCTAACTGATGGTGAAAACCGCATCAAAATCCGTTGCGTGGTTTAGGAGGAGTTGGCGGCCATACAGACAGACAGAAAGACGCGGAAAGCGACTTCAATTTATACTATGTAGAGAAGAGATTATCAGAAATAATTTTTAAAGTGAGGGTATATTTATTAAACGGGACTATTTTAGTAACCGAGGATATTTTACAAACTGAGAATATTTTACTAACCGAGTAAATTTTATAACTAAGAATATTTTACTAGCCGAGTAAATTTTATTAAAAGAGTTATGAACAGTGATTTTTTTTTAAATTATGGAGCAGTTCTACGTTTGGTCACTAAATAGCATGATTACAAGTATACAACTAGTTGTAACTATGGCAAAAGAAAAGTCCAAACGTCTCAACTAACTGAGCCTCATAGTAGAGCCTAGGGTCCGAAACGGTATAAATGTGGCCGAAAGATATTATACATCGATCAAGAAGAAATCTATTCAATTTATCCTTGCAGATATCAGAAGACAACTAGAGTGCGTAGTGTGTACTAGCTAGTAGTGCGTTTTAAAAGGGTATAACGCCTATAACCAAACTTTTTTTTTATTGGTTCACTAAACTGGGTGTAATATATTTTTTTTTTATACATATAAATATGGCAGTGTACGACCTCCTTAACGTGAACACTGCATGCACGTGAATGAATACAATATCTATCTCTACATAGTATAAATTGAAGTTGCTTTCCGCGTCTGTCTGTCTGTCTGTATGTCTGTATGGCCGCTAACTCCTCCTAAACCACGCAACGGATTTTGATGCGGTTTTCACCATCAGTTAGATACATTTTCAAGGAAGGTTTATATATATAACTAGCGACCCGCCCCGACTTCGCACGTAAATTACACCCGTGCGAAGCCGGGCGGGCGGATCGCTAGTTAGTAATAATTAAGATTGAATTGACTACTTAAATTAGAATGTTTTTTTTATACTGCCTAATGTATTATTAAAAATGTCCAAATGGTAACAAATGTTATTATAAGAGGAAGACATTCGATACATTGATGAGTGTTGGTAATAATTTGACAGGGTGAGAGGCTGAATGTTATTACTACTTAAATGAATTTAAGAATGGCAGAATGGCTGTTAAAGGCTTCCAGATGAACTATGATCCAATTTTAAAGTTCAATAGATAAGCTAGAGAATGCACAGCACAAAAGCTTCCTCAGAGTACGTGGGTGCCAGTTCGTCGGCCTGCCGCAGCCGCGTATGGACATAATGGTGCGATTGTCGCCCGTTACTCGCCCACCTACACTGGCTAGATAGCTTAGATGCTTTCATTATGAATGGGGTTTGTGATCGCTCTACTGTACCCAGTCAATAGATATGGAAACTACTACAAAATATTAGAAAATACAAATATTGTTAAGCAGGATCGCACTGTTAGCCTTTTGGAAAAACTCAGTCACACAGCGGGCAATGGATAGAGCTATGCTCCGAGTTTCTTTGCGCGATAGAATCGAAACGTGGACATTCGCCAAAGAACCAGAGTCACCGACATATAGCTGTTAAAATTTGCAAGTTGAAGTGGCAATGGGCAGGGCACATCGCTCGAAGAACCGATAACCGATGGAGAGGAAAGGTTCTTGAGTGGACCCCATGAACCGGAAGACGCAGCGTAGGTAGGCCTCCCACTAGATGAACCGACGACATAGTGAGAGTCGCTGGCATCCAGTGGATGCAAAAGGCAGGCTGTCGTTCAGGGTGGAGGTTAAAGGGGGAGGCATATGTTCAGCAGTGGACGTCATCTGGCTGATGATGATGAAGATCGCACAGCAGGCACAGCCATCCTCACACAATGTAAGGAGAGCGGGTTTATATTTTAGGTGATTTCGATCACCTGTTTTGGTCAACCTTTCGTGAAGGCTATGAAGAAAGGCTATCATCCTACCATGTTCCCACTGTTGGGGTAGGTCTTCTCTCAGAAAGAATGGGCCTTCATCGACCATGCTGGCCCAGTGCATGTTGGTAAATGTCTTGTCATTGAACTTTTGAGGTTCATGGTTATTCACCTTTACCGTTTTTGAGCGATGGCATCGAAACTGCACATAATTTATGTATTTACTTAATAAGTCATTGGTGCAGGGCCGAGGATCGAACCGGATGCCGTCAGAATGTAAAGCGCACATGTTACCACTCGGCCACCATCGCAAGCGCTACGCTACTTTTGCTGATCTGTATTTTTTTAAGCTGGTCGCTACTGAATGCTATTAAAGGCAAGCTATAGAAATTTTGACTTCAGTAGAAGGTCTAAAAGTGCTAACAGACGTGTGGATTTGGTTTACGGACCGCCGTCTGACCAACGGGAGAGAATGAGTGAGAATAACATATTTCCTTCTCTTTCTCTTATGTTTTTGAGACGGCGGTTGAGGTCAACCAAATCCACACGTTTGTAAGGGCTTTAGAATCTCCTGGAATAGAAACTGGAACTCCCAAGTGAGACAGTTCATGGGATTCAAACTTGGGCGCTTTGGTAACAGACTTATAAGAGTGAAAGTAACATATAAAGCAACTAGAACTAAAAAGACAAAGTTCGTCGAAATATCGATCTGCTTAACCAGGTTATACGGCTGGATCGTAATGAACCGTTGCGGACCATTGTTTGTCTTTTTTATGCGGTAGACGTTACCCAATGCGTCAACGGTGCGTGACAGCGAGGGTGACTGTTCAGGCTTTACATTTTAGTGAAGATGTTTGGGATATGGTCTCATAAGGAGTTCCACGATAAAAAAATCTTTAATTCATTAATAAGATTGCGTTTGACCACCAACTCGCCGGATGCTAAGCGATGATGCGGTCTACGATGGAGCACGCTTGTCTTGAAGAAACCGATTCACTCGTGATTTGAAAACACCCAGATTGTAACAATCGGGGAATTCTTAACAGGGAGCGCTTTCCACAGACTAGCAGTTCGCACAATAAAAGTGGAATCAAAGTGGGTTTTCGGAATATCAACCATGAAGCGGTGTAGGTTTTTCGTGCCCTGGCAGTCCTATAGAAAAATGGGCAAGAGTTATAATAACGGTCTTCGCCATCAGCTGTTCTAGAGAAGAACTAAACAAAACTTTATCATGTGCTGAACGTGTCTTTCACAGCTTTATACACACTTACACATAAATTTCCACATTTATCATTTACTTCTACGCATGCCTTTGTTATGCCATTCAGTGTGATAATGCCACCAACATTCTGGGTACACTGTTAAATGGATTAAAGACAATCCAAGCGCTCAATTCCACCAGAACAACACTACACTAAACCACTTTTAACCAACCCTTGAACAGTTCAGACCTCTTTTTTTATGCCACAGGTGGCCTAATAGCTAACGGGCCACCTGTTGGTAAGCGATCACCGTCACCTATGGATACCTGTAACACTAGAGGCATCACCTTGCCAACCTTCAGCGGTCTATGGGCGATCCAACAGCTTTTTTGGGTAATGCAGCGATTCCCACCGCAATGTGTTGCTGCGTTTTTTGTTTATATAATTAAGGCACTTAAAAAATTACCGGAACCGGAAGATGCAGCGTAGGTAGGCCTCCCACTAGATGGACCGACGTCATTGCAAAAGGCAGGCTGTCGTTCAGTGTGAAGGTTAAAGGGAGAAGGCCTATAGATGTTCAGCAGTGGACTTCTTCCGGCTGATGATGATGACTTAAACAATGTAGTAACACGAACCATCTAAAGCCTTCATTGCTGTGTTAGTTCACTTTACCTCCGTTACAGATTTTCTAACAGGTGATGCATTCGAATCACGTATTCTCTTACCTGAAACAAACATGAAAACATTTTAGTTGCTAGCGGTGGGAAAAATTTAAAATATAGCTAAGAAAATTGTGCGCGCTGCTAGTGATTACTCGTCATTATAATCAGCATACTTTATTCCTCTGCTGCACATAGGCTTCTCACAAACTACTCGCTTCTCCGACGTTTCGCCTCCAGCTTTTTTTTTTTTATATTGACTTGTAATGTTGGCCTTTTGGCCTCTACAGATGGACCGGACTAGTTAGCGAACGCAGAGTGCGTTCGGCATAACTTGATGGTTTAAGTTTTTGGGCGACTAGCACAAGGGCTCCTCGAAGGTACGAACCTCGGCTTGGGCCGTCGCCGGGGGTGGGAATCAGACTTGCCCAGGCACCCCAGAAGGGGTGTGCCCTGGAGCCCTAGCGGTTTGTTGAACTGAATGATTATTTGGAGAGAATCTAATCGATCTTCTAACAGATCCCGAGGGTACTAACAGATCCCGAGGGTACATCGCCTCCAGCTACTGCCAACTGCCTTAAGTACTCAATCGAGTCTCAAGGTGTCCTACGCTTAGCCCTGGTGCTGGGAATAGAATACGGCACCATATTCCCTGCCTGTAGTAGGAAACTACTAAAAGGCGACCTCTGGGCTTTAGATGGTTGAACGTAGGGCTTTGACCATCTATCCCAGCGAGCTCTGGGAGAGGCTGAGCCCTGACAACACGCAGTTGTCTCGGGAGGAGCCGTAGCGCAGTGATGAGGGCTCCAGTGCGTTCCTTTGGAGATCCCGATGCACTCTTGTGAAACAAAAAATCTGGTCACCTGATTTTAGTGGGTATAATACTCACAACCACATAACCAGGCTGCACCCCAATATCTTAACCAACGTAGGCAGAGTTGTCCATTATCACATTTGAAAAGGTGAAAGTGGACTGTCCCTAGGACTAGTTTCAGAATTGGACCACCTTCCCCTAACCCAATGTAGCCTGTTATATTTGGTAGATTTCTTCTAATAGTAAACAAAAAAAAGGTGTAATACGCTACGTTTCTACGTTTGTTCATTCGTGGTCCCCACACTAGAACACGTCTACCCTATCAGTTATTGGATAATAGCTAACTTTGACTGACCAGAACAGCAAAGTTTGTTTTAATTGATCTCATGTGGTCCATTACAATGTCAATTAGTAGAGTAGGTCGTTAAACAATTAGCTCTCTGTGAAATGTAGAGTATGAGCTAATGAACAGAATGAGTGAGAAACTCTAACTAAGCTAGGCTCAAGTTTCGAAGCCTGTGTTAGGTTTAACCCCGACGCAAACAGAGGGGTGCTAAACTGAATTGATTTTGATAAACTTTTTTTCGTCGCATCGTCGCTTTACATCAGGCGAGTTGGCGGTCAAACGCAAGCCTATTAATAGATTTAAAATAAAAAAAACTACGTTATGATAAGAATCATGTTAGTACTACACCTGACCGATTCTATAAAACGTGTTCAATCAGCGTTGTCTATTTCTATGTAACATTACGTGACGTATCGCGTATAGTGTGAAACGATAGTCTTGTCTAGGGTTACCAACCATACTGTTAAAAACTGTTTTCAAAACAGCTATACAATCCTGTTCACTGTTCAACAAAAAAAAAAGTACGCAAATAGGTACTTTTTTTATTTTTTTATTATAGGTTCACAGAACTGGAAATACACAAAAAGGACTTAATTAAAGAGGTACTGTTATTTCATCATCACTTTAAAAGAAACCTTTTCCAAAAATCTCACCATCAGCCAGAAGACGTCCACTCCTGAACATAGGCCTCTCCTTTAGAACTCCATTCATAACGATAGCCTGTCATCTGCATCCACTAGATGCCCGCGACTCTCACGATGACGTTGGTCCATCTATTGGGAGGCTTTGTTTTGCGTTTGCGGTGCGTGGTTTCCACTCAAGCACCTATGTTCCGCACCGGTTATCGGTTCTTCGAGCGATGTGGCCTGCCCAGTGCCCATTGCCACTTCAACTTGCAAATTGTTATAGCTATGTCGGTGACTCTGGTTCTGCGTTCTGCGGCCTTATTATAGAAGTTTGATCGTGATCGAGGTTGCATGCCGTCCCGTTCGCATCTATTTACTCGCACCACGTGCGTAAGTGAGATGGCACGCGATCGCGATCACGATCCGAATCATCCATAATAAGGCATCTGGTTCAGCGAAAACTACTTTGTCTGGCGAAAGCTAGTCAGGTTCTTTTAAAAATTTACAGCCAGTACGAAGGCCAGTACCGTTTATTTTCCCAAAATACTGTTTTTCTTCTTTTTCTTTTGTAAAAGGATGGCAACCCTAGTCAGCCACATAATGTTATGACTGCGTCTATGGAAGCATAGATACATCCATGTTGGCATCCAGAGTATGCATTGTTCCTGTTCGGCGGCCAACAAAAGATATTTAGAAAACTTGATAGGTCTAAGCAAAACAATTTTATAGAAGTGTATTGAACTATAGATGCCGATGTTGTCATTGAAGAATGTTGTTGTGTTTATGGGTGTGCCGAGGTGAGGGAGGAGGGGCAGGGGGGGACAGCTGCCCCTGGAGCTGTTCTGCTTTAAATAGTCACACAGCGGGCAATGAAGATAGCTATGCTCGGAGTTTCTTTGCGCGTTAGAATTCGGAACGTGGATATTCGCCTAAGAACCAGATCCATCGACATAGCTGTTAAAATTTGCTAATTGATTTGGCAATGGGCAGGCCACATCGCTCGAAGAACCGATAACCGATGGGGAAGAAAGGTTTTTGAGTGGTGACCTGGAACTGGAAGACGCAGCGTAGGAACACTTCCCACTAGATGGACCGACGACATCGTGAGTCGCGGGCATCCAGTGGATGCAGATAGCAGACTGGCGTTCAGTGTGGAGGTTAAAGGGTGATGCCTATGTTCAGCATAAGACGTCTTCTGGCTGATGATGATGATGAGATAGAGAGAGCGCTATACTTACTAATGACGTCACTAGTAAGGTTGCCATACAAACTTAGGTGTTCCCCGATAGTTACAATCTGGGTGTCTTCAAATCACGAACGAGTAAATGGGTTTCTTCTAGGTAAGCGTGCTCCAATGTAGACAGCATCATCGCTTTACATCAGGCGAGTTGGCGGTCAATACAAGCCTATTATTATTATTAAATAAAAATAAACTCCATACCGACACTAACTTTGCGGGACATTATAATTTATTCAGTCATATTTCTTACCAAGCCAGAAAACAAACAAACAGCAGTCCGATAGCGTATTGTTGTCATTCCATGTTTATAAACAGACATTTTAACTGTACCGCCACATAACGCCATAACCAAATGTTTGGTCTCATAAAACGCCGTTTACCGACCACTGTTCGCACGGAAGCGTTGTATAAATAGTATAAATACTCGAAACCGTAGTGCGCACTTAAAGCGCCATTTTTCCCATGAAGCGTTTCGATTCGAGACCACCCACGCAAATACCAGTTCAGTACAAAGTTACAGGCCAAGCCTGAAACAATAGATTCGTCAACTCCGCGTCAGACTGTTATGAACTTGTGAGACAGGAGCGTAAGTTTGGGGCGAGAGCGACACTTGAAGATTTATCAATCAACAAGTTTTGTCTCATAGCACACTGGATTAGAAAGTTGAAGTTGCAGTGGGCAGGGCACATAGCACACAGAACAGATGGCCGATGGGCCGAAAGGTTCTCGAATGGAGACCACGGACCGGTAGGCGCAGCGTAGGACGTCCACCCACTAGATTGACAGGCGACCTTAAAGAGAACGCAGGGAAACGCTGGATGCAGGTCGCCTCCAACTGACCCTTTTGGAGATCGATGGGGAAGGCAGCAGTGAGAGCAGCAGTGGACGTCCTACGGCTAAAATGATGATGATGAACTTTTGTCTCAACGGCATTTTTGGCGGACCTTATTTGGCAAACGTTACATTACTTACAGCTAAACAAACAAAAACTGAATAAATCTTTTTTAGGATTCTGTAGCTTGATAAGGGACTTTTATAAATTCGTTCTGTCCGTCCGTCCAATTTTTTTTTAACCTTCTTACTTCTGTAGTTATTTTAAGAATGGTCTTACGTTTGACCGCCAACTCGCCAAACCCGCCAACTTATAATCGGTAATCGGCAGTATAGCTTCACTCAAATACGGAAAAGTTTTCGAATACTTAGCTATATCAGCCCAGCAATGCATGGAACAATACGAAAACGACAACAGCTTTACTGATAAAACTATCAAAACTTGTACTGGCGGTACTGCTCTTCCGCAAATGTCTTCTACCTTAGAGCGTCCCCACAACCCTTTGGAGGTCGTCGCCCGTTGAAGTGGGCTCGGCAGCTGAAACCGTGCTTTCAGCGTGACACAGGCCCGTTAGACGTGTCTATGTTATAAAACTGGCCGCCACTGAGCTGCCGTACCGGTTCCACGATCGATGGAAACGATCGTAACGACGCTGTTTATTTACGCGAATTCAAGGTTTACTTGCGAAAGCCTTTCACGGTTACTGTGATCCAAGTTACGTAGTACAATCTACATACTATATCGGAATTTAAAAATAATTTGGATGAGTTGCGACTGTGTTTTAGACGAATTGCGTAATGGACGAATCGTCATCGTTTATGCATCTTTTGTTTTTGTCACAAATAAATAATTTATTTCTTTTCTTTCTTTCCTTATTTCTGATGTGGACGAATTGCGTTTAAGACAAACGGTGATTTGAACGAATTGCGACTGTGATTTATACGAATTGCGTAATGGACGAATCGTGCTCGTGTTTATGTAGTTTGTTTCTGTCATAAATAAATAATTTAATTTCTTTCCTTCTGTCTTTTCATTCTTTCTTACTAATATGGACGAACTGCGTTTAAGACCAATGGTGATTTGAACGAATTGCGACTGTGATTCAGACGAATTGTGTAATGAATGAATCATGATATGGACGAACTGTGTGCGGTTTGGACGAATTGCGTATAATACCGACGGCTAACAAATCAAACAGAGAATATTTTAACTTTTCACAGCAAAACGTGATATTACTAAGCAAGTTTTTACTCACAACACGACGGAAAGGAGAAGGTACGAATATAATAACAGAGAAAACATTTTAATTAACATGAAGAACTTAAAACCACATTTATAGCCTAGTATAAATAAAACAAGCGTTTTACTATCTATCGCATAGGTAAAGGACGAGGCACGAACCCTTGTAGAGGGTGTGGCTGGACTAACAGGTCCACCACTTAATGTATGTGCATACTTTATCTAGTCCCACGCAGGAAGGCAAAGCCGCCTTCCCGTTATTATAAAAATATCAGTGACTGTTTGAAATTTCGGACACTAGACAGTGCGCATCTAGGCCTGTAATACTCGTCGGGATGATGCTAGGTTTAGGTTTTGCTACTTGCATCAAAATCCAGACGTTCAGGAGCTGATTCTACTAAACTAATTTTATTAAATTGTAGTTGTTTTAATTTTAGTTCAATGAATTGTCTCAAAATTGACAATTTTGAGGCAAACAATTGGTTTAGTCACACAAATTGTTTCTTTTATGACACTTTTTTATACTGAAAGTCATCGAGATACAATAAATATAGAGTCACAATCGTGGCATAAAAAAACGAACCAAAACTCGGCGCACGCTACAAATTCCGAAAAAAAAAACGATTTCTAGACTAATACCTACATAGTTAAAACAGAAATTGAAAATCATCAAAAATTTTTTGCTGAAGGGAACAATCCAAAACGTCACTTGTTGTTTTTTTTTTCAAAAAGAGCTGAATCAAATTTGATAAAATTTATATTGGCCCACCTCTGAAATATGACCTAACAAAACAAAAAAAAAAAGAATCATTCATATCAATTCATAGTCGACGGAGTAATCGCCGTAACAAACATACAAAAAAACATACAGCCGAATTGATGAAATCTTTATGTTTGTCGGCAAAAAACACAATGAAACAAAATTATGATGCATGTTAAGTTGTCGCTGTAGCGTCCAGTGCGACAAAAAAGGGCAGTGCTCAGCGATAATGCTACATATTTCTGTGCAGCGCTGATTTTCAGCACTGACCTACTGAGACATACGGGATTACAAAAAAAAACTTTATTTTTATTTTTATTTGATAGCAAAAGACTAAAAAAGAGGGTAGATCGTTATGTCTGCACCTAACTTTTTAACTTTTCGACCAATCACCCGCATTTTTCAGTCTTCCCGTGAACAACTACAACTGCGCCGAAATATCGGGAGCTCATTCCACAACCTTACCACGATAAATATCCCGTAAATAATCATATAACTTTACTGAACAACCGTGATAGTTTAAAAGTGTTTTAAAAACTTATTTATCACTTTTATGGCAGTTATGTAAAACCTAACGAAAAGGACGAAGTTATTGTCTCTCGAATACAAGTAAAAGGAATGAAACCTTAGGAAATATTCCTGAGTATAATTAAATTCCTTAAAGGCTTATGTCAATGCGGATTGACGAGGGATCTGGGATGGTCGCATTGGAATATCAGTCCTATCCTACAAACCTTCTTACAGAATGATTAAATGAAGAGGGTTAGTCTATACTATTACTATAATATTATAAAGAGGAAAGATTTGTTTGTTTGTTTGCATTGAATAGGCACCGAAACTACTGAACCGATTTGAAAAACTATTTCACTGTTGGGAAGCTACACTATCCCCTATGAATGAATCCAATAGATCTTCTTGAATAATGAAGGCCCTTGAACGTAAATTATTTGCATATATCTCAGTCCCAAGAGAAGACAGTTTAATTTGAACGCTTCCCTAAACGAATAATGCACCAGACGCAAGCGAAAACAGAAAATAATGGCATCGGACACAATTGCGAGGAAGGAAGCTGTGAAACAATGGAACTGTACAACTTTGCCGAATTGCATTTCCGTATTATATCTTCACAGAAATATAAGCAAATGACTGAAGTTGTTTATTGGATGACTGATTAAGATAAGAGTTTATTATTTATTATGCTGTAAACAGTCAATCAAAGCGATTAGCAAGGGACTGAAGAGAATGGCACAATAATCAAATGCCTAGCACTGACGCTTTTTGGTTCCCTTTAGCAAAAGTTTTGATAAGGACTTTCAAATGTAAGTAAATAGGGGGAAGATACGGGACGAACTTCTTGACGTGGACCGCACAAATTAGGCTCATGGGCAATCAACTTCAGTCACAATCGAACTGTCGCCTTGATAGCACGTGAAATTACTTGTCAAAATTGTGTTTCAATAAAGCAGCAAAAATTACTTCCTTCGTTTTCACAAGGTGCACCAACAGTTCGAAGACAAAAAACAAGTTTCACGGCATTACTTTTCACTCGTAAATACTTAAAATCAATTAACTTAATTTTCTTTAAATGTCACTTCTATTGTCTAGTGAAGTGAAGTTGACGTTTACAGTGTAGACGTCAACGTCGCCGCTGCCTCTAGCCGAAACAGAGCCATATTTATTAGGTACAATGTTAGAATGTCACACGTCTTCCCCATTTTTAAAACAGTCATTGGTTTTAGCTGTCAATTTTCAACTTTTCAGTTTGTCTTCATCGGTTTTGTATTTTCCATAAAATACTGTATGTTTTAAAAATCGCAGACCGCATCATCGCTTAACATCAGGTGAGATAGTGGTCAAACGCAAGCCTATTATTTACAACAAAAAACCTTTTGATATATCTAATTATAAAATGCTTGGATAGTTTTAGTATTTATTTTGGCATTGAAATTATACCTACCTACCGCAGGAAAAGTCGGCTTCGGGGATTCCTTGTCCTGAGTATGACGAATTATATTTGTCATTTCTATATTTTTGCCTCAATAAAAATAAATAAATAAATGTATTAAAATTATTAATCATAGTGAGATAAACAGAACGGTACCACCGTTCCATGAAATCCTATTAAATCACAATCACGAAGCAAACGCATTCGACATAGCAAATATAACTATGAAACGCGATAAATAATTATATGCGCGATTTGTGTACGAAACTGGGTCACCACTGTCACCAGTCGGCAAATGGCAAGGCGAGCTTATCGAGACCATCGACAAATAAAACAGATTAATATACGAGAACTTCCATATAAGGTAATTCTTTTCCAAAAGGATATTTAAGCCTCCTTCGACGATATGAATCCGTGAGAAAACGTCTTTTTATATGTTTTGATCACATCTTTGATTTGATGATAAAAATCTTTAATGATATTTTGGATGCTTTACGTCTCTTACATTGTAATACCTTTTATTTAAAGATTATACCGCTAATGTCAGCTTTTAGGTAGATTTTAAGACTTTTTTATATAAATCTTTAAAAAAAAAAACTTTTGCTTCACTTTAAACTGTGTAATCACATCATGCAATTCAATGTTTACTTGCTTCTAATTGTCATATCGATTTGAATATTTGCAAGTATATGTAATCCGGGTGACAATACAATAATATGGTACCATTGAACTGATCTGATGATGGAGTTAGGGATAGTGGAACTCTACAATGGCTACTAGGAAGCCTTTCGAGTTTGGGATCATTTGGTTTGTTTTAACGTGTCACATTAACGGGAACATTACACTTGGTGACAAGGCTCTGATGATGCAAAGAGGTAGATAGTGGATCTCTTGAATCAACAGGACAAGTAGGACTGCACACTACCACCCCTTTCTCGTGGAAATTACAAAGATTCGTTCTCAACGATTTCGGTCGTCATTTGTGATACGTACTGCCCAAGAATGGAACTCCCTTCCGTCCTCCTTGTTTCCTGAGAACTACAATGTAGGCATCTTCAAGGCTAGAGTGAATAGATTTCTTCTAGATCAACGTGTTCCATCCTCGGCCGCTTACCTTCAGGCGAGTTGGTGGCTAAACGTAGATCTATTCTATATAAAAAATAACTAAGCGTGTTTTCTAATTAGGACAACTATAAAAAATTATTCAATTACCGTGGTAAGGTTGGTAATATCCCGTAAATAATCATACAACTCATGTTATCCTTCCAAGTACCTTACTATTTACGGGATTACAATTATTTACGGGATATTTACCGTGGTAAGGTTGGTAATATCCCATAAATAATCATACAACTCATGTTATCCTTCCAAGTACCTTACTATTTACGGGATTACAATTATTTACGGGATATTTACCGTGGTAAGGTTGGTAATATCCCGTAAATAATCATATAACTCATGTTATCCTTCCAAGTACCTCTCAGACTTTTGGTTTCGATCTTATCTCATTACTAAATCTGATCATTTGCAAATCTTTAATAATGGTTTATCATCGTATATTCTTTGTCGGAGCCCGAGAGAGCCCTCACTAAGTCAGGTTAAGTCCTTACGCGGTTGAAACAAGAGGCGAGACGTGCTCAAGGATCTTACTAACACTGTATGTTACATTTTTAATGCAAATAAGTTTGTTTAGCATCTTTTCACAAAAATATGAACTAACGACTGTATGCACTAAAATAGAGAACACTAATCATAACTGAGAATGAGATAATATAGAACATTGATACACTATGATTATAAAAATATTCGGTACACTATTGCACACACGGTCATCTGACCCCAAACTAAGCAAAGCTTGTGATATGGCTGCTAGAGACTGTGATATACATAAATATACGAGTATAGTTTTAAATACATACTTAAATAGATAATAACAAACACAAATGTTCATCACATAAATGTTTGTTTGTCCTTAGGTGGGAATCGAACCCACGCCCCTAAGCTCAGAAGGTAAAAAATAAATCGGGACATTTCAGTATTGTAACCGCCGTATTTGTATACTAAATTCGTGAGAGCGATGGTGGCCGAGCGGTAGCATATGCGTTTTACAATTTGTCGGCACCCGGTTCAAACCACAGCCCTGCACCAATTAATTATTTAATACCTGAGTAAATTATGTGCATCGATGCCATCGCTCAAAAACTATGAAGGAAAACATCGTGAGGAAACCGGTATGTCCAAGAACCTGTTCACTGTACAGTTCAAAGACATACGACATTCACCAACATGCACTGGGCCAGCATGGTGATTAGGGCCCGTCCTCTCTCTCTGAGAGGTCTGAGTCCCAGCAGTGGGAACATGATAGGCTGAAATGATGATGATGATGAATACTAAATTCAACTCCAGCTCATTAATTAAAATGTATCATAACAATCCGTAACGACCTATAAATACAAAGTATAAGTAAGTGTAATGTCACACGCTTCACTCATTCAAGTCGCATTGCGCATTTGCGCAGTCCTCGCACGCATCTCACTTCCTTCCTGTCTTCTGGGAATCGGGCCACTGCAGCGGCCAGCGCGGGCCAGCTTTTCGGATGGGGAAATTATTGGAAATCGCACAAGATACCTTTGGGAACACTGCAAGTGACTGATATAACTATGTAGGTATCGTATATTTGTTTTCATTGGAACGTGGAAGTGAAATGAGTTAGGGGCGAGGATAGATCCCTGTGGAACTCCGAATTTGCATGCGTTACTTTGATATTACGACTGACACTGTCTAGTCACAGAAATAATTATTAGTAGTCGGCATGCAGTAGTAGCAGTTTGAAACAATTACTTTTGAGCGAGCGCCGAGCACCTCCTAGTATTTTCTCATCTCTATCTTCTCTACATATCTCTTCTTCTTCTCTTCTTTACATAGTATAAATTGAAGTCGCTTTCCGCGTCTGTCTGTCTGTATGTCTGTATGGCCGCTAACTCCTCCTAAACCACGCAACGGATTTTGATGCGGTTTTCACCATCAGTTAGATACATTTTCAAAGAAGGTTGATATATATAACTAGCGACCCGCCCCGGCTTCGCACGTAAATTACACTCGTGCGTGCGGGCGGGTCGCTAGTATGTATTAAAATACTTATATATTTATAAGCTAAATACAAGTGACACTCACTCACTCACTGACTCATGACGAAATATCAAAAACTACTTTACCGACAAGCCGAAATTGGTAAGACGATTCCATAGGGGGGGGGTGACAAGGTCCGCTAAGAAATGATTTTGCGAAAGGGTTCGAATTAAGAAGTCAAATAAATGGAGGTTGAAAATTTATACATTAATACTAATATTTTGATGTTAGGAAGATAAAATTTGGTATTCAGGATAATAGTTTAAAATTAATAAATACAGTTGTTAGATTTTTACAAAAAAGAATGGATTAATCGCTGCCTGAATGGGTTTTCCCCGTTAGTTACAATCTGGGTGTCTTCAAGTCGAGAGTGAATCGGTTTCTTCTAGGCAAGCGTGCTCCATCGTGGACCGCATCGTCGCTTAACATCAGGCGAGATGGCGGCCAAGCGCAAGCCTATCTACTATTTAAAAAAAATGAGGTCGAATTGGAGTTTGAATTTTGAATGTTGTGTTGAAAACTATGTATCTGACATTTGGCAAGTAGATTCCTTATGGGGCGCGAGACAGAAATCATTTTGCGAAAGGGCAACCGCTAGTATAATAATAAATAAAGGCTGGCAAAAAATAAACTTCCGAGATTACTACGAAACTGTTACAAATAGCAAACAGAATAACAATGATAGTTTACTCAAGCTCTCTACTTACAATCAAGCCCGGAGCCGAACGACTCTGATATGAAAACTAAACATTGCTAACGGCATGTACTTTTATAGATGTAGCAACATTGAGTGCCGATAAATAGTATCGAGCGCAGTTCGAACATGAAACTGATATCAATTAGCAAACAATAATAAACAGCAGTAGACGCGTGTTGTACAATCGAATTGATAATCTACTATATAAAAATAAGTCGGGTTTTCCTTCCTGACGCTATAACTCCAGAACGCACGAACCGATTTCCACGGTTTTGCATTCGTTGGAAAGGTCTCGGGCTCCGTGAGGTTTATAGAAGTCATCTGGTGGCGAAACGGAGTTCGCCGGGTTTGCTAGTACGTTATATATATGCATAGCCATAGATGTCGAACATAGATGCGTGAATTGTCGCCTCGTAGCTTTGATCTTTACATAGTTTGGATTTGCCTTTAACTCGAGCTAGTACCCAAAAAAGTCTGCCCTCCATAAACGGAAGGGGGCGAGGTAAACAAGTATTGCACACAATAACATATTCTTACTTTCTTACTAGTATTACAAACGCACACTTCAATATTGAGCGGCACACAACTGCAAACGAGATGATCAAAATATCATCAAATGAACGACTACGGGAGGGAAGGAAGATTCTGGAATGGAGACCACGGACCGGTAAGCGCAGCGTAGGACGTCCACCCACAAGATGGACGGACGATCTAAAAGAGACCGCAGGGAAACGCTGGATGCAGGCCGCTTCCAACCGGCCCTTTTGGAGATCGATGGGTTAGGTCTATGTCCAACAGTGGAAGTCCTATGGCTGAAATGATGATGAAGGGAGGGTTGTAAGTGCTAAAGGGAAAACTGTAGGTATAACACTTCCATTTTAGATAGCCCGTTGGTCCAGTTGGTAGTGAACCTACCTTCTGAGCCTGAGGGTGTGGGTTCGATTCCCATCTAGGACAAACATTTATGTGATGAACATTTGTGTTTGTTCTATATCTGGGTGTTAATATCTATTTAAGTATGTATTTAAAACTATATATGTATGTATATCAGTCTCTGGCAGCCATATCACAAGCTTTGCTTAGTTTGCGGTCAGATGACCGTGTGTGCAAAAATGTCCCGAAATATTTATTTATTATTATAATTTATTTTTTCTGAGCCTTGTAGATATAGGTTTTTTGTGTTTGTTTGTTCCTCTTTCTCGCTGCAAAAGAACAACGGATAACGTGATTTTTTGCATAGAGATAGAGATAGTTGGCTTGCCAGAGAAAGACAGAATAAGCGGAAATTTAATCTACGGCTTAGATTTTTACAGAGCTAGTCTATTCATCTGTCTGTGACCTCTGCGATTTCTGTATCTATTTGTCTTGGAGATGACATATTATTTAGGTACTAAGGCGGGACGAGCTCGATTCCCACTGCAACGTCAGACGAAAAAGAGAGATGCAGCGCCAACTCTAGCCATAGTAGCCATTGATCAGGGTAGAGCGAGATGGTCTTTCAACGCGTTTCATTTCTAAAAACTATCGTACAGGAATCGATTCCGGGATAAAAAGTATCATCACATCATCAGCCAGTAACCGTCCACTATTGAAAGGCCTCCATCTAAGAGAGGGGTGCTGCCATAATCTCCACGTTTGTCAGGCGGCTTGGGGATCGCAGTACGTTCACCGTGTACTTATAGGACGCTGCTGCCTATCCTCCGGTGGTTCTGGTTGCACTTTTGGAACATACCCGGGATAAAAAATATTCCCTAATTAATCCAGCATGTAAAAAAATGTCCTTGGTGTTACAGGTATCCATAGGCGACGTTGATCGCTTACCATCAGGCGGCCCGTCCGTTTGTTTACCACCTATGGCATTAAAAAACATAGTCGTATTAGTATTGTGCGAACTGCTAGCCTGTGGAATGCGCTGCCTGAATGGGTGTTCCCCGATAGTTACAATCTGGGTGTCTTCAAATCACGAGTGAATCTGTTTCTTCTAGGCATGCGTGCTCCAATGTAGACCGCATCATCGCTTAACATCAGGCGAGATGGAGGTCAAACGCAAGCCTATTATTTATTTTAAAAAAAGGTGCCGTACAGTTTTTAAGTTAAGGTTTAGCGGTAGAGTTAAAAAGTGGGACACGGAGACATTTGAACACGAACGATAAATTAATTGTATTAAGGCATATCTCCCATGTTTGTCTGATCTGAGACCGTGTGTATACCACATTGCAGTATAATGCCGGCGACACAGACAGACAATAACCCGTCAATAGTTTCGCAACAACACGCTGACTCAGCGCTATTTGTACGTAAAGGCTTGCAAAATGCATATCGTTTATAAGGGCGTTAACATTGGACTTGCGAAATGTTTATATTTACACTTGAAGTTGAGGATTATCTTGATTGTCAATAATATTTTTTTATCTGAGATATGACGATAATATGAGCAATGAACTCTAAATGAAAAAACCGGCCAAGTACGTGTCGGGCTCGCGCACTGAGGGTTCCGTACCACCACAAAATTCATTAACGAAATTCCAGTTATAACTTGGTAATGAACATACACTTGTCACTGACTCGCACTTGGCCAATTTTATTATTTGTTATACTTTAGAGTGTGTACTATAATCATGTTTAGTTTGACGCTTGTAAGTATTACCGTTTTTACATTAGAGCTAATACAAAAATACGGCGAGATGGCGGCCAAGCGCAAGCCTATCTACCATAAAAAAAACCGTTTGTTGTATGAGGTCCCTTTCATTTTTACTTTTTTTATTATTTGTTAGTCAATCCGCCGTAACATTACATCATCATCATCGTCGCTTAATATCAGGCGAGATGGCGGCCAAGCGCAAGCCTATCTAATATAAAATTTAAAAAAACCCTATGGGTACGGAACCCTAAAAATGAAATGAAAATAGTTTTATCCAGATTTTTATATCTTAGATATATACTTAGGAAAGTAGATAAAATCTCAAGACTTTTTTCAAAGATTTTTCAAGTGCCCACACGCAAACGCGACCTTTTTTATAGACTTTAAAAAAAAGAGGGAAAAGAGGATCTGAATTAGGTTGATTTTTTATTTTTCTTTTTATGTTTGTTACCTAAGAACTCCGTCGTTTATAAACCGATTTGGAAAATTATCGATTATAATTCGCCCCGAATCCAAATTTTATCAAAGCATGTGTCAGTCGTAATATCAAACTAGTAACTAGTCATTTTTAAACTTTCGCGATTTGAACACATGTTTTAAATGTTTATCGGGACTTATCACGTATTAAATAAATAAAATAATAATACGTGATAAGTCCCGATAAACATTTAAAACTAGTAACTGTTCAGTGGTTTTTAAATAAAAATTACTGGAAAATTTGCTTACTTGGGTGACACAATATTGTCATCCAAGTAAACAAAATTACGGTTTTTATATTTACGTATATTATCTTTTTTATTGTTCCGTACACTTCGTTCCAAAGTGAATTTTTATCGAAGAAAATAATCGAGACATCTAAGTACCAATCGATGGACCAATAAAACCGTATCGTGACCATTTCATTCATCTCATCCTCATTGATTCCCCCTCGAGGTCGACTCACGATTCTAATCAAATCAATTGCGTATTAGGTAAGTCACTGATTGGACTAGTTTCGGTGAATCGATGTTATGAGAATGCTCATGAATCGATATGCCGATGAATCGGAGTGAGTGGCCGAGTCATAAATGTTTATTCTAAGAATCAATGTGGAACTGACTCAAGTCATTACCACTGATAGCTTGAGGATGTACATCATCCGATGGTATTATTTTAAATAAGCGTGCATTCTCATGTAGACTCCCGCTTCCACGAGCTAGTTCTCTGATTGCTAAACGTTGTCCTGCGTACTCTCTTCCGTGTGTATATAACAACATATGCAGAAAAGTTTGCCAGGACCCCGATCTTGCAATATCTTCCTTCAAAAGAAACGTCAGAGACTGGCTTCTAGGGTTGTCCTATGAGGAGACCGAAAGAATTATCCATAGCTTGTACAGTGAGTAGTGGTTTTTAATTGGCAGCATTCCTTTCCTTTTCCACTTTCCATTTACCTTTCCTTTCATTGTGATGCCATACATGGTAAAATTTTAATATGCTTTAATTTTTATTTTTTATTTCTCTTTGGAAATAGGAATACACCTATTTCAATTTGTAAATTTTTAGTCATATCCCTACTTAAAAAAACATTTGATCTTTTACACACAATAAAACCTCTGTTAACTCTGCACTCGGGCCCCAAGATACAAGCTTCGTGCTTAGTTTGGGGCTCACCGATTAGCCTCATATACATAAACTCAGAATTCAACTACCATGTTTACTTATTAAGTTGTTAAATGTGTATTCTTTGTTATTGTATACTGTTATTTTTCTGTGTAATAAAAATAAATTATCTTAGTTATCTTATTATCTTATCTTAAACTAAGACAGATAAGATTCTTGCAATAGTCCAGGGGCCTTACGGCCAACGGCTAACTCGGTATCAAACTAACGTTAAATCCGCTCAGTTGGAAAATCACGCGACCGCAAACCGTATCTTGGCGCGTTAAGGTTCACGTTCACGTGATTTTCCAACTGGGCGGATTTAACGTTAGTTTGTTACCGAGTTAGCCGTTGTCCGTGAGGCCCCAGGGCCCTGATTCCGAATTCCTGATTTGAAATCATGTGCGGCTATTCTGTCATCCTGTGTTATAAATAGCAATCCCCTAATTGTAGCACCACTTCTTACAACAGAGGAAACTTGCGACATCCTTTCTGATACAAAGTCTTACTATAGAAAATACACTAAAGCATAATAGGACCTTGTCTAAGATAATAACAATTGACAGCAGAAACGAACATCCTGCTTAGTTCCAATCTGCAGTGATAGCGGACCGGAAGAGATTTGCAAGCGATTTTCAAGTGTGGGTTGCTAAAAGCCTTCACAGACGACATATTTTGAGCTGACAGAAAAAGCTGACGATTGACGGAGCTGATGGATGCGACTTCGTATTAGCAGGAGTAAGTCCCCAGGGCGTAAGCGCGGTCTTCAGCCTCGCCAATACAAGGTTAAACTCAATCAAATGAACGATGCGCAAAGGCATAGAAGACGATCGAATAGACACACGAACATTTTAGAACATAATTTTTGTTTGGATCATATAAGCAATAGGTACAGTTGAAGGTTTAAAGCTTGGATGGCAGAGAACTCTGAAGTTATAATAAAAACCCATGGCGGATTGAATAACACCACTCAGAATTAAGCCTAAACTGCAACGCAAATTGAAAGAAGATTGAAAGTAACTACTAAACTTTCGCGATTTGAACACGTGTTTTAAATTTATCGTATATCGGGATTCGGTTTTTATCGTGCATTACTTTATATATTACTAGCGGTCCGCCCCAGCTTCGCACGGGTATAGATTATATCCTGTCACCCGGGGATAGTGTAGCTTCCCGTCAGTGAAAGAATTTTTCAAATCGGTTCAGTAGTTTCGGAGCCTATTCAATGCAAACAAACAAACAAACAATCAAATCTTTCCTCTTTATAATATTAGTATAGATAGGTAGAAATAGGTACATTTCGCTCGATGTTTCGATCATGTTAAAATGGTCACGCGCCGACTGAAAACTGCCGGTGAGAAGGCCGAAAAAGATTGAATTTTGGTGAAAGAAGATTAGATTTCCACCAGAGCAAGCCCATGAGACTTTCCTAACAATTTTGCAACATTTGCCCCAAATAACGAAACCGGTAGCGTGACAAATTATTATATTCTATACGAGTACGTAACATATAAATATAACGTATTGTTGCGGAATACGTGCATTCTGTATGTCATCAGCATCATAGCCATCGCAATGCGATCTGTCACGCCAACCCATTGTCGTAACTCGTCATGTCTATTATTATATTAGGTCATTTTGAACCATTGTTGGGCAAACGTCTCTCTTCCTTCTTCCATTTCTGTCTCTTTGACATGGCTGTGCATTTTTTGGCGTACTTTATAGACACGGGCCGATAATTGATGGCCAGTATTGTACGACATGGATCGTACAGCATGATATTCGATGTACATGTACACCAATTATCATGCTATACATTATAATGCCGTACAATATCGTGTCGGCAAATATCATGTTGTACATTATAGACACCCTACATGTACATGGAATATCATGTTGTACAATATCGTGCCGTGCAATATCATGCCGTACATTATCAGATCAGCCCAATAATGCACAAGCGATAATGTACACCATGATATTCCATGTACATGTAGCTAATACGGGCGATGTCACCTTTGATTTGCTTGAACGAATCGCAAGTGTATTTCGACTATAATTTTGAGTTGATGTTATAAGTTTGAAGTTATACTTCTTATGCGACTTGCAACAAGGTTGCGTTAAACGTTTAACGCTACCATGGAGGGGGAATTTTTCTCTCTCGTATCGTTGCAAAATGCGTATCCTTTTTTCGTACTGCGAATAGCAGACCCGGTAGTGTTATGGTGTCGCTAATGGACTGAGAAGCTTAAGGAGGTAGGTTCGAATCTCGAGAAAAGTATGTTTTTAAATTGTTGATATTTTTGCCCTAGTTATAATTTTAGGGTTCCTTGTTGAAGTATAACTTCTTCCGCGCGTATTACGCACTATTTTTTATATATAAATAACAGTCTACTTTTTGATCGCCATTTCGCCTGATGTTCGCGAATGAAGAACACACATGTATACCACACTCTTTTGTATCTCAAAAACTTATATGCATTTTGCAAAATTGAATTTACAATAATTAATCAATGAAAAATCAAAAAAATTGTTACAACGAGAATGTGATGGTATCGACTCTCGCAAACATAAACAGGAAGCACGATAACAAAAGCTATTAATAAATTCCAGTCACTAACCGTTCAAAGATCATCTCAATTATAATACCTATTTACGGGAATTTAAATTTTAATATAACACTACGATTAAATTAGTCGGTTTAGCAAGCTGAAGTGGGCATGGCACATAGCAAGCAGAACAGATGGCGGATGGGGCCGAAAGGTTCTCGAATGGAGACTAAATTAAATTAAATTAAATTGTATTTATTGAGATTAAACACGGTCAAGCCAATTACATTAGTATGTCACAATTCTCACAAAATAACAATTATGCATATCAGTAAAATTAAGAAAGGAATTAAATTAATTACAAAAAAAAAAAACAAGCTCACAAATAATAAAGATTAAAATACAAATGTCAATAATTTTACAAATGTCAATAACAATTAAGAATAATTCCAGTCAACAAATTACAAATTACAAAATGTCAGAGAAACAAAAAACACACTAAAAGTCCAAATAATCATCAAAGTCAGGGTTAGTCTTATTGCATCTATCCCACTGGTCAATTAAACTTTCAGAATATGTTTGGAAAGATGCAATAAGTGTCTTCCAGTTGTCAAATACAACGACTACGGACGAGACTACGGACCGGTAACCGCAGCGTAGGACGTCCATACCATACAAGACCGACTCAAAAGAGACCGCAGGAAAACACTGGATGCAGGCCGCTTACAACCGGCCCTTTTGAAGCTCGAAGGGAGGCCTATTATCAGCAGTTGATGTGACGCTGAAATGATGATGATGAATAAGATTAAAAGAACAACCCAAAAACGAAATCTCGAATATCTTTTTTTTATTGTTTATTTTGCTTCTCCACGGGCTTCTGGGTCCGTGCCCTGTCAATTTTTACAATTAATTTTATCAACTATTTCTGATATAACATAAAACTAATGACCCTATACAATATAATCTCGAATTTCTTGAAATGAGGTTGTTAGAAGATACGAAACAAACCGATAACCCATGACATTCGACTGTTACAGTCTGTTGAAAAAAAATAACATGCGTATACAATGTATACATATATATAGATTCCTCCAGACAGAATATAGACAGACTTTCGATTACGACGGAACCGAACTGAGGCAAGGAATGTTAGAAATGAAGTTCCTATTTCATTTTATCTGATACGCTGCATTGTATTGGAAAAAGATCCAAAAAATGTAGAAACCATTTGGAGAAAGGGTAGCCTTAAGTTTGCATATTAACAGGATACGAATCAAAATTATCTCTAGGTCAAAAACTGTAACAATAAGAAAATTTGCGGTCAAAATGTATGTTAATGTTTTTTTTTTTGTGAAATTTTGTTGATGAAACAACCCCAAGGAATAAGGAAACCAAAAGGAGTTTTGGCGTCTACATGAAAAAAACTAAAATATATAACTAATATATTTTCCTAAAATTTGGAGCGTTAATGCGTAAAAATAGTGGATTATTATTTATTATAGTTCGTGGACAAGCTAGAGTGTGAGAAAGTGATATAATGCAGTGAAACAAGTATTTTCGTGTTTTTTCCAAAGCTCCATAGAAGCCTCTTGTAAAGCCTTCACCACTTTACTAGGGCATGGCTTTGCTTGACTCCAACTGTGACTGACTACATTTCATCAAACTTGATAGTAAATAATTTCATATTTGACACTATTTAGCAAATGCACAGGAATGCGACGCCAAAGAACAAAAAAAACCGGACAAGTACGAGTAGGACTCGTGCTCTGAGGGTTCCGTTGGACGGAAACGTTTAGAGAGCACGAGTCCAAAAAAAAACTAACTGAAGTTGAAATATTGAAAGACAAACTTAACTTTGTAGTTGACAATAAGGTTCTTCTGTACATAACAACTACAAAATGTAAGTTTGTAATTCTTAACCAATATTTTTTATAGGATATAACTTGAAATTAACAACTTTCAGATTTATTCCTTTATATGTGCTGTAAGATTTTGCCTCTTGCCAAAATTAGTGATTCTAGGTCAACGGGAAGTACCCTATAGGTTTTGATTCCCCTGTTAAATCGCAAAATATGCGACATAAACGTTCATATCTTTTGATTGCGTTGACTTACAACTTTTATTTTTTTACTGCCGAAAGAAACCGTAGACCTAAGTATTTAGTATAAATTTCAACTTGATACCTATACGCGTTCTTGAGAAAAAGGGTCTTGACAGACGGACAGACGGACAGACGGACAGACGGACAGACGGACAACGAAGTGATCCTATAAGGGTTCCGTTTTTTCCTTTTGAGGTACGGAACCCTAAAAAAGAAACAAAACAAAGAAAGAACACAAGAAAGAATAAAAAAAGAGAACCACAAGATAACAAGCTCTGATAGCTGTCATAATTAGTTACATGGGGTTCTTTACAAGACGAGTTTTAAAGGGTCAGCAACGTATTTGTGATGCCTCTGGTGTTACAAGTATCAGCCCGTCTGTTTGTTTGCCATCTATGGCATAAAAAAATACCTTCAAAACCTTGAATAGAGAAGAGTTTTCAAGGTACACTGCTCTCCGATGTACTCGTAATTTTTTTATCAGTTTGCCAAGAACCTTTTGGATGGTTACCCTAGTGAAAAAGAGCAAAAGTGTTGAGTACAATTTGTTGGGCACCGCCGCCGGTCGCTGACAGACAGACGGACAAGTTCAATCTGTGAGAGACACTCGTACAGTTGATAAATGTAGATAGAAATGTGTATAACTCTAAGGGAAACTTTATAATTTAAAGACTTGCACAAACGCAAACCTAATGTTAAGCAAAGGCTTGGACAACGATAGAGAACATTTGCCTCTTGCCTTGGAGGAACCTGCTTACTCTCGTTTTAAAGACAATATTTTTTTTTCCTGGGCAAGCGCCTTTATTAACTAAACAAAATACAAGCTAAAACTAAAACTACAAATACAGTTAGACTGCCCATAGACCGTTGAAGGTCTAAAGACAATCCAAATGCTCAAGCCCACTACCAGTTGGCAGCGTACCCAGCATGCTGGCGGCATTACCACGTTGAATGGCAATGCTTATGCGTTGAGCCAGAAACACGCCAGCATGGGGTCGAGACATTGGGCCCTTGGGGACCGGGAGCTCACCTCATTTTCAAAAATCTTTCAGAGCGCCTGGTTAATGCGACGCGTGACCAAGACAACAATTGTACCTCACATCGAAAATAAGACATATAGGTATCGTCATTGACTCAGACAGAGTTCCCTCGCTATGCGTGTAACAATGTGGAATCAAAGCGTTGTGTGTAGAGTTATATTTAAGGATAAAGAACTAAAAGATTCCATTATTTTCGATCATGTGATGATGTGAGAAGGGAATCATCACAAGAGCCGAGCAGTGGATCAATACTGAACTGGCGATGACATAATCTTCCAAAGCCACATTTCTACTACTCCTCCTACTGCTACTTAGTCGTATGGCTCATTGCTGAACGTTGTGATGATCCCGAACGGCAATTTTCTGAACAATTGGTCGCCATCTACGCCTAACACGACTCGTGCATGGCGTCACTGATTTTGGTGTCGATTTGTTTAGACACTTGCTCAGACCTTAGTTATTTGGTTTGACCCCTATATTTTTATTCACTATCCCGTTTCTATAGCCTTTTTAAAAATGTCGCTTGTTTTCTTGAAATATGCAAATAACCTACTGCAGAATCCTCTTGTAAAGCATTCAATGGACAACCTCTGGCTCTACTTTGATACTTTGAGCTCACTTAGAATGGATATATTCGTTCTTTTTGGTCGCCCAAGTGATACGCAACATAAGCCACCAGCACCACAATATATCAGAGGCTTTTTCGTGTCGTCAATCGGTCTCCTTCGGGGTCCAGGACTCCTAGCCGTATAGAAAGATCAAAGTCTGATTACTTGCATGCAATTGCAATAAATAAAATGACACTTGCATTAAAACTCAATAGTAAACAAGCCTTTTAATGTATGTTTTTATCGCGCGATCAGCATAAAACAGTGCCACGCTGGTGCAGCCAGCTGACTGACGTCACTGCACATGTGGCCGCCAGAACTGCAGTCGACCTTTGTGTCCTACTTTTGTTGGGAACATAAAGAGTAATAAAAATTAACACGAAGAACGAAGGCTTCAAATCTTGTGCCGTTTCTTTACAGATATATCTGATAATATCAGATATAATAACCAAAGAAATGCATATATATATATATATTCATTTCTTTGGTTATTATACATATATATCTATAAATTTTTCGGTTTTGGTTATCTTAAACGTCGAAAATTCTAAATTCCTGCTTCAAATTAATCACAAAATAGATTGTTTACAGGTCTAGAGACCGTTGCCCAGTAGTAGAACAATGTAGGATAAAAAAAGAGCCTTTAAAGGCTCCTAGGGAGTAACCTCTATCTGGGAGTTTAAAAAAGCAGGCCCTTTCAGATATGAAAACTACAACAGAAGACAAGAGAGCTAGAAAGCTCTTTACCAGAATATTCTGAAGACACATGTATTATCATTGGTGAAACATTTGGTCCTAAAAATGTAAACTTGGCTAAGTAACGTAAAAATCTTTCACAGAAGATGGACTACAGTAGAGGTAAGCTTCAAGAATTTACGATGATGATGAAGCATTCTTAATATTAGTAGCAAAATTGAATTTTTAAACCTTTCAAAGACTACGAACCATCATAAAAGTCCACCATCCATGTTTAATGCCCTTGGGGGTGGTTACCAGTTGACATTTGGCAAAAATACTGGCACAGATGTTCATTAGCCATAAAAAGTCGCGGTGAAATCATGGTGCCATCAAATTGGGTCATGTGCGGGGGTTTTATAGGTGACAAGTGAAGCAATAAGTCACGATGCATAGACAAAGGTGTTTACAAGACTTCTGCAAAGGAAGTTAAAAGGCTTCGCTTGTTAGACCCATTTATCACCAACACAGTTAAATGCAAGTTCGTCACATTACTGCGGCACACGGATAAGTTGCAATACTCTTATGTTGGTGTTGAGCTATTCTAGTGAGCGAAGACCTCAGCCATTGGCATCGATTCTGATGTACTCTAAACTAAACTAAATTTTACAGCTCCAAAATTGTTGCCGAAATTGTTGTTGTTGTTCGCTCGAAGAACCGATGACCGATGGGGAAGAAAGGTTCTTGAGTGGAGACCACGAACCGGAAGACGCAGCGTAGGTAGGCCTCCCACTAGATGGACCGACGACATAGTGAGAGTCGCTAGCATCCAGTGGATGCAAAAGGCAGGCTGTCGTTCAGTGTGGAGGTTAAAGGGGGAGGCCTATGTTCAGCAGTGGACGTCTTCTGGCTGATGATGATGATGATGAAAATTGTTGCCATCCTTCTCTCACATATTAAAATTAAAAGAGGCAGATAATTTTAGTCCTGTCAGATTGTGTTTTAAAGAGGCGTGTTCTTGACTGAGAAACGTAAGTCTGATTAATCGAGTTCTGGCTGTAAAAGTATGGATATGAAGGATTAAATTAATTTACTTCATTATATCACGGACAGGAATGTAGAGTACTAAGTACACTTTTTTTTGATAGATAAAAAGATAGAAACTCTTTATTGTGTACACCAGAAATAAAAATTACAACAAGATAGAAAACACCTACGAGCTAGTGCCACAAGTGGCGGCCTTATCGCTAAAAGCGTATATAAATATGTTTTAGTACTTTTTACAGGTGGTAAACTAAGCACTCGTAAAGTATCAGATTAAAGTGAACTAGGATACACCTTGTTCGTATATTAGCCAAAATGGAAAGAGTAAACATTGTAGTGCATAGTTAGGCGCAAGTGAAGAGATAGTGCGTGGACGTGGATCCTTCAAAGCAATTTCAACATTATCTACCTTGGAATAAAGTACAATTCTCTACCGTCGCGCTTTTGTCTGTATCGTATTAAAGTAACACTAGGTTACAATTGCTTTCAAGAGCCCGCGTCCGCACCTATCCCTAAGACCTCAATTAGTTATGAAATAGAGTCATCAAAGGTAGACAACGCACCACCACTGCCCCGGGTATTGAAATTAATTAAGTATAGTTCAAAGTCTATCCTTTATTGCGTAGTACTTCGTTTTCTACATCTTCTAATTTTAAACTTTTCCTTGTTAAGGTTGCCTGGAAGAGACCGCTTTTCTTGTTACACTAGCTTTTAAGAGTTCTTGTCTTCTGTATGCAACTTTAAGGTGTGAACAATAGGGAGTAAATCAATCAATGTAGGTGCCAATAGACGGCGGTGACTATTACCATGAAATGGACCATAGCTTTATTGTTTACTTAATATTTTTAACCCGCGACGCAAACAGAGAGGTATAAGTTTAACGTGTGTATCTTTGTGTCTGTGTCTGTGGGTGGCATCGTAGCTGCCAAAAAGCAGAATAGATCTTGATTTAGTTTTTGAAGTGAAACTTCTTATGCGACTTGCAACAATGTTGCGTTAAACGTTTAACGCCACCATGGCGGGGTAATAGAAAGAGACAGCGAGAGTTTTAGATGCCGTCTATGAGGAAGTTTTGAAACTTGTACATCCTTCTCATAGTTTATTAGTTCACTAATATTTGCATAGATGGCAGAACATGCGACTTCCTACAAGGTGGCGTTAAACGTTTAACGCTACCATGGAGGGGGAATAGGAAGAGACAGAGCGAGAGTTTCACCTTTTCCGTGCGGAGGGTAACACATTTTTTTTTTTATGGTTACTCGAGAATTTTCTTAGCTAGGAATTAGGATTCAAGAAAACTGTTCAGCCATTTGAAGTTTATCAGCTCTTTTATCGGGGGGTTCTAAAATTTTCAATTTAAGTATATTTGGTACTTAATACTGCGTCGTACGTTTATTCTATACTCTACAGCATCAAAGTAACACTTGAGTAATCCGTTGATACGCGGCGGAGGCATTGACCTTATAAACTATCTACGGGTATGCGTATGCGCACTATCTATGGGTATCGTAAATAAGTTAACTGTAAGTATCAAGTTATGAGATACAAGAGCTGGTGGAGACTGTTTTAGAGTTACAATATTTATGGGAGAATTTTAGTAGGGTTTACTTTTAGCTAGATGATGGTTTTAAGCGTAGGAATATAAACTTTATGGAAGTAGAGAAAAGTACATTTTTTTTTTAAAGCCATAGCTGGCAAACAAGCAGACGGGCTGCCTGATGGAAAGCAGTCACCGTCGCCTATGGATACTTGTAACACCAGAGGCATCACAAATACGTTGCCGACCCTTTAAAACTCGATTAACTCGCCTTTTGAAGAACCCCGTGTTGTAGCTTCTCGGAAACACCGTAGAAGGTAGCTCATTCCACATTTTACAGCTGTTTAACTTTTAACTTTAGATTTATTTGTTCTAAGGGCTTAATCTCTTAAGGATCCAAATAGACAATGGCATCGATTCTGATGTACTCTAAACAAAACTAAATTTCACAGCTTTAAAATCGTTGCCAACCTTCTCTCACATATTAAAATGAAAAGAGAGACAGATAATTTAAGTCCTGTCAGATTGGTTTTAGTTTAGGTAGTGGTATGATAGAATCGACGACATTGAATTGCTACTAACTCCACTGAGAACAGTAGTAGATCTCAACGAACTCTCGGAGTGCTATTTGATCCACTGGTGCAACCAGACGGTAGATCCTAATGGAGTTGAAGTGTTACAGGATCCACCCAGACCGACGGTGGATCTCAGTGAACTTCAAGAGTAGTATTCAATCCACTGGTGGATCGAGTCAGTAGATCCTAGTGGATTGAGGGGACCCTATAAATGATACAGTATATGCCGGCCGATCGACTGCAGTAACAATCATGCTCATCATCATCATCATCAGCCAGAAGACGTCCACTGCTGAACATAGGCCTCCCCTTTAACCTCCACACTGAACGACAGCCTGCCTTTTGCATCCACTGGATGCCAGCGACTCTCACTATGTCGTCGGTCCATCTAGTGGGAGGCCTACCTACGCTGCGTCTTCCGGTTCGTGGTCTCCACTCAAGAACCTTTCTTCCCCATCGGTTATCGGTTCTTCGAGCGATGTGGCCTGCCCATTGCCACTTCAACTTGCAAATTTTAACAGCTATGTCGGTGACTCTGGTTCTTTGGCGAATATCCACGTTTCGGATTTTATCGCGCAAAGAAACTCCGAGCATAGCTCTCTCCATTGCCCGCTGAGTGACTCTGAGTTTTTCCAAAAGGCCAACAGTCAAGGACCACGTCTTAGTACCATATGTCATCACTGGCAACACACACTGTTCAAAGACCCTTGTCTTTAGGCACTGTGGTATCTTGGAACAATCATGCTCGCATCTCGTTATATACAGCGCCTTAATAATTATTATGATAATTATTCGACGGCAAGTGGCGACCTTCGCTTGGCCTAGGCCGTCACGGACTGCGCGCACTGTCAAGTACATATAACTGTCTCAGATCTGACTGGGTTGTGGGAAACGAAGGAAAACAATAACGCAGAAAAGGCAATAAAACTGAGAGTTAAACTTACCAAAACTAATAAGTCGTACGGCGTCGTCGGTTCAGACGCATACCAACGTCTGAAGCCAAAACTTAGACGAGACCGGAAAACTATGACTTTTTTTAAATTTATTTGTTCAAAACACTAGTACATTAAAAACTTATGCACATAAATGTTTAAACATCTATGTCACTTTGTAAAAACTTTTGACTAGTTAGAACTTTTGTTTTGGCAAGCGTGCTCCAACGTAGACCGCATCATCGCTTAACATCAGGCGTGATGGTGGTCAAACGCAAGCCTATAATTTATAAAAAAAAATATTTAATACAGTCACAAATCTATGTTTTGCCTAGAAGGCGATCAAATCTAGAGAGATGGCATAAAAATAACGTGTAGATGCCAGTAAAAAAAAATACAGCCAAGTGCGAGTTGGGTTCGTGCACAATGCACAACCCTCAGTGGTCCACCACAACACTTTTTTCCACCACTGGTGGACAAAAAGTGGGGGACAACGGGAAGGCAGCCACGAGATGTTGACAAGACGTCATCTTGCAAGAGTAGCATTTTGCGAACGTGATATAATTAGTTTTTTTATTTTTTTTTTATAATTATATTTTGTGATATAATTATATTGCAAACGTCATTTTGTGAACGTGACATTTTGCGAAAGCGTGTCGTCTTGCTAACGTGACATCGTGCGAACGCGTGTCATGTTGCTAACGTGACATCGTGTGAACATGTCGTCTTGCTAACGTGACATCGTGCGAACATGTCATTCTGCGAACGTGACATTATACGCCGAGAGGGTTACAATGCAATGCTTGCAATAAAACAAACAACCACAACAAACAACAACAACATTGCAGCATGCAACATTTTAAACAGCTGAATGAAACATTTTCTTTTAATATTTCACTGAAGTATATCAAGAACCTGCTAACTGTCTTACGTTTAAAAACCTAGCGAAAGTGGTCAGGGCCCCGATTCTATACTAAAGAAATTGTTTTTAAATTGTAATTGTTCCAATTTTTTTTTTTTATAATCGAGAGACCGGGGAGAGTGGCATAAACAAAGGGAGGCCTATACCCAGCAGTGGGTCACTCAAGGCTGATGATGATGATGATAATTGCCTTAAAATTGAGTTTAAATAAAAAAATACTATAAAAATACCACCACCTAATATTATAACTTAGTATAAAAAACTGTCAATTTTGTGGCAATTATTTAAAAAAATTAATTGAAACAATTACAATTTAAAAAAAAAAAAATTGTAGATTCGGGGCCCTGAATTGAAGTGGTGATGATCTGCCGGCTTCCTTGTTTCCTGAGAGATATAATCTGGGCATTTTCAAAGCCAGAGTGAATAGGTATGTTCTAAGTCTGCGCGCTTCTTCTTCGACCACATCGTCGCTTCGCGATGTCAAAATAAATAGAGAAATGTTTAGATTGAGAATAAAAGATATTTCGTAAGAAACGGACAATAATGGGAACAATTCTATACGATCAACTCAAGAAAATAATCCTTGTACTTATAGAAGTTGAATCGCATTCCGAAGTAAAAACGAAAACAAAAACCGTTCTGAAGATATTTATGTGACTCACATAAATATCTATTTCTTCTTATATAATTTTCTGTATTTATGTGAATCAGTAATGAATCATACCTATGATAAAAGATCCTAAAATACCAAGACGAAATAATAAGACGAAAGTCTTCGACCAGTGTGTGTTACCAGTGATGACATACGGCACTGAAACGTGGTCTCTCACTATGGGCCTCATAAGCAAGCTCAAAGTAGCACAACGGGCTATGGAGAGGGCTATGCTCGGGGTTTCTCTACGAGATCGAATCTGAAATGAGGAGATCCGTAGACGAACGAAAGTCACCGACATAGCCCACCGGATTAGCCGGAGCTCACCGGATAAGTTGAAGTGGCAGTGGGCAGGGCACATATCACGCAGAACAGATGGCCGATGGGGCCGAAAGGTTCTGGAATGGAGACCACGGACTGGTAAGCGCAGCGTAGGACGTCCACCCACAAGATAGACAGACGACCTAAAAGAGACCGTAGGGAAACGCTGGATGCAGGCCGCTTCCAACCGGCCCTTTTGGAGATCGATGGGGGAGGCCTATGTCCAGCAGTGGACGTCCTATGGCTGAAATGATGATGATGATGATGATAAAAGATGACAGCAAGGCGATTAATACTTGGTAGCTATTAATAAATATGTGCAGTTGATGATGATGATGATGATATTTCAAAGCTCATTTTATTTTTCTTTCTGCAAACTTTGCTTCTGTGTACAATAAGTACGTGCGTGTCTGAAGTATTTCAGATTTTTATTCTGTTCTTAGAGATAAGATTATCTATACTATAATCTATACTAATATTATAAAGAGGAAAGATTTGATTGTTTGTTTGTTTGCATTGAATAGGCTCCGAAACTACTGAACCGATTTGAAAAATTCTTTCACTGACGGGAAGCTATACTATCTCCGGGTGACATAGGCTATAATCTATACCCGTGCGAAGCTGGGGCGGGCCGCTAGTCTATACTAATATTATAAAGAGGAGAGATTTGATTGTTTGTTTGCATTGAATAGGCTCCGAAACTACTGAACCGATTTGAAAAATTCTATCACTGTTAGGAAGCTACACTATCCCCGGGTGACATAGGCTATATTATATTTTAAAAAAAAATTGGGATTCTTACTAAAACTCCAATAATGTAACCCAAGGTGTAAAAAAATAAGATTTACAATTTTAACTTTGCGTGTTTGACTGTTCTAAGACAGGACAACGTCTGTCAGGTCAGCTAGTCGTTTTATAAATTAATATTTTTTTGTAATATGGTGGGTTCCGTACCACCACAAAATATAATAACAATCAATTTAACATACTTCAATATTAGTAAAATACGTATTTTCCAGTTATTTTGATTTAAAAACCAAACTACTTAAGTACTGAACCGATTTTGAAGAAATTTCTATGGGACCAATCTGCAAGTATATCCTTTCAAATAAAAAAAATTCCAAATCGGTTCAAATGATGGGGTCCTGAGGCAACAAACATGAAAAATACAATCGAATTCGGAACCCTTTTTGAAGTCGGTTAAAAATAATAATCAATGACTATATATTACGCTAAACACCCGCGACTTTATACGCGTAGGTCAAGGGAAAAAAATATATTTACGAAAATCCTTATCTGGGCTCCGTGCCCAAAGGGTAAAAACGGGACCCTATTACTGAGCCTACACTGTCTGTCTGTTTGTCCGTCTGTCCCACCTTTAAACGGCTGTAACTTTCGAACCGTAATAGATAGCCAGTTGAAATTTTCTTAGAATATGTATTGTATTGTTACGGCGGATTAACTAAGAAATAATAATAAAAAAACCAAAAAGTAAAAACGTAACGTCCTTTTACAATAAACGTATTTTTTTACGTATTTGCTCGAATATAAAAAAACGGTAATACGTACAAGCGTCAAACTTGACATGGTTATGATCATCATCAGCCAGAAGACGTCCACTGGTGAACATAGGCCTCCCCCTTTAACCTCCACACTGAACGACAGCCTGCCTTTTGCATCCACTGGCTGCCCGCGACTCTCACAATGTCGTCGGTCCATCTTGTGGGAGGCCTACCTACGCTGCGTCTTCCGGTTCGTGGTCTCCACTCCAGAACCTTTCATCCCCATCGGTTATCGGTTCTTCAAGCGATGTGGCCTGCCCATTGCAACTATGTACTATAGACGAACAGCAAGCGGACTATGACATACAAACAGAAAAACCCATGGGTTCCTTTTTGCGCAAAACACGGGAACCATAACAGTACAAGGTTGCAACACTTACGGCTGCACAAGTACAGGTTTAATGGCAAAAAGTGCTCATTAATGACTGAACGGACCGTGTCGAGCACAAGGTCATCAGCAATGTAATCACTGACTCACCGGCCATATCGGCTGATACCTTTAATGGGTTAAACTTTTTGTTATATTTTTTAGCATTCCGTTCCAAAACGGTAACACACAAAGATAAAAACAATTTAAATCGGCCAAGTGCGAGTCGGGCTTACGCACTGAGAGTTACTACCACAAAATACAAAAAGTAGTGCAAACCCCATCCAAGTAACGTCCGCGCCCTACGGTGCTTAATTTGGTAATGAACATAAATTTGTCACCGATTCGCACTTGGCCATCATTATTTATTTGTTGTTATACTTTAGAGCGTGTAATATAATCATGCCAAGTTTGACTCTTGTACGTACATATTACCATTTTAACATTAAAGCAATTACAAAAATGCGTTAAAAAATACGTTAGTTGACCCCCTTAGTTTTTTCTTTTTGACTTTATTATTATTTGTAAGTTAATCCGTCGTAACATTACATATTCTGTGATAATTTGGTTCCGTTTACACCATTTGGGTACGGAACCCTAAAAAAGCCCAGACTGATTCGAAAAAGAACTCAATTACTTTAAACTGCTGCTGTCTGGCTTCTGGTCAGATTTGATACACATATCAAATCTGACATCAAACAACCGCAATGAAACCTGCTTGAAATAAAAATCCTCATTAAAATCGGTCTAGCCATTTTGATGAAAAATACATATAAACACACAATAACACAAAACCTCTACACTACATTATACTCTCCGCAAAGGCGTAGCTAGAATTTTCTAAAAATTTTAAAAATTCTCAGCTGCCGCAAATGTAACGTTTCTTAAAATTAAAGCACTCCGTATACCGTTTACCCACATCCTGCTGGGGACGGGGCAACTGAGACCCCTTCCTCAGTACCTAGCTACACCCTTGCTTCTCCATCCCGTCGTGGGTAAAAATCATAATTTTTTTTTAAATTTAATAATAAGCTTGCGTTTGTTTTAAATGTTTATCGAGACTTATCACGTATTATTAAGTGAGGGTAGGAGAACAAAACACCCGCTCTTCTCGCCGGACTCACCCGCAGTTTTCAGTCAGCTCGTGACCACGGCCATTGTAACATGGTCGAAACGTCGAGCGAAAGGTACATATTTTTTACCTATATTAAATAATACGTGATAAGTCCCGATAAACATTTAAAACATGTGTTCAAATCACGAAAGTTTAAAAATTCCTAAGCTTGCGTTTGACCACCATCATGCCTAATGTTAAGCGATAAACTAAATACAATCAACAATCATCATGACACCTTTTTACATCTCGCTTCTTGAACACCTTGGCCACCTAGTTCTTTAATTACTCAATTCCCAGTATTATCTGCAATTACCCTGTAATTAAGTGTCGGAGTCACCGTTTACTATCCACTTGCGTAAATCCGCTAGTGGTCATGCGATGGTGACACTGTTGGAGGCACGCTATCATTGTGTGACTGGTCGTCTTGACTTCTAGATTTACCACTTAGGTACTTTACTGGCTGTAGGCAAATGATCGAATGGGTATATCTAGTATCTCAGAGAAGAAAGAAAGAGTGAATTACCGCGCAGGGTTTCGAAATGTATGGACGAAATGGACCCGGGTATGTCCTAAAACTGCGACCAGAACCACCGGAGGATGGGCAGCAGCGTCCTGTTAGTACACGGTGAACGTACTGCGATCTCCAAGCCGCCTGCCAAGCGTGGGGATTATGGCAACACCCCTCTCTAAGAGGGAGGCCTTGTTCAGCAGTGGACATTTAATGGCTGATAATGTATGTATGTAATGTATGTTTCGAAATGTTAGATGTCCTAAATTCTGGGTGGCACTGAACTGTTACTGGCAAGCGTGACCATCAGTTACCATCAGTTGAGCGACTTGACCGTCAAGTCAATCAGGCAGTTGCATTTTTTTACTAGCGCCAAGGTAGCTTAATAATAATTCACAACAATTCAAATAAATATTCCGGACATTTTTGCACACACGGTCATCTGACCAAAGCTTGTGATATGGCTGCCAGAGACTGATATACATACATACATATATATACACTTATAAATACATACTTAAATAGCTATTAACAACCAGATATAGAACAAACACAAATGTTCATCACATAAATGTTTGTCCTAGGTGGGAATCGAACCCACGCCCCCAAGCTCAGAAGATACTCACAACCAACCAACTGGCTATGAAATGGTGAATAAAATGGTGGTGGTGGTGAATTTGGTAAATTCAACACTGTTTTAAACTATCACGGTTGTTCGCTAAAGTTATATGTTATAGTTATGTATATGTATGAATAGTATGTATAGTAGTGTTAGTATGTATGTGGTAGTTATGGTTTCCACAACCTTACCACGGTAAATATCCCGTAAATAATCATATAACTTTGGTAAATTCTATCCCGCATTGGCATCCCCCTTGGGGTTATATTCTGCGTTTTTCTCTGCCAGCGCTTACTCAAGCCTTTCCGCTTCTTTCTGAAGTGTCGGAACATGGCTCTGGGCCGCTACAGCTGAGCTGCAATAGTCCCAGCGCCCTGGCATAGTTGCTCCAGTGGGTGGAAAGAATGCATGATGAAAGCTCCATGGTTTTCAAAGCAAGTTCTGGTTCTCTCCTCAATAGGAAGACGTCCGGACAAAAAGCGCTTCTTTCTCAGAATAAAAGCTTTGATATAACGCTTGCTGTATAATCTGTATATGGTCCATTGCCTAAGCAATACTATGTTGCTAAGTTTATGGCTATCTGAAGGCGGCCGCGTAAGGTGATCGCTGGTAGCTGAAATAGGAGAACTTATTCGATTTCCGTATTCAATTTACATACGATCAATCGTATTTGCTGAGAGACTAATTTATTGGTATATTTTGGACTTTAGTGTAATTCTTCAAATTCAAATTAAAATTCAATTTATTGGGCCCGTGAGCCTGGGTTACAAAGTTGGTATTATATGTGTAAGAAAATTAAAGTTCTCCAGGTCCCGCTTTGTCAGCATACAAGCAGTTACTTAAACTAATTACAATAACATCAATTAAAATAATAATAAAAAATTCAGTTTACCTTAAAATTATACAAACAAATTACAAGAACATCAATGAAAATAATATTAAAAATGTCAGTTTACGTTAAAATTATATAATTGATAATTATAATGTCCAATAATAATACAAGCAAAAATTCAAAGTTTTTTATCATTTAAGAAGTCATCTAGGGAATAGTATGCTTTAGAAAGGAGGAATAAAGTCAGCCTATATTTGAAGCTGTTTATATCGCTCCAGTCACGAATTGATCGTGGTAATTTATTATAGATTATTGATGCCGTTCTTCTTTGCCTTTTGCTGTGATATAAGTAATTTGAACGTGAATCAAGAATCAAATTTTCCTATTAATCCTGTGGGTACCAACCTGAACTAAACCTGTTTTCAACATAAACGTAATAACCATTTAATTATTTTTAACCGATTTAAGTTCCTGTTCCAGCCGATTGCCGATATTCCGACAAATTTTTCTCGATAAAAAGTATCGAATACAAACATCTCGGACACGGATCATGCCGTACAACGTGTCGAATAACCAGACCATCGCGATATTACACCGTGCACCTGACAAACTGTTATAAAGACGGCAGAAACGGACAAAAAAACTGCGATGGCAATGCTACCGGCATTCCGCAACTTGAGCGGTGGCGAATCATGCATAATGGTTGAGCAGAGACTATGCGATCGCGACACTGTCTAATGGCGTCTCTAGTGGACGTGATGGCAGATTGTACGAACCAAACGCCCCCTAACGTACGTAGTAATAGCACAGAATTTGATAGCCCGTTGGCCCAGTTGGTAGTGAACCTGCCTTATGCGCTTGGGGGCGTGGGTTCGATTCCCACCTAGGACAAACATTCATGTGATGAACATTTGTGTTTGTTCTATATCTGGGTGTTAATATCTATTTAAGTATGTTTTATTTATGTTACATGGGAATTACTCACGTAAGATTAAAAAGGCCGTCTAATGCGGTTGAAACTATAGTCGGAGTAACCGGCTTAATCTTACGTGAGTAATTCCCATGTAACATAAATAAAATGTGTGAAAACCACGTCAGTTTCAATAATAAAATATTTAAGTATGTATTTAAAAAGATATATGTATGTATATCAGTCTTTGACAGCCATATTACAAGCTTTGCTTAGTCTGGTGACCGTTGTAAATATCAGGGAACACAGCAAGTCAGCAGGAAAACGATGCACGAGTAAGGCACAAGACCGGAAAATATGGCGCGCTAAAGAGGATACTATACCCACCAGTGGGTTAAAATGATTGAGGGTGATGAACCATTTCTAGTTTATTATTTTACGGGAAGATCGCAGTTTTTTTAATGCCATTGATGACAAACAAGCAGACGGGCTGCCTGATGGTAAGCAGTCACCGTCGCCTATGGATACTTGTAACACCAGAGGCATCACAAATACGTTGCCGACCCTTTAGAACTCGATTAAGTTACTTAAGTACTTCTTAAGTTATTTAATCAAAGTGGACAATTTGCCGGTTTCCAACTGCAAGATTCCGATTCCCAGACGTAATGAATGTCTGTAATTAGATTCATAAATGCGCCACAAACAATCGTAATGAATCACTTAGCGCTCGCTATTTTCATTGCTGACGTAACCCCCATCCTTACTAACAATAAAATTCTTAATGCGTGACCCTTGAAGTACCTACCCTTGCCATTTTAAATGAGAAGTCATTATCAGACTCTATTTCCTACTGCTGAGACACAGTCCTTCTCCCAGAGAGAGGACGAGCCCTAATCCACCATGCTGGCCTCTAGCCCAATATCTCTATGCTAAAAATCACGTCGATCCATTGCTCTGTCGCTGCGGATTTTTTATGCCGTAGCTGGCTTAACTAAAGAGCCGCGACGGTAAGCGATAACCGTCGCCTATGGACCCTTGCAACACCAGGGACATCACAAATACGTTGTCAACCATAAAGACTATTAAAAAACCCTTTTGAAGAACCCCATCATCATCAGTTAGAAGACGTCCACTGCTGAACTTAGGCCTTCCCCTTAGAACTCAACGCTGAACGACAGCCTGCTATCTGCATCCACTGAACGCCCGCTACTCTCACGTTGTCGTCTGTTCATCTAGCGAAAAGCCTACCTATGCTGCATCTTCCGGTTCGTGGTCTCCATTCAAGAGCCTTTTTCCCCATTGGTACCCCATGATAAAGTTACTAGAAATAACAGAGGAACAAATGTAACGATAAACCCACAAATCACATTTATAAAATTAGTTATATTATCTATACTAATATTATAAAGAGGAAAGATTTGATTGTTTGTTTGTTTGCATTGAATAGGCTCCGAAACTACTGAACCGATTTGAAAAATTCTTTCACTATTGGGAAGCTACATTATCCCCGGGTGACATCTATAGGCTATATAATCTATACCCGTGCGAAGCTGGGGCGGACCGCTGGTATAATAATATTGTAGATACGTCCTGTCTACAATTTTGAAGATGATATAAATACAGATTAAACCTAATTAAATACAGATTTATGTACCATAATCATGGTAAAAAGGTACAAGGTGGCCAAAATGCAGAACTTACTTTCAACGTCTTCTGATATTCTCACCGCAAACACCGATGTTACGCCCCTCGGCGAGTAATCCGAAACCAATCTGTCGTCGAATCAATTCAAATCTGCCATAAATCTACCATTACGAGAGTCATAAACTGTAATGGCTTGATCACTGGCGATTTGCCGCGGGTCGGTCGTTTTGGCGAGCTCTGGTCGATCGGGCGATCATTGGAAATTCGTTTCGAAGTCTACGGCTCAACGCGTAAAATTAGACGCGTAGAATTAGGATTTTGAAGACTGACACTTTTTCTAAGGTTTAGTTTTTTTTTTTTTAATTTAAAAACACATTGTACGTTACATTTCGAGTTAGTAAGTTGTCTTAAAACCTATGTTAGATTTATCCAGACAACTGGAAAAGGAGGCAAGGGTGGGAGCAGTGGAATAAGGTAAGCTATGGATTATGGTCGGCGGAATCCAGGCCGACCGAGGATGAGGTGGACTGACGACATCAAAAGTACTGTCGGGAACGAGTGGATGCGACTAGCGAGAGACCGGGGAGAGTGGCATAAACAAAGGGAGGCCTATACCCAGCAGTGGGTCTCTCAGGGCTGATGATGATGGATTATGATGATGAAGATATCCCCACTGAAAGATAAAATAGAAATCGAACTGCAATTGTACGGTTATAGTCGGTCAGTGGTGTTCATGCAAGAAATTACGACGGATTTGCAAGACGTTGATGAGCTAGCATGTCGTGATGCGTGTGACAGCTCTGCATACCGCACGTGGTTCAGTTTTTGCTATTCATTCAGCGAGGCAAATTACTTAAAATTGCTATGGACTGTACTAAAGAGGCATTTCCATAGACTGGAAACAAAAAGCCGAAAATAGAGTTGAAAAAATAATAATTAAAGATTTGATCTCTGCGGATGGAAAACTGGGACAAATCTGGACGATGGATAACTGGGGGCGAATCCCTTTTATTGGGATTCCTGTGAAGTTACTATGGGTGGTACAAAAGAGGTAATATATGGACTGGTAGCGAGAAGCCAAGATTAAGCTGAGCGGTCATTGTCCATGTCCAGCCATCTTCATCTTCAATGTAATTATATTCGTTTTTATAATCTAAGTTTTTATTCTGCTTCTTATTACAATCTAAGGTCGTACTTGTCAATAAAGATTTTGCCCAGATTGTTGCCCGCGACTTCGTACGCATAGATTTTCATATAAACTTTCAATCCCCTTAATTCATCTCTGTCGAAAATCCTTAAAGGGACTGTTCCCGTCTGCAGCTCTCTCGCTCGCACATTTTTACACTATTGAAGATATAAAATCAATGAGTGTGACCAAAAAGTAACAAAATCATGTCCTGGTGTCTGTCGTAACATTACAAACAAAGAAATTGTCAATTTGATATATTTTAATTTGACACAGTAAAATGGTAACAAGTAGGTCTACTACCTACTTGTTTATCTGTGGTAACAAGTGATTTTTATTTCTCGTGTCATGTTATTCCGTCAAATTACAAGATATTGAAACAAACATTTCTATGTTTGTAATGTTACGATAGACACCAAGACATGATTTTGTTACTTTTTGGAAATTCACACTCATTGTGACAGTGAAAGAATTTTTCAAATCGGTTCAGTAGTTTCGGAGCCTATTCAATGTAAACAAACAAACAAACAATAAAATCTTTCCTCTTTATAATATTAGTATAGATCATGATTCACCGTTTGAAAAATATCAGCTCTTTTTCGGGGTTTAAAAAAAACCTCTACAATTTTTTACTGTAAAACTTGTCCAGCAGGGTATAGATATAAAGCCTCCGTGGCGTGATTAGTGTAAATCCCGACGGGTGCGCGTGTTCCGGCGCCCCACGGCAAGGAATGCCACGCGACCACTGCCGTGTATAGCCGGGATTAGAAACCTGTATGGACGGAGCTGCTCGCCACTCGGCTGTTAGTTTCTGAGGGTAGGTCTTTCTACGCTTATTGTTTGTTGCCGGATGCCAATTGCCAATTGTATTGCTGCTGTCATTAAAAATGTCGGAGCTAAAGAGAACGTCAATTTCTGCTTGTAACCAAGATAACTGTGAGTGTATTTTTTACAAGGTTTTATTTAACTTTTTGTTTAGGTCAAATCTTACAAGCTGAATTAGAACTAACCAGATGCCTTATTATAGATGTCTTATCGTGATTCGGATTGGGATCGCGATCGCGTGCCATCTCACTTACGCACGTGGTGCGAGTAAGTAGATGCGAACGGGACGGCATGCAATCTCGATCACAATCAAACTTCTATAATAAATAAATAAATAAATATTCGGGACATTTTTGCACACACGGTCATCTGACCCCAAACTAAGCAAAGCTTGTAATATGGCTGCCAGAAACTGATATACGTACATATATATTTTTAAATACATACTTAAATAGATATTAACACCCAGACATAGAACAAACACAAATGTTCATCACACAAATGTTAATAATAAGGCCGCAGTTCCTCTTGACCAATTTTACTGAAATTTTGCATACACTTTTAGTTCTGGTGACAATATGCAATACCCAATAATGTAATATTTTCAAAATGGCCGCCAAAATATAAAAGAAAACATTCATTTACATACTTAAAAAAAAATTGTGTATAAATATTATTTTTCATGCTTTTTTGTAACAATTAAGCTAACTGTGGGGAGAGGGATTTTTAGCTAGACCCTTGTAAAAATCTTAGCAAGTTTACTCCGTACCTGTCTATCATCCATCCATCAGCTATCGCCCAGTGAAAGTCTCGACAATATCAGTCCAGCCATTTTGGAGTCCATAAGGAACATACATACACACATCGTCTTTTATATGTATGTATCACATCACATCACATCATCAGCCATTAAATGTCCACTGCTGAACAAGGCCTCCCTCTTAGAGAGGGGTGTTGCCATAATCCCCACGCTTGGCAGGCGGCTTGGAGATCGTACGTTCACCGTGTACTAACAGGACGATATGTTCTTCTTATATATGTATGTATAAGAAGAACATATTCAACGGCGCGTCGCACGGCCAATCAGCGAGCTCTCGTGATGTTCACCACCGAATGAACGATGACAGCCATCGGTTCTGTCGATTTGCACTGATAAAGCAAATCTCCCTATATCCTCTAGATACAGAGAAGATTTTTTTTTTAAATAAATAATAGGCTTACGCTTGACCGCCAACTCGTCTGATGTTAAGCGATGATGCGGTCTACGGTGGAGCACGCTTGCCTAGAAGAAACCGATTCACTCGTGATTTGAAGACACCCAGATTGTATCTATCGGGGAACACCCATTCAGGCAGCGCATTCCACAGACTAGCAGGCTATTATGACTAACATAAGTTCTAGAAACATAATAATATAAGTAATATTATAGTATAAGTTCATAAGTTCTAGCCTCTCGACCAATAGGTCTCGGGATGAACCTGGATAAAACTAAGATCATGTTTAACTCACATGTTACCCCGAGACCTATCAATGTTGAGCACATACCTCTCGAAATAGTCCAAGAATACGCCTACCTAGGGCAGATTTTGCAATTAGGCGGGGCGAATTTCGAGAAGGAAGTCGATAAAAGAATTCGGCTAGGCTGGGCAGCGTTTGGCAAACTTCGTCATGTGTTTTCGTCGTCCATTCCACAATGCCTGAAGACTAAAGTCTTCGATCAGTGCGTCCTACCTGTACTAACATACGGAGCCGAAACGTGGACACTGACAGTGAAGCTAGTCCATCGATTCAAAGTCGCTCAGCGAGCTATGGAGCGAGCTATGCTTGGCGTTTCTTTGAGAGATAGAATCAGAAATGAGATTATCCGACAAAGAACTAAAGTAACCGACATAGCTCAAAGAATTAGCAAGCTGAAGTGGCAATGGGCTGGCCATATCTGTAGAAGAACTGACAACCGCTGGGGTAGACGGGTTCTAGAGTGGAGACCGCGTATCGGCAAACGTAGAGTAGGACGCCCTGCAGCCAGGTGGAGTGACGACCTGCGAAAGGCGGCTGGTGGCAAGTGGATGCGAAAAGCAGAAGATCGTGCCTTGTGGCGTTCTTTAGGAGAGGCCTACGTCCAGCAGTGGACGAATATCAAATAGGCTGATGATGATGATGATGAAGTTCTAGAAAGGAAATACATGCTATTTTCCTGGAAAAATATTAAAGCGGTAAATGAACGTGACGCAGTTGTCGCATTTATGAAGTCAATAATTATAGTACGTAACTATACTCGGGCTAGCTCCGACAGCGGTAGATCGTAAAAAGCTAAATCGTCGTCATCATCATCATCATCATCAGCCTATCATGTTGCCACTGCTATGACACAGGCCTCTCAGAGAGAGGTTAGTCTCTAATCCACCATACTGGCCCAATGCTCGTTAGAGAATGTCATTATGTGTTTAAACTTTTGGACGGATGGATGGAAGTTCTTGGACATACCGGTTTCCTCACGATGTATTCTTTCAACGTTTTTGAGCGATGGCATCGAATCGAAATTTATTAGTTACTAACGGCCTGCCCCGGCTTCGCACGGGTTTAGATATATAGCCTATGTCACCCGGGGATAGTGAAGCTTCCCTACAATGAAAAAAATTTTCAAATCAGTTCAGTAGTTTCGGAGCCCATTCAATGCAAACAAAAAATCGAATCTTTCCTCTTTATAATATTAGTATAGACTAGCTACGACCCGCGGATTCACCCGCGTGGATTACTCCTTATACCTATCAGCGTTCAGGCGCATTATCTCAGCGGTCGGACTGTAGCAGAACGTAATATGGAATTATTATTTCAACTAGTTATTTCTCTGTATACCTCTTTAGTTTTAAATTTTGTTGCATACTGTTTGTTGAACTTAAATAAATAAATAAAAAAAATATATGTTGCGATTGTCTGTAAAGAAGCCTGCCGAAGCACGTGGATGGAATATAAATTATAGAACTTGGTAATAAACTTGCGTATTTAATCGTAAGACGCAAGTGGCAGAGATTCATAGAGTTGGGTTGGAACCTTGACATAAAGGGCTGGCTGTCGTAGTCATACGAATAAGTTCTTGCGACAGAGTGCCTTAAAATCGATGGTCAAATGATGACATCGAATCAAGACTGTTGACATGGACAAGATTTACTCAATGCGCAGGTTATTTTACGCATCTAAGGTCTACTTTCCTGGCTTTAGGTAAGTACTATAAATTTTCCTTTCGAGATTACATAAATATAGCTGGATCGATAGAAACTGAAATTTTCAACTGGCTATCTGTTACGGTTCGAGAGATACAATCATAACAAGGTCAGACAGACATATAGCGTAGGTTCCCGTTTACATCCTTTAGGTACGGAACCCTAAAAAGCACTCAGAATGAATGCATATCATACTGTTGTCCTTCCGAGATGCACAGAAATATAGATAGACACAAACTTCAAAATTTCAAATTTCAATTGGCTATCATATACGGTTCGAGAGATACAATCGTTAAAAGGTAGGACAGACAGCCAGACAGCGTAGGCTTAGTAATCCCGTTTACATCCTTTAGGTACGGAACCCTAAAAAGCACCTAGAATAAATGCATATCATATCATACTGTTGTCCTCAATTGATAGCCCGTTGGTCCAGTTGGTAGTGAACCTGCCTTCTGAGCCTGAGAGCGTGGGTTCGATTCCCACATATATACAAATATTTATGTGATGAACATTTTGTGTTTGTTCTATATCTGGGTGTTACTATCTATTTAAGTATGTATTTAATACTATATGTGTATGTATATCAGTCTCTGGCAGCCATATCACAAGCTTTGCTTAGTTGGGGTCAGATGACCGTGTGTGAAAAATGTTCCGAAAAAAAAAACTAGGCGCTGTTTATGGATCACGCCACTAATTGGTGTCAAAGCTTGACCCTACTCCGAGAGGTCCGAAACAGCTTAGTGAGTCATTACAAACCATTTCATCTGTTTAGGAGTCATTTACCTATTAAAGAGTTGACAAGTGGCCTTGGGCGTCAATTTCCTGTTTATGCGCGTGTGTTTCGCGATGCGATCGTTTTGTACTATATTTTATGATCACATGCCTCCAGACCAAGGATTAAAGTAACTAGGACAAAAAAGAAGACTAAGAAAGATAAAATAAAATATTATATACTTACTTATATATAAAAACTAGCGGTCCGCTCCAGCTTCGCACGGGTATAGATTATAGCTTATGTCACCCGGGGATAGTGTGGCTTCCCGTCAGTGAAAGAATTTTTCAAATCGGTTCAGTAGTTTTTGAGCCTATTCAATGCAAACAAACAAACAAACAATCAAATCTTTCCTCTTTATAATATTAGTATAGATAGTATAGCTATAGATAATCTGGAAGAGATCGCTCTTAGCGATAAGGCCGCCGATTGTTGCACTATTAGTTTTAAAGCTGTTTTCTGCTCTCCATAGCTCGTTATGCGACTTTGAGCTTGCTTAGGAGGCCCATAGTGAGAGACCACGTTTCAGTGCCGTATGTCATAACTGATATCTAACACACACTGGTCGAAGACTTCGTGAATCGTGTAACACAGTGGATATTATTACTCATGTCAGTGGTACAGCTGATAAACAGAAATAGCTCCCCCATCAATGGAGTTCTGTGAGATAACCGCCGGCGCCGACGCAGCCGCGTACCTACAGCGAGGGTCGCCCGGGAACCTTGTCATAGTTAAGAAACAGTCCTATTTGCTCATCATTATCCACAGCTAGGTAGCGTAGGTAGGCCTCCCACTAGATAGACCGACGACATTGTGAGAGTCGCGGGCATCCAGTGGATGCAGATGACAGGCTTTCGTTCGGTGTGGAGGTTAAAGGGGGAGGCCTGTGTTCAGCAGTGGACGTCTTCTGGCTGCTGCTGATGATGATGATGATCCACAGCTCTCTATTGTTGAGCACCTGAGTCAGTGTGTCCGAAAAACCACTATTATTTGAAACTAGCTGACCCCGCAGACTGGGACTCTAATATCGCAAAAAAACAGCTGTTTCTAAAAAAAACTGTCATTGCCGCTCGACAAAAAGTATGGAACAGCTGATATTGTTTTCGCGATTTAGGGGTTAGTCATCATCATCATCAGCCAGTAGACGTCCACTGCTTAACATAGGCCTCCCCCTTTAACCTCCACGCTGAATGACAGCCTGCCTTTTATATCCACTGGATGCATGCCCGCGACTCACAATGTCGGCGGTCCATCTAGTGGGAGGCCTACCTACGCTGCATTTTCCGGTTCGTGGTCTCCACTCAAGAACCTTTCTTCCCCATCGGTTATCGGGTAAAGTTAGTACGACTTGTTCAAAATGATGGGTACTATGGACCTCTTTCGGCTTAGTGCACCCTTTCTGCGTAACCCTGTATATAGAAAGATAGCAATAACTGAGGTCCATGCAAAGTTAATGTGAGACAGTACACAATAAGATAATACTTAACATTACAAGGGTGTGCAGTTCTGCGGCTACATAATAATACTACGAGTCAGTGAAAACATCTGGTAGCCAGAGCAGTAACATCTTCTTTGTAAATATTAGTAACTAGTAGGCCGCCCCTGCTACTAAACAAAATACAAGCTAAAACTAAAACTACAAATACAGTTAGACTGCCCATAGACCGTTGAAGGTCTAAAGACAATCCAAATGCTCAAGCCCACTACCAGTTGGCAGCGTACCCAGCATTAAATTTGTTATCTATACTAATATTATAAAGAGGAAAGATTTGATTGTTTGTTTGTTTGCATTGAATGCACTATCCCTGAGTGACATAGGCTATATTATATTTACAAAAAAAATTGGGATCCTTACTAAAACTCCAATAATGTAACACAAGGTGTAAAAAAATAAGACTTGCACCCGTGCGAAGCCGGGGTGCGTTGCTAGTTATATATAATATACAATGTCTAGGTATTGCCGTAGTAGCCTTTTTGGGAGACCGCCAGACTTGAAAGCGTGTGGTTTGGTTCGAATCCCGGGCCCGTACCAATGCGCTCTTTGGAGCTGGTTTTTCGGTGAAGGATATACATCGTGAGGAAACCTGTATATGTACGGAGAAGCAATTCAATGGCGTATTTAGCCCGCAACTGGGCCAGCATGGTGGATATGGCCCAATCGCCCTTTCAGGGTTAGGCCTAAGTCCAGCTGTTGACTATTAAAAGGCTGATTATGCTATATATTGTATGCAATTCCTAAAATGGCCAACGTATAAATAAAATCTTATTTCATACATTCCCTAATAGGTATTAGGTAAATATTATATACAAAGTGTTGTCTATCCCTTACATATCATAAACAGGATGTTATTTATCAGTTTCTTCTAGGCAAGCATGCTCCATTGTAGACCGCATCATCGTTTAACATCAAGCGAGGTGGCGTTCTGTTGGCGTTCTGCTGGTGGCGTCCTTAACTGTTGGCCTTTTGGAAAAACTCAGAGTCACTCAGCGGGCAATGGAGAGAGCTATGCTCGGAGTTTCATTGCGCGATAAAATCCGAAACGTGGATATTCGCCAAAGAACCAGAGTCACCGACATAGCTGTTAAAATTTGCAAGTTGAAGTGGCAATGGGCAGGCCACATCGCTCGAAGAACCGATAACCGATGGGGAAGAAAGGTTCTTGAGTGGAGACCACGAACCGGAAGACGCAGCGTAGGTAGGCCTCCCACTAGATGGACCGACGACATAGTGAGAGTCGCTGGCATCCAGTGGATGCAAAAGGCAGGCTGTCGTTCAGTGTGGAGGTTAAAGGGGGAGGCCTATGTTCAGCAGTGAACGTCTTCTGGCTGATGATGATGAGGTGGCGTTCAAACTTAAGCTTTGACTTACATACTTTTCATATTATATGTATCAAATAAACATGTATTACTTATTTATTTACTTTAAAAAATATCAGAAATATATAATACATAGATGTACTTTAAACTTGCAATGTTATCAGAATGTCATAATAAAAACAATATTTTAGGAACAACCAAACTAAACATGATAACATTAATTATCAAACTCAACAAAATGTAAAAAGCTACCCACACCGTTTCCCGTTAAATTTACTGATATGAACTAAAAAAAAAAACTTCCCATTTTTATCACCATTATGCATAATGATGTCTGTCAAAGATTAAATACAGTGTTAACTCTATATAACAATACAATGATTCTTTTTATGTTTCATATTTAAATGTTACATGTAATTATTATCTCTACTATCTCTGTCTGTATGTCTGTATGGCCGCTAACTCCTCCTAAACCACGCAACGGATTTTGATGCGGTTTTCACCATCAGTTAGATACATTTTCAAGGAAGGTTTATATATATAACTAGCGACCTGCCCCGGCTTCGCACGTAAATTACACCCGTGCGAAGCCGGGCGGGCGGGTCGCTAGTTATGAATAAAATTATCATTATCATTATCAACGATGGCGATCTCTTCCAAGCAACCATGCTTGGAAGAGATCGCTTTTAGCGATAAGGCCACCACTTGTGGTAGTAGCTCGTAAGTGTTTTCTATCTGTTTGTAATTTTTATTTCTGGTGTACACAATAAAGAGTTTCTATGTATCTATCATAATTTAAAGACAAACTCCCAACGTCGAAAGTATTTGACTTTGGGTATTTTACCTTGTTGTCCATACAATAAATAAATGTTACTCTATGCAGCATCAAACCTACTCTAAAAAAAAAAAAAATACGTCATTATTAAGCAATAAACAGTACTTTCTAAGGTCTCCTATTTAAAATAAAATAAAACACTGGAGCAGCAAAAAACGTCAAACTAAGATAACATACTATATACACAATTGTATCAATATACTTAATGTTTGTTAAACACTGTTTTAAACTATCACGGTTGTTCACTAAAGTTAATTTGAATGTTTGTTGTTTGTAAATTTTATACTTTACTAAAAATAAATTTTACAAAATAGTAAAATAATAAATATTGGTTTCTTCTTATCTCTATTTAACGAAAGCTCTCAATAACGCCTTAAAATGTGCAGTCCTAAGTGTCGCTATATAGAGTTTACACTGTATTAGTTAGGTACTATAATGGGTAGCAGTTAGATAGTGCAGTTGTTCGTGACTAGTGTGTAATCTACGGCAGGAAGTGAGCAGTGTGTGCGTTGTCTGTTATCGTAATAGGCCACATGTGCTAATGAGAAATAGGAGACGGAACTATTGATACATGCAGGATGACGATTTCGAAATGGAAGATAGTAGGATACACTCAATTGCATTAATTTAATTATGGTTTTGTCACAGCACAATGCAGTTTGCATTTGTTTGCATAGTTTCGGACGAATTCGGGTCCCGGTGACCCCATGCGAGTAGTTAAAGGTTACTCTGTGGGTCACCTGTCTGGAAGAAAGACAGTTGCGCAGAGACCTGATTGAAACCTTCAATCCCTACTATGGTCTGCACCATCCATCACAGGACAACTCAACAAAATTAATTTAAAAGCAAACTGGACAGATGGTTATTATAGAACAAAATGATCTTAACAAATACAAAAAAATTACACTTGTGATATACCTATATAGACACATTACCCTTTGCTTTGCTACTCGCCTATCATACAATAAATAAAAAAGTTGAAGTCGGACTGATTGACGAAACGAAACATGGCAAGTAATAATAACACACAGGAAACCAGAAAATTATTACGATTACACAGTCGTGACAGTCGGTACATAGTCAATTTCCATCACATACATAAGAATCAACTAAATAATTATATGGTTTACTTAAACCGGTAAAATATTCGAGACCCCGACTCACGTAACAACTCACGAAAACAATGTCATGTTTGTAAACATTTACCGGCGAATTTCAACGGACACTCACCAGGACTTTGACGAACCGGTTCTCCAGCTCGTCCCTGTCTGGCATCGGCGGCTTCGTCCGGCTCCTGGTGGAAGCCTGCCGGACATGGTGACTCTTCCCTGACGCAACCGGACCGTCCAACATCGTCGGCTCCCGAGACGTGATCAAACCCATTGTACACAATAACACAAACACTCATCACATCACATTTTCAACTCCACTAGATTTTTTATCACATATATTAGGCACAATAATCAACAGGTCACATAGCACGGCGGCTGCGGAGCGTTACACGAGTCGATAGAAGGCAACGGTATGCATGAGTAATAAACAAAGCAATGTAAACGAAGCAAGCAAGGGCGAAGGCCGAGCGCGATTGACTGAAGTCAGTCAACCAACGGGTTCAATCCGTCCGTTCGTTTTCGTTCAATGACATGACGTGAACATAGCAGCAAGTTTGTTAAGAATGGACCAATCACAACCGTGCTGTAGGATTTGACCAATCATATGTGTGCTTTAATTACACCAATCATATAAAAAACGTTCAGAAACTAAAATATCAACAAAAAAATGTTTAGATGCTTTTCTGAGGGAAGTGGGTTTGACTCTTGAGCATTTGGAATAATTTGGGTTGTGGGATTGTCTTTTTACCTTCAACGGTCTATGAACAGTCGCAACTGCTTTTGTAGTGTTAGTTTGTATTTTGTTTATAGCTAAAGGCACAAATGTATGCCAAAAAATCACCAATTTAGAGCGCAATCGCTACCGTTTTCATCTGCTCATATGTATCCACACTGTGACATTGTTATAGTGCGGTAAAACGTTTTCAGGTTGTTTCGTAAACTTCTAAAAGCTTCACAGAAAGGCCTAGTCACAGATCGTAGCCCTAGTAAAGTCTCCACGACTTTTATGGGACAGGTCACAGGACAGGTAGATCTTATTTTAACATTATTATGACAGTACGACGATACGGTATGGCTTTAACAGCTGTAACCTGTCCAGTTGATGGGCGAAAATACAAAAAAATAGACTTCGTTCCGAAGGTCCCTACAAGAAAGACTAAACTTTTCTATTCAGTCGTTCACAAACAAAGAGAATTATATCTTACCAAACTCACAAAAATGATCAAAGTTCAGAAATATTCTCAGAAGAAAGCTATTTGTCTTTCTTCCGAAAAAATTATTATAAGGTATAATAAAATTATTATCATAGTTTTTTCACAGGGTTTTGGCCAGTGCGATGTAATAAATATTTAGGTTTTGGCGCCAAAAAATTTGAAAACATGTCGCCTTTTCTTAAAGGTGCTTGCAGACGAAGTAAAACCGGCCAAGTGCAAGTCGGGCTCGCACACTGAGGGCACAGAAGACAGGTACTCCGTAACTCCACAAAATACAAAAAATTTAAAAAACCGACTTGAAAATTTGAAAAAAAAAAAGCAGCCATGTGCGAGTCGGGCTCGCGCACTGAGGGTTCCGTACTAATCCCTACCACCACATAACAAGTTAGGTACTAAAGTAAAAAAAAAAATAGTTCAAAGACATCAACGCCCAGGCGGTCACCCACCCAAGTACCGGCCGCGCCCGACGTTGCTTCGTTGCTTAGGTGATCGAAGTCCGTCGGGTAAGAGTAGGCTAATGATGATGGGGCAGGGCCCATCCTCTCTGAGAGAAAGCCTGTGTCCCGGAACATGATAGGCTGAAATGATGATGATGATGAAAATTTAATTGAGTGTTGATAATTTTTCCTGTTTGTTCAATTGGTACAATAACAGTAATTCCACTCCGACCAACTGAACGGACCAACTAGTTGTGCAGAATGGAACTTGATAATGCGTTTTATTCTAATCAAATCAACTGGTTGGTCAGATACTTACTTTGGTAAAATTTTGTTCCTAACGAACCAACTGGATAAAATGGGTTCATCGAGTTCCATTCCGCTCAACTAATTGGTCCGTTCAGTTGGTCGGAATACATAAAACAGCTAGCACCAATAGAGCGGGAATTATTTTTTTACCCCGTGCTTCACCCAGGTGGAGAACCTAGGTGGAGCACGGGTCCGACCCCAGAGTAGAACAAACGGGAACGACATAAGAACTAATAATACCTTTCTGGCTCAACGCATAAGCATTGCCATTCAACGTGGTAATGCCGCCAGCATGCTGGGTACGCTGCCAACTGGTAGTGGGCTTGAGCATTGGGATTGTCTTTAGACCTTCAACGGTCTATGGGCAGTCTAACTGTATTTGTAGTTTTAGTTTTAGCTTGTATTTTGTTTAGTTAATAAAGGCACTTGCCCAGGAAAAAAAATAATACCTACCTATGTTGTTCTACCAATAGCGGTAGAATATTAATAATTTTTAGCTTACCACTAGTGGCAGAATATTTTATTTTATAATAACGACTAGAAGTGTCTAGTCAGCCACAAGCCTTTTATATATATTATAATACTAGCTGAATCCCGCGGTGCTACCCGCGGTTTTTCAATTTTCCCGCATTTTCTGGGAGAATAAGTACCCTATGTCCGTCCATATGATGTACACTATCATCCTGACAAAATTCGCTTAGCGGTTTAGTCGTGAAAAGCGAACAAACATCCAGACAGAGAGACAGAGTTACTTTCGCTTTTATAATATTAGTAAGGATTAGTAAGCATAAACAGTTATGTTATTAAAAAAATAAGATATCGCGAGATATGCACGATAAACAAAACCTTTTTTGTATTCGATTGATAAATTCTAAACACAGCTTCTTATTTATAATATTTTTATTGGTTATAGAAAATTACATTTGTTTACTGGTAAAAAATATAGCTGCGGTAACAAGAACAATGATATTGCCCGTATTTCTAATTAATAAAATTATTATTATTCAATACACCAATACTTTTGTTAGCACCATTTTTTTGTTTACTTTTATATTTTTTTTAACAAACGTACCATTACCTTAAATTGCTACGAATGCATAAGAAAAGTTAAGGTCTTTTAACTTTCAAATTAACACTAACATAGGTAGTAGAAATGTTAATTTTACTTTATTCGGATATTGTTATACAACTACCACTAAGATTTATAATATCCACAAAATATTGTATCTCAGCTCTATTTAATAAATAGGCGCTACTTTTAGAGCTTTACATATTTCATAGATAATTTGGTCCAGCTTCAACAACACAATTTTGTTAATTAAATTATGAAATCTCCACCTCAGTACAGTCTTTGGTTAGGACAGAAAAGATACGAGATTAAACAACTTAAATTTAAAATAATATCACAAGCATAAACAATGAAATATATCATTTTGTTGATAACTCAGTCATACATAATTTACTAAAACGTTCTGCAGAAACTTGTAAATAGGTTTATTTGAAAAGTTTTCTAATTACTGTTACATCTAATTGAAAAATATTAAACTATATACCGAAGTGCATCACCTACAATTTCTAGAGAGAGAAGGAACCATAAAAACAAAGCAAAATAGCTCTAACAAGGCAAACGATACACTAAGCAAATGGGTTACTTCTAACAAGATGGCAATCATCTAACAAATACTAAATTCGACAAAGGATACAATGCACGAAGTACTATGCGAAAAACGTAGAGTAATGTACACCGTTACTTGCCCATCTACTTATATTACACGTACTCTTTTAATACTTTCAAGGCATAAAATATATCAATATCTACTTAATAATCCACCTTAAGCTAAAATTTTAAACCCTTATTTTAAATAATTTACCTCCTCACATAATCAAGTAACTTTTTTTTCTTTTTTTTTTACTTTTATGAACTTGAAAATGTTTAGTTAACGACTAAAATATTTAAAGGCACAATAAAAATGAGCTTATGGCAGCGTTATGCCTAAATAAAATAAGTATAGGGGACGATTAACGACGTCTTACACCAAAGTACAATAGCAGGATAGTAGAAATATAGAAACCTATATCTAGGCTCACAGACTTGGTACAACCGAAGAACAAGGGGGACAGAAAAATGGGGGTTTCTCATTATCCCGTCTGCGCGCCTTAACGTTCTTCAAAATTATCTCAAGTCTGTGACACTACCTGAAATGCTTGTAGCCTTTGTATGCTAGCTACATAACAGATAACAGTACTCTAATTTTTATACTATAAAAACTACCCCTCTTTATTAATCCAATAAAGAGCGTATAAAAATAAACCTCAATTACCTGTCACATAGACTTAGTAAGAGGTTATTGGCAAATACCTCTATCTGAATTATCAACTGTCGCTATTACATAAAACCTTACTGGCTGAACAAATAACACGCAGTTGCTTAATTTGGGCTCCACTGGAACGCCAAAGTTTACTTACGGTTCAAAGCTTGATCAAAATTTCATAGAATATAGGATAACACATATTTGGATGATATGCTCGTATATACATTTACACGAACAAGTATCGAGTGAAAATCCAATTAATTCTAAGGAGTTGCTAAAATTATTAATTAGAGAAACCGAATGTTTGTTACATTTTGCAATGTGACCCAGGGGTTTCGCTTTCGAGATCACATTGTACATGAACAGGAAATACGAACTTTAATATTTTAGGTTAGGTTTATCGATCAATGTTTATCGTCATGCAACATGCATGAGGCTCAGTCACCGTGTCATAATGCTTTGACGATATAATCGCCTCACCGTTTCCAAAGAGCTGTCTCCTCAAATGGCGTTCAAACTTTTCAGCCAACATAGACACAAAGACAATCGACAAAATTTGAATTCGGCACCGAGAAAGCAAATTCAGGGGTGCCTATTCCTTTCATGGATTTAATATTGTGATACCTATTTTGAAGAGGGATAGTAGTAAAGTACGGCACAGCCGGGTAGTTGCCAGCGAGAAGCGTGGAGCTCTATCAGCTGTAGTAGTGTGCGGCGGATGGACGGCGCGGCCGCGGTGTTGAGGAAGGCGTCGCGGACGGCCGACAGCAAGCGCTCCAGGTCACCGGGCAGCTGGGACTCCAGGTCACGACCGATGTACGTGAGAACGAAGAAGAGGTTCTCCGTCTGAAATCAAGGATGGAAACATCTAAAAAGAACGCAATATTAGAAAGGAAATATAAGATATACTCGTATTTAGTGTGTGGCAATACATCGTCTAGCAGAAAATACGGTGTATTTTTTTTCTCAAATAATAAACTTTCGTTTAACCGCTACCTCCTCTGATGCTAATCGGCGATGCGGTCTATGATGGAGCACGGTTGCCTACAAGAAACCAATTCACTCATTACTTTTTTTTTTTTTTTTTTTTTTAATTTATTTAAGGATCAACAAACAGTATGCAACAAAATTTAAAACTAAAGAGGTATACAGAGAAATAACTAGTTGAAATACCAGCATCGTTGACCACGGATTAATAATAGATATTTATCATATCATATGAACATGACGCAAGGAAGAGATCTTATTTAAGAATTAAAGTAGTATACTTAATTTACGTCATAATATAACTACTAACTAGTACTTAACAAATATGTAATTTAAAAAAATATATAAAAAATATATTCGGTAGGTAACCACTAAAGTTGACAGATAATAAGTTCTTCATGCATTATATCAACAGCCCGTTGCCCGTTGAAAGATATTGAGTAGTGCTGAGGCAAACATATCCTAGGCGTAATGAGAAGTTAAGTCAGGATACATCATGAGGAATGCTCGCCGCCACCACCACCCAAAACCTCCAACACTGAGCTCCGGAAACCATTTGTACGTATATGAAATACGTCGATACTATTAAAGAGATCGTTAAAACATTTAGTTATACGATACAATGGAGATCGCTCACCCGAGTTGGTGCGACAGATTGAGTTGTAAAAAGTCTTAGGCTCAATTCGTGAGTTAATTTTTGATGGAACCTGAAGCCACTACTACTTAATAAAGCGATACTCACGTCACTGGCGGAGGGCACGGGCTGGCGGATGCAGTCCTCGCAGCACTTGCAGATGAGAGTGAGCAGCACCTGGCCAGGGTGCGCCGAGGCACCGCGCCGCTGGATGGCACGCCGCCGGAGCTGGCAGTACATCTCCAGCAAGAACGAGAGGAACGCCATCAGCCGCGGCCGCCCGCCGCCCACGACCGTGCCCAGCAACTGGAAACATACCATTCATAACACACTGAGTTGGTAATCCCATCCCGAGAATAAAAAGCACCATTCATCGCGGTGTTGGTCAACTACACGAAGCAGTTTGCTGCAGTGGATCAAAGATCATCAGTGTAGGATTAGAGGGTGTCTTCTAAGGAAACTTCAGGTTAGGTTTCACGTAGGTTATTATTGGTACTGCTGCACTGTTTTACATCCTGTTAATCCTACTTTTATAAATAAAACATTATTAGACGTGAGAGCCCGTGCGTCGCACACGCCGGGAGCTGAAGAGTGAGTGAGATGAATGATGTACAGAATGAATGGAAACAATGATACGGAAATGGATCTTAAGAGCTAACACAGATTATTGATAAGAAATAACACTATACAAATAATATTATGAAAGGCGCCTAGATGGCGTTGCACTAAATGGTACACCAGTGCGGTGAAGATGGTGATTTATGTTACAATTGTGGCGTGTATGGACGCCACATCCAGTGAGCCGACTTTTGAGCAATCAACTTTATTTCTCTCCCCTTCAATCAATAAAGTTCCTTATCATCAGTACGACACATGTTTTCAATATTGTACCGTGTCTGATAAGCGTAGGTATGCATCACTGCAAACTAAGACTATTATAACCACTTGATCGCGCATGTAGTAAAAATTCCCTTTTGCTAAAGTAAGCCACGGCGTTCGTGGGGGGGTATCGAATAGCGGTTTGTGATTGGAGGCTCAAAAGTCATTAATTCAATTCACGCCTAGAAATGGCCCGCTCGAAAAAGATTATGCTGAACATTTTGAACCTTTTCATCGCGCGGGGAAAAAAGAGTCAAGTGCTTATATCGTCATTGTCTGCAAATATGTTATCTACTATATTTCCACTAGATTCCTTTATGGCGATTTACTCGACTTACCAGGTTCATCATCAGCCAGTAAACGTCCACTGCCGAACATAGGCTTCCCCCTTAGACCTCCACACTGAACAGCTTAAATTGCAATCTACATCTACTGGATGCCCGCGACTCTCACGAAGTCGTCAGTCCATCTATAGTGGGAGGCCTACCTACCTACGCTGCGTCTTCCGTTTCGTGGTCTCCACTCCAGAACCTTTCTTCCCCAGGTTCAACGTACCAAGTTAACAGCATTTATTGCAGGCTTACTCCCCTTAGGATTCTTCAAGGTAGTTCACTCACCTTCTCCCGGTCGTGGTACCACTGCTGCGCGGTGTTGAGCAGCGACTCGAGGAAGGTCTCGGTCTGCTCGCGCTCCACGACTGCAATGCAGCGGCGCGCGGCCGGCAATGCATATCTTGGCGATTCCACAGCGCGGCCCACCAGATGGTTCACTGCGTCCATTAAAGTCCGGGCACATACTGCGTTTGGATCTGAAACGTTACAATGATCATCATTTACTGATTAATCAAAGATCTTCTTTAGGTTTAGCAGCCGAGCTAAAGGACAGGTATGAATGCTAGGATTGGATTACTTTTTGGTGAAAATTGATGAACGGAAGTTTAAATTTTTACATTGTCATCAAAACTAACTAGGAAACTGGTAGGTAAAATAATTTCAACAAACCGTAACCACAAACAAAAACGGATGATTCACAAATAAAATAAAAAAGAGTTAGATACAAGAATTGATCTTAGAGATACGCCAGATGCAATGAGTGATGGAGCCAAGACAAGTCAATTTTAGACAGATTGGCTATGACCATTGATATAAGAGGTGAACAACCTGTTTACATTATCCCACCTGCATAAAGTTTTGCAATAAGGATGGAATGGTCAAAACGATTTAAAGTTAAAGAAAGGTACCTACAGTTAAAAAGTATAACCTCAGTACAGATTTGACAATACGGAATTTAAACTATGATCATTTTCGAGTAAACACAAAACAAATAGTTTTAGTAGATTCGGTCTCGATCGAGTGATCAAAGAACGAACGTGAATGAACTTAATTTTTCTCTTTTACACATCATAAGAAAAAGGAACGGCTATATACCTACCGCCATTTTCATCCGATTCCTTATAGATCGTGTCATGGTCTAAACTAAAAAAGAGACTTAGATACAGCAGGTATGGCTCAAGACATTTCCATTAAATACGGTCGAATCGGAAATCAGTATACCCTTAGTAAAAGTTTTGATAGTTTTTACAGTCGGTAGTAATCGGCAGTATCGGTACCTTACGCCCAACTCCTTACGCGGTCTCAAACTAACGTTAAAACCGCGCAGTTCGGAAAATCACGCGAACGTGAACCTTAATGCGTCCAGATACGGTTTGCGGCCGCGCAACATTTTTTCATCACCTAAACTGGATTGCTTTAAACAGCTAAGGCCCCAGGATAGTTCTTACCTTCTAGTGCCTTATCGATGCACTCCTGGATCTCCGGCGGAAAATTGCCCAGATCGCCAGCGTCCGCTGCAAGCCCCAACGCCGCCATCCCGCTCGCGAGAGCATCGGCAGAGGTGAGCGACTTGGATCGCTTCAGTCCAGGGGTAAAGGACTGCGGACGGAGGCTCTTGCCATTGCCGTTGACGAGTGATGATGGGGGAGACTTCTTCTTTTCCGGGATGATCACCTGCTGCGGCTGGAGTTTGAAGTGCACGCGAGGCGTCACCTGGAAATGTATTTAGAAGAGTTTTAGACAAATGAGATGACATAATTATTTAGATTGCCATCAAACTAACAGATAACATACACTAAAGAACAGTCGAATACTAGATAGGTACTTGTGCTTTCGTTACAAGTCTCTTGTCGATGGTCTGGGACAGTAAAAACTAAAAATGTGTAGCTCTAATTATCATACACGTATCATGTCAGTTAATCTCCATATTTGAATCTTTGAAAGTCCGGGGTACCATCGCATCGTTTTAAGTACCACAAATTCCGCTAAGCCGCTAGTCAGCCCTATCTGCGTTAACTGGCCAGGTTCACGGATATGGTTGTCTAGGATAACTATCACAGAAGTCTTAGATCATGATAGACCTATTAGCTATAGCTTTGGCTTATTGCCGAAAAAAAGTCTGCCAAGAACTGAAGGGTATTTGCACATGATTAAATAAAAAATAAAAATAAATAAATATTTTATTCATATTACCTACACGGGATCCCAGCGATCCAATGTCCAAGGAAATAAATAAAAGAATAGCTAGTGGCTGAAAAAAATATTGGTCGCTTAAAGAAATCATGGAGGACAGTTGGAGGAGGCCTATGCCAAAAGGCACACCGAATTAAGAGACATTTTATAAAACTATAGAAATAATTTATGTTAAAATCGTATTCGGAATAAATGGCTATTGTATTGTATTGTACCTACACGGGAATTACTCTGTGTGCCAAGCGAGACGCAGCCACGCGCGCGCATTAACCTTGAAAAAGACTGCCTAATGCGGTTGAAACTAAAGTCGGAGTGACCGGCTTAATATTACGTGAGTAATTCCCGTGTAATATAAATAAAATGTGTGAAAACCACGCCAGTTTCTATAATAAAATAAATAAATATTCGGGACATTTTGGCACACACGGTCATCTGACCCCAAACTAAGCAAAGCTTGTGATATGGCTGCCAGAGACTGATATACATACATATATAGTTTTTAAAATACATACTTAAATAAATATTAACAACCAGATATAGAACAAACACAAATCACATTAATGTTTTTCCTATGTGGGAATCGAACCCACGCCCCCTAGCTCAGGCGTTAGGTTCACTACCAACTGGACCAACGGGCTATCAGATTATATTCTTACTAGTTCTACAAATGCACACTTCAATACTGAGCGGCACACAACTACAAATGAAATGATCAAATGGACGACCAACGGGGGGTGTAAGTGCTAAAGGGGAAGCTGTAGGAACACTTTCATTTATTTTTTCTGAGACTGAAGTCTACCAATCGGCTGTCAGCGATAGAGCATGTGGTACGGTGGCTATACCTGCGCGTGCGTCACGTTCCCGCTGGAGGCGCTGTTGAGCAGCGCGTGCGGCGGCATCACGGGCCGGTAGTGCGGCGGCACCTGCGCGTGCAGCACCGCCGACCGCGAGTGCTGCAGCCCCACGCTCGTGTACCCGATGCCTAACGCCGGCCTGTAACATCACAACAACACATCAGATACTGTAGCCACTACCACAGAAGTCGTAGGTTAGTATAAGTACAGAAGATTCACTCCGCAAAATCATTTTAAATAAGTAGCGACTCCTGCTACTACAGAATAAGGTGTCATATAACCATAGACTTGACTGCTTTTTCTTTATCCCGCCGTAAGCCAAATGTATAGGTACTTTTTGAGCGTACCTACCTACTTATTTTTCGAGCGGGCTAATCCCAGGCGCAAATTGAATGAATGACTTTTGAGTCTCCAATCACAAGCGCTGAGTCACAAGACAAGAGCCTACAGCCAAGAGCCAATTATAAGAGCCATACGAGACAGTGTAGCCGAGGACGGTGCACGTCGTTCAAGAAGAAATCTATTCATTCTAGCCTTGAAAATGTCTATAGACTAGGAGGCTGTAGTTCTCTAGTAGGTGATGTGATATGTAAGGTGATAAAGATACGCCGAGCGAGCAAGACGATCCTGCTGCTATACTAAAATAGTACGGCAGTACTTCAAGATTACAAAACTTCATCTCCCATGATAACTATAGCAAGTACCTAAATGAAAAATCTGCATAACATTTTACGGAAATTCGTATAATATTTGATTGCGCATGGACTGCGCAAATCCTTTCAAAACGTCCTAAATTGGTGTTTGCTTAATTATAGCTTAAATATCTGCTCAAGTGAATGTCTATTGAAAGTGAATGACCTAAGATCTGAGATTGCTCTAGATGTGTCACGCGATGGGATCAAAGACTTGGTTCGAGCTGACAAGCCGAGACAATGAGTTTCTCTCCAAGTCTCCGACTATGGTATAGGTATGTTATTATTTGACACAAGGTGCATAATGGTAGCACAGGCGATGAAAGCCATTGAACGTTATCTAGGTAATTAACACAATCGCTGTACAAATAAACTTGAGATATGGCTGAACACCCGTATGGCTCAGTGGTATAGTGCTTCTGCTCTAAGACTATGGAGATCACGGGTGAATGATGAAATTAAATAGGCTGTAGGTCCAGGTGTTAGTTGATGTGTGTTCCATTATTCCATGACATCAACGACACAAGGAATCCTATTAAGGATCCTAGACGAGATCGAGGGTGGGGCGAGGAAAACTTCTTTAGCCGCGTTGAGCGATTTTTTGGAAGGGCAAAACTTATGAGTTCGCCTCTCCGACATGCTAATGTAACGTATTAGTTTTCATTTCTGTGAGCAGTCCCCATGACTGCCTGTACATATTTTTATATGGTGGAGGAAGTGGGTACATGCGGGACAAACCAAGAGATGGACATGCGATCTATTCTAATGATTGCTTATGTTTTCGAGATTATTAGGTAAATATAGAAATATGCTGTTTGTAAGCATGTCCTTATGCTTCTGGAGTGCAGCAGCGTGGCAGAACAACGAAACACTATCCTCGAATCACCGAGGACGCTCTGGGAAGCCTGCGCAGGCAGGGAGCTGCTGGCTTTCCGGAGGATACCGGGTGCTGAACTAGCTGCAGCAGGGTCACGAAAAATCCGCCTATGAATGGCCTAGTAATAGTATAATGGTCATTTAGTATTACCTGTGACAACGGACACTGCAAAGCAAAATGTTCGAAAAATCAGGAATTAAATACACGCGAAACAATCCGTTAAAAATGATCAATTTCAATGTGGTTCATTCTAGTCAAAAGAATAGAAAGGCACATTGAAAACAAGTAGGATTCAAGGATCAGTCCACAGACAAAATATTTAACAGAAAAATATGAAATCATAGAATTAGAATAAGTTAATATAAATAATGATCAGGACTATGCTAATTAGATATGATTGCAATGTTCCGATCGCTATTCATGAGCTTATACGCGACGGTATTAAAATTTCTTATCTAAAGAAAACTACGAATCTATAGACCACTTGTGATAATATAAAGAACGACTAGGACTATGCTGATTAGAAATTATTAGAATATTCTGATTGCTATTCATGAGCCAGCTTGCGATCACAATGGTGCTGCCGGCGCGTGTCAACGAATACCTACTCATCAATAAAGATGAGGAAATGTATAAACTCAAATCGAAACTGACTCATTGTTTCAATAAAACAATGTCTAGGCTTTTGAGTCTACAGATTTAGATTTAGACAATGATTTAGACAGTTTCCTCATTTGTCAGTGCGGATGCGGTACCACACCATCAGCCATTAAATGTCCACTGCTGAACAAGGCCTCCCTCTTAGAGAGGGGTGTTGCCATAATCCCCACGCTTGGCAGGCGGCTTGGAGATCGCAGTACGTTCACCGTGTACTAACAGGACGCTGCTGCCCATCCTCCGGTGGTTCTGGTCGCAGTTTTAGGACATACCCGGGTCCATGCGGGATACGGAATGCGGTACGCTAGTACGGAATCTATATGCGGTAGTTTTCTTTCGGATTTCAACTTGCCTGGCTTCTGCTGTTACCGCATAAGTCAGGGATGTAAAGGGGCTGGGTAAAGAATCTGTACTAAATCAATACAGAGCGTACGAGAAAAATGATACCGAACCAACCGAGAGCGAACTCACTCTGCAGACGACCTTGCCACCCTTTGTATTTACTATAAGGGTTATGGGGGTCCTAAAGGGGCGGAGCGCGGAAACCTATAGTTCTCAAGAAAACGGGAAAACCTTTAAGGGGGAGGTCCCCCCACCCCAACCTTTATACTAATTACACATATTAGAAAGCCCTTCCAAAAAATCAACCAATAGGAGGCGAGGCGAGACTGAATGAAGCAATCCTATTGGTCGCTTTTTTCCTCGCGCACTGCTCACATCTCTGTTGGATAGTTGGATACGCAGCCATAAACACATGTTATAATTAATGTTTCCCACAATTGATCCATCTTTTTTTTGTCGTTCCCTAACGTATTAACCATTTACAAGAATATGCATAATTTTATAATGTGATCTTCTATTTGCATAATATAGGTACTTAGAAGGACCTAGATTTTTCTAGATTGATCAATCGAATAAATTCAATTGTCAATGTAGGTAGGTATAACTAAGTATATAGTCAGATCCATACGCAACATACCAATGACGACATAATATAACAAATAAGTAGGTATAATAAATCATCATCGATGCAGCTCACATCGCGCTTGATCCGTTATGGAGGTGACTCCTGCGCAACGACCGAACGGGCATGGCACAACACACGCAAACTATTTACTGTCACGCATCAATAACAAATGAATGGAGTTAATAATCATCTTACTAATTTAGCTGCTTGCTAAGGCAGTTTCATCATTAGATGTCTAAACACTTTCGAGTCGTGTTTGTGGAAACGAAACATCCATAAAAACCTAATTCGGCTATCATCTCAGCCTATCTCAGTCCACTGCTTGAGTAAATTAGGCCTCTCATAATACGCCTATCAGTCCGAGAAAAAATCGACTGAAAAAAATACAACATTCCTCTTGCAGCGTTCGAAAATTCTATTTCGCAAACGGAGTGAATAATAATCCCAATCAAATTTGGATAGCAACATAAGACAAGCAAGAAGTTACGAGTTTCACTTCAGAAAATAAGGCAGCATTCAACATAATCAGCCAGAAGACGTCCACTGCCGAACATTGTAATAAAATAAATAAATAAATAAATAAATAAAATAGGCATATAACGACAGCCTGCCTTTTGCATCCACTGGATGCCAGCAACACTGGAAGGCAGCATTGCAACAGCATAAAATGCTGCTTATTTTTAAAGGCAGACGAAAATAGATAATTTGAAAGTTAGTTTTCAAATTGCCACAGAACTTCTTCCGTAAAAAAATACTCAAGACCACGAGTTACATTTACATCAGATCTGTAATAAAAATCCGGACAAAGCGCTATGATTCCATTTTCATAGAGCAAACCACTAGACTGTGAAATGTGCTGTTTGAGTACTTAAGTGCTCCCCAATGGTAACAATCTGAATGTCTTCAAGTCGCGACGCGAGTGAATCGGTTCCCACTTCCCACTAGACGAGCAAACTCTTTTGTAGACCGCATCATCTCTCAACATCGGCGAGATGGAAGTCAAAATCAAGCTTATTTACGAATTAAAAAAGATTTTACCAAACTTATCAGTTTTGCCCATAAAGTAGGGTGGTATCTCTCCCGTTTAGACTCTAAATACCTATTTGGTCGGTCCGCAAGCAGTTGCATAAACTCCTGACTATAATTTCTAGTCCATGGCATACGAGTTATTCTGTCCACTGATAGAGGGTATCCTGAAAAAGCATTCTATGTGATCAGTGCTATATCATCTGCGTACAGTACCTATGCGCCAAGGAGCTGGTGCCAGGAGTTATGTAGTCTAAGAACAGGTTAAGTAGCAGTGGACATAAGAGCCGAGCCTTTGTGTACTCCCACTTTTGCACATCAAAGGGTTCACAAAGGCCAGCCGATATTTGGTTTGTTCAAAAAACACGAGGGTGTAGTGGTCTCCCGTTTAAATTCTAGAGATCTTGTCGGTCTATAAGCAGTTGCAATAATTCCTAATGTTAGAAAGTAGGTGGAGGGAGGGTATATAGATCATAACTAGATTCCATTCCCACTGACACGCAACGTGAGCAAATTGGATTAGATACTTCGACGCGAAGGCAATACAGATAATGAGGCTGACGAACAAAGCGTTGCCCTTAGCATACTTTCACATCGACGAGGAGCTATTTATAGATGCAATATTTACAAAATAAAAGGCTACATTGATTTGTAAACCATTTTGTTCTTACAGAATTGATTTGATATCTAGTTCTTCAATCAGATTGGCGGAAGCAATATCTAACGCCTCAAGCCTCAAACCTAATTTCTCTTTTTATCATCATCATAATCAGCATGTCTTAATTCACTGCTGGACATATGCCTCTCTCCAGATTCCGAGGCATGCCACTGAGCTCGATCTTCGACTTTACTACCTGCAGGTGGTCCTTACATTGGTGTGCTTGTTAATATAGTAATAATGTTAGGATCTCAATAGTCTTCTAATTATTAGTATGTGTTCGATTTTAGCTAAACTCTTGTTTCTAACATTAACACGTTTCCCAGTTTCATATTTAAAATCTATTCTATTTCACTGCCAGATTCTTAGGTATATCGTCACTCCATCGACTCTCTTTTAAGTGCATTAAAAAGATATTCTCATTTTCCTGAATATTTCTTGCAGTCTTTGTTTCAGCATGTCCAATTGAACGCTGGACGTTCCCCTCCGCCGCACCACGACAAAGACCCTCGAGTTGGTGCACAAGTGATCCAAATTCCGTAACTAGAAACGACCGGCGCGAGCGCGCCAGCAGTAAAATGAGGCCAAGTGGCGTGTCCTGTCTGCCGTGCACCACTTGCAGTAGTCTCAGTAGAGCCTGGATATTTAGTTAGTTTCATCTGAAATGCCAACTGTTGCGGACGTCCCTTCAGAATAATACCATAGCAATATCTATCAGCATCTTAATAATTAATTTTAATCCGTAATTCGCCGTAAGTTAAGTTCACAGTTTATTGTTTTATTTTCAAGGGCTATGGATTTTGTTTGATAAATGAAATAAATAAAAAAACCAACTTCAATTGGAAAGTCGAAGCGGCATTGATTTAGCGAGAATACGCGCCTTCACTGCGACTCAATTGACTAGTAAATGAGGTACAATTTAGTACCTACCATCGTTTATAGTTTCGTTTCAGTTTAGGTTTTTTAAATTTAAATCTTGCGTAAACTGAAAAGAGTTGACTTTTTCCCACGGCCACTTGTAGGTACGTCACCACGACTCTACAGTCGGCGTTGGGCCTTAGAGTATAATTTTGATGTGCCACCTAGCAAGTCTTAGTCACTGTTTCAGACGTTGACCAAACTACGAACATGACATGTTGTCAGGCCGAACCACCGAACAAGCCGCTGTCGTTAGAAGACCGATATTGTAGCTCTTCTAATCTTCATCACCAACTGGCTGGTCACCTCTTGCGTATCTAATTATTACTAACTATTGCCCGCGACTTCGTATGCGTATTTTCATATAAACTTTAAACCTTAATTAGGCAATTCGGAATTTCGCAAAATCCTTTTTTAGCGGACCTCTACAACCCCGCGTCGTGGGTCAATTCGTTTTCGAGATTTCGTGATGAGCCAGTCTGTCAGTAAACGAGTGTGTGGCGTTTCGCTTTTATTTTAGAAGATGTATTCATTGTTTATACTGATAAAAAGTAAGTACAAAATATTTTGAAGCGTAGAGGTATGAACCTATTAAGTTGGACATTATATTTTAAAACTTTTGTTATTTGATTAGGTACCTATACAACTATTGCGATTTTTTTATTGGTGTCCGAAACGTCATTAATAATTTTTTTTAAATTTAATTTTATTTTATTTATTAAGAAACAGAAAACAGCCATATTATAAAATGAACAACAATGTGGATAGATTAATAAACTTATTAAATAACTTGACCGTAACTGGAAGCTTTTTATAGAGAGAGGGCACTACCATTTCCGTCGGATTACCAGCGTTGACGTCCTTTTTAATGAGTTGTAACCGGAACTCGTCAGGTGGCGCCACCGTAGCAGCTGCGCGCCATTTTGTTTTCTTGAAATTGTTGCGCGCTCTTTGGAATCATTGGCGTTTAAATTTTCGTCGAAGCAACATCTCTGTAGCAGCCCTAGCTGGGCTCTACTTCTGTTGCAATATTTTTTATTCAGTGATCAGTGATATTATAATAAAGTGGTGAAGTATTTTCTTAATTAAATTATTATATGCTTAGTATAAAACGAATTTTATGCTGTAAGTACCCACATTAATATTTATTTTTTGTTAAAGCGTAATATCACTTTTTAACGGTTTTTGCCGTTCGATTCATAAGTGCCTCATGTGTTTTAACACATTTGTGGCCTGCTGAAAGGCTGTCAAGCCTTATACCAGTGTTAATATCGTCGAGGAGTTTTCCCGTTGACATGGCCAGACGTGCTGTGGCCGGCCCTACATGGATGGCGAAACTATTAAAGGAAATGGGTGAGCTCCGCAAACATTTTAAACAGTGTATCAATTATATTATCTATACTACGAGTCATACGAATAACTCGATTATGAACATTAGTTTGAAAAATTACTTTCAAATTTTAATTTTTAAAATTTTATTTGATACACTTGCCTTAAGTTAATTTGAGTTTTATTATGAAAAAGTTTAAGACCATCTGGTTTTAAGAAATAGTAAGTAAATAATTTAAATACTTATTTTCAGCGGCTAGGTACTAGGTACATAACTCTTACGTCTGACGTGAGATATATATTTATACTCCCGGTTTTACAGACCGAGTAGCAAACTATAAGGGGAAAAACAAGACACCTTTAGTCACCTAGCATGTACGCTGAAAAAGCATATTCGTATACTAAAGTAAAAAGGTTTTGTTATGAAGAAATTTGTAACAACTACTGTCATGACAAAGATTTTGTAAGATACGTATTATCTGATATTTTTCCATTTGTTGTAGTTTAAGCAATATCTTAGCCAAATCTTTACACAAACAATGTTTGTATTTTTTCTAATTGACAATAATGTGTAGTTTGTCTTTCCTTTTCAATTAAATTGTATTGAACAATAATTTCAATACGTAATTTACTCGAATGCTAGTAACAAAAATACCCTAAGGTGAATGTCTTCTGCAAACTTACAATGAAGCAATCAATACAACATGCACTACCATGCTTGTATTAAATCACCCTCGCGGGGTGAATGATTGCTAACAACATGCACTCTCATGAGTCATGCTTGTAATAAGCCGCCCTCGTGGGGTAAAAATTATTATGGAAACAACAATCTTACGTTGAACCGGGCAATTGACACACATGCACTTGGATGCTTGTACTAAACCACCCTCGCGGGGTGAATGTCATATTGCTAACAACATGCACTCTCATGAGTCATGCTTGTAATAAACCACCCTCGCGGGGTGAGTAATAGCCAATAACATGTACTCTAATGAGTCATGCATATAATAAAGCACCCTCGCGGGGTGAATGATGCTATCAACATGCACTCTCATGAGTCATGCTTGTAATAAACCGCCCTCGCGGGGTGAGTGATTGCTAAGAACATGCACTCTCATGAGTCATGCTTGTAATAAACCGCCCTCGCGGGGTGAGTAATAGCCAACAACATGTACTCTAATGAGTCATGCATATAATAAAGCACCCTCGCGGGGTGAATGATGCTATCAACATGCACTCTCATGAGTCATGCTTGTAATAAAACACCCTCGCGGGGTGAATGATGCTATCAACATGCACTCTCATGAGTCATGCTTGTAATAAACCGCCCTCGCGGGGTGAGTGATTGCTAACAACATGCACTCTCATGAGTCATGCTTGTAATAAAACACCCTCGCGGGGTGAATTATGCTATCAACATGCACTCTCATGAGTCATGCTTGTAATAAACCGCCCTCGCGGGGTGAGTGATTGCTAACAACATGCACTCTCACGAGTCATGCTTGTAATAAAACACCCTCGCGGGGTGAATGATGCTATCAACATGTACTCTCATGAGTCATGCTTGTAATAAACCGCCCTCGCGGGGTGAGTGATTGCTAACAACATGCACTCTCATGAGTCATGCTTGTAATAAAACACCCTCGCGGGGTGAATGATTGCTATCAACTTGCACTCTCATGAGTCATGCAGGTAATAAACCACCCTCTTGGGGTGAATGTCATATTATTGCTAACTACCATCTTACCTTAATCAAGCAATCGATAGGTACACTTGCACTTATGGGCTCACAGCAAACCACCCTCGCGGGGTGAATATTATTTTGTAAACTACCATTTTTTCTATCATAATATCGATGCAACATGCATTTGACTACAGTAAAGAACAGGGTAGTATCACAGCAGTGGCTCGCGACCATGTTATAATTATTTAAGGTCTCTCTGGAGCCTGTCAATCTGGGGTTAGTTATATTTTCTCTTCTATTGTATTGAATTCAATAATAAATAGAGCATGTACGCGCTTGCTTGTAAGAAGCCACCATATCATTATGTACCTGTGTGTTTTGAACACTTCATTTATTTCAAAGATTGTACCTACTGAAAAAATATACTTTCCCAACTAAACTATGAAATAAAAGTAAATTTGCGAACAAAATGTCAAAATCTTCGATAAACGTATGTACCGCCTAGTAGGTATAGTATTCATACACTTAAAACATAATCATGCTACTACGGGCAAGAGCTTTTGTACCCTCATTTTGTCGCTCTATGGGACAAATACACTTAATCACCACCCGAGGTGTTAGCATTATTAAGAAGGTTATCTGCAAAATGAGAAAGGTTTGCTACCTCTAATGGAAGGCAATGGGAGCACCATTAAATTAGTGTCTCATTTATAGCTAAGACGATGTACAAGTCACTTTGTTTAAGCAGAGTCCTAAAAACCCATTCGATTCTTACAAATTGGGTAGCCCAAATGTAATAAAAACGGTGACAGCCAAGGTTAGCTAAAAGAGATTAGCTTAGGCAATAAAGCCGCTCAATGTATCGGTTATTATAATATCGAATGTGTATGATTTGGTGTGAACATTTTTCTATAACATTTTTAAACTGTACATAGTTTATTCAAAGAGAGGCCGAATTTGCACTCCTTAATAAAAACCACCAAACGTGGGTGAATTTTTTAACTGAAATACCCAGCTCATTCGCGTGAGCAAACGTATAATTTAAATTAATTAAATGGGTGTGTGGCTCACTCGCCGTTGATCGCACAATTAATACAATCTACAACATGAAAATAGGGTAGCTCTTAAATTTTCAAACATACCCTAGTCTTTAATTAAGACAAATAATTAAAAAGTTGCAAAGAATAAGTAGGGCTCTTAAATATGTTATTTTTGTTGTTCCACAATGAGAACTTAGTCGTGTCTTTGCACTGTCATGGAAACTCAAGGTTCGGAAATAGTTGAGCCGCTGAAAGGTAGTTGACTCAAAACCAGTCATCAAAACTTTTTAATTACCAGAATTTCTGATCAGACGCTGGATCATAATGCTCGAAGTTAGAATCGTAAGGGTAAACCTAAAACATGAACTACCTAAAATTTTCTAAAACTAAAGAATGTTTAATTTTACTTAACCTTGCAATGTATACTCTGGCCCACTTGCGCAGCGTGCTAACTTCATAAATTTCGGGATTCGTCTTGCACTGACACAAAAACGAGGTCAGCTCCGGGCTACATTTGATTATTATGTCATAATGATTAGTTAGTCCAGATTAACAAATCCAGGCTATCTAGATACTTTGCTTGTTCTCGTGCAAGTGGCTTAATAACTCTTATATCTCTACTCTAATAGTTACATATTACATATATCAAACAATTTCTTTTTACACAACTGTAAAGACTAGCGCATAATTGTTGCAGATAAGATAATGAATTTAGAATACTCATATATTTTCAACTGAACTCTGTTCGGATAGTGATAACTAGAGACAGGATTGTCGGATTCTAATCCACATGAATGATAATGTTGCATGTTGTATACAACAAACCGTAATTTAGATAATTTGCCGCTTCAGCACAGTATTAGCATATTTATTAAAACTATTTGGAAAGAAGCTGGCATCAGTTTTTTTTTCCAGAAACCGGTCGATCCGAGGTCGCACCCATGAGTCGACTACGAAACAGTTTCGGTCAACAACATGTTTAATAAACGACGTGAAGATTAATGTAATGACACATGTCGACATGTCAGTGTAATGTGACGTGTATTGTATGTATCAAAATCTTAGGTGACTAACAATTTATAGACCAGTTGATCAGGGAAAACGATTGCTTTGGTCCCAGTTTGTATTACTTAATAACTAAAAGATTGATGGATATGTTTTAGCTAACGGCGATAGCCTTTGATTCTATATCAGAATAGTCTCGAAATAGTCTCGATAACAAGTTCTATGCCTAAGATTAATAATATTGTCACTTGTCGATATGATAAACACAGCTAATTGAATCAAGTCTGAAGTGAGAAACCATTTATAGTCATGCCGTTTTTGGTAACATATCTATATTAACAAATACAACATTATTTATTTCCCAAAAAATAATGATATCTACAATACAACAATTGCCTGAGGGCCTAATATATATATATATATTAAGATTTATTATTATGGCTCACATTGGCGTTAGATTTATTAAAATGAAGCCCTACTATAGGTGGCACCACCAGGCGAAAACAAACAGGCTCTCTATAAAAAGCTTCCAGTTACGGTCAAGTTATTTAATAGCAGCGTTTTACCTGAAATAAAACGCATATTAAAATACTTACCTTACTGGAAGCTTTCACTTTAATTCCTGCCTGGTGGAAAAAGAGCAATGATTCCAAAGAGCGCGCAACAATTTCAAGAAAACAAAATGGCGCGCAGCTGCTACGGTGGCGCCACCTGACGAGTTCCGGTTACAACTCATTAAAAAGGACGTCAACGCTGGTAATCCGACGGAAATGGTAGTGCCCTCTCTCTATAAAAAGCTTCCAGTAAGGTAAGTATTTTAATATGCGTTTTATTTCAGGTAAAACGCTGCTAATAATAATACAGCCAACAGCACTATTCACAGATTACTTAAAAAAAAAATATAAATTTACCGCTAGGAGTAGCTAACTTGCCAAAAATAATATTTAAATATACATGTTTTTTTTTAATAAGCCCTAAAACACATATATTAAAAATTTAAATTTTTTTTTATATATTTTTTTTTAAATTAATATGTATCAATTCGGATAAGGGTCCGAGTCGTCAGTTAGATACTATAGTTTTGCTAGATACGAGTAGGTACATCTATAAAAAAAGTGATTTAACTAAATTACGGCTAGTTCTTGACTAATTCAACCACAAAAGGCGACGGTCCAATATCAAGGTCCAACGGTTTCGGTCAATTCCGTCATGCCTCGGTGATTCACATGCTTAAAACTTGTAGAAACATGTAATTTTTCAAGCTTTAAAACACGATCAGTATCATCTAGGACTTAATGACTCAGCCAATACTACCTATATTTAGATTAATATAAGGAACAATTGTTGGCAACACCTATAAAAACTGTCTATGATACCACCGAGCAGTTTTCGACCATTTGTGTTGGAAACTGTGAAAAAGAAAAAGAGGTAAAAACAAACTTCTAACGGTGACTTTTGCTCGAGCGTCGAACGGAGACGTGTTTTAATATTACTTTTGCGTATCCACGTCTTGGTTTGGTCGTTGTTGGTTCTGGAATGGAGACCATGGACTGGTAAGCGCAGCGTAGGACGTCCACCCACAAGATGGACAGACGACCTAAAAGAGACCGCAGGGAAACGCTGGATGCAGGCCGCTTCCAACCTGCCCTTTTGGGGATCGATGGGGGAGGTCTATATGTCCAGCAGTGGACGTCCATGGCTGAAATGATGATGATGATCCGTGTCTTAAGTTTTAATATAATGATTTATTAGGTTTTGAATCCTTATATGTCACGACACGAGGCAGTTGCTTGCTCTATATCAAGCTCAAGTCCGATCGTGTGTGGAATACTGCTGACATCTTTGGGACGGTTCAGCCAAATAACAGCTCGACGCTCTTGTTTCGTTAGTGCTGCTCGATTTATAGACGATGAGAAGTTAGTGGCTGAGAAATTTCTCAGTCCAAAACACCGCCGTAAAGTAGCGAGTCTGTCGATTTTCTACAGGATTCATTTCGGAGAATGTGCATCGGAGCTACATGACCTTATCCTGCCATCCCCTTTCTACTACAGGACAAATAGGTAATCAGCCCACTACCATCCATACATTGTGGATTTTCCTTGGATACATACCAAACTTTTATAAACCGTACAGCCAAGGATTGGAACAACATTGCCTTGTTTCCTGAGAGATATAATCTGTGCCTTCAGAGTGAATAGATAGATATCTTCTAAGTTTACGTGTTTCATCTTCGACCACATCGTCGCTTACCAACAGGCGAGTTGGTGGTCAAACGCGGACTTATTCGCGTTAAATAAAAAGCCTAAATACTTGAAGTTAGTTCAAATTGCCTTCCACAGATGTTTTGCCAATATCAAAAACAACAACTTTTGCTTCTACTAATCGACTTCAAGCCTTGTTTATATAGTTCGTTAATTTTAAGTGAAGCTAAAAGAGCGTGAGCAAAAAGATATAAGATTAAAATATAGCAAGCAAAGAATAGCCAGGGAGGCCTATACCCAGCAGTGGGTCACTCAAGGCTGATGATGATGATGATGATGATGAAGCAAAGAATACTCGTCTATATAATTTAGATAAACAAATAATAATCACAGTTGCGGTCTTGGTCGCCATATCTATATACAGAACAGACGTAGGTGCATACAGACAGACCCACATGCAATTACATCCAACTTGTCATACAATATGTAGAGATCGCGTTACGCAGCTCTCCGTGACTCACATAGATCGCAATGCTAGACCACTTTCCTGCTATTTTACATGACAAAAGATAAATGTTAGAGACACGATTGTTCCATTTGGCGTAGAGTTTATTTAAGGTGGTTCGGTTCACCTATGGCGGGAAATTTAAATTTTAAACAGTTTATTGGTCCTATTAGCCAGGCCAGGTAATTATTTTTAAATAACACAGTGTTTGCGCAAAATGTTGGCTGTTCTTTACATTATAATGTACAATTATTTAACAGTAACGCACCATATTACTTACATTTGTGAATAAACCGTTTGAAACAGCAAAAATTTGTTTATTCACAAATGTAAGTAATAATGGGCATTTGAGATAAATAGCTTTACATTATTTTGTAAAGAATAATAAGCAATCTGAGCAAACATCATGGTTGTTAACAATAATTACCCGGCCTAGCTACAAGGACAAGAAAACTGTTTGAAATTTGAATTTCCCGCCATTTGTGCAACGAACCACCTTAACTTATTTCTGCCAAATATTCGGGAAATATCTATTCATAGATTGGTGTATTAACATTATCCTCCTTCTAGGGCGTTTGAAGAACATGCAACTGCAGAGCTACGCTAAGGCAGAGATAGCTCATAGCGATAAGGCCGCTAGTAGGAGTCGACATTTCTGCGATGTACAGTTCCGCGGTCAAATTGCAAGCAAGGCCAAGCTTGCCTCTAAGGAACTCGGTGTGCTCAATAAGGCGAAGCGGTATTTCACGTTGAGACAAAGACTTTTGCTTTACAAAGCGCACTCGCTCCCATTTTTGAAGCGGAGCACCCAAGTATCACCTTGAGCCTCTTGATGTACCTACTTATTATAGCGTAGAGCGAATTGTCGACGATCCCAAGCTCACTGAACACCTAGAGCCGCTCAGCTTAGTCTCGGCCAGCTTGGGTCTCGTGTCTTGATGTTGATCTTTTATTGCAATGTTTTGAAGAACTGTTCGATCTGAGCTCGCGTAGCTGTTTAATCATCACATTAACTGCCACCGCCTGAGAGCTGATCCACATATCGCACTCTTAATAAAACAATGAGCGAACTCGAAATTTTGGCAAATTGAGTTTTGGTAAAATATCGTCCTAAAAAAGCATGCTCTACAATCTAGGCGATTAAAAACACCTGTTTTCTATATGCAATAAGGTTTATAACTACTTGAGTCTTTATCCGTCCCTCAGATTGTGCGCTGTTACTCAGTTAAAAATTGTTTTTTGTCAATTCCCAAAAAGTTGCGATTTTGGATTCGGTCACTGTTTTATTAAGAGTGCGATATCATAGATCTGTGATATCGTACAATGTGCGTTTTACGCGATATTTTATTCCTCACACCTGCAATATGTGGAATGGCAGTCCTGCGGCGACATACGTAGTATAAGTATGAGATCGTTGCCTGCGGCATTCAGGGGCGGATCCAGGATTTCATTAGGGGCGGGGGGGGGACAAGTATAGGTACCTATGAGTATTTTGAGTATGCTTTGTAAAATTGCACCTGAATCGAATCGAAAATCTGAGTCGAATGTATGGACTTGCTAGGTGTTTGGGGGGGGGGGGGGCATGCTATCTATCTGAACATACATAAAAAAAGATAGGTTTATAGACAAAATGCAAAGAAATAAGATGCACAAAGAATGCATTCGTATAGCAATGAGAAGCAATTTAATACTGCAAATGAAACTAAAGTTCCCACAGTATATATCCGTGGCCAGCCGAGGAAGGAATAAGAATTCATTTACATAATATGTTTTGCTTACGTTGAGTTCAGACTGCAAGTAACACGAGCAAGCTCCGAATATGAAGATATATGGATTAACACCAGCAGCGATTACCACCTGTGTTAACAATACGCCACCAGCTGGCGACAAGGCTCCCACTTTGGTGCGTGACTTTATTATGTTTGCGAATTTTTATGTTAAAGTAATAGAATATAATTCAAACTATTTTTTTATGCCATACAACAACCAGACTCTCGCTATGGGCCTCATAAGCAAGCTTAAAGTCGACATACGACTGTGGAGAGGGCTATGCTCGGGGTTTCTCTACGCGATCGAATCAGAAATGAGGAAATCCGTAGACGAACGAAGGTTACCGACATAGCCCTCCGGATTAGCAAGATGAAGTGGCAGTGGGCAGGGCACATAGCACGCAGAACAGATGGCCAATGGGCCGAAAGGTTCTCGAATGGAGACCACGGACCGGTAAGCGCAGCGTAGGACGTCCACCCACGAGATGGACAGACGACCTGAAAGAGACCGCAGGGAAACGCTGGATGCAGGCCACTTCAAAACGGCCCTTTTAGAAATCGATGGGGGAGGCCTATGTCCAGCAGTGGACGTCCTATGACAGAAATGATGATGATTATTAGGCTGGAAATACTAAGTTATTTTATTTCAATTAATAATCATGTACAAAGCCATGTACATAATAATTATGGGCCGATGGGCCTCAAACTAGGCAAAGCCTGTATCTTGGTGTATCTTCGCAACTCCTCGACCAATATTACTCATATTCGAATTTCTATGTTCTATTTTATATTCGAACTACTTGTTTACAAAAGTTCGGATTGACGACAAGTAAGTTATTGTCGAACAAACATACACAGAAGAATCGTAGACTTGTCCCATTAGAATCTGAGATGTCTCTTCGCTCGGTCAATTATCTATCGACAATGGAAACATTAAAACTGTCAAGAAGTTGACCACAGATATCTACAAGGTTGAAGGAGACAAGGGGAGTTCTTTTTGACTATTATAGCATAGAAACAATTCATGAAATCCTGAATAATTATTAGAAATCGGATAAAAGTAGCGCGAGCTACCCATGCGTGAACTTATGACGTGAAGCGAAACATAATTATGACGCATTAATTTTATTCGAAGTTGTATGTATCCGAAACAACAGCTAGAGCAAGCCAGCGAGGTGGTGACTATAGAGGAATGCCACGAATTAACGAAAATGATCAACAGAGTGAGGTCATATTTATATGCGGATCACAAATTATGGTCTACAATGACCTTGAGCAGTAAATAATGACAATACGACAATAGAGCGCAATGATCTCTAAGCTGGGATGAGGATGACGCACAGACAAGCAGACTCAATGACTATTGAATGATGAAGTAGAACCGTAAAGATCTTGATAAATCTGGACTAATATATACAGTGTTTTTAAACGACCTAGTATCTAAAAAAATAGAACAGCAAACAAAGCATTAAATTATCAAAGAAGATTTTAAAACGAGATAGATAACACGAGACAAAGAATTCAGTGTGTGTGATATTTCGGTCGTGAGGTTTCCAAAAGACTGTAAATTGATTCTCTCCCAGACCTCACGGTATAGAAAATAGGATAACCATGGTCTCTAAAAGACCGTGCTAATTTCAGGCTAAGCAAACAAATTCAGAAGGATATTCTTGAACTGTTCTATCTGTTCGCGGGTTCAATCACCTATACTAAGAAGGTGAACAGACTGGACAGTGTCCTGTCCATGTCCCGTCTATTACTAGAACCAAAAAAAATTACATCTGTAGCGCCTATGACACGGTCTATAGACACGAATTGACACGATGTTATGACTGCAGTCGAAAACTATTCATAGATCTATCAAAACAAAGTGAAAACGAGTGCGTTGATACCGTGCGGCGTTAGGAAAATTATTGTCTAACAAATTATTAGCGAGTACTTGGCAACGAGTGGGAAAACATTGCGGACTGAATCTGCGAAGTGTTTACAAGAATATTGGCCAATAGAACGAACTAGATCATAGCTTTAGACAATGTAGGTATGAATGAATAGACTAATAGACTAGAATAGCTGTTACGTCGACTGTTTCGAAGTAGTTACAGTTTATTAGCCTTTCATATGCGTGGCGGTACTTCCGTTTCGATTAGTCTGCCGGAAATGTGGTTATTAAACGTACAATGATCCAAAAGAGTTAAACTACTCACACATCCGAAGTCGAATATCTTCCACGCACTCCACGAACCATTTTCACGAGTATTCTTCACTACAATCTAGAAATCACTCGACAGCACCTCTATATCACACTCGTCATCTCACTGTACAAATAAATTCCAATGTTTACGTGAGCCACAATAAAATTTATCACTATGTTCGAGCTCCGTGCAAATCTCAGCGCAAACTTGGCAATGCCGACGAATTACGTCTCGATTCCCATACACAGCGGAGCTTTATTAATAGAAGTTCGTATCCGGCGCACATTGAAAGCGAGCTTTATCCAGAAAGCTGACCGTAAAACCGGAGGGCGTTCCGTTGGCTGTAGCAAGTCACTCAAACAGCACTATTGAGAATTGTACTCAAAAATACGGAGTGTACGATTGAGGTTCGTTCGGAGTCGCGTTCGCGTTATTTCGGCGTTGTTTGGTCGGTAGTGCGGCGGGATTCGGCGCGTCTCTCAGCGCGTGCGCGTGCGGCTACTGCGCGTCGTGTACGCCCCGCGTGCTCGCCTCGCCGCACGCCAGAACAAAGTGATAACGAAAACTCACAATTGATACTACGTCGTCACTCCTACGCGGCCCAGACATCACAGCTTTGCGCGTTATCGGGCCAATTTTTGTTTTGCCTCAATTGGACCCGTGCCAATGGCGGCCATTACGTTGCTACCGGTAATGAGAAACAAACCAGCAGCGCAAGGTCAAAAGTTGTAACCAAAAAGAAAAATGTCTACATGCAGCCCAAAATGTTAACTCCACAAAAGACCAAGTGCCTGAGGATTTTTTTTAGGTTCACCACCAAGACAAAGTCAAGGTCTCGCAGTACTCTAGAGTGGAACCTGCCAATAATGACGAATCATGACATAACGATGCATTACATCACGCCCAGCGTAGGCGCACTCAAATTGCAACAACACTTAGGAAGAACCTAGGCTAGGCTACCTAAATATAATAAATAATGAGTTTAGCTAACATTGGTAATGTAAATGGTAGAGTTGAAACAGAGTACGATAAATATGCAAATATCTTTTCATGTAAAGACGTCGTATAAGACAGTACAAGGACACCGATGCCCAATGAAGTCATCTACGAAACGAAAGACTTAATTATGGTTAGGTAGGTTTGGAGGTGTCTCATAAAATATGCAAGTATTATTTTTCACTGCAAGTTTTCCTCAATTTGAATTTATAGCATTGAAAACAAAAATGGCGTGAAGTTTGCAAGATCTGATCAAAATAATCCTCATAATATATAAATTTTATGAAAAATCCTTAGTTTTATATGATTAGAAAATCATGAAATGGTAAATTATAGTAAATGGTAGAAGTGGCTTTGATCATCAACGTACGAAGCTTTAGCAATGGTATTAATAACTAGATCGGTTGTGGCTGAGTAGTAGCTTGTGCGCTTTGCATTCTGACGCCACCCAGTTCTATCCACCGCCCTGCACCAATGAATTATAAATTATGTGCAGTTTCGATCTCATCGCTTAAAAACGGTGAAAGAAAACATCGTGAGGAAACCGGTATGTCCAAGAACCTCAAACCAACATGCACTGGGCCAGCATGGTGGACCCATCCTCTCAACCAGATAGAAGGCCCGTGTCCCAACAGTGGAAACATGATAAGTATCTGATAATGATTAATAACTACCCCAGCTTACTTTACCCCATAACTTGGAGTAAAGTTAGTTTTTTTAAATAATATTTTATTAACACTCAGGATGCTATCACACACTGTCTGAAACTGATGCGAGGACAGGCCCTGCATACTTTAAATAAATTTATGTTTTCCTATAAATGAGATTCAAATGTTTTATCCCGACTCCCGAGGTCATCATCAGTTTATTGTATTGTATACTGTTTGATACTACCTACTAATGAACAGAACATAGAGCTCAGTCCTCTGCTCTGCGTCCAGTGTCTCCAATCTATTATTTTCATCAGCACGTTTTGATGCGCTTTTATAGCCGTCTCTTTTCTTTTGTGCATTTGGTCTCATCATAGTATCGTTAGGTTCTTATCTTGAATCAATCTCATCCCCGAGTTCTCCAAGGTAAATCTGATGCAGTTTCTCTCTGAATCTGATATGAATAGTTCAAACTAGAGTAGCTATTGGAAAGGAGACTCACCTATTCTGATGGTCGGCCGGCTTCGCCATGGTGAACTCCTTGGCGTGCACGTTGAGCTTGTTGGTCGGTCCCCCGGCTGCGCCCGCTGCCGGCGCCGCCACGCCGTCTGTGCGGACACCTGGAGGTCAGGGGCGCTCGTCAAGAGAAGAGGGTGATAGTGATAGGAATGAGTGAAATGTGAAAGATTTGATGTACAATTCCATTGAGGGCATGACTTGACCAGAGCACACCGAATTCAGTAATGGAAAGTAGAAAGAGTGAAATATAGAACTGTTGAATGTGAATTGTAAACAGTAACGTTTGATGTGAACAAGTATGGACTATACACACAAGGATGCTCCTAGATAGGGATATAAAATAATAAATTGTGAACTTCGTCTGGGTGAATTGAAAACTGTGCAATGATAGAAAAGAGTTGTCTATTTATTTGATCGGTTCTACTATTCTAGAAGGTTAGAGATGCTCATCAGAAAAACAGGCACTAGAAAAGTAAAAATGTTGTCTAAGTCAAATTTGAAATATTGCAGGAGCGCTCTAGAACCTATGAGTGAGTAGAGAGTAAGTATATAGGCACATAAGATTAAGAACCTTCCGGTCTGTTAGGACCGATTTTTTGCCGACTTCGTTATTACCATATTCATTTATTTGATAAAGCCAATTTACAAGTCAATAATAAGTATAACAATGAATTACCTTCAGTATAAATTACAATTAAAATTAAATAATTTCAGTAAAATTATAGAGAGAAATATACTATACTAGAGGTTATTACTGATCTCATTTTTAACAAATCTCAAAATCACCTATTCCCAAAACGACTGATTTTCTAAATGTAATTTTATAGACGAATATGAAATGTACAACTAGCATAAGAAATTCTAGTAATAACATAATTATTGATGAAAAGAGAGGAAAGAAACGACAAAAAAGTGAAAGATGTGAGCACTAAGAGGCGTGCTTGACTATTCTCGGCTATGCAGTCTTGGTCATGGAGATGACGTAAAATATTACCAACTTTCTACAACCGTGAAAAAGTTTTTTTTGCACAAAATCTATTAAGCAAATAAATGACACCATTCTAAATGCGAGACAGATCTAGTTCATCGTCAAAACATTCACGTTTGTTTGGATGATCTTCCTATTCGTTTATATACTAAGATTGTAACTATACTTACAGAGAAATTGCTTGTATTTTGTACAGCAAAATGTTCCCAATGTTTCGGAAGGCACAACGCCGGAAGCACGCGAATACCGCTGAATGAATAGCGATGGAACCTGGCCAAGCTTTGAGCTCGTGACGCAGGGAGAATATAAACATTTGAAATATTTGAATATTTTGAAATCGATGAAGACTTTATAAACGCCAGCCCCGAGGATTTACCACATTAACAGACTCATAGAGGTAAAATATTGTTGATTGGAGTTAGACAAAAGATTTCCAAGGTCTTTTTAGAAATAGAAACACTTGAACTAAAATAAATGAGTTATTTGTGCGTGCAACACTGAAGCATAATATGGTCCAGTAGACAGTATAGCGGATGACTATAAAATTAGGGCGTTCAATGAAGAATGTAGAATACTACATAAATGTACGAATATGAACAAAGCTTTTGTTGTCACAAGCTTTTCAATTGACTTCAAAAGGAGGTTCGATTCACACATCAGTCATACATGTTACGCGATATTTTCATCAATTGTGAATATTATTCTTCTATTATTCTTTGTAGAATAGACAATATCTCGCCCAACAAATTAGACCGACCAAGTGTCAAGAATCTGAAGCGATATACCAATGGGGGGACTGTCAGAGATGGAAGCAGATTTGTCGCCAGCTACTACAAGATCTCTCGAACACATCGCTCGAAGAACCGATAACCGATGGGTAAGAAAGGTTCTTGAGTGGAGACCACAAACCGGAAGACGCAGCGTAGGTAGGCCTCCCACTAGATGGACCGACGACATAGTGAGAGTCGCTGGCATCCAGTGGATGCAAAAGGCAGGCTGTCGTTCAGTGTGGAGGTTAAAGGGGGAAGCCTATGTTCAGCAGTGGACATCTTCTGGCTGATGATGATGATGATGAATACAAGATCTCTAAAGGTGGATAATTAGAGGATTAATCACAGTGCAGTAGCATCCTGTAAAAGGGTTATTTTTTTTTTTTTTTTTTTATAAAAGTAATATTTGTAATTGCTATCTTTGACACAAATAACATTTATAAACCCAATCATCATCATCATCAGCCAGAAGACTTTTTTTTTACTTCGGACTAACGTTTGACCGCGATCTCGCCTGATGGAAAGCGATGATGCGGTCGAAGATGGAGCACGTTTGCCCAGTAATAACCTGCTAATAATGACTTCCACTGCTGAACAAAGACATCCCCCTTTAACCTCCACACTGAACGAAAGCCTGCCATCTGCATCCAATGGATGCCCACGACTCTCACAATGTCGTCGTTCCATCTAGTGGGAGGCCTAACTACGCTGCGTCTTCCGGTTTGTGGTCTCCGCTCAAGAACCTTTCTTCCCCATCAGTTATTTAAAGTTTTAGTTTTTAATCAATTAATTACTTAATTGAAATGAATATAAATAAAATATGAAATTGATATTGCTTAGTCAACTATAAATTATATTTTTATATATTATTTCATAGAGTCATATTCGTCTAACATAAACATCATTCCCCATTCATATGGTCCCATTATGTTTTCTTTTAAATGTCAGTTGACCAATATAGGCTGATTATGATGATGAAAAGCTTTGAGAGAGGTCTATGTCCAGCGAATGCAGGCCGGCTGATAATGATAAAACCGAACTGCATAAAGTGATGCTGCAGTAATCGAGTAACCGAGATCATCGCGCGTGCGTGACAAGTCGCGCTCCACCGGCGCAGGCGCAGCCGATCGCGGCTGCAGAGATTCGAATCTTCGAGATAACGGTGCGCTGCACCTACTTTACATCTACGTAGCTATCATTTCATAATTGCTTGGGATAAGAAAACTATGAAAGAAAACGATGCATTGAATTTTGTAATCTTTCTAGATCTAAACTATGTCCAAGCATTTCTTTGCTCTAACAGATGCAATAACATAACTAAAAAAACAACATAATGAAAACATTATATTTTAATACTTCATTGGCATTTTAAAGCATTTAGCATTTGGCGCAAACAAACAAATATTGCGCAGTAAGCTGCCACTAAAACTGAAGGCTAAAGTGTTTGAAGAATGTGTTCTGCCAGTCTTCACGTACGGCGCGAAAACTAACTGGACGATCAGCCGAAAAAATCAGAGTCGCGCAACGGTCTATGGAAAGAGCTAGACTTGGGATTACCTTGCGCGACTGCAAGAGAAATGAGTGGATTAGGCGAAAAACGAGGCTGAGAGACGTCGTTGAAGTGATTGCGGGAAGAAAATGGAGCTGGGCTATATAGCTCGGATGGACAGTCCCCGTTGGACGAGACGCATCCTTGAGTGGAGAACGTGGGCAAACACCAGACCACCAGGCCGTCCACCGAAACGCTGGATTGATGATATCCGAAGACACGCAGGCCATGACTGGATGTTAAAAGCAGAAGATCGCAGATCGTGGAGAAAATTGGGAGAGGCCTATGTTCAGAAATGGACGAAGAAAGGCTAAAGAAGAAGAAGAAGACTTCATTGGACTCTATCGGGTACTTGCTACATAGTCTTACGTTCAACCACCTAGCGGTATTGTTTTTTTATAAACTTGAAAAGAAGGCGTCGATTTTGAATATCTTGAAACCAAACTCACCTGACACTAGAATATCTACGTCTCTTTTCATTCTAATAATAAAATAATATAAAATAAAATAAGTGTCAAGAGAATAGCCACCATTTTAAACATTGATTTTAAAGCTGTCAATTAAATGTGGTTTGAAAATTCATACAATCATTGACCCTTATTAAATTTCTTTGCATACAATAGAATTTTTAATACAATCTACGCCGAAATTGTTGTATAATACAGCAGATATTTAGTGCATGGTTACTATAGAGTTTTTTCACTGCGATCCTAAAGTTCCCAAACATACAAGAGAAGAGAAGAAACAAAGTAAGAAGACCTGCGCTTGTTGTGGCATCTGAGACTGAGGCCGGTTGCGCGGCCGCGGGGGCTGCCGTGACGGCCACCGCCACCGAAGCGACGGCCGGGGCGACCGCCACCGGCGACACCGGGGCTGGCGACACCGCCACCGGCTGAGACAACGACTGCTTCACGATACACCGCGACATTTTCACACAAAATCACATTCACCACCATTCGCGTCAAACAAACATAACGCGTCGCGACAAACATCAGACTGTCGACGTCCCGTTCCAAATATGAAGTTTTGTTTATTTTTAAAATTTGGCGCCATTTGAGCGTAGTGACGCGCCCCAACCAAGCCGTCCCGATTGCCAATCGTGAATCGATTAGTTAATTGAACGAGTTATTTTGAGTGTTGAAAGAAAACAGATACAAAAACTTTATTATAAAGTAGGAGAGTCTGATGGCATTAAAGAAATGAGATGTGGAATTGGATATGAAATACATGCGAAAAATAGGTTTCACGATGTGTGTGATGAGTAGGTATGTAAAAAATAAATTGAGATAATATTTGTTTAAATAAAATATGAATGAATTATTTTATCTTAAAACACAACTTAAATTAAACACTAACCTGGTGGTCTGTATATTTCCAGAGTTGGTTTCCCTTTAGTGTTGGTGAGAATCATACTCCGCCGTTTCCCATTGTTTGGAAACTGTAAAACAAAACGATGAATAATCTAATCATAATTTCTTCAATTTACAGCGTCCATGTAGTCATGATAAACGGTCACGTTTTATTTTCAGTCGCTATTAAAGCTGGCGGGATGAGACGAGCTTGCAACATCATCGAGTAATTCGAAACAGACTCTATGACTAATGCGTTTAAGAATATTTTAGAAACATGCGAAATATGGAATGCTTAAAACGAATTTAAATAAAATAAAATTTTGTACGATCATTCGAAGAAATCGGGTTTAATGAAAAATAAAAAAATCTAGCTTTCACTTCCCTACGTTGTAGAAAAGATCTAGTAGGAAAGAGTTTATATACATATATCAAAATTTTAACAAGGAGGTTGGAATTGAACCTTGCAAATCCACTGCTTTGTTTATAAATATTTTTAGGAGACCCACCAACACAGAGACTGGTAATATTTGTGAATCTTCTAAGCTCATTGGAATATCCTGAATACCCTACGTGAATACCCATGAATACCCACCCTAAATCAACGAGATTGTCAAAATTAGATCAATGCTCTGAGGCACTGTCATCCTCGTTGATTTATACCTGTGATTTATACTAATCACGCAACTTTTAGGACAATGCAACCTATATTCTCTTTGAATGCAACTTTTCGTTGGCAAACGTGGTAATGAGGAGGTGGATAAACTAGCTGGAGAAGCTATATCAAATGGTACTGAAGTTCATTTGAAACCTGAATACACCGAAGTGCTAATCATACACAAAACTAGCATTAAATTACAATGGAAAGAGTATTTTGATCTTGTTTCATTAGAAAAAGGTATATGGTATCGAACAATGCAATGCGAACCTCCTCATGTACCATGGTGGGCCGATGTGAAGATGAGTCGGAAATATATTGTAATTGCTCACAGGTTGCGTTCTGGGCACATGCCGTTAAATAACTTTAAATTTATAATGAGACAATTTGATAGTCCTAGTTGCGATACATGTGGCGCAGCTGTTGAAGATGTTTACCTCTTCCTCATGGAGTGTGTCCAGGGCGCTTCTATGAGAGAAAATTTGTGTAGAACTTATAAATTAAATGTATTAGATGTAGGACTGATTCTGAGCGTCTTAGCGGCGCCAACATCTAGCGCAGCTAGGACGCTCTATCAGTCTGCCTACGGGCTATTTAGGGATAGACCCTAGGATATAAACTTTGTGATTCCTATGGGACTGACATAGTCAATTATGACTAAATGTCCCCAATAAAAAGAAGAATTAAAAAAAAAATCTTCTAGACTTTTTTCGGAGCAGGTTTTTGAGGAATTTGCTAGCACATTCTTACCTGGTTATGATGCATGTTGTGATGTTGTGACTGGGGGCGCATAAAGCTGCGTTCCCTCATGATGACTCCCGGAGACGCGAAGTCCTGCATCCTGTAGCTTCTCTGTAACTCGTTAGAGCCCACTCCGATTTGAGCTTGCATCTTGAATAACTTCTTAGTGATCGTTCACCAATGAATTAGCTTTGCTTTGTTTATTATATAGTAGAGCTTTTTTTTTCTATTTGGCACTGCACTCGGACATCCAGCGAAATGCTTATATTTCTTTAGATTCTGTCAAGTTTGTTAACAGTGGATTAATTTTATTTATGTACCTATTTTTATTAACAAGATTCAATTCCAAAATAAATACACTAGATAAATGACTAGTATTATAGTTACTTTACGCAATGTCACACCTATTTTCGATTTATTTAACTCTTTTATATTTACAAAATTTAACAAAAATCTTATGAACGGGCAATATATTCTAAAATGCGATTATACAACAGCGAAGTAGTTATAATAATTATTGTATTGATCACAATTTTATATAATTGTGACGTCACGTTAGAGATCACTTTTAATCTGATTTATATATGCATATATAAATTATATTTATATTAGAACCCTTCTGTCGTGGCCACTGATAGAGGGTGATATTCGAGTTTTTTTTTTTCGTTTTTTAAATACGACTTAGAGCAGTGCAGCTTTATAATGTGCCTGACAGTCACCGAGCGATTTTTTACAATTTTTCGAGGGGCCAAGAAGGGCTTTCTACGGCGCCAATCTCGAATCGTTTTTCGGAGGGGTTCACAGAACCCCAAATCTGAAACAATAAAAAATACTCATGCATTAACTTTTTTTTTAAACACTAACTTATCTCGTAAAAAGGCTTGAATACAATTTTTATTTTTTTATTTTCATTTAATAGTAATAATTAATTAATAATTAATAATAATTAATTTCAATTAATTTCGTTTGACCAACAAATCCATCTCGCCTGATGTTAAGCGATGATGCGGTCTAGGGTAGATTTGAAGACAACCAGATTGTACCTATATATCGGGGAACACCCATTCATTTAGGAATAGCCTTGCGTTTGACCGCAACTGGCCTGATGGTCTACGAAATCCATTGATTTGAAGACACCCAGATTGTTATAGAACGAATGTTCCCAACTACCTACTACATTTTGGTAAAACACAATGGAGTTTGGTTTGGTGTGCAAGATAAGGTAAGGAAACAGAGTGGGTTATTTTTTTATTCTAGAAAAAAAAAATCGTAGAAACTTGTCGCTGAAGCCGCAGCATTTAGTAAAAATAAGAACAAGAGCGGTGCAAAAACTTCTCACTTGTGGAACTCCAGGGGCCTTACGGACAACAGCTAATTGCGGCACCTAATCCGCTCAATTGGAAAATCGCGCGACCGCAAACCGTATCTTTGCGCGATAAGGTTCACGTTCGCGTGATTTTCCAACTGAGCGGATTAGGTGCCGCAATTAGCTGTTGTCCGTAAGGCCCCAGCTTACAAAATATTCTCAAGCCCATTTCAAAACGTTTCAGGTAAGGTGTACCTTTAGAGAGTAGTAAAAAACTACACGTGGCTCCAAATCCATAGAACTTTAACCTCGGACCGGTTTCACGAAACATTGTGCTGAGCAAAAAAGAAGACCACCAATTACGTCGGTGTTACGCTCACAAAACTTGCCGGTACCTAATGTACCTACTCGTACCTAGTGGTTCACGTCGTCTATTGGGCATTTTATTTAATCACCTCAGTATCGTAAGCTCAATATTAAAAAAAAAAACCGGCCAAGTGCGAGTCAGGCTCGCGCACTGAGGGTTCCGTACCACCACAAAATTCAATAACGAAATTACCAGTTACTCGGGACATTCGGGACATTTTTGCACACACGGTCATCTGACCCCAAACTAAACAAAGCTTGTGATATGGCTGCCAGAGACTGATATACATACATATATAGTTTTAAATACATATTTAAATATATATTAACACCCAGATATAGAACAAACACAAATGTTCATCACATGAATGTTTGTCCTAGGTGGGAATCGAACCCAGGCCCCCAAGCGCAGAAGGTAGGTTCACTACCAACTGGACCAACAGGCCATCTAAATAATAATAATCAGTTATAACTTGGTAACCTTGGTAATGAACAGAAATTTGTCACCGACTCGCACTTGGCCATTATTTATTATTTGTTGTTAAAATTTAGTTAGTGGGTACTAGTGTTTTAGCATCCTACGTCAATTCTGTTACGTAAATTCATTCCATCCAATGGTTGCCTGGAAGAGATCACTTTTAGCGATAAGGCCGCCACCTGTGGCACTAGCTCGTAAGTGTATTCTAACGAGTTGTAATTTTAATTTCTAGTGTACCTACAGTGTACACAATAAAGAGTTTATATATACATATATCTATCTATCTATCTATAATAATACCAAGTTTGACGTTTGACCAAGTTTTGATTTTTGACTCTTTTCACTTAGAGATTGTGACTCTATAGGTATTTTATCTCGATGAGTACGCATCACGAAATCTCTCACAGCAATGACATGGACATAGAATTTAACAGTTTAGGTCCTAAATTGTTGAATTCTATGCCTTTCTATCCTAAACTTTAGGATATTTGATGGGTTGTATACAGGGTGTAAGGGGAACACTCTCGAAGCCAAAAGAAGGTAATTGTACCAACAGCACCATAAGTAAACAACACCAGCGATAATGCGCCACCTGGCGTGATAAATAAGCAGTGTGTCTCCCCATTGTAGTCAGATATACGGGGTGTAAGGGGAACACTCTCGAAGCCAAAATAAGGTAATTGTACTCATCATTATGAACAACTTTTACTATAGGACCAAACCTGAAAACGCGAATTCGCCTTCCGATGAGAAAAAATAATATTGATAATTTCATTGCATACCTACCTTGCCAAAAGATCACCTTTTTACCAGATTCTTTTTTTAATTTCGCCTCTGTCATTAGAGAAAACGTTTTACTGTGTAATAGCAAAGTTTATTTTTATTGTTTCATTCAAGAGCAATGTTTATAATCTCAAATAAACCACAAATGACAGCACCAGCGAAGGTGGCGCCATCTGAGATTAGTTTTGCCTGTGGCTTCTCATTGATTGTGTCCTGACTTAGATTTGACGTAGAAGGTTATCCTGAACAGTGTGTGTGTGGTTTTATCATGACTTCATGACCAACCCAACTGGGTTGGCGATTTTAGCTCTAGATTCCTCCACGATAGACATCTGCTCGTATTTCTCTTGCTGAAGCATAATTACGGATGATTTATCTGGCAATAGTCACGCATCATTAACTTTATACCTAACCGCGTGAGGCGGTAACGCTGAAGTATCCACAGGTAAAAATAAACTGAAATTTAAAAGAGCATTGACCCTCCGCAACGGTCCGTCTGCAAGCGTATTCGAAAGCTACTTTATCACGATTGAAATTACACAAATGTTTTGTAATCTCGGTGTTTTCAAGTCGCGAGTGAATTGGTTTTCTCTAGGCAAGTGTGCTCCATCGTAGACCTTATCAGACGAGATGGCGGTTAAACGCAAGCCTATTTACGAATCAAAAACTTACCTACTGACAGTACTGACTGCGTTTTATCTAAAGCATGGACGTAATATCCATACACGGCCTTACTTATGAACTAAGCAATGCTTAAAATATCTGTCGACTTCTCGTTGACGGAAATTGTCACAGGTGAAAACGAGAAAGAGCAATTTTAAGCAACGTTTATAAGTAAGGCCGATAAAGGCTAGCTAATTTGCCTATAGGTATATTACGTCCATGATCTAAAGATACGAAAGACCTACCTACCTACCTCCGACTCACGAAAAGGCGTCGCTGCTTTTCTTCTCATAACTTTCACCGGAAACGAGCGCGAAATCATCATCATCATCAGCCAGAAGACGTCCACTGCTGAACATAGGCCTCCCCCTTTAACCTCCACACTGAACGACAACCCGCCTTTAAAATCCACTGGATGCCAGCGACTCTCACTATGTCGTCGGTCCATCTAGTGGGAGGCCTACCTACGCTGCGTCTTCCGGTTCGTGGTCTCCACTCAAGAACCTTTCTTCCCCATCGGAGCGCGAAATGCCTGTGTTCAATACAGTATTGGTACCCTTTTTATATAGATTGTATCAAGAGTAAGGATTTGTTAGAAAATCATTCCTCTCTTAGTACCTATAATGTACTAAAAATAAAGAACGTTGTATACCCCCAATAGGGTATACAACGTCATTGACTAAAACAACGATTCGCTCAGAAAAAAAAAATATTGATTAGGTAGTTTTTTTTTCAGATAGAGCTTCAACTATAACTATCTAACTTTTAACCATCTATATTTTTTTCTTAAATCTTCATTTTCCAAGTTTTCTAGCCAGAGAGAGAGAGAGAGAGAGAGGAATACCATAATTCATATTCTTCAGCTTACTACGTCGTTACACCGGGTGATTTTATTTATAGTGATTTAAAACTGATCCGACTTTGATTAAATTTCTATTGGACCAATCTGCAAGTATTTCCTTTCAATTAATAAAGTATTGTATTGTACAATTAATAAGTATGGCTGTCGTTCAGTGTGGAGGTTAAAGGGGGAGGCCTATGTTCAGCAGTGGACGTCTTCTGGCTGATGATGATGATGATGCTGAATAAAGTATTTTCCGAATCGGTTCATAAAATATTAGAGTTCTGAGGAATTCTCAGGTGTTAAAAAACCAATTGAGAACCCGTCTTTTTTATATGGACGATAAGTGATAGAAAAATAGTAATTTGGCAATAGAAATTAAATATTAAGCTCATAGTTTTATTTTGTTTTTATTAATAGAAAGCTTTTGTTTATAGTTATTATTATAATTTAAGATAATAATTATGTGTCAAATTGTTAATAAGTAAAATTGCAGCGCCCTAACAGGGTCTTTGTACCAACTTGTTGTTTTAAGGACCTCATGTAATTTGTGTACACTGGCAAAAAACGAAATAAATAAATAAAAATTATAAAATTATTTTTTTCTGGATATGCCTATGGGTATACAAAAAGGAAAAAAATTAGGTGCAGAACACTGGGTGCGCGAGTTCAACTTGCACTTAGCCGGTATTTATTGTTTGTATGATAAGTAAAAATATTATTTTCACAAAAAACACAAAAAAAGTTGTAATGATACTGACCGCTCGCTCGTTGTGCGCTGTCTGTCGTTTGTTCGTGCTCTGCACTCGAGACTCGTTCACTCGTATTTCACTGCAACAAGTTAAACACATCATAATAACCTGTCGTTAGGATGGAATCAAGGTCTGCTAGCAGATCTGTCAGCTAAGCAGAAGAAGGAACCTACTTAGGGTTGCCACCTTTTTTTATAAGCAAATATAGTAGGTATATTTAATTTTTTAGGCTAAAAAAAAGTACATCTGAAAATAAAGTAGTATTTATTTACCAAACTATTTCTCTTCCATGCATATTTTTTGTTGCTTCTACATTCTACATTCAACAAATATTTGTTACAACACAAACTCAAACAAGACGAGAAAATAAAAACAACAGTAGCGAAAAAAATTACAAGTTGATATGACAGTATGATATTGACATTGACGTTTTAGGTTATGTTCCAAAGCAGTCCGTTCTGTTACACGTAAAAAATAAAAGTCCATTTAAGAAAATCTTCACAGGTAAAAATAAAGTATTTTTACGTACTTTATACTACCCTCATAAAGTATAAAGTACGTTAGGCCAAAATAGAGTACAATACTTTATTATAAAGTACGGGTGGCAACCCTAAACTTACTAAACATATATAATTTTTTTAAACCCCCGATAAAAGACCTGATAATCTACAAACGGCTGAACGTATTTTCTTGAATCATAGCTATGTATTTATCGATGATCATAGTTAAGAACAACGTATTATAATATATTTTTTCTCTATTTTTTTTCTCTTTTTTTTTTTGCCACAAATAAATGATGTCTATGTCTGACGATCAATTCACCTTTAAAAAAACGATTCAGCCATCCGTAAGCTACGATGTCACAGACAGACATACCCACAGATACACACGCTAAACATATAACACCCCTCTTTTTACGTCGGGGGTTAATGAAGACTAACTCAATCTTTGTCTGTATCCAGTGTTACAAATTGTGAGACTTGTCATAATAGATATTCAAACGATTTTTTACCGAACTTGAAGTGAGTGTTCAACTTAGCAGTAGACAGAGATTAAAGGAAGTGGACGACTCAGGAATTTGTACAACGACAACTTAGGAAAAGGACGTGTTAGGAATGGACAAATTAGGAAGTTGACAACTTTGGAGATGGTCAAGTTTGGATTGGAGCCCCTTTGAAAATATGAATATCAATAATTGTCTGTTTCCTATCTCACAATAGGTTAATATTCGAACAATTTTTTACCGAACTAAAAATGCGAGTCCAATGAAAATGGGTTATTTACAACATGGAGATGACTTTAAATTTAAACATTTTCACGTGAAACACGTGAAAAGTCATGAAACAAAAGTTATGAAGGGAGATTTTTGGTTAATTAAAATTAATATCACAGGGTAAATAACTCGTGAACACTAAACTTACTTCATCGACCAAATTATATACAGATTGAATCATTTCAAACAAAAGTGCGAAACACTTGGAACACCTAAAGAAGCTGACATCATCGTGTTTACTTGTGTCATGATGGCTCACTCTCTGATACAAAACCATACAAGCACAAAAGCTGCATATAATTATCGCTGCAAAACCTAATCTCAAGATAATAAGGTAGAAATTCCTTTGTCAGATTGAAGGTGGTTGTGGTGAAGTCTTAGCGGTTAAAGCTGTAAGAGATCTGAGTACATTGTCTGCATTAGTTCTATTCTGGGCCAGCGGGAGCGGAATCGATAATATCGAATGATCAATTTAATCGAATACAATGGACTACGATATAACATCGATGACAATGATATCTTCAATGCTCGATTTGGTCTCCACAAAGTGGGCGAGCCTAGATACCTACGTTATGAATGATGATACTCTACAATACGTGAAGTTTTTGTTATGGTATGATTATGAAAATCTGGACTCAGAATGTATTATCAATAAATACAGCCTGATAGATATCGTAGGGGATTTATTTATTTTATTCAGAAAACGTAATTTAATTTAAAAATAATTTACTTGCAAGAATTTGAATAATTAGGCACTATTTACACGTTCCTGCATATAAAAGTCAAAGCTTGTTCACCGTAGGTCTAGGTTAATGTAAAAATTAGATAAGAAATGCAGACAAAAAAATAAACGAGACAGTTTAAAATTAGCACCAACCTAGTTCTTGGATACTGTAGCTTTAAATTTGTATGGAGGTGTATTAAATAGATCGAAATCGGGAAAATCATTATAATCATAATAATTTTATCGGTAACTAATAATTACAAGTCATATTTGTTACTAGTATCAAGGTACTAAAGTAAATAATTATACAGATCTATTATAACTTAACTAATTGGTAAAAATTTACTAATAGTGTACCTATCATATCTAACATGACATCCAGATACATGACAGTTTGATGACCTTATGAAAATAGAGTTATGTCTGTAGTTTTTAAAACTACTTATCATGGGTATAGAATTGGAGACTAATAGGATATCTTACGGACCTTGTAAGGACTTTCCGATTTATAATAGAAAGGAGATGAGGAGAGTCAATTTGAAATTGTGCTAGATAGACGTGTTCTAGAGTGGAGACCTCGAATCTGCAAACGTAGCGTGGACACTAAGGAGTGACAAAATACGTAACGCAGTTGGCAGTGGCTTGAAGCAAAGAGCTGAAGATCGGGCTGAGTGACGTGCTTGGGAGAAGCCTATGTCCAGCAGTGAACTAAGATTAGGCTGATTATGATGTTGATATATCATTTCTAACCTTGAGACCAGTTGGAATTACTGAATGTAAAAATATACTTAGGTTTTACGAGGGGTGACAGGAACCTAGTAAGGAAAATATGAATGAGTTAAAATAGACAGAAGTACTTGATCGAAAATTATCTTAATTTCCATTTGATACATTCCACTGACCTATATTCTACTGCTCACTGATCCCTTCTCGAGTAATAAAAATAAAAACATACGTAATGCTGTAGTGAATTCTATTAATAGTAATGTAGGTATTCTGCGCAATAGCGACCCATTGCTAGACTTGATTCGAAGGTCCGATGACTCAGTTTGGTTTGTAAAGACGCTACTTCTGCTACGTTTACCAAAACGTTTTTTGTCGCGTATTATTACATTAAAAAATCAAGACTACCTAGTTATAAAATAGTCACTTCATCATTGATCTCTCATCATTGGTCTGTTCTTGTGCGACTAGATGGTTGACACAACATATTTTAATTGTTCTACAGAAATTAACTAATACTAGCGTTTTGTCTAAAGCGTCATCCCCGGGCCAATGCTGGAAAATTCCTCGCCCCCATAACGTGTTGCGGTATTAGGTATATTGTGCTTCTTGGTGCCATCTATAGAATCTTCATGAAATAACAATCATTGCTTAAGTCAACGTTTCTCATTCTCATCTCAATGAAATGAAAGATAATGACGTACTCGCTCGTAAGCTTAACGCAGAAGCAAATTAAGGAATGCCATTCAACGTGGTAATCCGCCAGCATGCTGGGTACGCCCCAATTGATAGTGGGCTTGAACATTTGAATTGTCTTTAGATCTTCAACTGTCTATGGGCAATCCAAATATCGCCGGGCGCAGCTAGTATGCAGTATAGTTGTTATTTTGTTTAATCAATTTTAGTTCAGAAAGGCAATTGTCAGATTAAAAAAACGTATAATTAACTTTAAAATTGGGTAGATTATTAGAATCACAAACGCTCTAACAATTCATTATGTCAATAGATGTTGTTAAATACAGCTACTATACTGAATATTACAGAAAGGTGTTCCTCAAGGCTCTGTAATTGGGCCTCTGTTGTTTGTCATATTAACACACAGTAATAACATTTAAATTACAGCACGCACGCTTTGTTATGTTAATATTCTTGTTATATTGCTTTACCAAATTTTAATATTTTGAACTCCTCATTTAAATGCGTTTCGTAATTATTTTTTTGGTCTAATTCTAATGGCCTATATCTATTTCCGAGAGAAACATAAAGGATCCTTCACTCGGGAAGTCAAGTCTTTAAAGATCAACATCGTTTCGGTGATCCTGTGTTACAGATATCCATTGGCGACGGTAATTGCTCAAAATCAGGCATAAAAAGTCTATTTGAGTCCAACATTAACATCGCCCATTAAATGTTTCCATCAGTTATTGTCCTTGCGATTCCGGGCATCCAGTAGTAGCAGACGTTGCAAGATTAGGTATATCTAGCAAAGGCGAGTCGCTCCTTAGCGACTTTTGAGATCATAGATAATACTGAATCTAGAGAGCCTTCAAACGCAGACGTATCTCAACATTTGCACAGCTAAAAGTAGTCAAATAGAAACCGTGCAATGCAAGAGTTGGACACGGGGCCTTGAATGCACCTACGCCTACTGTCTTGCATGTTTGCTTGTTATGCAAATGTTGGGATAAATAGGTGCTATACGGACACTGCATTGGCAAGCTATTAGGGTTATCACTATGTTACATTAAGTTTAATTTATTTTGACAACCTATAGCAAAAGCTTGGCTCGATTACCTAATCAAGTTTTGTATGGCGGGAAAATTAAACACTATGTAGCTGGAGCAGTGGATCACTCAGGAGATAATAACTGCGTAGTATTTTAATTTGGAGGAAAAGACGTTGCATAGTTTAACGAACGCTGCCCAGCCGAGTTGGATTCGCTTTGACCTCTTTCTCGTAGTTGGAGACGAGTTGTTCGACATTAACCAAAGACAATTAAAAATGAGGCCGTTGTAAAGAATCGCCTTGTGACTATTGACTACATATAGGCAATAATCTTGAAACAAATGAGGTCTTGAGGAAAACACCTTTTCGTAATATTTAGTTACAACTAAAAGAACATCTGTATTTTATCAACAGTTTACACACATGAATTGGAATTTTGTTGGCGAGCAATATTGGTAATGTTTCGACAATCTGGATATTTTGCTAACCCTATTGAACAAACCAATATGGCGGACGAGAAATTCGCGCCTTTTTTGTAACCCACGCTACGCCTGCGCGAATCGTGATTAGGTCGTAACATTTACTATTTTATTCAATTAGCACCTTAATATATTAAATGTTAATAACTATTTCACCATGCACTTATAAACCTCGTGCAGCCTTAAGCGATTCGATTTGTAAATTTTTAAGATGCAATGCTTACCTACTTCAGACTTCAGACTACAGACTAGGTAAAGCTATTAGTTACATAAAGTCTTTGCTTCAGACGTTCATATTGAGCGAGGTATGAATATTTACGTACGTAATACGTATCCAATTCCATACAAATTTTGAATTTCTAAATTTAAATTCTAGCGTGTCAACTCTGTATGTATTGATAGATATCGATTTAATTCCCTACCAAAATAGCGTAAACGTTGAATAATTCCAATCAGAATTACACATTTTCTACAAGTTCCTTGCATTTCCCAGAAGCCTAATTATCACGTTTTATCCGCTAATTTTGGCTGCGGTCACGCTTTGTTGGTTGTTAAGTATTTTTGGCGGCCATCTTGCATTTTATAGTGCATGTTCATTGGTCGTAAAAATATTCGTTTTAAATCATGTGCGACGTCTATTTTGACTTTAAACTTTAAAATAAAAACAATTAAAGTTCGTTCGGAACACGAAAATTCTCTAGACTTCAAGTAGGCAGTTAGGTTTAGGCAGAATAGTTTGAGAATTCGTTTTCCTCTAATTTTTTTCTGTTTTCATCATGAACTAAGTAGTTATTATATGAGACAAGAAGTCAGTCCATTAGTGGCTTTAGGTTCTTTGCAGTCCCATCAACGCAGCCACCATAAAGTTACTGAATGGCCAAACAGGAGCCTTATTATAGAAGTTTGATCGTGATCGAGATTACATGCCGTCCCGTTCGCATCTACTTACTCGCACCACGTGCGTAAGTGAGATGGCACGCGATCACGATCACGATCCGAATCATCTATAATAAGGCATCTGGTTATAACCACAGTAACGTCTCTATTATCTGTACTTGCCATTGTTATTCCATATTAGTGAGTGCACTACATTGTCACATTGTTACTACTTCAATACAGGCTTTTGTGCCTACTTTATGATGTGTTGATTGCCTCTATGGTCAGTCCAAGTATTTATTTGCTCTGACAGCTGCAATAACATCGTGAAAAGCTATATGAACACATTTTTTTTAAATATTTTACTAATGTGGTTGTTTCGGGTAGCTGCTACCACTGAAAAGAAAATGTCCTTCTCTTTTTTGTGGCTGCTAGTCTTACGTTCAATAACATAGTGAAAGGGTTCATGGTTTTCATTCGGCTTTTTATAATATAGGTACTAGCTGACCCGACAGACTTGTCCTGTCTTAGAACTGTCAAACGCGCAAAGTGAAAATCGTCGTTAACTTTTCAATTTTTCTTCGCATTTTTCTTAATTTTTCTTTCTGTAAGAACATTCTACAAGGTATTAGAAAACTTAAAAAAATTGATGAATGAAATCAGTAAAGTCGTTCTCAAATTATGGCGTGACCAAGGTAAATAGGGATTCATTTTTATATGCAACAACTAGCGACCCGCGCGCCCGGATTCACACGGGCGTAATTTACGTGCGAAGCCGGGGCGGGTCGCTAGTCTTAATATATATAAATCTCGTGTCACAATGTTTGTCCTCAATGGACTCCTAAACCACTTAACCGATTATAATAAAATTCGCACACCATGTGCAGTTCGATCCAACTTGAGAGATAGGATAGTTTAAATAATTATATAACTAGCGACCCGCCCCGGCTTCGCACGTAAATTACACCCGTGCGAAGCCGGGCGGGCGGGTCGCTAGTTATATATATAAACCTTTCGTGAAAAATTATATAACTGATGGTGAAAACCGCATCAAAATACGTCGCGTGGTTTAGGAGGAGTTAGCGGCCATACAGACAGACAGACAGACAGACGCGGAAAGCGACTTTAATTTATACAATGTAGAGATAATTGCAGCTGTCAGAGCAAAAAATTAATTGGATCTAGTTTAATACGTTGGCTATTGATTCTGTGTTGAATGTTGAGTAGGTTCTTCAGGGTGTCCATAGAGTTCGAAAAATAATGAAGGACTTTTTCTCGCCTACTATCCTAACTATTCGTTTATACCAACCTAGCTGTGCCCCGCGATTTGACCCGCGGGGTTACCAGTAGGTAGCCTAGGTAGTCAAGATTCAGGGAGCGTCGATCTTAAATTAAGATAAAATTAAAAACCGGTGTAGAGGACCGCTTAGAATAACATGAGCTTTATTTAAAGCGTTTTAAAATCTTAACTAACTTAGGTGTAGCACACTTAAAATAGTTCAAGGGTCGACACAATTTCAAGTGGATACCAAGGGTCTTACGCCCAACTCCTTACGTGGTCTCAAACTAACGTTAAAACAGCGCAGTTCGGAAAATCACGCGAACGTGAACTTAACGCGCCCAGATACGGTTTGCGGTCGCGCAACTTTTTACCCATGTTTCCGCAAAATTTATATATTGAATTTGAATTTTCATCACCCAAACTGGAATTGCTTAAAATAGTTAGGCATAAAGTCCGATTCCATCCGCCTACCTAACTATAAACCGGGAGAGCTCTAAGTTCTTTAAGTCTCTCTTGGAGAAGCCAGCTAGAGTATTATCATGCCACGCCACGACCAATCATCACCGTAATCTGTGTCGGTAGATTAACTAACAGTTACATCAGTCGACTCTTAGCCTGATTATAGTAGTAGCTGTTATTTATTCTGTTGCCTGAGTTTCAGGGGTGAACGACCAAATTCAATGGCCAACGCGCTGCCATTCGGCAAATATATTTTGTTACCTAACTTCAGCTGCTGATACATTGGCGCGTCTTGGCCAATCATTATGATCAATATTGTTTAGTATAGCTACTAGGTAAGTCCCGTGGTCCTTGCCAAATTCATTAAGGTCGTGTCTGGGGTCGTGTCTGATCTGCCTATCTTAGCGCGCAAAGAATAATTAGGTACTTTTATTTTCGAGGGGTAAACCTTCCACAGTCAAATTAGGAGATCCATATCACGCACACGCAGAACAGATGGGCGATCTAAAAGAGACCGCAGGGAAAAGCTGGATGCAGGTGCCTGTCCAGCAGTGGACGTCCTATGGCTGAAATAATGATGATGATGATCTTCTAAAGATACCCGGTTGCATTGGGGTGCAGCCAGGTTATGTGAGATTATACACTCTAAAACCCCCCCCGGTGACCAGCCTTAGTGCTTGACAAGAGAGCTCCGGGACCTCCAGAGGAACGCACCGGAACCCTCAGCATTGCATGTAAAGTAGTTTTGATTATGTTTAACGGCGCCCCGGTCATCGTTAATCTCTCAGATCAGATAAACGAGGGAGATGTGATAAGGTGGCGTGGCGGGTACCAGTGACTGCTAAGTGCTAACGCATCAGACCTAAATAAGGCTTGATGCCTTTAGATCCCTTACTCATCCTGCAGACGGCCTTGCCGTTTTTTTTTGCGTGTGGGCAAATATACATAGTTTGTCGTGATGGCTGCGCTTGCCACGATATTTTCCGTGCAGGCAACACCAAACATCATCCTCCTGCAATGAATAGTCCAATCAACGCGTCCTGTCCAAACGACCAATCACAAGGCCCGCAGTCGATATTTAAGTGATGGCATGAAAACCCCGGCTGCAGGGTAGCTGCGGGGCGACGCCATCTTCTTTTCTACTTTCAACGGCGTGCACACGAGCGACAACATCTCACGAAATATCGGAGCTAAGTATCACAGACTCTTTATTACCTTGCTTGCACTCACGCTTTGACGAATAATTGATGAATAACTATTAATAAACATGTTCTTTTGTGGATTACTTATACAGATAGAGACTTCATATTGTGCACAATCTGAAGGTTAGGATTCGTACGGGACCTTTGAGCTCATCTCACGGAGCGTCGTGATTGTCTACTGCCAGAGAGGTTGGCTGGGAAACAGGACTGCCAAGGTGGCGAGGGGATTCGCACGGGAGCAGATCCGATCGTGGGCCATCGTGATCTGCGCATGGGGAGCGCTTGTCATCTTTCAGACCCCTCGCCCACGCAGCCTTCCGGCTCTACGCTCTGTACACCAAGCGTTCACTGACCTGGCAGACGCAATGGTATCGTACATCAGGTACACCGCCCCCTGGCAGTCCTGTTTCCCAGCCAACCTCTCTGGCAGTAGACAATCACGACGCTCCGTGAGATGAGCTCAAAGGTCCCGTACGAATCCTAACCTTCAGATTGTGCACAATATGAAGTCTCTATCTGTATAAGTAATCCACAAAAGAACATGTTTATTAATAGTTATTCATCAATTATTCGTCAAAGCGTGAGTGCAAGCAAGGTAATAAAGAGTCTGTGATACTTAGCTCCGATATTTCGTGAGATGTTGTCGCTCGTGTGCACGCCGTTGAAAGTAGAAAAGAAGATGGCGTCGCCCCGCAGCTACCCTGCAGCCGGGGTTTTCATGCCATCACTTAAATATCGACTGCGGGCCTTGTGATTGGTCGTTTGGACAGGACGCGTTGATTGGACTATTCATTGCAGGAGGATGATGTTTGGTGTTGCCTGCACGGAAAATATCGTGGCAAGCGCAGCCATCACGACACTCCCGACGGCGAAGAAGTTCCTAATCTTCTGGTCGGCCTGCAGGAATGCCACTCTTTGTGGCCTTCTTTCTTTACTGTCTGTTTCCTTTCTTGCTATTAAGTTCTCCTGCTCATTCGATATGGTACTATCTTCTTCTTAACGTCAATTGCGTTTTATCTAGCTCTCAGATGTATACGGGCTTAAAGTTATCTCCAACGGACTGGGTAATTTCTGTTCAATGTTCGTGAGTTCACGAGCTGAATCATCAAATTCATTTTTAGATGAAGAAATGCCAACAGGGGTGAGAAGTCTTATCTCTGAATGATGATCGGTGCCTCGGAAGTGAATTGCATTCCTTCTCTTGTTGCTTTCTGTTTTTCCACAAGCAGTTCTTCTTCTATTTCCAATGGATATATATGCGCCATGGAGTGAGTGAGTTTGGTTTCAACCACCTTCACTCTTGTTATTCTGCAAATTCCATCTTGTCCCTTGAGAAGAGCTATTGCTCACCTTCCAGTTTTCCGATTCTTAGCTTCACGTTTATCAGCACGATGTCAACTACTTAGGTTTCTTTAGTTCTCCGCACTCTTGGTTCTCTGTGTGAATGGTAGTACCTTTCACGAAAACTTGTCAAAACTTGTTGGCATTTCTTCATCTAAAAATGAATTTGATGATTCAGCTCGTGAACTCACGAACATTGAACAGAAATTACCCAGTCCGTTGGAGATAACTTTAAGCCCGTATACATCTGAGAGCTAGATAAAACGCAATTGACGTTAAGAAGAAGATAGTACCATATCGAATGAGCAGGAGAACTTAATAGCAAGAAAGGAAACAGACAGTAAAGAAAGAAGGCCACAAAGAGTGGCATTCCTGCAGGCCGACCAGAAGATTAGGAACTTCTTCGCCGTCGGGAGTGTCGTGATGGCTGCGCTTGCCACGATATTTTCCGTGCAGGCAACACCAAACATCATCCTCCTGCAATGAATAGTCCAATCAACGCGTCCTGTCCAAACGACCAATCACAAGGCCCGCAGTCGATATTTAAGTGATGGCATGAAAACCCCGGCTGCAGGGTAGCTGCGGGGCGACGCCATCTTCTTTTCTACTTTCAACGGCGTGCACACGAGCGACAACATCTCACGAAATATCGGAGCTAAGTATCACAGACTCTTTATTACCTTGCTTGCACTCACGCTTTGACGAATAATTGATGAATAACTATTAATAAACATGTTCTTTTGTGGATTACTTATACAGATAGAGACTTCATATTGTGCACAATCTGAAGGTTAGGATTCGTACGGGACCTTTGAGCTCATCTCACGGAGCGTCGTGATTGTCTACTGCCAGAGAGGTTGGCTGGGAAACAGGACTGCCAGGGGGCGGTGTACCTGATGTACGATACCATTGCGTCTGCCAGGTCAGTGAACGCTTGGTGTACAGAGCGTAGAGCCGGAAGGCTGCGTGGGCGAGGGGTCTGAAAGATGACAAGCGCTCCCCATGCGCAGATCACGATGGCCCACGATCGGATCTGCTCCCGTGCGAATCCCCTCGCCACCTGATACAGGACTCGGACCAGGTGTCGCCGCTTCCGTGGGCCGGTACAAGGGCGGTAGGGGGTACACTCAGGTGGTATTAAGTTAAATATAGCTCGACGTAAATGTATGTATAGTTCACCGCAACCCCCACAAGCTTCCCGACATAGTTAGCTCGTTGGTAACGCTGCAAGTTTCTTAGTGTGCGTGAAAAATTAATAGACCTTTTTATAATTTTTTAGTTAATCCGCCGTAACGTTACATATTCTGTGAAAATTTCAACTGGATATCTATTACGGTTCGTAAGATACAACCGTTTAAAGGTAGGACCGACAGACAGATGGGACAGACAGACAGGACCTAAGTCACGTCGGTCGCGGGGGTGGAGGGTATCGAATGCCGCTTGTGATTGGAGACTCAAAAGTCATTCATAGGCACTCATAGGTGATGACTTGATGAGTTAGTGGCTAAGAAACTTCTCAGTCTCGAACACAGTAGCAAGTCTAAGTTTCTACAGGATTCATTTCGGAAAATGTGCATCGGAGCTACATGAACTTATTCTACCATCTCCTTTCTACTGCAGAACAAGTAGGAAACCGGCCCAATACCACCCATTATGGATTTTCTTTGGATACGTACCAATTAGTACCAAAGGTTTCGCTTCTACATTTCTAATCCACACGGGCAAGGATTGGAACAACCTGCTAGCTTTGTTATTTTCTGAGAGATATAATCTAGGCCTTTTCAAGGTCAGAGTAAATGGGTATCTTCTAAATCTGCGTGCTTCATCTTCGACTACATCGGCGCTTACCAACAGGCGAGTTGGAGGTCAAACGCGGATTTATCAGCGGTAAAAAAAAAAACTATTTGCGCCTATGATTGGCCCGTTTGAAAAAGATTATGCTGATTTTTTTTTTATGATTTCATCGCGGGGGGAAAGGACTAGCTATGTCAAGTGGTTATATCGTCATTGCATATCTCTCTTGTTTATCTGATTTGAGGACAGAACCAACTGTGACTACAGAATGGTCCCTGTTTCCTGTCAGAATGGATCAGACCCTGGATCGGACTTCAAGCAGCATTAAAAGTTGCCTCTACGTTATTTTGTCACCATCACATGCTTGTAAACAATGAGTAAACATACTGAAATAACGTCAGACTTTACGTACCTAGTAAATGCCTCATTACGCGGTGACTGCGGTAACACCTGACACTTCAAGCCTATCTAAGTACATAATATTATCTACAGCGACCAACTTAGGTATAGTGTAGACTTGAGTTGAAAGGAAAAGCCACCATCGTATTTTCTATGCATAATTATCTATTCAGCGTAGGTAGGCCTCCCACTAGATGGACCGATGACATAGTGAGAGTCGCTGGCATACAGTGGATGCAAAAGGCAGACTGTCGTTCAGAGGGGGAGGCCTATGTTCAGCAGTGGACGTCTTCTGGCTGATGATGATGATGATGAATTATCTATTTAAGAAACTGATTTCAATAATAATCAATTCAAAAATCCGACTTTAAAATGAGTAAATACGCAATTTTATTTACTTGGATGACTTAATTTTTTTTCCAGTTATTTTCATCTAAGTACATAATATTAATCTACAGCGATCAACTTACATAATGTAGAGTTGAAAGAAAAGCCACCGTAATAGTTTCCATACATAATTATCAATTAAAAAAACAGACTTCAAAATTAGTAAATACCTACGCAGTTTTGTTTACTTGGATGACATGTTTTTTCCGGTTATTTTGATTTAAAAACCATACTACTTACATAACCGATTTTGATTCTATGGACGAATTTCTATGGACCAATCTGAAAGGGGATTCAACCTGTGATTCAACACGGGAATGCAGCCAGCGTTCTTGGCACTTTACCACACGGACAAAATCTTGTTTTTTATTTTTGATTATATTAGTGATAATTAGTAATAATTAAGGCTTTTTTATTTTCTTTATTTGCTATACAGTACCTTTTTGTACTTAAATTAATTAATTAATCATTACAAGACACGATTAGATATCTGAAAGTATATCCTTTCAAGAATCAGTTTAAAAAAAGGCAATCTGAGGTAACAAATAAATAAATAAAACTATAAAAATATGACTAAATTGAAAACCCCCTCTTTTTTGAAGTCGGCTAAAACAAATAGGCTTCTTTGGAAAATATTAGCTTTTGCCTTCATTAAACCAAATCTGCAGATAAGTTGGTCATACACCTGCAGTCCTACTTGTTTTAAGCGATTCTGTTTAGGTGATTGAGAAAAGTTACGCGACCGCGCACTATGCTGTTTCGAGCCCGCGTTAAGAGCTTTTTCTTTTTAAATTTAATAATAGGCTTGCGTTTGACCGCCAACTCGCCTGATGTAAAGCGACGATGCAGTCTACGATGGAGCACGCTTGCCGTAGCCGTATAATTTATTTACATTTGCAGTATTGATAGTCCCACGTTGTTTGAATCGTCTATTAGCTCTGCAGCAGGTGCCCTGGTTAGTTAATTGGATACTTGGACGTAGCTCAATTAGGTTGGCAATTGGTTGGCAATTTTCCGGAAGCGATGAAAATATTTTAGTTAATTATTATAAACTGCTTTATCATATTCACGGTTGGATGGTCCAACTAGAATTGTGAGATAATTGCACAGCACTTTTATCACCCAGGTGATCAAAGTGGAATAGACCTCTTTGCAGTACTCACTGGGTATAGACTCTTTTTAGGGTTCCATACTCCGTACCCAAAGGGTAAAAACGGGACCCTATTACTAAGTCCGATGTCTGTCCCACCATTTTTTGATCGAAGGTCCTTCGAAACGTAATAGCAAATACAGTAATAGTAGATAGCACAGTAAAAAAATATCGGAAAATTTACGCTTAAAGGACGTGAAGTTTAAGCGTATCCAGTTTAGAATGATATAATAGCAAAAAAAGTCTTCACAGAGCGGCGATCGGTGGATATGGTTTGGCGTAAAATAACCGAGAAAAGCCTACGTATTTACAATACATATCTTTGCTCTTGCACGCGCGTTATTTTGCGCAGGTACTTGCACCGTTTGCAAGGCGTATAATTGTTCAGTGGTAGGTATATTATACCCTCAGATCAGACAAACATGGGGGATACAAATAGTACAACTTTCGACTTAGTACAAATATCGTTTATGTTCTAATGTCCGTTTTTCATGCACTTTTTCCATTGTATCCGTAAACCGTTTAACGCAAAAACTGTGTCAAAACAGTGGCAAAAAGGCCTACTGTGTACCTACGGCACACTGACTCATTTATCATGCACACCAGTGTGGAAATATCTTAGACGCACACTATGAAACTTTAAGTGACACAAATTAACCTAAGTTATAGTCCACATACGTAGTGATTATATGCTCTTTGGTCCACATCCTAAAATAAAGGGCGGTAAAGTCGTCTACATGGTGAGTTTGGTTAAAAGCAACAAGTCCGATTTAGGACTTGCGTTCGCCTCCGCCACGCTACCTTACCATATCTCCCTTGTAAGTCTGATCTGATGGTATATGGTTCAACCATTTGAAATATTCATATAATTATTTTATTTATATTACACGGGAAATACTCACGTAAGATAAAGCCGGTTACTCCGACTATAGTTTCAACCGCGTTAGACGGCGTTTTTTTCCCCCGTGTAATATAAATAAAATGTGTGAAAACCACGTCAGTTTCAATAATATAATTATTATTTGAATATTATTCGTGATGTAATTTTCATAATACTTCAATTAACCTTTCTTCGTCACCAGACAAGCGTGAGCCATACTCGCGGTATTTAGGCCAACAGAGCGCCATAGCATCGCCACGGCTCTAACTCAAGAAAATCTATTTTTTCTCGCGCTCACTAATCATGAGAAATCTTCGCTTCTAGCACACTTCTAGTCACTCGAATGCACGCTGCACTTTCATTTTACTTATTCGGTTATTTTGGTCTGCGCTTATCGTTTTTCGGATGACGCACTATGATGCAGCGGGACAGTGAAAAGTGTGGAAACGGGCCGTTGCGTCCGAAAATATAGGCAACTATATATAGTTGGGGAGGGAATGACAGAGGTGGACAAACTAGCTTCATTTGTGATTATGGAGTATTTGACTTACCAGAATCTGGCGCTCGCATGACAGCGTGTGGTGGCGGCTGCGTGTGTTCACAGTATTTTTGTTCGATCGCCGCTCGTCGCGTGCGCAGATTCCGGTCGTGTGGCGCCCGCCCGGGCGGTAAGCCGACTGGCGCGCCCCGCGCTTACACCTACGGCGGAGCATAGCGGCACTTCATTGCCACTGTATTGAGCGGCATTCTATAAAAACAACTACAAGTTTGAGTTAGATTATTGTAGTTTTATTGTAAGGTAAGTACGATGAAATATCTTACAGGCTTACACAAATATCTTATTGCCCTAAAAACAGGGTAAGAATGCACTATGTTGCGCACCTACTCTACCATTGAGTCATAAATTACATACTTGTTTTGTAACCTCACATCGTCCAAATTATCCTAAAAACAATCGTCCAGTGTAGTAGCATTTGGATTCTAAAAAGTTTTTGAGAATATTAGTATCTAAATCTATTTTCTTTGTCTTTATTTATTTTATTCGGTAATTTATTAAATATTTTTAAGGCCTTAGATGTAGTGCCAGAACTATGATTTACTATACCTATATTATATCAGTTTCTAACAGAGTACCTAAGGCCCAACGCACACTGAAGCGGCTTACAAAAGTCAATATTTCCCGGGTTTTTTCGTCACCCATCTCGACTCAGTCCTCGTAGGGCTACGTTATCATCGTGTCGGTAGCTGGAAACACAGGCGCGTTACTCGCATACCACGAAACGAAATGTAGCAGGCGCTTGTTGATGGAACTGTTTTGGCACTCGCGAATGTTTAGTGTACGATTAAGGCTGGGAATTAATGTAATCTAGTTTTACAGAAAATTTCGATCCCGGGAGTGTTACAAGGACCAATACTCATCATCATAATCAGCCTTTTAACAGTCCACTGCTGGACTTTTAGGCTAGGTACCCCCGAAAGGGTGATTGGGCCATATCCACCACGCTGGCCCAGCGTGGTTAATACTAATACTAGGTTTAAACTGGTCCCTATACCTACCTATATAGGTATTCCTAAGTGAACAGACACGTTCGAGATAGGTAAGTAATATAAGTTGGTTACACTCTTGTTCCAGCTTTCCTTTTAGTACTATGAAATCCTAAAAAGATAATCAAGTTCTGTCGGATTAGGCGCTAAAGTCCTAACTCGCCTAAAGGCGTTTAACTCTTTGAATATAGATCTACCTACAGATTTATACCAATCTATACAATATTATAAAGAGGAAAGATTTGTATGTATGTTTGTAACGAATTGGCTCAAAAAGTACTGCATGGACCGATTTTAAAAATTCTTTCACCATTTGAATGCTACATTATCACTGATTAATATAGGCTTTTTTAATAGGCTATATAACTATACCCGTGCGGAGCCGGGGCGGACCGCTAGTCTATACTAATATTATAAAGAGGAAAGATTTTATTGTTTGTTTGTTTGCATTGAATAGGCTCCGAAACTACTGAACCGATTTGAAAAATTCTTTCACTGTTGGGATGCTGCACTTTCCCCGGTTGACATAGGCTATATATCCCGGCTTCGCCCGTGCGAAGCAGGGGCGGCCTACTAGTATACGATAGAGGTTGAAAAACTAAATCCCGACTAAGTACATATTTATATATATAATTTTTCTTTTAATGTGCTAAGCCTTTTCAATTGATAGGTACCTAACAAGGCATCATATTTTTTTTTAATGACCTTATGTTCTCTAGAGGGCGCCATATTCAATTTAATGTGACGTCACATAGCCTATAACTAGCGGACGATCAAGACGATCTCTACGATACCTCATAAGTCTAATTATAACAACCCTCCTTTGCTTTGTTTCGCCGTAGTCGGGTAAATTAAAACACAAGAATGTCTCTCTAGTGTCATTTCATTAAACAAAATAAACTTATGGGACATTTCATACAAACCTACCCGTTATACATTTACCCTTATATGCACAAACACTCAATAAACTCTATTCATGTTATAGAACAGATTATTTTATCAAGTATTTATGTATTAAAGGGTTAGGAGCGTTATCGCTGAATACATTGGAATTAATTTCACTGAAAAACCCAAATCGAAACCTGTGTGAAAAACATCGCTCAGTAGACTTCAACAGCGGACCAACCACAGACATATCCAAGTAGACGCCACAAGTCGACCTACCTTGCATGTCATATTTCAATACAACTACAATATATTGTCGTAGTTGAGTCCGGCTAAAACCAGTATACTCAATAGACGCCGCGACAACACGTGTCAATTTAAAACGAAAATGGGCAATTCGGGAATATTTTGCACACACGGTCATCTGATCCCAAACTAAGCAAAGCTTATAATATGGCTGCCATAGATAGAGACTAAAGAGACATAATTTTTTTTTAAATACATACTTAAATAGATATTAACACCCAGATATAGAACAAACACAAATGTTCATCACATAAATGTTTGTCCTAGGTGGAAATCGAACCCACGCCCCCAAGCGCAGAAGGCGTTTACTACCACGTAGACTAACGGGGCTATGAAATTGTGCAATACTGAGTTGTAAGAATACCACAAATAGAGTTGACCGACAGAATAAAGTTTTTTTTTCACAGGTAAATTTGACACGCTTAGCTTTCATACAGTTTGGACCACTTGTGTTTGTGGAGTATACTTAGATATAGGTCTGTGGGACCAACTAATTGAAATAATTGAAATGTGGCCGTGTCAGCCGTGTGTCACCAAATGACCACACGTAGAATGACCCTGTGAACTGCCGGTAGGGTTGCCAGATCCTGGTTTATCAATTCCTGGACATTTCTGGGTTCTGGAACGGGCGTTAGTAGTTAGTTTAGGTCCACACGGGTCCATGTCGACCGGTATGGTTACTATACTCTTAGACCTTGTAAGGAGTTGGGCGTAAGGCCCCACCATACGCCCAACTCCTTACGCGGTCTCAAACTAACGTTAAATCAGCGCAGTTCGGAAAATCACGCAAACGTGAACCATAACGTGCCCAGATACGGTTGACTAAATCATTAAGTGTTTGTCCTAAAGAAATTCACGAATTCCAGGACAGTAAAGTGAAATTACTGGACACTGGACAAGATACCTCATTCCGGGACTATCCCGGATTTCCCGGGTGTCTGGCAACCCTACCTGGGCCCTGATTCTGTAACTACAAACACGCACGTAACGCGCCGTGTTAAGTTTCCCTCTAAAAGAGTGTCTTTATTCCTAGGGAATAGAGTCCAAATTTTAAGAGGTTAACTTAACGCGGCGCGTTACGTGCGTGTTAAAGTTACGGAATCATGGCCCTGCCGGGCTAACATGCACCGCGACAAAATCTTGTCGTCACTTTGTCGAGCAAGAACGTGACAAGGTGCCTACGGTTTCGTATACGCCTGTCTCGCTTTGGCCCGTTAAATAGTCGACAAATGTTGTCGCGGCGCGCATGTTAAGTGCCTAGCAGACGTGTGGATTTGGTTGACGGACCGCCATCTGACCGACGGAGAGAAAGAGTGAGAATAAAATATTTCTCTCTCTTTCTCTCCCGTTGGCCAGACGGCGGTTGAGGTCAACCAAATCCATACGTCTGTTAGTACTATTAGACCGGCAAGCATTCCTTGGTAGTTACATTTTCTCATAAATATTACATTTTAATGCTTTGCTTTTAGTTAAGGTGGTGTTGAGTGGGTCAATATTAGGTGGGCGATGACCTTGTACAAAAAAAATCGTTCGAGGATTAATATATCAAATGTTTAATAGAAGTTTGAGCTTCTCCAGGCCTAGCATGGGCTGTGGATAAATTGTCTTTTCACCGTTTTTATCCACGCCTAGACGCGACAAAGCTAGAATATGGATACGTTTGTCTTTTTCTTGCGGGATAAAAACGGTGGAAAGACAATTTATGCCCACGGGCCGTGCTAAGCCTGCAGAAGAGATAATTTCTCTCATGCTATTGTCATTGTCAATGTCATTTTCATACAATTTCATCTTACCGCAGGCGTGAACGCTAACAGTGTGTGGCTCTTATCTAGACCCCCTGCAGGCCTAGCACGGGCCGTGGACATATTGTCTTTCCACCGTTTTTATCCTACGAGAAAAAGACAAATGTATCCATATTCTAGCTTTGTCGCGTCTAGGCGTGGATAAAAACGGTGGAAAGACAATTTATCCACAGCCCTTGCTAAGCCTGCAGGACTACATTATGATACCCTTGGATGTAGTACAGAGCCTAGTACTTCGACCATGATAACACCTTAATAGCAACGCCATCTAGAGACGATTGTGTGATTTAACTTATTTCTGAAATGTGCACCAATCCAATGTGTTGAATGACAACCACTTACACACTATTTATATACAATATTACACATAAGACGCAATCGAATGACAAACTATACGGAAATTATAGTTTATAGTTCTTACAGAATAACAGCTCAATATACTGGGTTACCCGGAAAGAGTGTAGTAAGCCGAAACGGGTCTATAGTACTCGTCAATATGAACAACTTGCTAAGGGAGCAACTCTGAAATCGCGAGAAAAATATCATTTGTTTCATAGAAAACGGTCATTGGCACTCAACAAAATGTATGGAACACCTGATATGGAAACTATTTTTTCTCGATTTCTGCGGACCCCTTTCGGCGTAGTACCCCCTTTCCGCGGAACCCAGTAGAGTGAAGCGCGCACCCTTTCTCCTGATCCCTTACCTCTATTAATAAACGCTATGATAATCATTTTAAAGTTATATGCAAACTTTAGAAGGGGGATGATTTTCTTGGGTGGGGGGGGGGGAGTGCGCCTCGAGGTGGCGAGTTACTTTTTGGTTGGGAAGCTCTTTGAACTAGCACTTACACTCTCCTATGGACCATCTTCATTGCCCCCAACCCCCCCCCCCATCCCCAACCCCCCTCCCCCAGCCGTACCTGGCGCTGTCCTTGTAAGTGAACATAATAACGTCACATGAACCGAACATTTGAGAAAAAATAAACAAAAACGAATGTTTTGTCACTTAACTTTTATTTAATGTTTGTATGTACTGTGAGCTATAAAAACATTGCACTCTTGCTCTTAGAAACTAACTTACATTTCCTTTGTCTGGTTCTCTCGCGCGACAATTTCCGTTAGAGAGAATTCGACAAAACATCAGTGTAAGTACCGTTCTTTATCGTACGTCAAAGACAGTTGAGATCATCAAATTCGATAACATCATCACATCATCAGCCATTAAATGTCCACTGCTGAACAAGGCCTCCCTCTTAGAGAGGAGTGTTGCCATAATCCCCACGCTTGGCAGGCGGCTTGGGGATCGCAGTACGTTCACCGTGTACTAATAGGATGCTGCTGCCCATCCTCCGGTGGTTCTGGTCGCAGTTTTAGGACATACCCGGGTCCAAATTCGATAAAATGCCATCTAATTAGTACTCGCTATGATCGATTCTATTGCATTTTATCGAATTTGCCGATCGATGAAGAACGGTACTTGCACTGGAGTTGTAAGAAGAATATACACATATCGTCACCTTAGAGTGAAAACCTCGGAAAAGCAATTTTGGTCATTTCCTTATTAATACATTTCTGGGAAGAAAACCTCGCAAAGCATGTATTAATAAGGAAATTACCAAAATTGCATTCCCGAGGTTTTCACTCTAAGGTGACGATAATGTAACGTTCCTAAGATAGTAAGCGATTAGGAGAAAAGGTGCCTATTCATGGATACGGCTGTCTGTTACTGTCAAATCAAGCTTACCAACTTACAATGGTCTACGATACAAATATATACGCTAAACAATTTGGTCTAATTATAATTATAAAAACAATAAAATATTGCAAAGATGGTTTTGATAATTGTTAATCCAATATGAAAGGTCGCATATTGAAATTTAATTTCTTTATTTTGGACTTAGGGCTTGACGGCTACCAGTTTAGGTGATGAGAAAAGTTGCGCGACCGCAAACCGTATCACAGCGCGTTAAGGTTCCCGTTCGCGTGATTTTCCGAACTGCGCTGTTTCAGCGCTAATTCGAGCCCGCGTTATGAGTTAGTCGTAAGGCCCCTGAAGCCATACTCACAATAGCCATAGAGCAGTTTAAACAGGCCCTCGATTCTAATAAAGAAATTGTTTTTAAATTGTAATTGTTTCAAATTTTTTTTTTACTAAGTGCCTCGAAACTTACAAATTAATTATTTTTTTTATACTAGAAAAATACCACCACCTAATATTATAACTTAGTATAAAACAAACTGTCTATTTTGAGGCAATTATTCAAAAAATAAAATTGAAACAATTACAATTTAAAAATAATTTCTTTAGTATAATCGGGGGCCTGCGGCCTTATTATAGAAGTTTGATTGTGATCGAGATTGCATGCCGTCCCGTTCGCATCTACTTAGGGAGCGTTCAAGTATTATGTAACGCAATTTATGAAGATTTTTGACCCCCCCACTCCCCTCTTGTAACGCACCGTAACGTTTTTCTGTACCCCCTCTCTAAACGTTACGTAACACTCAAGTGATCATTTTTACCCTAAAGTCGTAAAAAGTTATGTAATAGTTTTTACACTTGGTATAGTTTTAATCTACTAAATAAAACAAGAGAATTTTAATTAGCAACACCGGCATATTTTTTTTTTTATATCGGTAGCTCATTCCACAACCTTACCACGGTAAATATCCCGTAAGTAATCATATAACTTTACCTGCATATTTTGTTAATTTTTTATAAATTTTTTAGAAACAATGTTACGTAACGTGTTGTAAGAAAGACCCCCTCCCGCCCCTGTAACGCATCGTAACGTCCCCCCCCCCCCCCCAAATTGCGTTACGTAATACTTGAACTCTCCCTTACTCGCACCACGTGCGTAAGTGAAATGGCACGCAATCGCGATCACAATCCGAATCATCTATAATAATGCATCTGGCTTGTGCAATAGCTATCGTGTTATACCGCTCACATCGTCTAACGCTAGTTGACATGCAAAATGTATTAAAACTAGTTAAAAATACAGGGTGTTATTTTAGACGACGGACATATTCGAAGACATCATTGTACCAGCGAAACAATTTCACTGCTTTGTAAATGATTGTACTCATCATTATGATAAACAATTTTTACTTTGGGACCAACGCAGGGGCCTTACGGGTATCTGTTTTATGCGATTCTGTTTAGGTGATGTGAAAAGTTGCGCTACCGCGAACCGTATCTCGGCGTGTTATAGTTCAATTTCGCGTGATTTTCTGAACTGCGCTGTTTAAGCGCTAATTCGTGCCCGCGTTAAGACTTAGTAAGGCCCACGAAAGGCTCCTGAAATGAACTGGGAAAAATGTTTATAATGATAAGTACAATCATGGAATATGTGCATTGTCTGTACAGGGTTACGCAGAAAGGGTATGCTAAGCCGAAAGGACGACATTATACTCTACATTATGTAGTTTTTACTATAGGGTATTTACTATATATTTACGTTCCATACGCTTTGTCGAGTGTAACTAACATTGTTTTCAGACGGCAGCTTTTTTCACGATTTTATGGTCGGCCCCATAGTGAAGTTATTCACAGTAATTAGTATAATAACCTCGTTTCGGCTTAGTACACCCTTTCTGGGTAAACCCCGTAGATACATAAATACAAAACAAACTTAGCAAGACCATCTTGAATGATAATACATTGAGATTTCCGACTTAGGTATGTACATAAAACTCAAGGAACTGATTAAAAAGCTACGAAACCCCAATTTAAGTTGGCCTCAAATGTAATTAACTAAAATTGGTCTAAGGAATGTGTCTAACTAAATAAAACTAATAAAAATACGCTAATCAACACTAATACTATAGTCACAATGTTCAAAAATAAATAACTAATTAATCATATTCTATCGGAAACATTCAGATACAAGTCCTATAGAGTCACAATATCTCAATGTAAACAGTCAAAAAGCGTCCGAGCGTCATTGTACATACATTGTATCAATTATATACTTCACAATGACACATTTACTCCAATTTAGACGTTATTACGCTTGCATAGTGTTCAAGTTGTCCGCTATGTCATCGTAGCTCTAGCATCGCGCGGCGTTGTATTCGGATCGCGGTTACCTTCTAACTAACCAAAATGCCGGCGATTCGTAATGAGCGCAGAGTTTTGGTTCGGACATTTTTTTGGCACGATTGTGACTCTATATGTATTGTATCTCGATGATCAGAAACCATTGCTAGTCGTTTTTTCAAATTGTCAGTTGTCAAAATTAATTTCAATGAGTAAACTTTTAACAATCAATGTTAAAGCTTTTTAAAACCGTAATTACTAAAAATGTATTGCATATAACTATATGTATGAGGTTGGCCGGTTGAACTTTTATATATACAGGGTTACGCATAGACTGTAACAAGCCGAAAGGAGGTCATTGTAGTTATCTTAATATGAACAACTTTTACCATGGGACCAACACAGAAATCGTGAAAAATATATCTGCTGTTCCATACATTTTGTAGTGTCAATAACCGTTTTCTATGGAACCGCTTTTTTTTCGCTATACGGGGTGTCAGGGGAACACTCTCGAAGGCAAAAGAAGGTTATTGTACTCATCATCATGAATAACTTTTACTATGGGACCAGCCCTGAAATCGCGAAAAAAATATCAGCTGTTCTATAGAAAACGGTAATTGACACTCGACAAAATGTATGGAACAGCTGTTTTTTTTTTCGCGATTTCAGGGTTTGTCCCATAGTAAAAGTTGTTCATAATGATGAGTACAATTACCTTCTTTTGGCTTCGAGAGTGTTCCCCTTACACCCTGTATAGGGTTGGTCCAATAGTTAAAAAAAAACATAATGATGAGTACAGTGACCTCTTTTCGGCTTAGTACAGTCTATATGCGTAACCCTATAGTATGAGGTTGGTCGGTTGAATTTTTTATACATAGTGCGAGCATAGCAAAACTCGGTCGAACCATTTATTTGCTTTGACAGCTGCAATAACATTGTAAAAATCTGAATGAAGCTGGCGGCCAAGCGCAAGCCTTATAAAAAAAAATCTTTTAATATTACACTGTATAGAGCACAGACCTAAATCCAAGTAGACGCCACAAGTCGATATAGTCAACATATATGATTAATTGTCATAATTGAGTCCGGCTAAAATCAGTCTGCTAAATGAGCGCCGCGGGAACACGTGTCAGTTTTAAACGAAAATTGGTAATCGTACAATACTGAGTTGTAAGAATACCGCAAATAAAGTTGACCGATAGAATAAAGATATTTATTTACACCACCATAAAGATATTTATTTTGGTTTATTTTATGTACCGACCGTTTTTCAATTTCTTTAGTCCTGTCCATCCAAAGGTTGCCCGGAAGAAATAGCTTAAGGCGATAAGGCCGCCCATTATACTGCCGTATATTTTATTTTTATGTTGGTTTAAGTTTCATTTGTATTTTCGGTGTGTAATAAAGAAATATTGTATTGTATTGTATTTTCACTTTTACCAACACTTAATATCAAAACACGCTTAGTTTTCATACAGTTTGGACCGCTTGTGAAGTCTACTTAGATATAGGTCTGTGGTATACCAGCTAAAATCTTAAGTTACAAATAGCTAGTAAAAGTGCTCAGAAATTTAGTGATTTCGTTCTGCTTTTTACAATGTTATAGCAACCTGTCAGAAGCATTCTTTCAGCGGCTGCACATCAGCTATGCTATCGCCACTTTGACATCTGCCAGCCCTAATTTAACAAATATAATCTTCATTAATTGATATAGCTTGTTTTTTATTCTCACATACACTCCCATAGTAAGTCCTTGGGGCCTTAAATTTACATTTTATCCTATTATAGGTACTGCCGGCCGATTATGCATTACTTCAAAGTTAAATTGCATTTCGTTTGATTAGAAATTCAATTCAATAACCTAACTAAATATCATATAAATCTCTACTTAGTATAAATTGAAGTCGCTTTCCGCGTCTGTATGTCTGTATGGCCGCTAACTCCTCCTAAACCACGCAACGGATTTTGATGCGGTTTTCACCATCAGTTAGATACATTTTCACAGAAAGGTTTATGTATATATAACTAGCGACCCGCCCAGGCTTCGCACGTTAATTACACCCGTGCGAAGCCGGGCGGGCGGGTCGCTAGTATAGTAATAATTTTAACATAACTTGTGACATAAATGTAAATGCATGTTAATTTTTATGTCAATCGTCATCTTTATCAGCCTGTCACGTTCCCACTGCTAGTGGGAACTCTCCCACGAGAGAGAGAGAGAGAGAGAGAGACAGAGGGTGGGCCCTAATCCACCATGCTGGCTCAGTGCATAATGGTGAATGTCATACGTTCCTTCACCGTTGTTGAGAGATGGCATCGCAACTGCACATAACATATTTAAGTACTAAATAAATTCAGTAATCAGTGCAGAGCCGAGTATCGAACTGGGTGATGTCAGATTGTAAAGCGCACATGTAATTTTGGGATCAGACTATTTTATACTATTTTTTGGTCAGGAAATGGTACCAAATGTAATTTAAAAGTTACATAATTAATTATGTCCTACCTCTCCATACTAAGTCTCCCCCGGTTACTGGGCTAATGCTACCGCCCGGCCACCATCTCTCTCATTCATTCATGATAATAGATAATTTAAATTTAAACTCTTTCTTTTAGAGAACTCTCTAGACTTGCTTTGCTCGGTCAATAATTCTCAGGTGGTAACTAAAGTTGGCGGCAAATCAATTGATCGCATTGCGATTGAATTTTGAAGTAAAGCATAATCAACCTGCCGGTCAAGTTAAGAAACTCACTAATATAACTATGTAATACGTAAATTAAGCAGTTTTAAAACTAATAATAATTCATACCTGTGCTTATTAAATGCTGTACAAACTTCTATAGACTACACAATCTTTTCCGGAGAACACACATTATATTTAAGATACAGTTCAATAAATTAGTTAATCTGTGGTATACAATAGATGTATATGGGGTGTAAGGGGAACACTCTCGAAGCCAAAAGAAGGTATGTTTTAAATTAAAAAAAAAAAAAAAAAAAAAAAAATTAAAAAAAAGAAAAGAAGGTAATTGTACTCATCAATATGAACCACTTTTAGTATGGGATCAAACCTGAAATCGCAAAAAAAAATTGCTGTTCCATACATTTTGTCGAGTGTCAATGACTGTTTTCTATAGAACAGCTGATATTTTTTTCGCGATTTCAGGGTTGGTCCCATAGTATAAGTTGTTCATAATGATGAGTACAATTACCTTCTTTTGGCATCGAGAGTATTCCCCTTACACCCCGTATAGTCATTGGCAAAAGAATTAGTTGCAACATACAATGGAGCAGGTTTTCTTCTGTATTCTTTAAAATAAAACTAAATTTACCTAGTGATTTTTTCTTGTCTAGTAGACTGAGATGAAATATAATCTTAGAGCTTTAGTTAAGAAAATAGAACAGAATCGACTGCATTCATTTTTTATTTACTTTTGTGTCCTAAAGCAATATTGGATGGTGGCATTCCAATTAGACATTGAAAGAGGCCCAGTATAAGGGCTGAGCTGTACGGAGCGGTATTGACTGATGCAATAGGCACAATGACTAATTTTCAAAATAAGAAAAGAATAATTTAGCAGAAATATTTTAATTTTTGGAAATAATAGAAGCTAAGAACATCTAAGAACAATCTTTGATGTTCTTAGCTTCCATTATTTCCAAAAAATAACATAACATTTATATTTAGATATATAGAAGCTAAGAACATCAAAGAACAATCTTTCATGTTCTCAGCTTCCATTATTTCCAAAAAACAACATTATAACATTTATATTTAGAAATATAGAAGCTAAGAACATCAAAGAACAATCTTTGATGTTCTTAGCTTCCATTATTTCAAAAAAATAACATTATAACATTATTATTTAGAAATATAGAAGCTAAGAACATCAAAGAACAGACTTTGATGTTCTTAGCTTCTATTATTTCTAAAAACAACATTATAACATAATTTTTTGGAAATATAGAAGCTAAGAACATCAAAGAAGTCTTTGATGTTCTTACCTTCCATTATTTCTAAAAAACAACATTATAACATTAATATTTGGAAATATAGAAGCTAAGAACACCAAAGAACAGTCTTTGATGTTCTTAGCTTCCATTATTTCCAAAAAACAACATTATAACATTAATATTTGGAAATATAGAAGCTAAGAACACCAAAGAACAGTCTTTGATGTTCTTAGCTTCCATTATTTCCAAAAAACAACATTATAACATTAATATTTGGAAATATAGAAGCTAAGAACATCAAAGAACAGTCTTTGATGTTCTTAGCTTCCATTATTTCCAAAAAATAATATTATAACATAAATATTTGGAAATAATAGAAGCTAAGAACATCAAAGAACAGTCTTTGATGTTCTTAGCTTCTATTATTTCCAAAAAACAACATTTGTCTGCATAATTAATCTTTTCTTATTTTGTTTTCGCGCTAAAAAGGCGCAGGCGACGGCGTCTGCTTGTGACGTCATGATCTTAAACAGTCTTCAAAGTCAACAAGTACCGAACTTTCTGCAGACTTACAAACAAAACGGTGCGCGGTGTTTGTTTTCAAAATCGCGACATCATCGCAACTTTAGCTTTAATTGGCGTTACAATTATAATAGCGGCTGTATTTTAAATTTATCTAATTATAATATTAATCTCTTTAACTATTAGTTTATGTCTTTTGTGAAGAAGCCTCACATCTCCGCCAATGTGACTTAGATAGCCCGTCAAACGCAAGGATTTGGTACGATTTTGTACTGTTAGCCGGTAGATACCAATGTAAGATAGCCCGTTGGTCCAGTTGGTAGTGAACCTGCCTTCTGCGCTTGGGGGTGTGGGTTCGATTCCCACATAGGGCAAACATTTATGTGATGAACATTTGTGTTTGTTCTATATCTGGGTCTAATATCTATTTAAGTATGAATTCCAAAATATATATGTATGTTTATCAGTCTCTGGCAACCATATCACGAGTTTTGCTTAGTTTGGGGTCAGACGACCGTATGTGCAAAAATGTAAAAAAAAACGATTTTACTTTTATAAATATATTTTTTGTTACTGTCATTATGCCTATTGTACGAATAAATTACGTCACACACTGTCTATTTTGTGCACTTCTGTTGGTTAATGATTTTTATTGTTAATAGGCTTTTGCTTGACCAACACCTTGTCTCATGTTAAGCGGTGATGCGGTCTACAATAGAGCATTGTTGCCTAGAAGAAACCGATTCACTCAAAACTTAGACATCGCAAGACTTAACACCCAGATTGTAACTATCGGGAACACCCATATCTAATGAAATTCAAATTATTTTAACATATTATGTACAGCTGCTTTCAGATTCTGTGCATACCGGCCTTAAATCAACAGCACCATTGGGTCATGTCATACAGGGTTATTTTAATTTTTTTAAATCCACAGGCTGCTTTCAACATCTACACTTAACAAGTTCTTCATACTTTTGTTTCATGAGTTTTCACAAAACACATCTGTAAATCTGCAAAGCTTTTAATCAATTAAAAATAACCCTGTATAGGTATTTTGCCAACTCATCGCCTTCATAGTTATTTAGATTAATACTGTATGTAGACAGACATAAGGCATTCCATAAATTCTTCAAGTGCAAAGCTAGTTTTTGACAAGAGTGCTAATGTAAAGGTCTATTCAAATAAAAGTGATATTCGCCGACGCTATGTGTAGTGTAGTGGTAGTTGTACGAGAAAATTTTCGCCTAGAACGGTTTCAAAATCTAATATGGGAATTTTCCATACCCTCTTGATATAATTGTACGAGAAAATTTTCCGCTATAACGGTTTCAAAAGTCTAATATGGGAATTTTGCATACCCTCTTGACATATTTGTAAGAAAACTTTTCGGCTAGAACGGTTTCAAAATCTCAAATGAGAATTTTTATACCCTCTTGATATTTCTACGGGCTGAAAATTGTTTTTCTAATTGTACCAACTCAATGGTACTAACATATACTAATACTATATACTTCGCACCAGTGACCTCAGACGCACGACGATTTTGATGGTGCGCGGTCGTCGCCACTTTTAAAAGGACACTTACAGAAACAAAGATACTTATAAAACATGAACACATATCTCGCAAGTATAAGCATTTTTTTTTATAAATAATAGGCTTGCGCTTGACCGCCAACTCGCCTGATGTTAAGCGAACCCCGAACCTTTCTCAAACGTGACAAACTTCGGCAAATTGTTGGGGTTGTCACAGGTCACTGCCTCTTAAACAAACACCATTTTAAAATTGGGGTTACTGAGAGTCCCTATGTAAAGGGAGACTGGAGACTGATGAAACGGCCGCACATATGCTGCTGGAGTGCAGCAGCGTGGCAGAACAACGAAACACTATCCTCGGATCACCGAGGACACTCTGAGAGGCCTGCGCAGGCATAAGCGAGCTGCTGGCTTTCCTGGAGGAGACCGGGTGGCTGAATTAGCTGCGGCCAGGTGACGCAAAATGGGCCAGTAAATGGACTAGTTGCGGAAAATGCCCGCTAAACAAGTAAGTAACCCGAACCATTATGAATATTTAAGAAAAAATAATACTTTCGCGATTATAAACATGACCGACGATAAATACCGATAGGCAATTAAAAACATGTATTGTGAGGGAATCAGAGAACTTTCTTTTGATATTTAGTTCTGACTCAATTTGACTTCGCTACTCATAACAGCAGCGAATGTCGCAATTCTAAATAGACCTTAACATTAATTGTCACTTCTGCATACAGTCATCAATAAATAAATCACTTTTACTGTCAGTTTCTCACGCAAATCCCTTTATGTATAAGTTTGATACAAGTAATTTTTCTAAACCTTACTTTATTTCAGTGTCACAGTATCTTAGATTATGAGTCAATAGCCTTATTCAAAACTTTTGACAGGCCTATTTTGGGCTAAATGTGCTCTCTTTTTCACACATGACAATCCAAAAAAAATAGTACTGACAAAAAGGATTAGACCAAAGATCAAACCGTGGTAGAAATGATTTGTTTATGAGTTTTCTGTAGTTAAGTCATGTTCAACAGGCCGACAAGTTTTTAAGAGTGCAATCCTGAATAGCAAATACTTTTTAGGTAAGCCTGCTCTATTGTATAACGCAACATAACTGCAGTCCGCTCTCTCTCTGGACAAAGTACATTTACAGCTAAAATAGGCATGTGTCCCAATGTTTAATTTATTACAAATAACAGGCTTAGCGATGAATATAACTAAATACATTACACATACTGAAATAATAATTTTAATTGGCTGATAAATCTCTGAGATATGAGCGTTTAAAGTTTTAGGTGGGGGATAGGGAGGAGATGCTCTATCCCTTTCTCGCAAAGCGTATGTTAGTATAGCATTTGTATGGTGCACCTGAGGCGTGACATCACGGCTCAGTATAGTGCGTTCTCTGTCTAGCATGAAATTAAAATGCTTATATCTTATTTATTTTTGAACTAATTTTAATTTTGTTTTCGTTGATGTGCTCTATTTATGATCAGCTTTTTTATCAGGTAATAAAAAAATATTAGTCATCATCCCTATTGGCTTATCAAACATTTGTGAATAAGGTCATTTAGCAAACTTTGCAAATATATATTACACCACTCTCAAGCAACACATGTTGACATCACTTGCCGTGCCATCACTATCATTGTCACTATATCACTATCACTGTACTACTGTCACTGGTCGACGTCACCGCCCGTCCCGTCAATCATGTGCTGGCAGTGAGCCCCAGGGCGGCTGAGAGCAGTCGGACCACATTCTTCTGTTCGTTAGGATCTTTTTCTGTAAATTAAAAATAACATGGTAAGGTAAGACTTTAGGCTCGGTCCAAGCATTTATTTGATCTAACAGCTTTTTTTATCTTGGCGTCGCACGTCTGGTGTCCACACCTACGAGCACCTAGGACAGACATTTATGTGATGAACATTTGTGTTTGTTCTATATCTGGTTGTTAATATTTATTTAGGTATGTATTTGAAACTATATATGTTTATCAGTCTCTGGCAGCCATATCACAAGGTTTGCTTAGTTTGGGGACAGATTACTAAGTGTGCATAAAATGTCCCGAATATTTATTTGTGTATTTCCTAATGTCAAGTATTGAGATTTTTTCAAGTTTAAATATCGTCAAACGGGGCATAGTCCGAGCATAGCAAGTCACTGTCATGGGAGACCCCACTACAGGATTCTGTATCCAATCACATCAGCCACCGCATCACACATGTTTTATTTGTGATTTTTCTAATTAGAGTTGTAAAAGAAACATATAGTCGAAATGATAACCTCCTCCTTTTTGAAGTCGGTTAAAAATAAAACTTACCATCGGTGCCAGTGACATGTTTTTCTAAATTGAGTTTTTCCTGTGCAACTTGATAGATGCCTTCCTCGATGGTTCCGGCGCTCAGTAGCCGATAGATGGTCACTGGTCTAGTCTGGCCCATCCTGTGACATCTGGAATGAAATAGACCAGTATCTTCAGATAAATCGCAAATATGTATTGAAAAATCCTATTTTGGATCCATAGGATTATCAAGATGTTTCAATTACAAGCACTTCTCCACAATTGAATACCATCCATACATCCATATAGGCTTGAGTAATTTTAAGTTGAACTTTGTAAAGGCTTTGCTTGGCCTAGGACTTTGCTGTAGCACTTCGCTATAGCAAAGCATATAGGGTTACGCATATAGACTGTACTGAGCCGTAAGGAGGTCATTGTAGTCATCATTACGAACAACTTTTACTATGGATGCTTCCATACTGAAACCGCGAAAAAAATATCAGCTGTTCCATAAAAAACGGTCATTGACACTCAACAAAATATATGGAACAGCTGATTTTATTTCGTGATTTCAGGGTTGATCTCATATTAAAATTTGTTCATAATGATGATTATAATGACTTCCTTTCAGTGTCGATTTTTCGCACTTGCTCTGGCATCCCGATAGAAAAATGGGCAGAAGGGAATTAGATCATGCAGATCCTATAGAGATCATCATCATAATTAGCCCTTTAACAGTCCACTGCTGGACTTTTAGCCTACCCCCGAAAGGGTGATTGGGCCATATCCACCACGCTGGCCCAGTGCGGATTGGTGGATTCCCATACACCATTGAATTCCTTCTCCGTACGTATGCAGGTTTCCTCACGATGTTTTCCTTCACCGAAAAGCCAGTGGTATGAAAATTCGTACATAAGCTCCAAAGAGCTCATTGGTACGGGCCCGGGGTTTGAACCCGCGGTCTCCCAAATGGGCTATCACGGCTTATAGAGATAACTCTGTTAAATATGACTCACCTATCCTCAGCTTGCTTGTCATTGTAAGGGTTGAAGTCGATGTCGTGTATGATAACAGTGTCGGCCGCGGTGAGGTTGATGCCTAAGCCGCCCGCCTTCGTCGACAGAAGGAATATGAAGATGTCTTCTTGATTGTACAGGTTTATGAGATCTTGTCTGTGGAAAGAAATACATATTTTGAGTAAAGTTATATGATTATTTACTGGATATTTACCGTGGTAAGGTTTTGGAACGAGCTCCCGATATTTCGGCGCAGTTACATGCACCATGTTCACAGGAAGACTTAAGAATGCGGGTGGTTGGTCATATAACTTTAGTGAACAACCGTGATAGTTTAAAACAGTGTTTTATATTTTGAGTATTTTTTATATTTTTTTAAATAAATAATAGGCTTGCGTATGACCACCATCACGCCTGATGTTAAGCGATGATGGTCTACGTTGGAGCACGCTTGCCTAGAAGAAACCGATTCACTCGTGATTTAAAGACATCCTGATTGTAACCATCGGGGAACACCCATTCAGGCAGCACATTCCACAGACTAGCAGTTCGCATAATAAATGTGGAATCAAAGCGCTTCTTACGGGTTTTCGGAATATCAACCATAAAGCGGTGACGATTTTTCGTTCCCGCTCTGGCAGTCCGATAGAAAAATGGGCAGGAGGGAATTAGATCGTGCAGATCCGATGCACACTCTCCGAAATGTATCCGATAAAAAACCGAAAGACTAGCGACTTTACGTCGACTACTACTTTATTACTTCTTAGTCGTGCACTCTTGGCAGTGTGGTCGTGATTGCGGTGATACAACAAGGCTCCTCGCTGTCGTCTTCGTCTCTTTCCAGGGGGATTAGACAAGACCCACTTTCTGTTAGCGTTAACGCCTGCGGAAAGATGACATTGTATGAAAATGACATTGACGATGACATTAGCTTGAGAGATGTTATCTCAAGCTAATGTAATTTTCATACAATTTCATCTTTCCGCAGGCGTTGACGCTAACAGAAAGTGGGTCTTGTCTAACCCCTCTGGGCTGTCGCTCGTCTCGCAATGCTTCTTGATTACGAATTTTGAGTACATTTATTGTAAGAGTACTATGTTCGTGCGGGTTTTTTGTTTGTGCTAAAAATTACTCATCAAAACCATTCCAAAAAGCCCCAACACGATAGGGTTATCCTTCCGACTCCATCATCAGAAAAGCTCCATGGTATGTACCATATTAATACCATACCATACTGTCAACCAAGTTACATGGGTGTACCAAGTTTCAACTCAATAGCCCTTCCGTCAATAGCGTCCAGTTGGAAGTGAATCTGCCTTCTGAGCTTGGGGGCGTGAATACGATTCCCACCTAGGACAAACATTTATGCGATGAACATTTGTGTTTGTTCTATATTTGGGTGTTAATATCTATTTAAGTATGTATTTAAAACTATATGTATGTTTATCAGTATCTGGCAGCCATATCACAAGCTTTGCTTAGTTTGGGGTCAGATGACCGTGTGTGCAAAAAATGTCCCGAATATTTATTTTATATTTATTTTACATACATACATTTACTTATTAACATGTGGTTAAATAAAAACTTGTAATAAAAAAAGCATCTCGTCTCATATTGTATTATTTTCCCAAACTTGTGTATTTTCGAGTGTTAAAATAATGGTGGATTATTATTTAATGAGTGTTGGTGGAAGTCAAAGATAATAATAACCATTTGATCGCGCACGAGTCATAATTTGCTTGTGCAAGATGTCAGCCACGTCGGTCGCGGAGGTGTCGTATGGCGCTTGTGATTGGAGACTCGAAAAGTCATTCATTCAATTCGCGCCTAGGATTGGCCCGCTCAAAAAAGGTTAAGGTGAAAAAGTGTAACTTTGGCTTACGGCGGGGTAAAGGATGAGTCATGTGGTGGAAGTTCTCGAGTGTGGGTAAAGTGTTGTTATCAAAGCTCCAGCTTGTAAAGTTTCCACTTTACTAGGGCATGACTCTGACTTGACCTCGACATACTTGGCATGACTGACTTGTTTGACTACATTTCATCAAACCTGATAACAGTTAATTATGTGTATATATATGAAATAATTAAATAATCAATATAAATAAAAAAGTTTAATACTTGACACTGGCAAATTCACAGGAATGCGAAGCCAAACTCTTCACAGAGGAAAGAATAAAAAGAAAACTGCACCTGTCAGTGACGGCAGTGGAGCCATCGAGTCGCAAGTAGCGGTAACGTCGCAGCCGCAGGTACGGCTCCAGGATGTCCAGCATCATGGTGAACTGGCTGAAGAGGAGCACGCGATGACCTTCCTCCTTCAGCTGCGGCAGCATCGCGTCTAACTTGCTGAACTTGCCCGAGTCCAGGATTAAGGCGTCGGGAACTTTGTACGAGGCTATGCACTGTGGATTTGATTAGGAAGAGATTTAGACATCTCTATCCCTATATCTTTAGCTGTCAATCGCAACCGTAACTGGTTGTTTCATCAAATTGTATGAAAATGACATTAGCTTGAGAGAACATCTCTCAAGCTAATGTCATTGTCAATGTCATTTTAATACAATTTCATCTTTCCGCAGGCGTTAACGCCAACAGAAAGTGGGTCTTGTCTAAACCCCCTGGTTACCGGATTGGTGTTTGATATGTTGAAAATAACAGGGTTATAGTGAGCTTATAAAGTACTGAGATGTACCGGGTTAGGCTTTTTTTACGCGGCCAAGCGCAAGCCTAATAGATAGGCTTGCGCTTGGCCGCCATCTCGCCTGACGTTAAGCGATGATGCGGTCTACAATGGAACACGCTTGTCTAGAAGAAACCGATTCACTCTCGATTTGAAGACACCCAGATTGTAACTCACGGGTAATTAGTTCAAAAATAAATCAGTTGTAATTTAATTTCATGCTAGACAGAGAGCGCACTATACTGAGCTATGACGTCACGCATTAGCGCTATACAAATGCTATACTAACACACACTTTGCGAGAAAGGGACAGAGTAACCCTTCTCTATCCTCACCTAAAAATTTAAACGCTTAAATCTCAATATAGCATAAATCGCAATGGAGATTTATCAACCAATTTAATTTATTATTTCAGTATGTGTAATTTATTTAGTTATATTCATAGCTAAGCCTGTTATTTGTAGTAAATTTAACATTAGGATACATGCCTATTGTGAACATTTTAATTTCGTTTACAGTGATGTAAACGAAATTAAAATGTTCTGCTCTCTCCGGCTCTACTTAAAACTGGCTTTTTATAAAACAATAAATATAATCAGTGACTTGATACTTGAGTGGAATCATCATCATCATCATTTCAGACATAGGACGTCCACTGCTGGACATAGGCCTCCCTCATCGATCTCCAAAAGGGCTGGTTGGTAGCGGCCTGTATCCAGCGTTTCCCTGCGGTCTCTTTTAGGTCGTCTGTCCATCTTGTGGGTGGACGTCCTACGCTGCGTTGAGTGGGATACTTCATCATCATCATCGTCATCATCAGCCAGAAGACGTCCACTGCTGAACATAGGCCTCCAAACTGAACGACAGCCTGCCTTTTGCATCCACTGGATGCCAGCGACTCTCACTATGTCGTCGGTCCACTATGTCGTGGGATACTTATCCCAGTAAAATGTAGTCGGTTTCTGAGGGAAATCCACGTGGGGCGTAGCCCAACATCTAGAATTAACAAAAAGACTTACCGCATGCTCCAGAGCAAGCTGGTGAATCTGAAAGTCAGACATACAGAGCAGGTCTTGGAACGCGTAGTGCTCGTTCTTCTCTTTATAGTTAGGATCCTTGGCGAGCCGCGCGGCTATCTTCTGCAGCTGCTGAGGTTGGTAGTGGAAACGGAGCAGCAGGGGGTGGTTGGCCAGCTTCCGCATGTCCATCATCATCGACATCCCACTGTTCTCTGTTGTCGAGTGGATCTGGAATAATGATAATGGGGATTGTTATTTTTTTTTTTTTATAATAGATAGTCTTGCACTTGGCCGCCATCTCGCGGGTAAACGCAAGCCTATATTTTATTATATTTTACAAGGAAAACACACATCACATCATCAGCCATTAAACGTCCACTGCTGGACAAAGGCCTCCCTCTTAGAGGGGTGTTGCCATAATCCCCACGCTTGGCAGGCGGCTTGGGGATCGCAGTACGTTCACCGTGTACTAATCGGTGGTTCTGGTCGCAGTTTTAGGATGTAAGGAAAACATACAGCTACTAATTATTAATACAGTAGATATGAGATAAACAGTTACACAAAAGCCAAAAACATGTTTTCACTAATACAAAGTAGAAATAGTGTAAATGCCCCGTTGCAACACCAACTAGGGCCTGGATAGATAAATAGTAATTGGAAAACAAACATTCGAAGTCTTTAACATAAGAGATAATAAATTACTTTACTTACCAGAAAAAATAAATAACACAAATTACAAATATATTAAACTTAATACAAATGAAATTTGTTTTTTTTTTAGATTTAATTTTACGTTTTTTTGCCATTTTATTTTTAGTATTATCAAGTTTCATCACTCCTTACTAATACAGTAGAATTCATATATAACGACTTCGCTTATAACGACTAACCTATTTTAGCGACGATATTGTTTACTCAAATTAGGTTTCATAATAAATGTACTCAAAAATTAATCCTGCCGTTTTGTGCGTCATCCGGTTAGTACGACATAGTATAGCCGGTCCCTTGAAGGTCGTTTTAACCAGATTCTACTGTATTATAAAAGCGAATGTAACTCTGTCTCTCTGTCTGGATGTTTGTTCGCTTTTCACTAAACGATCTTAACGAAATTTGGCAGGAGGATAGTATGCATCATGAAGACAGACATAGGGTACTTTGCCCCCCAAAATATGCGGAAAATTGGAAAAACGCTGGTAACACCGCAGGACTAAACTAGTATACTATATACACATCAATTTTTATAAAAAAATATGGGCTGATGACGAATATTTTTGATTAAATATTATTGACCATTATTTAACCTCAAATGACGTCAGCGTTGGCGTTATGTTGAAATTTTTCTTAGCCGTTAACACAAACAAAAAAAAAGCTTAATCACTGTGCAACTTATGACATTGACAGATGAAAATATGACAGATTTTTTTGTATAGACATCTACACGAACTAATGCCAATAATGCCAATGGTGACGTCAACAAAAAAAAATACAATTTTATATATATATTTTTAAAGAACTACTATATAAGGAAAACAAATTTATTCAAATTAAATTTATTCAAAAATTTAATTATTATCTTAAAGTAGTCTATATTTTTTGAAATAACAAAACTATAAGGTCAGAAAATTTGGGCAATCCCCATTGACCCAATGAAAACCAACATTACTTGCTGGGTTGTCTCCGACAATAAACCGATCAGCTCCTTCTACTGTACCTTCTGTTACGGAGACATGTGCACTAGCTCGGTAAAGTTAGTCTTCTTAGGAAGGTCAAAGAAGACCAAGTAAGGCTTTGAACACTTACCAGTCCATCGGTAGCCTTGAACCCAGCGATCAGATCATCATACTGTCCTTTCTGTTTCGAAGACATAGGCACCAGCTCGGTAAAGTTAGTCTTCTTTGGAAGGTCTTGGAGGACATCCCTCTTCAGTCTCCGGAGTACGAATGGCTTCATGATGCGCTTGGCTTGGATGATCTGGCCCTTTTCGAACGCAGGCTCCTCTTCTTTTTTGTTATCTTCATCTTTGTTGGCGGCTGATTTTGTGGTTTTCGCTTTCTGTGAAAAAAAAAAAGAAAGATTTTTATTAGATCTCAAAATTGGTTTTGCCACGGTCATGTCACGGTTTAAAGGTTTTTTTGTGTGGTATAAAATAACTTGAATGTGAATTTTCAAAAAGTGTAAAAACTATGTTCTATCAGAATACAAACTAACTAAATTTTGTACTAACATTAATTTCTTACCCCCCCCCCCCCCTAGAATACAAACTAACCCCCCTATTAGTAAACGTAGAGTAGCCTCGGAATAGTTACACCGCCTTTTGTCATTTACGATCGAGTTCAAAATTTGAAAGAGAGAAAAAGACAAGAGGCGGTGTAACTATTCCGAGGCTACTCTACGTTTACTAATAGGGGGGTTAGTTTGTATTCTAGGGGGGGTAAGAAATTAAAGTTAGTACAAAATTTAAAAATGTCAATACATCTTTTAATTTGATAAAAAAAAAAAACAAGAAATAAAAATTGCAAGATGGAGTAAACCAACATGGAAACAAGCAAAAACTGTTGCTTCACAGAATTTTAAGGAAACCCGCAATTTTTTTTAGAATGACAATTTAAAATTAAAATAAGTTAAAAAAAATACTTTACGGAGAACAGGCAGAAATTTATTCATATTTCTATTTGTTTTTGTTCCTTACAAAACTGACACAGAGACACTGAGATACAATTCCTATAGTCACAATCTCTCAGTGGAAACAGTCAAAAAACGTCCGAGCGTCATCTAAACTAATATTATAAAGAGGAAAGATTTGTATGTAATGAATGTTTCTTTTTTTTTGTTCCTTACAAAACTGACACAGAGACATCGAGATACAATTCCTATAGTCACAATCTCTCAGTGAAAACAGTCAAAAACGTCCGAGCGTCATCTAAACTAATATTATAAAGAGGAAAGATTTGTATGTAAGTATGTTTGTAACGAATTGGCTCAAAAAGTACTGGACCGATTTTAAAAATTCTTTCACCATTTGAATGCTACTTTGTCACCTATTAATATAGGCTATTTTAATAGGCTATATAACTATACCCGTGCGGAGCCGGGGCGGACCGCTAGTTGTATATACATTGTATCAATTATCTACTTCACAATGCCACATTTACTCCAATTTAGACGTTACATCGCTTGCATAGTGTTCAAGTTGTCCGCTATGTCATCGTAGTTCTGGCATCGCGCGGCGTTGTAGTTGGATCGCGGTTACCTTGTAACTAACCAAAAAGTCTGCGCAATTCGTAGCGTGCGCCGAGTTTAGTTTTTTTGGCACGATTGTGAATCTATAATTGTGTATCTCGATGCACAGAGACCAAAAATATGTAATTTTTAATACCACAGACAAGACACTTTTACAAAGATAGCTAGCTCTGTAACTTACCGAGTTCTTCTGGAAGAGACTCTTGAGATCGTCGGTCTTCCCGGAGAACATGTGCGGCATCACGAAGCAGAGAAGCGACATCAGCTCTAACAAGTTGTTCTGGAGTGGCGTGCCGGTCAGCAGCAGACGGTGTTTAGACTAGAAAGAAATGTCACATTAAGGCAGGGCGTAAACGTGGACACTTTTGTGTCTTGTGTCGGATACAAGCTACCAATGAATATTTGATTTCTATATAAACAGTATGAAATCAGCCACTCTCTGCGCAGACTTTGTGTCCAGTTGCTGTGGACACTTTTGTGTCTTGTGTCGGATACAAGCTACCAATGAATATTTGATTTCTATAAAAACAGTATGAAATCAGCAACTCTTTGCTCAGACTTTGTGTCCAGTTGCTGTGGACACTTTTGTGTCTTGTGTCCTTTCACTGTTGGGAAGCTAGACTATCGCCGGGTGACTTAGGCTATATATGTATACCCGTGCGAAGCTAGGGCGGACTGCTAGTATTATATAAAAATAGAAAAAAAATGTGTCATATAAGTCAAAGGAGGTTGCTGTCGCATCCAAGGAGGTTGCTTCAAGGAGGCTTATAACGCGGGGCGCAGCTAAACGTCTATAATATATAAACAGTAAATTAGTGTGTAACAATAATTAAAATAGAATATTTTTTTAGGGTTACCTTTATTTTGAGCAGGTTGTCGTACCGCTGTGTAGACATATTTTTGAGCATATGCGCCTCGTCGTATATGACGTAGTGCATCGGCGTCACGCGGAACATCTTGCGCTCCTCGGGACAACTGCTTACCATCGTGTACCTGCCGAATATGCACAACATAAGTCATCATCATAATCATTTCAGCTATAGGACGTCCACTGCTGGTTTGCACGGTGTTCGGAGGAGGTGAAAATAACTCTCTTTAGAGCTTATTGCACTTCCTTCTATGCTTGCAGCCTGTGGGCTGACTATACGCAAAGATCGTACAGCGTCCTGCGCGTCCAGTTTGATAACGCGTTCAGGATGTTGGTGGGGCTCCGCCCGCTATTGCAGAGCGTCGACAATGTTCGCGTGCGCACGCGTGGATTGCTTCTACACCACAATGCGTAAGCGAGCGACGTCACTGGTGCGGCGCGTGCGGGGGAGCCACAACAGCATGCTGGCCGCGATAGCAGGTAGGGTAGATTGCCCTTACATAAATCATTGTTGCAGCCTACACGTTGCACACTGCACACAGTAAGACCTAATTAATTAATGTAAGGGTAGGTACTGATATGCATGACTATGACTTTGACATAATTAATTTATTGTATAATGTTGACATTTTTAGTTTGATTATTTTAAATTTCAATTGGTATTAATTATTGTTAATGTAATGTGACTAGCTACTATTTTTTTTTCTATTAATATTATTTTGTGATTTGTATGAGTCTATGTTACTTGAAAATAAATGTTTTTTTTATATTTTATTATAGGCCTCCCCCATCGATCTCCAATAGTGTCGGTTGGAAGCGGCCTGTATCCAGCCCCAGCACAACATAAGTTACTTTATTTTAGAAACAGAAACGTGGATATTCGCCAAAGAACCAGAGTCACCGACATAGCTGTGAAAATTTGCAAGTTGAAGTGGCAATGGGCAGGCCCGATCGCTCGAAGAACCGATAACCGATGGGGAAGAAAGGTTCTTGAGTGGAGACCACGAACCGGAAGATGCATCGTAGGTAGGCCTCCCACTAGATGGACCGACGACAATGTGATAGTCGCTGGCATAAAGTGGATGCAAAAGGCAGGCTGGCGTTTAGTGTGGAGGTTAAAGGGGGAGGCCTATGTTCAGTGGACGTCTTCCGGCTGATGATGATGATGATGAATTTTATTTTATAGCCTTCTATGCTGGTCAAGTTTCTTGCTTCTCGTCTTGCAACGATGTGTAATTTTACTGTAAAATTAATTAATTATTATACTTTTGTAATTAAAATATTTTAGATGTCAGATGTTTATAATATTACTAGTAGGCCGCCCCGGCTTCGCACGGGCGAAGCCGGGATATATAGCCTATGTCAACCGGGGATAGTGAAGCATCCCAACAGTGAAAGAATTTTTCAAATCGGTTCAGTAGTTTCGGAGCCTATTCAATACAAACAAACAAACAAACAATCAAATCTTTCCTCTTTATAATATCAGTATAGATTAAATAGTCATTGACATCAACTCCGCTGTATTCTTTGCCAACTTGCCAACAACTAAGTACATCATCAGTCATTAAATGTCCACTGCTGAACAAGGCCTCCCTCTTAGAGAGGGGTGTTGCCATAATCCCCACGCTTGGCAGGCGGCTTGGAGATCGCAGTACGTTCACCGTGTACTAACAGAACGCTGCTGCCCATACTCCGGTGGTTCTGGTCGCAGTTTTAGGACATACCAGGGTCCACAACATAAGTATTAGGGCTCAAATACAGATTTTTTTAAAGTAATAGGCTTGCGTTTGACCACCACGGTCTATGAGCATGCTTGCCTAGTAGAAAACTGATTCACTCATCCTTAGAGGACAGCTAGATTGAAAAATTCCGAAATCCGATCCGAATATCTGAAATCTTCACCAGGTTATGACTATACCTGTACTATACTAGTGACCTCCCGTCACCACTCGTGGCCACCGTGGAAATGATTAAATCGACTCCGGGACCTAGTTGAGAGTTTGTTTTTGTTGACGGAGGGGAAATCTTTAAAAGATACCCAGCTGCATTGGGGTGAAGCCGGGCTATGTGAGATTGCACCCACTAAAACCCCCTCGGTGGCTGACCTCTGTGCCAGACGGAGGGTACCGGGATGTCCATAGGAACGCACCGGTATAGCAGCGCTGGCCCTAGCCTTTGATCAAAGTAGGGCAAGATTATCGTTCGGCTCGTTTCATTACTGAAAACTGAGAACGATGGAGGACGCTCCTCCATCGTAGACCGCATCATCGCTTAACATCAGTAAGTAATTTAGGTTCGTAGTCTGAGGAATTGTGCATCCTAAATTTATCACATACTAGCTGCGCCCCGCGGTTGGTATGGTAAAACTTACGTGGTAAGCACGACGTCATATTTGTCTAAGTTCCGCGCGTACTCGATCCGCAGCTGGCGCCGCTCGTCGGGGTTGCCGTAGTACTTGCTCACGCGCAGGCTGGGGCTCCACCGAGACAGCTCCGTGCTCCAGTTGTCTGACGAAGACATCACCATGTTAGAGAGAGATGGGGAATAATCTGCAGACACCAGATACAGATTTCCGCGGAGAGGGTGTATTAAGCCCAAAGGGTCCGTTATACTTGTGTTCTATAGTTTTATTTATTACAAACTAGCGACCCGCCCCAGCTTCGCACGGGTGTAATTTACGTGCAAAGCCGGGGCGGGTCGCTAGTTATACATATAAAAAAACTTTCGTCGTGCGAAAAACACCCGTGCGAAGCCGGGCGAGCGGGTCACTATTATTGTATAATAAAAATTAAACTAAGTCTTACCAAGAGTAGAAGCCGGCACAACAATCAAATGCGTGCCCTTAGCCTGGTGGGTTTCCTTCAAGTGTGTCAGGAAGGCAATGACCTGCACAGTCTTGCCGAGACCCATCTCATCTGCCAGGATACCCGACACGCCTTGCTTGTGCAGCACAGCCAGCCAGTTCAGACCAACCAGCTGATACGGGGCTAGCTTTAGACTGAAACAACATATTTTCTTGTTAAATAACTGTATTAACAGAAAATGCAAAGCGCAAAGCAAAGCGACACGCGCGCATGCATTCACCTTAAAAAGGACCGTCGAATGCGGTTGAAACTATAGTCGGAGTAACCGGTTTAATTTTACGTGAGTGATTCCCGTGTAATATAAATAAAATGTATTAACAGTAATTTATTTTAGGTACGATACAGTAGGTACGAAAAATGTGACACGCTTAGTTTACATACAGTTTGGAGCGCTTGTGAAGTCTACTTAGATATAGGTCTGTGGTGTATAATGATGATGAGAAGCAGTCTAGCTGTTGAGGTGACGTGGATTAAAAAGGCAGTGTTGCCTCATGCAGCCCGGTAGCGATTCTAGTTTCTTCTCTTGGGTACTGTTCATCATCATCATCATTTCAGACCAAAGATCAAAGACGACTGTAAGCATGCTAAAGCTGCTTTCCCAATTCTTGACAGGAAGATCACCAACAACCTAATGAAGTTGCAACGACAGGACCTTCGCCTTATAGTAGGCCTTATAACCGGTCATTGCAACTTGAATAGTCACTTGTATAAGCTAGGAGCCACGGACAGTCCACTGTGTCGTGGCTGCATGAAAGAGAACGAAACTGTAGAGCATGTGCTGTGGCATTGTGAAGCCACAGAAGAAACTAGAATCGCTACCGGGTTGTATGAAGCACCATTGCCTTCTTCATCCACGTCGCCACAACGGCTGGATTGCTTTTCATCATCATTATTTTCATTACCATCTACGCCACTGGAGCAACTGTGCCAGCGCCCCAGAGCCTCACTCCGATATTTCAAGGAGTTGGGTTGGCTCGGGTAGGTGCTGGTAGGGGGAAATGCACAATACACCCCAAGCGGGACGTCAGTGCAGGACTTATCGCCCCCATCTCGAATAAGAATAAGAATAAGATCATCATTTCAGCCATAGCACGTCCACTGCTGGACATAGACCTCCCCCATCAATCTCCAAAAGAGGCCCAGCGTTTCCCTGCCTCTTTTAGGTCGTCTGTCCATCTTGTGGGTGGACGTCCTACGCTACGCTTACCGGTCCGTGGTCTCTATTCCAGAACTTTTCGGCCCCATCGGCCATCTGTTCTGCGTGATATGTGCCCTGCCCACTGCCACTTTAACTTGCTGATCTGGTGGGCTGTATCGGTGACGTTCGTTCGTTGGTTACTGTTCAACAGTCTCTATTGAAACACTGTAGATACCTGGCTGCCAGTGAAGGGGGTTGCGAGAGCCGCCCGGCGCCGGCAGCCACCGCCGCCTCCAGCTGTTGAGCGAGCCCCACGCACTTCTTCATCAGCCGCTGGATGTTGTTCCGAGTGGTCAGCAGCTCTTGGGTTGAGTTTAACAGCTCTGTGCTGAGACCCTTGTTGGTGTTGAACTTTTCTACCTGTGGGAAGATTTTATTTTTGTAGTTTTAGATTTTTTTTGTAAATTTTTTAGCCTTTCTGTCCTATTCCTGGGCAAAGACCTCCCTTCCTATTTTTCACTTCTCCCTACATGGTTACGCTTGAAGACTGAAACGTTTCGTTAAATAAAAAATTACATTTCTTGATGTCAAACTCCACAGAAGCCCCTGTTAAAGCCACTACCACTTTATTGGGGGTTGTGTTTGACTTGACTGTGAGTCTGTGACTTACTTTGCTTAATTCTGACTATGACTTGTTTGACGCTATTTTAATACTATGTAAACTTGTTTAATATTACGACTGAAGGACTGTGTATACAGTCATGAAAAAAATTAACAAAAAAAAAACTAATGTTCTTTTAGGAGAAATGTGTGGTATAATTATATACTCCGCCAGCTATAGCGCTCCGAGACAAAAGGTCACGTGGGTGACACGCACCTACGTCATCGATGTCATGGATACACGTACACGTGCATAAGCAAGAGCAGAATAAGTTATTTACAACAAGTTCGAGAGAGATGACGATACACGAAACAATGGCGGAATCTCTATGAGACAGCTGATTTTCTGTGTTAGCACTAGCGTGAAATTATAACTCCTCAATCTTCGTGGGAATCCAATAAATCAATGTGGTTTTGATATAAATAATGTGTTTAATACATTAAATTCAGGCTTAATTATAATTGCTTTGCTTGAGCGGACGAACCAAATGATAATTGAAATGCTTCTTATATTTTATTTAATACATTATTAAAGAAATTGTTTCCCAATATCTGTGTTTGTTGCAATAAAGTGGCAACTGAACAGTGACGTAATTGGGTGTCAGTGCCCGGAGCGCTAGACCTTGTTTTCTTGGATCATGGGAGAATGGTGAGGTAGGTGGCCATAGCAATAAAATTTCTACATACTTCACGTAGATCATATTGGTATACCTACTATTTCTATGTGAACTTACCATATCCAGCCATCCTTTGAACGGCCTAAGTGCCATAATCGCCTCAGCCTTCTTCTGAGAGCATCCACTGAGCAAAGACAGCTCTGCCATGTTACTAGTGTTGAGGAATTCAAATACTTTCTTCTTGTCGCCCAGGAGGTCATTTGTTATTTCATTATCTGAATCGTCACTGAAATGAATGAGTTTGTATTATTATATTTGACATGCCGTGGTAGCCTATTTGGGACACCGCTAGATTTAAGAGAGTGATGTCGCAGGTACAAATCCCGGGCCCGTACCAATGAGCTCTTTGAAGTTTATGTACGGATTTTCAGTGAAGGAAAACATTATTAGGAAACCTGCATACGTACAGAGAAGAAATTCAATGACGTATGTGAATCCACTAACCCGCAAGTCAGCGTGGTGGACATGGCCTAATCGCCCTTTCGGGGGTAGGCCAAAGTCCAGCAGTGGACTATTAAAAGGCTGATTATGATTATGGATCAACTTTTAAAACCTCGCATATTTTATTTTGTATTTAGATTACATACATAATCGATATTTTGTTTATTATTATAGACACCACTCTCTAACACTCATCTCACTCGACTTACAATTGTTGCCTGTGATGTCATAAGGACATTCAACCTAAATTGATAGCCCTGTTGGCCCAGGTTACCCTGTTTCGGTAGTGGCTTTCTGCGCTTGGGGCGTGGGTTCGATTCCCACCTAGGACATACACTCATGTGATGAACATTTGTGTTTGTTCTATCTGGGTGTTAATATCTACTTATGTATTATAAATATATGTATTTATATCAGTCTCTGGCAGCCATATTACAAGCTTTGCTTAGTTTGGGGTCAGATGACCGATGATGGTGGTTTCAGGGTTGGTTCCATAGTAAAAGTTGTTCATAATGATGAGTACAATGACCTCCTTCCGGCTTAGTACAGTCTATATGCGTAACCCTTGCATTGGGTGTCTTCAAGTCGAGAGTGAAGAGGTTTCTTCTAGGCAAGCGTGCTCCATCGTAGGCCGCATCATGGCTTAACATCAGGCGAGTTGGCGGCCAAGTGCAAGCCTATTTATAATTTTTTTTTAAACCCTGTATAAAAGCAATACACAACTTTGCTTACCTATCATAAACCCTGTCATCTTTCCCCTTCTTGACACCATAATCATCGTCTTCACTGCCACTGCTGCCTCTCCTAGCCCTTCCTCCTTTATTAATAACACCCGGCAATGTCCTCATCACCACTAACTTCTGATTCCCAACAGAACTCGCTACTAATCGTACTACTTGATTATTAGTGTTTATAGGTTTCTGGGGTTGTGCCTGGTTGCCGGAGAATCCTGGACTAGGTCTGATGTAGTTGGAAGAGTTTCCTCGTTCATTGGATTCTGGGTCGTGCTTGAGGAGCTCGTCTCGGGAGCGCTCCTCACTCCACCCTTGTTTTACTAGTGTGTTTTTTACAAACTGTAAGAGAAGATTTTTAAAATTGTATGAGTAATAGTTATAGCATTAGGGTAGGTACCTAGATACCTTGAGCCGTTCAGCATGCGCAGAGATGTTAGGTCTCTCTGTATCTTTTATCGCATATACAATGGGGAGTGTTCTAAGGAACTGTTAGATGTGATGCCGGTGTTGCGGTTTTATCGCCAGCACCGCCTGAAAGCTCATCCATTTATCAGAAATCTGTGAAAATGGTACACGGTGTGTTTTATACAATCTGCAATAAGTGAAATGAGCGGCATTTCCAAGTAACTATAAACATGGTGTTCTATAAAAGAGAATTGTTAATATTAAATTCAGCAATGTATTTGTAATGCAGTATCAGTTACAGGTATCAATAGGCAGTGGTGATCGCTTACCATCAGGTGGTCCGTTAGCTTGTTTCCCACCTATGGCATATAGAAGAATAAAAATAAGATTGTCATCAGTATTAAAGGCCTCAATGCTGTGCTGCTAGTAGCATTCCTACTAACCAATGCGACATTTTCAAGAGATGATAAAAAAATTAATTGTTCTTCCTGCAGTGCAAGTACCGTTCTTTATCGATCGTCATATTTGACAGTTGAAGTCGTTAAATTCGATAAAATTCTAATCGATGGGTAATCGCTATGATTGATTTTATGGCATTTTATCGAATTTGACGATCGATAAAGCATGGTACTTTCACTGCTGGCTTTTAAACTTAAATAACACCACTACTGTTGCAACTGTAAGCGGTGCCTATAGGTACTTATGTTAGCAGCCCAAGCAGGTAGACAGACGGCATAGGTTTGCACCCACTTGAGATTGGTTCTACATTTAAGTTCGTTAAGATTTTTAAAAGGCATTAAATAAACCTCCTTCTGAGCGGACCTCTACATCGGTTTTTAATTTAATCATAAATTAATATCACCATCGCTCCCTGAATCTTGACTAGGTTGTCGTTGGCGATGACCATATTGCAGATCGAAAGTCTGTTTCCACTCTTTTTATAAAAAAATATCTTCACTACTCACAATAGGTGAGAGATCAGGAAACATCTCCACCATGTTCCTGAATCTCCGTTCCTTTACAGAGGTAGTGATTTCACTCGGTGGGGTGGTTGGCGTGGGCACGGGTACAGGCTTCTTCGTAGGTGTGGCATCATCCGAGTCAGAGCTCTGGATTCTTATCCGTTTGTAGACCACAGGCCCATTTCGGACTACTACTTGGTTCGGCGCCAGCATTCTGATTTGTGATTCTGTAAATAATTGTAACAAGGTAATTTATTACAAATAACAGGCTTATGTGAGAGTTGCGGGCATCCAGTGGATGCAAAAGGCAGGCTGTGAAACAGCCAGAAACATGTGTGGAGGTTAAAGGGGGAGGCCTATGTTCAGCAGTGGACGTCTTCTGGCTGATGATGATGATGAACAGGCTTAACTAAGGATATAATTATATACATTACACATACTGAAAAAAAAAAAAGACTTATTAAAAATAAAAAATAAATTGGCTTTTGCCATCTCGCCTGATGTTAAGTGATGATGCGGTCTATGTTGGAGCATGCTTGCCTAGAAGAAATAGATTCAATCATGATTTGAAGACACCCAGATTGTAACCATCAGGGAACACCCATTCAGGCAGCGCATTCCACAGACTAGCAGTATGCACAATAAATGTGTGAGTTTTCGGAATATTAACCATAAAGCGGTGTCGATTTTTCGTGCCCGCTCTGGCAGTCCAATAGCACAATGGGCAGGAGGGAATTAGATAGTGCAGATCCGATGCACACTCTCCGAAATGTATCCGATAGTACTTTGACAAGAGAGGCCACTTGTTGCTTGGCGATTCCCTTCTGCGTTGCTCTAAGGCCCCAAGTAGCAGACATCCAGGCTACACTACTACATTCAACAAGCTGAAACTTTAGTTGATAACAAGTTTTTTTTTATATCGCGTCCATCCTGCTCCTCAACCAGACAATCATTGAAGACTTAATAGAATGAAACACGTTCAAGTTATTGACAATATTTTTTTGCCATGTTTTTTGGTGCTTAAGTTAGCAGCTATAAAATTTGTTATCCGGTAACTCAAAGACATTGCCGGCATTGCGACTATATATCCAGTGTAAATTTCTACTCAATAGGAACATTTCTTGCCTCAAAATATAATTGTTAAGAGGCCTATTATAAAATGTACCATTAAATTTTAAATATTTGTATTTTCGGGCATAAAATGAATAAGTAAAGTCGTAATTTTCAAGATAAATATAAAATAAGTAAACCAGAACATATTTTTTTTTATTTTATGACAGTAATTACCAAAATCCATTCTAAACTTTCTCTCTTAAAGTTTTACGAAAAACTACTTTTGTAAATTGGAGGTAACAAATGGATACGTTGAGTTTTACCAAAATCTGAAGCAGCTGCATTCAATAAAAAATACAGATCTATTTAATATAGCAACTGAATTTTCTACAGATCTTATTACCTAGTTGTAAGAAAAAATATACTAAAAATCCAGTTTTTGATGCTTTTTTTGTCAAAAAATGTGATAGGACTCTTAAAGGCTTGCAACATATTGTTTGTATGAGCATAAACTTTTATAACCACCTTCAAGTTTTTTTTGAGTCGGTGCTATGAACTGGAAGTAACAGGGCATAATGTCTATGATAAATGTTAAAAGATTTTGTCCCTTTCTAAGTCTTGTAAGGATAAGGTGTATAGAATATCAGTTTCACTGCTACTATTGAAGAGATTAATATAGTTTTGTCTTTCAAGAACTTGTGGAAGGCTTTAAATTATTTTATTTGAAATGTATTAATAGATTCCATAGTCCAGATAATATTAAAGTGTGATTTAATAATTGATTATGTACTTGTATTCAAATTTGTTTGAATTTTGCTGATATTTTGAAATAAAATTGTACTGGGTTGAGTGTTGGACATAGGTTATTATTGAGACTTTCTTTCATCATTCTGCCATCAACTTTGTATGGATACACTAATATTATAAAGACGTACAACGAAGTTTGTGAGTGGAGAAGGTAATCTCTAGAACTACTGAACTGTTTCTAAAGTTTTTAAACTGATAGAAAGCTACACTATCCCCGAGCTGAATAGGCTATGTTTTGTTAACAACGCGGGCAAAGTTGCGGGCAATAATTACGAATGATTTAGATCCGCAAACCTTCAATATTATATGGTGATAAAAAAGAAAACCTTGAATAAACCATCGCCTAACCACACGATTCCTTCGTCATGGTGGAAGGTACACGTGTAAGGTCAGTGTGCTTTATACTCGCTGATCAAGCATTTCTAGGCTACTTACGGGAATTTGAAGGAGAAGAAGTGACGGACACAGCCACCGGGCCACTAGGACCTTGAGGACCATCAGGTTTTTTCTGAAACCTATACTGCCTCAAGTAACTCAACACACTTGGACTCCTATCAGACATTTTCTGTTAAAAGAACACTTTGAAAATTTATTGACAAAATCACGTAAAAGTTCATCAATAACAATTAATAGTTTTAGAAAGATGTTACACCGTATGCACACCACGGAACAACACTAGAACACTACGGCCATTTTTATCGTTTTATCCGCGAGATTGATGTAATGGAAAATGGTCCAATCACAACTTATGACAAAATATTAAATGAACTTTTAACCAATCAAAAGCATTCATCATTATTATTAGCCAATAATAGACTTCACAATAAACTCTCCAGTTTTATTCAATGAAAACCTTTTTTTTTAAATATTTTTTTTATTTATTGGCAACTGGATACAATGTCCCTTATACCCAATATAAACCTAATAATGTATCATTGCAAGGGTAAAAAAAGTTATCTTTTCGTGTAATATTTCCATTGCAATGTGATTGAATAAAACAAAATATAAGGACGATAAAAAACCTTACATCCGTCTTACATCCTTTGATCCATGACAAAATATTGTATTGTCTTGCACTTGACTGTTACATATTCTAGCACATGCCCAGTGCCAAGCAGTATCGCAAACATCTTTTGCAAATATATTTTGTAACTGGTTTTTAACCGGTAAATTCATTCTATCTTCGGGGATCTTCGGCACAACTCTAAAGTTCAATGCTACCACACTAACGTCTTTCTTTCTATGGTTCAATTAGTTCATTCATTCATTCATTCATTTCAGTCCTGTCAAATTTTTAGGTGCGGCCATGTTGATCCGTAGTGAATAAAATTGAGATAATTTGCTTTTAGGAAAATAAAATTGACACAATATGCCCAAATGCGACCTCAAGACGAGATACATCCCCGCGACATTCGCATGGACATTACTTTTGGGCACGACGTCTCTGTTTTTTTATTTTCCGTAAGTACACAATGTCGTCGATCAAGGTATAAATTCTCAATCTTGTTCTCAATTTTGGTTTGACAACTTTCACACGAGACTTTTGATTTGTTTCTATTAATATCTTAGGGCTGCACCCTTGCGCTGTACCTGCTTACATCTCTCATGCGAGGCTAGCATTTTGATAGGCAATCATGACCTTCCTTACCTTATGTACTGGAAGCTCAAGTAGCAAGTAGTGTGGCTTACGGAGTTGTCTAGATTTGCATAGAACCACATTATCTTTAACCACTGTGGGTAAGCCTACCGAGTCACCAATCCCTCTTCCCAGTTAGATTACCAAACTTGTGATAAACAAAAGAATAATGAACAATTTTACGACTCAATATTATTTTAGTGTTATTGTTCACATTACAGGGTCTAATAGAAATTTACAGGTACTTACGTTCAAGTTTGTGCTGGCTGTGTTTTGGTTCATGAATAAATTGTTGTGAGAGTGCTGTGATTATGTCCTATTTAAACCTACTAAGTAGCTGCCAATTTACAATACTCTCTTAAAGCTCTGTCGGCACAAAGTTGCTAGTCTATTGGCTTTTTAGTGGATACATATGAGATAGTGTGCATCGGCTCTGCATGACCTAATTCCCTCCTGCCCATTTTTCTATAATACTGCCAGAGTGGGCACAAAAATTCGACACTGCTTCATGGTTGATATTCCGAAAACCCGTGAAGTGCTTTGATTCCACTTTTATTGTGCGAACTGCTAGAATGTAGAATGCACTGCCTGAATGGGTGTTCACCGATGAGCCGGTTTCTTCTAGGCAAGCATGCTCTATCATGGACAGCATCATCACTTAACATCAAGTGAGAATTTAATTTAATTGTTTATTTAAAAGAAAGGATTTTGTGAAAGGGAGAAATTTAGGGAACAAAATTAAAAGGAGCAAAAGGGGGTTGAAAGTTTAAATGAAAGTATTGGCGTACAAAGTCCTGGGCAACAGTCTATTGTTTGTATAAAAAATAAGCAAATGACCCAATGATGACAGGTGGAGTAAGGTTTTAACAGAGTGGTGGCCGAGGCAAGGTAAATAGCGTTGGTTGTTCAGCTGCAAGATGGGTCGACGATATTACTACTATTGTGGGTCAAACCTGGACTTGATTAGCACAGGACCGATGCAGATGGCATAACAAGAGAGAGGCCTATACCCAGCAGTGGGATAAGGAAGGCTGTGGATGATGATGATAATGAAATGACCCAATATGAGTCAGGGTTTAATGTCATTTTAATTGAGTTTGTAATGCATCCTATACACTAACGATACAACAATAAAGCAAGCACCTAACAGCAGGTACCTAAGTTCTCGATCAATTTCTTGATTGCTGTTGAGTCACAAGCCACTAATTAATAATTAAACTATTATTGATTGATCCACTTACCTAGTTTCTTTACCTACTTAGAAACTGTTAAAGTCCTTGCGCAAGTTCAATGTCATGTCCCAAATTGCTTTCACTTTTGCTCTTGTTGACAATATTCGAGTCATTAGGCTTTTCACTCTTTTCAGGCTATGTGCCTACTATAGTCACAGCCTAAGAAGCCTTAAAATCCATATACAGTGTAAACTCTTTATAACGAAACTCAAGGGACTGAGCATTTTTTGTTGTTATAGAGAGTTATCGTTATATGGAGTGAACAAAAAAACAACCAAATTAACAAGAATTTTTAATATGTATGTCCTAGAAAATAAATGCTTATTATAATATTAATCGTCAACACTAATCGCTTTCCGTTTACTGGTCATGTTAACAGTTTCAAAGTAGGTTTACGACTGATAATACGATAGGTACCCAGTATACTTGGTCGAAGACCATTACTTCTCAGAAAACAATAATACCGATAATAAATATTTACTGTCTAAAAATATGAACACATTTTTTCCTAATAGAGAATGGCGTATCGCTATAAAGAGTGTTTCAATATGTGGGTTTTAATGCAAACCAACCAAGTTGGGCTCACTTCAACGTTACAGGGAGTTTATTGTTATAAAAGATAACGTTATAAAGAGTTTACACTGTATATATATTTATATATATATATATATATATATTTTATGCCATAGGTGGCAAACAAGTACATGGGCCGCATGATGGTAAGCAGTCACCATCGCCTATGGATACTTGTAACACCAGAGGCATTACAAATATGTTGCCGTGCCGACCCTACTCTATTAACCCATTATGGGCTAGCGGTGCCGTACGGCATCGCCTTTACGCAGTTTTAAATTTTGCGCTCATTTTGAAATTGGAGCAATGTAGGTAGCCAACCAATCGCTGTGCCGAAGCTCGATAGACATATTATTAGGATTCAAGTGAATTTAGCAACATGTCATCGAGTAATTATAAGTTTGAACGATTCAAAATTGACTGTAGAAAAAATCGTGGCAAATTGGATGTGCGCTTCAAGTAAGTAAATCATATTTATTTATATTTTTGTGTTATATGCTAGTTATTTGTGTAATACTTATCTCGAAAGACATGATAATGTATTAATAATTCAAAACGCGTTCTTTTTTTTTCGGTTTTTGTGTAATTCAGGGTAAAACTATGAGAGTGCCAAATGGCACCGCTAGCCCGATATCGTGTCTTTTCGAAATGTATGAAATCGTTCCATAATGTGTTTAAGTAATACGTAAACCTCGATTGTAATAATTATTTAGTTATTTTATTTCGATTCAGGATTTGTACGCTTCATGAAGCATTGAAAATTTTCGAAAATGATGAAAGTTTAGAAACATTTTTAGTGTTTATTGAACCTCCGGAACCAATAATTCTTACTGACGAAGACTCAGCAGATGAAAGCGAGGGAGTTCTCGTCAACAACCTCACTGGTCGACAGCTCGGTGCTGACTGTGGAGTGTTATTGGCTCCAAGCACTTCACAGAAAGACTGCTCATTAGCACCATCGGTCACCGAACATCCAGCAATGTCATTAGCCTTAACAAGTGACATAGCTAAATGTGGTTGTGGTCGTACTCGTGGACGTACTCGTGGTAGTCACCGTGGTGGTCGCAGTCGCGGCAGTTCTCGCAGTCAGGGCAGAGGAGCAAAGTGAACCACTCAAGTATCAGTTGGAGTCAGACCAGAACGGAGTGTCGTAAGTGTGGTGATGGTGTATGTATCACTTGTAACTACCAATTTCATATGTGTTACTAAGGTATATACATAATAAAAACATTGTTAATTACGTATATGGAGTATTATTGTTATAACAATCCAATATTATCTATTTATAACATTTTAGATTGAGATACTTGATTATGTTAAGAAATATAAAAATACTACATAAGTGGCTAGCGGTGCCATATGGCATCACCCATTTTTCCAAAAACTGTGAAGTTTTTTTTATTTTTTTCGACTGTTTTATGACCAGGGAATCCATAACTACTACATATGTAAAACTCACTAAAAAGTAAGACCATAAATTAATTCAGCCCATAATGGGTTAACTCGTCTTTTGAAGAATCCTATGTTGTAGCTTCTCGGAAGACCACGTTAGGTAGCTCATTCCACATTTTGCAGGTGTGAGGCAAGAAAGATCGTGTGAATCGCACAGTGTGCGATTTCCACTGATGTATGTGTGGATGAACTTTCAGGCTGTGGGGGCTAGTACTATGATAAAACCGATGATAAAATATACAAAAGCGAAATGCTCAACATGTAATCTTGAAATAGATATGCTGTGAAAGAATTTTACGAAAGGACCGAATTAAGGGGGCAATAGGGGTAATGTTTCTATGAATATCTATGCATACGAGATCATGGGCAACATCTAGTAAATTTGTATTATTTTTATAAGGTAGTAATTTCAAAATAGTTTTCTATGAAACTGTTGTTTTATTTCGCGATTTCAGGGTTGCTCTCATAGTAAAAATCGTTTATAATGATGAGAACAATGACCTCCTTTCGGCGTAGTACCAGCATTCCATGTAACCCTGTATAATGTTCATCATCATCATCATCAGCCAGAAGACGTCCACTGCTGAACATAGGCCTCCCCCTTTAACCTCCACACTGAACGACAGCCTGCCTTTTGCATCCACTGGATGCCAGCGACTCTCACTATGTCGTCGGTCCATCTAGTGGGAGGCCTACCTACGCTGCGTCTTCCGGTTCGTGGTCTCCACTCAAGAACCTTTCTTCCCCATCGGTTATCGGTTCTTCGAGCGATGTGGCCTGCCCATTGCCACTTCAACTTGCAAATTTTAACAGCTATGTCGGTGACTCTGGTTCTTTGGCGAATATCCACGTTTCGGATTTTATCGCGCAAAGAAACTCCGAGCATAGCTCTCTCCATTGCCCGCTGAGTGACTCTGAGTTTTTCCAAAAGGCCAACAGTTAAGGACCACGTCTCATATAATGTTAGCATTTTGTTATTGATCGAGTCATCCACCTTACCTTCAGGTTGGTACTAGAAATGAAATAGTGGGTGTAAATACTTTGTGTAGGTAGTATACAAAACTAATTAGCAATAAGGTTTCTTTTCTATCCACTTAATTGCGACCTTTAGTTATACACTAAAATATGTGGGATTATAGCCACACCAGTAGTTAATTAAATAAGTTCTTTAGGGTTACGCGGAAAGGGTGTACTAAGCCGAAAGGGGTCCATAGGACCTATCATTATGAACAACTTTTACTATGGGAGCACTTCTGCCAGCTTCCTCGTTTCCTGATAGATATAATCTGAGCCTTTTCAAGGCCAGAGTGAATAGGTATATTCCAAGTCTGCGTGCTTCATCTTCGACCACATCGTCGCTCATCAACAGGCGAGTTGGTGGTCAAAGGCGGATTTATTCGCGATAAGAAAAAATAAACTGAAATTCGCGATAAAAAAGAAACTCAACTGAACTGACTGAACTTTTGACTTATATCTTCTGTTCCATAGAAAACGATCATTGACACTTCTTGGCAAAATGTATGGCACCATAATGCGGTAATGAATATCAACCATAAAGCGGTCTTGATTTTGAATGCGCGCTCTGGCAGTCCAACATGACATTTACACACACATACATCTTTGCGCGATAGAATCCTAAACGTGGACATTCGCCAAAGAACCAGAGTCACCGACATTGCTGTTAAAATTTGCAAGTTGAAGTGGCAATGGGGAAGAAAAGTTTAAGAATAAGATATATTTATTGCCAAAAAAACAAAAACAATGAACATGTACTATAAGAAACATAAGGAGAAACAACGTTTGGCAATAGGGGTAAGCTCAGCGCTGTACTGCGAGGTCCCGAAGGGTCACGCAGGGCTGGTTTTCGGCATACCCCTTTGCTCAGAAAAAAAGATGGTAGGTGAGCACTAGGCGACGGCGGGTATTACAAAATCAACTAATAATATCTGTCGTAATACACTATAATTACTACTACTACTACTATTTTCATTATCAAATATTAAATATTAGAGCACTTAGGTTTGTGTATGGTGTGTGTGTCTGTGCGTGTGTGTGTGTGTGTGTGTGTGTGTGTGTGAGCGAGTGTGCGTGTGTGACTGAGTGTGTGTGGTGTTAACGCGTAATTTTAAAAGTTGCTTCAAAGTTCTTCTTTGTATTTCATATAATAGACTTTTGTATTTTTGCTTAAAATTATCAGAATTAATTTTTTTTCTCATTGGAGGGGGCAGGTTATTCCAAATTTTAGTCGCACTGTGTTTGAAGCAGCCTTTAAATCGGGTGGTCTTGTGCTTATGGAATGATAAAGCATTCAGGGACTTAGAGCGAGTATTACACAAATGAATGTCTTTTAACCAAGTTAATTTTTCAAATAAATATTCAGGTTGTTGGGGGGCGTAGAAATGAGCATAACTAGCAGGCTGATAATGATGAATGACTTCAAAATGATTGTCGTGGTGATGCGATAGCCTCACAGTAACTTAACCTTCTCCCAGGATATTATCTCTAAACTGGGACAACCTTTTTGTTGCTGGGGTATAAATGTACTTAAAGCTGGAGCCTGCTGTGCCCTGCAGTTAATCATCTTTTAATAGAGTTTAATTTTTAGACACAACTTAAAAAACAGAAAATTTACGAAAACTCATATAAATGACTAAATAAAATTTTAAACTGAAAGACCTTTACTGAAGGGAAAGGTCCCAAGAATGCTGGCGGCATTGCCACGTTGAATGGCAATGCTCAATTTCTGGGCGAAAAAAAAACAAACACTGGACACCCGATGCCTCCACCAATTTTTCTATCGGACTTTCTGCCAGAGTGGGCCTAAAGAATCGACACCGTTTTATGGTTGATATTCCGAGAACCCGTACGAAGCGCTTTGATTCCACATTTATTGTGTGAATTGCTAATCTGTGGAATTCGCTGCCTGAGTGGGTGTTCCCCGATAGTTACAATCTGGGTGTCTTCAAGTCAAGAGTGAATAGGTTTCTTCTAGGCAAGCGTGCTCCATCGTAGGCCGCATCATCGCTTAACATCAGGCGAGTTGGCGGCCAAGCGTAAGCCTATTTATAATTTAAAAAAAACGGCTGGCCAAGTCTCGATACAGCCCCAAAGCAGCCGGCCCCCACAGACCTTTGAGAATTCAGAACTGAAGTTAAGAGTACTGAACTCTCAAAACCACGGACCCATCGTCTCCACTCCAAACGGAGTGAACATGTACACTCGGTCAAGGTGTGCATATTTGCGCCATTTAAGGTTTCGGCTTGAGCGGCGGCAGCGCTGGCCTGATCTGATCATCTTCTAATTGTTTTCAGGTGTCAATACTACGTCCAAAGGCATCCATGGGTGCCTGCATACCAAGGTGTCATAACATTTTTTGTTTTGGCCAATTTTACACTGGCCACTTTCATGGACCCGGGCGTCATACCAAAAGGTACATTTTACTTGTAATACATAATAGGCATGATGACTAATATTTAATTAATTACAAATAACCGGCTTAGCGATTAATTTAACTAAATACATTACACATACTGAAAAAATAATTTAATTTGGCTGATAAATCTCTGAGATATGAGTGTTTAAAGTTTTAGGTGGGGATAGAGAGGGGATGCTCTATCCCTTTCTCGCAAAGCGTGTGTTAGTATAGCATTTGTATGGCGCACCTGAGCCGTGACGTCACGGCTCAGTATAGTGCGCTCTTTGTCTAGCATGAAATTGAAATGCTTCTATCTTATTTATTTTTGAACTAATTTTAATTTTGTTTTCGTTGATGTACTCTACTTATGATCAGCTTTTTTATGAGGTAATAAAAAATATTTGTCATCATGCCTATTGGGTGTCTTCAAATCACGAGTGAATCGGTTTCTTCTAGACAAGCATGCTCCATTGTAGACCGCATCTCACTTACTTAACCAGGCAAGGTGGCTGACCAACGCAAGCCTACCGTTGATCCAGTTGGTGGTGAACCTACCTTCTGAGCTTGGGGGCGTGGGTTCGATTCCCACATAGGACAAACATTTGTGTTTGTTTTATATCTGGTTGTTAATATCTATTTATGTATGTATGTATATCAGTCCCACAACCCGGGTATGTCCTAAAACTGCGACCAGAACCACCGGAGGATGGGAAGCAGCGTCCTATTAGTACACGGTGAACATACTGCGATCCCCAAGCCGCCTGCCAAGCGTGGGGATTATGGCAACACCCCTCTCTAAGAGGGAGCCCTTTGTCCAGCAGTGGACGTTTAAAGCTGCTGATGTGTATATCAGTCTCTGGCAGCCATATCACAAGCTTTGCTTAGTTTTGGGTCAGATGACCGCGTGTGCAAAAATGTCCCGAAATATTATAATTAAATATAAAATAACTGGCAATTAATAACACATTGAACATGAAAGGTCATTTAAAAATAAATATGTAATTAGTTATCAGGGCATTTGCAGGTATCTTATTATGCAAACTTGATAGTACAGTTTAAATACTGCCATATCTAAAAACTGTAAAATCAATTTCTTATCGCGTTTATAAAGACAATCTCAATGTTAAATAACAAAGAAGATATAATATAGCTGCGCCCTGCGGTTTTCCCTCCGTTTGCAATAAAAACTGCATTAGGATGAATGTTATTCGTATTAAAATTAATTTACAAGGAAATACAAGACTAGCAGCTCCCCTCGGTTTCACCCACTGAAAAGTTATGTTTTTTGTTTAAATTAGAACGGCAGCCAAGGCATTTTTGTAAGAAATTTGTTGTAGCCAGTTGCACCCATATTAAACGAAACGTCAGTCATTCGAAATCAGTTAGCAACTGTGATGCGGAGTTCGACGCGTTGATCTAAATAAGAATGTTCAATCAAGGTTCACTCATTATGCCTGGTAACAGATTTTCCTTCTCATACCCGTTCTATTTACTTTTCTTTTCTGTGGTTTCACCCGTTATACTACAGAAACCATTATTATCTTAAACCAGGGTAAAAGCTACCGCCCATACCAAAATTCAAATCCGCTTAGCTGTTACGGAATTGATTACAGAAAAACATACACATTTGCGTCGATTCTGTCTCACCATTCACCAAACTAAACCAATCTGCAAAGACTAAAGTTATCTACGTCTCTTTTAATTTCAATATAATATGAGAAAAGGATAGCACCAAATTTAGACCTATAAAATTTTGTTTAGAAAATGGTACGACAAAATAGATGTCACTTACACACTATCGAATTTATAATATTAGTGTGGCTTTCATTAGGAAACAGAATAAATTTCTTGTCAAATCAAAGAGTTTTATCCCAGTGTTGTATATATTCTGAAAATAGACCACTGAATGTACTTATTACTTAGTGCAATTACGCCATCATGTGCTTGCGTCATTGAGCGGGGTAGGGGGTTGAAAAAGAGCCTAGAAATTTACCGTGCGCTAATGGGTTAGTCAATTCTGCAACAGAAATCGACACACCTAACGAGATTGTCAATATTTCCAGCCCCGCCTGACGAGGACAGAGAGGATGACTTCCGCGCTCCTCTGTACAAGAGTGTGGAAGTGAACGGCATCACCGTACGCATGAAATGGTGCGTCACGTGCAAGTTCTACCGCCCGCCGCGGTGCTCGCACTGCTCTGTTTGCAACCACTGCATAGAGGTCAGTATCTCTGAATATTGACAAGATTGTTGGTCCTACTACACTACCCTTGGCAACGCCATCACCGTGCGCACGAAATGGTGCGTCACGTGCAAGTTCTACCGCCCGCCGCGGTGCTCGCACTGCTCTGTTTGCAACCACTGCATAGAGGTCAGTATCGCTGAATATTGACAAAATTGTTGGTCCTACTACACAACCCTTAGCAACGCCAGCACTGTGCGCATACAATGGTGAGTCACGTGCAAGCTCTACCGTCCGCCATTGTAAAAATAATAATAGGATTGCGCTTGGCCGCCATCTCGCCTGATGTTAAGCGACGATGCGTTCTACGATGGAGTACGCTTGCCTAGAAGAAACTGATTCACTCTCGACTTGAAGACACTCAGATTGTAACTGACGGGGAAAACCCATTCAGGCAGCGAATTCCACAGACTAGCAGTTCGCACAATAAATGTGGAATCAAAGCGCTTCGTACGGGTTTTCGGAATATCAACCATAAAACGATGTCGATTTTTCGTGCCTGCCCTGGCAGTCCGATAGAAAAAAGGGCAGGAGGGAATTATAGTAGATACGTTTATATGTATGCAAGTATGGATATTTATCTGTTCCTATGTTACCCCCTACGGCCTAAATGGCTTAACAGATTTTGGAGCATGAGGTGCCATTAGATCTGTCTTTATCTCTAGTGTCAGATTACATAATGCATTCAGGTTTTTGGTTCTCTTTTAATAATATCCTTGTCTCTTTTCTAGACGTTCGACCACCACTGTCCGTGGGTTAACAACTGCATCGGGCGGCGGAATTACCGTTTCTTCTTCTTTTTCCTCATATCTCTATCATTACACATGTTCAGCATCTTCGGCTTGAGTCTTTACTCCATCATGAACAATACAAACAAGGCTCTCACGCAAGTCGAACCTATTGTATCGTATCCTTTGACAAATACCATAGAAAATTGCCTTTACTTAAATGTATTTTCATTTAAATGTATTCAAACATATATACATAAAATAATCTCCTTAATAGACTCCTCAGAATGGTAATAATGGGCATAATCGCACTACTAGCGATCCCCATATTCGGTCTGACCGGGTTCCACATGGTATTGGTGTCCCGGGGACGGACCACGAACGAACAAGTGACGGGCAAGTTCACCGGGGGCTTCAACCCCTTCTCAAGGGGATGCTGGAACAACTGCTGTTACACGCAATTTGGCCCCCAGTACCCTAGGTAAGGTGTAATTAGTATACCAGTACCCTTGGTAAGATGTGATATGTGTATCTATTACCCTAGGTAAGATATGATTAGTGTATCCAGTACCCTAGGTGTGATGAGATAACTGTATCCAGTACCCTAGGTAAGATGTGATTAGTATATCCAGTACCCTAGGTAAGATGTGATTAGTGTATCCAGTACCCTAGGTAAGATGTGATATGTGTATCCATTTTTACCCTAGGTAAGATGTGATTAATGTATCCAGTACCCTAGGTAAGATGTGATATGTGTATCCATTACCCTAGGTAAGATGTGATTAGTGTATCCAGTACCCTAGGTAAGATGTGATTAGTGTATCCAGTACTCTAGGGAAGACGTGATTAATGTACTCAGTAACCTAGGTAAGGTATTATTACTGTACCTAGTACCCTAGGTAAGATGTGATAAGTGTATCCAGTACCCTAGATAGGGCGTGATAAGTATACAAAATACATTAAATAAGACATGATAATTGTATGTATAACAAAACTAAAGGACAGTGTCCATTTCGGGCCCGAATAATTTGTGTTGAGTATGAGGTCTCATAGAGGGGGAGAATGTAAGCTACGGATAAATCCCTGATCTTCGGAAGGACGACTCGTGGTTGTGGACCCCCACGGATCTCGGAAACCAAAAGAGGTGGGGGGAACCGTTTAAACTAAATATGCATAAAAACTTGGGACCTCTTTAGAGAAATAAAAAAAAGTTTAAAAAATTCCTTCGCTCGCATTCGACGGGTTAAAGGTAAGCTAGACAGTCAATGCCACTTATCAGAATATGATACAAAGTGTTTTTCCTTCTCAGTTACCGTAAGACCGGAACTTGAAGTATTCCACTATTATGACAATTAACTTGAAGAGTGTGAAGCTATGATGAGTGGCGTTGGCTGGAAAGGTTAGCCTTGTCACTGTAAAGTATCTTCCAATAGTTCACTAGTCCATATTTATGCCCATTTCTGTCTGTGTAATTTTTTGCTATCGTTAGAGAAAAACAGTTAAATGATGGATGAAATCCAATCATGAAACCGTTTAAGCATTGAAATTGTTTCGACATTTAATTTAATTAATACTTTTTTATATAAATAATAATTACGGTATTTTTATACAATCTCTCTAGATTTGTAAGCCCACAAACTAGGCAAAACATGATATTTGTTACATGTTTTGCCTAGTTTGTGACAAAATATTTTAACCCACCTATTGTGTATGCATTTGTATTAAAATCGGTTAAGCAACACAGTAATATTATAAACAAGAACTTACAAAGGAACCATACATTTTAAGATAAAAAGTAGCCTGTGTTAATCCACGGTATAAGCTATGTTTTGACCAGTAAAATGTCATGCCTACCTCCTGTTTTTAAACTTAACCCAAAATTGTAAACAAATATGGCGGATAAAAATCGCAATCAAAAGCAAAGCTCTTAAGCTTTATTGTTATTTTTTATTCATGTGTCTATATTTAAACAAGCTATCTATGCAGCAAAATCAAAAAAAGTTAATAAAAAAATATGCTGATGCAATCACCATCCAGACTAATGTCATGCGACGCGTGACCAAAATGCTGGCGTGTTTCTGGCTCAACGCATAAACATTGCCATTCAACGTGGTAATGCCGCCAGCATGCTGGGTACGCTGCCAACTGGTAGTGGGCTTGAGCATTTGGATTGTCTTTAGACCTTCAACGGTCTATGGGCAGTCTAACTGTATTTGTAGTTTTAGTTTTAGCTTGTATTTTGTTTATTTAATAAAGGTAAAAAAAAAGTTTAAAAAAAAATCATAAAAAAATTAACAAAGCAAAGTCCCTCACCCCTTTAGTACTTACGTAATACTAGATAGAATGGCCTTAGGACTACTGACAATAATTGATTTTTTTTTTATTCCAGCCTAGTCCGCCCATCGAAATACATGTACAAAGGCGGCAAGAAGCGCCGCGAAGCAGGCGGGGGTCATTCTGCCTCCGCCATATCGACAATCGCGACCGACACGCAGCACCAGGTAAAGACGTACACAGCGGATAATGGAAACGCACACCGGCCCGTCGGACCGCACGCACACTACAATAAGGTGAGAGCCAGACCAGCTTGGCTAACGCGGCTAGCTATTGGAGCTTGGCGTGGCGATTCTGTTCTATGTTGGCGATTGGTTATTCTGTGTTGACGATTCTATATAGTTGGCTGACTATTTTATGTTGTTGCTTGACTATTATTTGATGACAATTCTATATTGTTGACTGACTAATCTGTGATAACCTGATAACGATTCTATATTGTTGGCTGACTATTCTATAATTGTTGTCTGACTAGTCTTCATTGTTGCTTGACTATTCTTTGATAATGATTCTGTATTGTTGGCTGACTATTATATGTTGTTTATATTATATTAGTTTGGATAATATAATGTACATAATTTTTACATACTAATTATTATAATGAATTGACGTGTAAAATTTATTATATTTATGAATTAATGACTTTGACTTTGTTGTTGATTGACTATTCCATGTTGTTGACTGACTATTCTATGTTATTGATTGACTATTCTATGTTGTTGACTGACTATTCTATGTTGTTGACTGACTATTCTATGTTATACATTGTTGACTGACTATTCTATGTTATGCATTGTTGACTGACTATTCCATGTTGTTGACTGACTATTCCGTGTTGTTGACTTACTATTCTATGTTACATATTGTTGAGTGACTATTCCATGTTGTTGACTGACTATTCCGTGTTGTTGACTGACTATTCTATGTTACATATTGTTGAGTGACTATTCTGTGTTGTTGCTTGACTATTCTATGATGATGATTGGCAATTATATATTAATGACTAACTTAACTATTCTACGATCATCTATGCTATAATTTTATTATAAACATGTATCGCCTCGCTAAACTCCAAATTTCACTGCTATAATCTGGTCATTTAGGTATGAAGAATACATGAGATGATTATATACAAATAAAAATAAAAATCTATGTATAAAATATTAATGTACCAAATTATAAAAATATTAATCTAAAAGCCCCTCGGTGGAGGGAAAACTGGCCAGAATGCTGGCAGCATTGCCACGTTGGATGGCAATGCTAATTTTTTGACCAAAGTAGGCGCCAGCATTCCGGTCACATGTCGCCTCCATCAAACCTTTTGTCCAAGTCCTTATATAAATCATGGGCAGCTGGCCCCCACGGTCGTCATGAGAGATGATATATTCAACAACAAAAAGTTATTTTAAGATAACAATTTTCTAGCCTTGATGACCATATTATTTTGCTAATTGTGTGTCACTAACTCTTAAATAATATTATAAATTGATAATAATTACAATATGACATAAATGGGAAATATGAAAATGTTTTTCCCAGATTTAAATGACGCACGAATAAATAGTTATCAGCTTTAATAATGATAATACTGACTATGATGATATATAAACTATTTAAATGTCACTGGAACTAAACTAAACCAGTAGAAATAATGATAATTTTTATCACATAATTTTTTTTTGTTAATTAATTTTCAAATTCACGCTACAGTAGACAAAAACAGCTTGAAATTACACCCATCTTATTTAAAATCGAGTAGAGAACCATATTTTTAGTTTCTTAAAAAATATAGAGATACCATTTAGTTATCATGCTTTTTAGAGCGAATTATTTAGCTTCAATTCACAACTTTAGCGGGCGTCGATCGAAGCAAAGGGTAAAATATAACAAACTGCTTTGTGATTGGGAATGTTGCTAATGAACCATTTACACCAGGGCCCTGATTCTGTAACTACAAACACGCACGTAACGCGCCGTGTTAAATTTACCTCTAAAAGTTGATCTTTATTTCTAGGGAATAGAGTCCAAATTTTAAGAGGTTAACTTAACGTGGCGTGTTAAAGTTACGGAATCACGGCCCTGGCCATTTGACGAGCCATTCTAATAAGCTAAACTATAATTGGCGGTAGTATTTAAAATAATTTACAAAGTAAGTGATTTTATAAATGAGTAGTGGTCCGCCCCGGCTCCGCACGGGTATAGCCTATATTAATCAGTGATAATGTAGCATTCAAATGGTGAAAGATTTTTTTTAATCGGTCCAGTACTTTTTGAGCCAGATCGTTACAAACATACACACATATCTTTCCTCTTTATAATATTATTAGTATAGATAAATTTTAGTAATGACTGCAGTAGGTCAATTAGTTTATCATACAATTATTATAGTAATGTCTATCTGTTAACTATTTAAATTAATAACATCATATCTTAACTATTGAAATTGTTTCGACAGTTAATTTAATTAATACATTTTTGTATAAATAATATTTACGGTATTTTTATACCATCTCTCTAGATTTGTACGCCTACAAACTAGGCAAAACATGACACAAAGTGACAAATATTTTAACCCAATTATTGTGCATGCGTTTTTAAATGTGTGTATGATTTACTCGTGTTTTGTGCAAATTAATTATCTTTATCTTTAACATTTAAAGAAACTGGTAAATAACTCTTTCAGGATAAATATATTAATTTATCATTAACGAGTTAAAATACCCCGTACTCAAATAAAAAGAAAAGAAATAAAAACTAATTTTAAATCAATACATATAGTTATATCGTAACCTCCCAAATAAATTCATACATACATTATAATATACTTATGAATAAAATTATATTATTATATTATTACCGGAGGATGGGCAGCAGCATCCTATTAGTACACGGTGAACATAGCGATCCCCAAGCCGCCTGCCAAGCGTGGGGATTATAGCAACACCCCTCTCTAAGAGGGAGGCCTTTGTCCAGCAGTGGACGTTTAATGGCTGCTGATGTGATGAATAAAATTCTGATTGTCGCTAATTACGCAACACCAATAACGGCTTGGCTTAGTAGAATAGCTCCTCAAATGGCCTGGTGTAAATGGTCTATAATGGGTAAGCTTAGCAGAATGGCTCGTAATGAGAGTAAGAAAGAGATGTAAAAGGTCCATAAATAAAGTTCATTCGCGTTGGATTACGGAAGATTTATCCTACCCGAAATAGCCTATCTTATTGAGTTCAATTCTTCGTCTTAAAATCATATCATAAACGGGCATCGTACAACAATTCCTTGATGGATTTCAGCTGATAAATTAGGTGGCTAATTTCTTCTGTAACTTATGTAAATCTATACAATATTATAAAGAGGAAAGATTTGTATGTAAGTATGTTAGTAACGAATTGGCTTAAAAAGTACTGGACAGATTTTAAAAATACTTTCACCATTTGAATGCTACATTATCACTGATTAATATAGGCTATTTTAATGGGTTATATAACTATATCCGTGCGGAGCCGAGGCGGACCGCTAGTTAATTATTAAAAAAAAGAACAGCCAATTCGAAAAAAGAGCTTATAACTTTTAAACAGCTGGACAGTTTTTAATCAAGTACATCTTATAACCACCCCAATTAAACTAGCTTCAACTAAAATCTCATTAAAATACGTACAAAAGTGATTAATAATGTGCATTAGAGATAAATAGCTTTACATGATTTTGTAAAGAATAATTATCAATTTGCGCAAACATCATGATCGTTTACAATAATTCTATCTATTCGTTTGGGATTAAGTAACTACAGACAGATTAGGTTTCAAACTTATAACAAGTCCTTTCGACATGGGGGTTGAAAATGATACCTTGATATTAAGGTGGAACGTTTTACCTATGGCGGGAAATTCAAATTTCAACCAGTTTTTTTTGTCCTTGTAGCTAGGCCGGGTAATTATTTTTAAATGACACAGCGTTTGCGACAATTATAGTTGTGTGTTTTTTACATTATCATGTACATTTATTTATTAGTAACGCACCGTATTACTTACATATGTCAATAAACCTTTGAAACAGAAAAAATTTGTTTATTGACAAATATAAGTAATAATGTGCATTAGAGATAAAAAACTTTACATGATTTTGTAAAGAATAATAAATAATCAATTGTCGCAAACATCATGATCGTTTACAATAATTACCCGGCCTAGCTACAAGAACAAGAAAACTGTTTGAAATTTGAATTTCCTGCTAATTGTGAAACGTAGCACCTTAACCAACATTTACTGACAAATTCATGGCCTTAATACATTCTTTGCTTCGATTGACTATCCTCATCTGCACTGGCACTGATATGATGTGAATTGAAGACCCAATGTCTGGCTCTCTACTAACATATTTTCTACATAGTTTTAGGTAAAACTAGCAAAGCCGAGAAAAGATTTCACATATTTGACTTAGAAAATGTCATCCAAACTAGTGAAAACCTTTTCTCAAAGATCCATTTGAAAATTATGATAAACACAAACTGTTATGTTTTGCTTACTGTGACTAATGGTTCTTCCACACCGCGCATGTAAGTTGCGCAGGTAAAGCAAGTTGCACGTATCATTACATACGTGCATCCTGCATCCCATTATTTATAGTGACTTTAAATTAGTTATCTTTTGATTTTCACTAAGCACTCTATCAGTGTTGTTTTTGTATAGTAATCTTAGAAAAGATATTACAAAATTATGTGATTGAAGAATATTTTTATGCATAGTTGTAGCTATAATCTTCAATAACATTTTGCTTTTTAACTGTTGGTAGGTAGCACAAAAAAGTTTTTTTTTTGTTAAATTAGAACGGCTGTCAAGGCATTTTTGTAAGAAATTTGTTGTAGCCAGTTGCACCCATATAAGCGAAACGACAGTCATTCGAAATCAGTTAGCAACTGTAATGCGGAGGTCGACGCGTTGATCTAAATAAGAATGTTCAATCAAGGTTCACTCGTAATGCCTGGTAACAGATTTTCCTTCTCATTTCCATTCAATTTACTTCTCTTTTCTGTGGTTATAAAAAGATGGACATTATGAAGTAACCAGAAGGCCACTTGCAAACAAAGTATTTAGTTAGTCCAGATTAATAAATCCAGGCTAACTAATAAATTATTCAAATGTATATGTCAGTTCAAGACGAATCCCAATATCTGTGAAGTTAGCAACAGACTAAGTCACTAGCCCAGGGCTAAGTAAAGCTGCGCAAGTGGGCCTTACAGTACTAGCTGGTAACCTTCTTAAATCTCTGTCGATGCTCATCAGCCACACATATGTATAGACGCACTGCTTTCGCCCATATTGACGAGTCACATAAAGGGTGTAAGGGAGACACTCCCAAAAACGAAGACTGTGAGTGTTAGTAATTACTGATTCAACAGAAAAAACGCGTTTTTATACATCTTGAAAATACATATTTATGCATTTTATGCAACACCAGCTTTGAGGATTAAAATAGTTGTTACAAAAAAAAAAAACATTTTTGTTTTGTTTTTTGAGGTTTGCAATGGAATGCAAATAAAATATCCACCTAACTCCAAAGGTCATCGAACGACCTCCGCACGCACATAGCACCGCTCGCGTTCTTTTGTACCTACGCGGTGCGTTGACCCCGAGTTATGTACGCTTTACATTGCTGGTTTGCAAAATACTAAACTACTAAAACAACAAATTATAAAACAAATGGTTATTTGTATTAAATAGATCTGGTTTAGATATTATAATAATAGCGTTATGGCTTCGAGAACGTTTTCCTAACATCCAATATGGTGGTCAGTGTGGAATCACGATGGAGGTTAGACCAGAAGGAAGTTCTAAGCGCTATTTTAATTATAACATGACGGTTTTAAACAGTACCGGCGTTAGGGTAGGGCCTGGTAGGACGACTGCCCAGGGCGCCAGATAAAAAGGGGCGCCGCAGGTATATAAAAATCTATAGACCTATTCTATGTAATCTATTCTCTGCCTTTTTTCGGTTTGCGCCTTACAAGTCTCGCCCAGGGCGCTGGTAGTGCTAAAACCGGCACCGGTTTTAAAGCTAAGCCGTTAAAAGGTAGGACTGGCGGGTTGTGTAGGCTCACGTTGGCACGGAACCACTGGTAGATGAGTAAAGCTTGAAGCTAAGTAGCAGTAGCGTAGTATGAGTACCGTTACTCCCCAGCTGTCCCCGGGGCGGGAAGAGCACGAGGCGGAGATGGAGGGGCCGGGAGCGTCGCAGAGCGCGGACTGCGAGCCCACGCCGCCGCCCCTGCAGCGCCGGGGCTCCGGGGCTAACCTGTTCCCGCCGCAGCGACATATGCACTATCCGAGGCTCAGTCCGCTCTCTAGAAACACCACGTGAGTAAGCTTTATAAAAGTGTCTCAGAATGATTTCCCGTTTTACAAGCTTTTATCTACATATGTTTGTATGTTAAGGCGCACGCAGATGATGCGTATTACAAGTAGCAAGTACACATTGCGAGTAGATAGATACTACCAAGGAAGATACACTAAGAGGAAAGACAACAGCGGAACATTAGAGCGTAGCTCGGAAATTTGTCTGAAAATGGTATAAACTTAGATGACACCGTAATTTGAGCGTGCTATAGGTTGTCTCGAACTTCCGTAAGCGCTGCAGTCAGATAACGTATGATAGGGTTCTACAAATTACCGTAGCGCTAGTATCGCAATCTTTCGTATTTTTATCTGACTGCAGCGCTTACGGAAGTTCGAGACAACTTATAGCACGCTCATATTATGGTGCCATCTAAGTTTATACCATTTTTAGGCAAATTTCCAAACTACGCTCTAATGTTCCGCTATTGTCTATCTTCCTTGATACTATGCATCGTCTGCAAGCGTCTTTAGTTTGTTTGCTTAGGTCAAATCTTGCAAGCTCAATAAGAACCACTTCCTCATATCCTACAGAGTTGAATGTTGGTTCAGTTCCGAAGACAATACATTTTTATGGTAAGCATGACCTGAATCAACATCCAGGATTAGCTCCAGATAAAAGAATTCTTCAACGGTCAAACAGCACAGACACGAAATGTTGTGTATGCATTTTATTATGATAAATGGTTTTAAGTTTTACCATGACATGGTTGCTATACTCAGGGTTGGCTCCTGACCAGGGAACTTCTCAATGGTTGGCAGCACAGACATGAAATGTTGTATACGCAATTTCGATTATGAGATAACCCATTCTAAGCGTCACCATGACATGGCTCTTGGTCACTGCACTCAAGGTTGTCTCCTAACGAAGAAACTTCTCAACAGTTATAGCGACGATGTATTTTTCCACGCAAGAGTCAGGACGCCCGCGGGCGGAGTGCAACGACAAAATTGGACATAGGTCCGACCTCGATGACGCCTGGCGCGGTACTGAACGCGGCGCGCTCAAATTCTCGCGACCTTTTTACGGTTTTAATTTCACTAAAAAACGAAACTATTCACTATCAAAATTCTATACAAAAAAAAAAAAAAAAAAAAATTGCCTTTCAGTGCATCCAATTTCCAGGTTGTTACGAGCTTTAATTAGAGCATAAAACGAAAAAAATAAACTAAATCGACTTGGTTTGTTTTTTTTTTTTTTTTTTTTTAAGTTTATACTATCTTGTTTTGAACCAAATCATAAACTCAAACACAGATATATTTTTTTCCAGCTTAAATAATGTAATTTAACTGAATAAAATTTATTTAAAACCGTAAAATTTGGTATAAGAGGCCGTTAACAGTACAGACACGAAATATTGTAAACGCATTTTTAAGATAATTATTAAATAGGTTGATAAAAAAAACTACTACATTTTTGGTTTGACCTTACACGCCAAAGACAGACAGGTAGCATGAAAGCAAAACACTTATAACTGAAAATTGATTTCGTTGATGGCTCTATTTATGATTAGCTTTTTTATAAGGCGATAAAAAATTAAAACTCAACATGCATGTTGGGCCCATCCTTTCTGAGAGAAGCCCCGAGTCCCATTAGTGGGAACATGGCTGAAATGATGAAGATGATGATGCCTATTGTGCCGTCCTACGATTTCCAGCCACCCGTCAGCAACGACAGGGTACCGAGTGGTGATGGAGCCCCTGCGGTGTGAGCCGGGCGCGAACGGCGCGCGGCCCTCGCCCACCATGCAGCAGCGGATCAAGGCGCTCGGTGTGCCCACGCCTTTAGCCGTCAACAGCCCCGTCAGGAGGTATGTAAGGGGGAGAGCGGAGGGAGCTTGAGGGAGTGAAAGTGGGTATAAACATTGCATATTGAATATGGAATTGGTTATATGATAGATTCGGTCATGCCACTCCAACCAACTGGAACGGATCTACTGATATCCAACTGGAAAGGATCTACTAATACAACTATTTGGTTGGTTCGTTAGGAATTCTAAATTTGTTCCACTCCAATCAACTAAACTGACCAACTGAAACGGATCTATTATTTTTTTTCTTAACGATACAACTATTTGGTTGGTTCGATAGGAATTGTTCACTAAAGTTATACGATTATTTACGGGATTTTTACCGTGGTAAATATCACGGTAAGACCCCGTAAATACCACGTTCCCCGTTCTTACCACGGTAAATATCCCGTAAATAATCGTATAACTTTTTTGAACAACCGTGATAGTTTAAAACAGTGTTTCTTTATTGTTCGCACCACAAGTTACGAACACTGATAGAAAATCTATATGGTATTATGCCATTGTCTATATACAGGGTTACGCATATAGACTATACCAAGCCGAAAGGACGTCATTGTATTCATCATTATAAACAACTTTTACTATGAGATCAACCCTGAAATAAAAATAAAATCGCTGTTCCATAAAATACGGCATTGACAAAATGTATGGAACAGCTGATATTATTTTCGCGATATCAAGGTTGGTCCTATCGCAAAACTGTTTATTATGATAAGTACAATGACTTCCTTTCAGCTTAGTACAACCTATATGCGTAACCCTGTATTACACGGGAATTACTCACGTATGTATCCATGACCGTGGTAGCCATGTATGTGACCCCCCCAGTTATTCCGAATACCGACGGTTAGTTGCGCGTGCGCACTCGACTTGAAAATGACAGCTGAATGCGGTTGAAACTATAGTCGGAGTAACGGTCTTAATCATACGTGATTAATTCCCGTGTAATATAAACAATATGAGTTAAAACCACGAGTACCATAAAAAAATAAAATTATGTGAATGTATTTTTAGTATTTTACTTGTTAGGATATCATATTTTAACATTTATTTCGCCTAAAAGCTACGCTTCGAAAGATACAGCGTTTTAAATAAAAAGAAAGTAAAACCCACCTGTCATTAACCCACTTTCACTCCCGTACAAAAGAGATATTTCACATTGGAACATAAATATCTTATTCATTAATAGAGCAATATAAGTACCAAACATTTACAGCCTTACTTAAAAACTTTACAGTTAAACAATGATTAAAATTGGTCGGTCTTAATCGTGGAAATTGTCACGAGAAAACAAGACAGCAATTTTAAGCATTGATTTTAAGGTTTTAAGTAACGTTTTTAGGTGAGACAGTTAATTTGTTGTTAAGTTATATGTTGTTAGCACAAAATTTCAAATCATTGAGGACGAATTGGCGATATTTACAAAAGGAAGAAATTTATCATAAATATAAATAGGTATTTATAATTATTTCCCATTGTTTCATGGCCTTTTCCTATCATTAGATATTGGTGCGTTTTTGTCGGGCAACTAAAATATCGTGGCAAAAAAGGCTATTTCATATATGTCTTTTAAATATAATTACCGCTTATGCTCCTTAAACTTTAAAAGAATTACTTAGTAAAGACATTTTGCAGTTCATATTTTTTGTTAATTCCTATTTCAATACTGGGTATATCTAGACGACGGATATGTTCATGGGATATCATTTTATTTATATTACACGGGAATTACTCACGTAAGATTAAGTCGGAGTGACCGGCTTAATCTTACGTGAGTAATTCCCGTGTAATATAAATAAAATTTGTGAAAACCACGTCAGTTTCTTTAATAGAATATCATTGTCATTATTATAAACAACTTTTACTTTAGACCAACCCTGATATCGCAAAAATGCAAAGATAATAATAACCACTTGATCGCGCATGTAGTTGAAATTCCCTTTTGCAAAATGATGCCACGTCGTTTGCAGTGGGCAGCTTGTGATTGGACATTCGGCGCGACTCGACGCTTGTGATTGGAGAATCAAAAGTCATTCATTCAATTCGCGCCTAGGATTGGCCCCGCTCGAAATAGTTTAGGTTGACATGTTAGAACCTTTGACTTATGCGGGGTAAAGGATGAGCAGTCAAGTGGTTGTATTGTCGTTGCTAAAATATCTGCTGTTTACTTCGTTCACTTCATTGAATTTAATGACATTTCTATGTAAAGGTAGCATTCCTATCTTGGCGACCGAGACCAGCGACTACGACCGTATCGCGCGACCTGCTTAGTATGAATTTATATGGAGTGCTAAACAATGCAAGCGATCGGGTCGCGTGACGTGTGGGTCGCTTGCATTGTCTCAGTCGCCGGTCGCGGTCGTTCGGAATGCTACCTTAACAACAGTTTTTTTCGCAATATCAGTGTTGTTCCCAAAGTAAACGTTGTTTATAATAAGTACTATAATATCTTTGAATATGTCCGTCGTCAAGAAATACAGCGAAATACTGTATAAAAAAAAAACATTTTAGTCGCCCAATACAATCGCTATAATGTGAAAGCCCAACTTAACAAAATCGATTCCCATGTAACCCCCCAATGCATTGCTTAAAATTTTAGTTTGTTTATGTGTTTCTTTGCATGTACAATGGTTTGCATATCACGATTTTAGTGGTGGATACTATATGGGGACACTGAATGTTGAAGGTGTCAATTCTGTTTACAATTTTCTAATTTAAAACTTAATTTGACACTAAAACTTGTCTCCGTCTTCTCACATATTAAAATGAGAGACTCAGATAACTTTAGTGTGTTATATTAGTTTAGTTTAGAGAAATGATGCACAGAATCGATACTAATGTAAATTGGTGTACATTCCGCTTTATTTGTCGTGTGGTTTGCTTTCTTATGAAGGGTATGTTTAGATGACCGGCGAGTGCGCATGGAAATGGCATGTTAAACACTGGTTTTATGTTCTTCTATTACGTATGACAATTGTCAAACAAACAAAAAAAAATCTGGAATATTAATTTATTTTACTAATCATCAACAAAGTATTATACTGGGTTACGCGAAAAGGGTGTACTAAGCCGAAAGGGGTCCGTAGTACCCATAATTATAAAAACTTTTACTATAGGAGCAACTTTGAAATCGCCAAAAAAATATCAGCTGTTCCATAGAAAATCAATTGACAAGGTCATTGACACTACAAAATGTACAGCCAGGGAACAACTAATATTTTTTTCGCGATTTCAAAGTTGGTCCCATAGTAAAAGTTGTTTTTATTGATGAGTACAACGGACCCCTTTCGGCTTAGTTACACCCTTTCTGCGTAACCCTGTATCTGACGAAAGATTAATGTATGGATTTTTTGATATTTTTGGGCAAATGAGTATTTATAAAACTATGATTCATCGTTTCTTAGTCGCCTAGCAAATATAAGAAACCAAACCCACGACGACATAGCATAGATAGCATAAAATAACTAACAATACTTAAATACCTCAATAATTATTCACTTTTCGTAGTACATTTGGGATTTAGACAAAAACAAGTATGTAGTAATATTTTCTAAAATTGGTTACATATGCTCTAGAATCGAGCAAAAATTTTTTTTTTTTAGTTTTATTTGATCGACTCAAAACAGATCCTTACAAAATTCAACTTTAAAAACGATCCATATAATTATTAATTTAAAAAACCGACTTCAAAATTAGTATATACGCAATTTTGTTTACTTTGATCACATATTTTTTACTGTTATTTCGATTTATAAACCAAACTACTGAGCCGATTTTGATAAAGTTTCTATTGGACCAATCTGAAACTAAATCCTTTCAAATAAAAAAACCAAATCGGTTTATAAATGGCAGAGTTCTAAAGTGATTTATTGAACTTGTGATTAAATAATCCCCTCCTGCAGGCCTAGCACGGACCGTGGACAAATTGTCTTTCCACCGTTTTTATCCCGCGAGAAAAAGACAAACGCATCCGTATTCTAGCTTTGTCGCGTCTAGGCGTGAATAAAAACGGTGGAAAAACTATTTATCCATAGCCCATGCTAGGCGTGCTGTTTTGAAGTCGATTAAAAAGTTGTAAATGAAGGTAGAATAATAAATAATCAGGACTGGAGTAAAGTATAAGTCATATAAATATATCGATATATGACAGAATGTTACCGTTTGTCCGCACACAACCCCAGGTGGACATGACGCGTACAGGCTACGATGGTAACTCGCATTGTGTTTGTGTGTGTTAATATTCATGCACGAATCTCAATTTATGGACTAATAATTACTATAACTAATATTAAATTCAAAAAGTGACTTTAATGCAACTATACGAAAGAAAAAATATAGAGGTCGCCTCAAAATTACACAAACTGCGTTCAAAATACAATAATGGCAATTACACTATAGAAAAGCAATCATCGGAATCACCCTATAATACAGTTGTGCCCGTTTTTACTAACCACGAACGACGCCTAACTAAGGAACTTCTGATCTAAGCAGAGTTTAAGGCGCGGTCTGATCACGATTTCAAATTTGTTTCTAACCCGCTCACGCCATGATTTGCTATCTAAAACGGCTTTGTCTCAAGTCGAAAATCGTATATCATCATATTTGATGATGATGACGACTTTGTGCTTGTGTTTATATTATTTTGAGGGTTTTTATTTAATTTATCAAAATATAAAAATAAATTTTAACAATTAACTAGTTAAAGTTTTAAAACACTAGTCTGGCTATACAATTCGTACAAAAAATAGTTGTCGCTGAAAATTCAGAGTACTTTAATTCAAAAGCTATTTTGGTTGTGTAATTTTTTTTATATTATTTTTAAGAATCCAGATAATTTATAAAAAAAATATTCGGTTAAGATTATTAACAGGAAATTTTTCTACTTGTAGTATTTTTTTTTAAAATCTGATCAGTTATTTTCGTCACGTTTAAAAACACTTCTTTTGGTTAATTTTGCGATTGTACCGCGCCTTAAGCGTAATCTTCTGTTTCACCAATGCATTTTTAATAAGTGACTCCTAAGCCAAGAAGTGCCTAAATTTTTGACAGTTATCTATGGTTTTCACGGCGCGGGCTTTATGAGTTGCCTATCATTAGCCACCCCCGAATCTGTGTCGTAACTTTAGGTGACTAACGTTACTAGTTATCACCTAAAGTTTGGTGAAACGCTTTATTGCCCTAAGCTACTAAATAGTTAGGCATCTGTTATAGGCACTCCTAGGGCTAGTGAAAACGAGCATAAATCTGCCACCATTTTAATGCCTCGATATGTATTAAAGCGAAGCGCCGCCCAATTTTTTCTTTTTGTTTTACAATAAATGTTATACTGGTTTAAAGTCCGGTCGCGGAGCACGAATAATTTCGTACAATGTTATTACCTGTCTCTGTCGCAACCACGTAAATATCATACGTCTCGCTCGCACAGACGGCGGTCATTCCATCTGTGCGAGCGAGACGCATTATACGGGGTGTAAGGGGAACACGCTCGGAGCCAAAAGAAGGTAATTGTACTCATCATTATGAACCACTTTTACTATGGGACCAACCCTGAAATCACGAAAAAAATATCAGCTGTTCTATAGAAAACGGTCATTGACACTCGACAAAATGTATGGAACAGCTGATTTTTATTTCGCGATTTCAGGGTTGGTCCCTTACTAAAAGTGGTTCATAATGATGAGTACAATTACCTTCTTTTGGCTTCGAGAGTGTTCCCCTTACACCCTGTATTTACTCAGGACCGACAGACAGGTCATTGTACGAAATTATTCCTGATTCGCGACAGGACCTTACAAATAAATACCATTCATAGATTTTGTTAAGAAGTCCATAAATTCAGATTCACTATGTATAAAGATAGTCTGCATTTTTATTCGCTAAAATGACACTGTTTTTTTTATTCACACTGTTTTGTCTTTCAGTTTTTCTTATCTTAAATATTTATGTAATCATATTTATTTATTCTAGTTATTGAAAATTGGCTTTTGACTTATATTTGAAAAGATTTTCTTCTTTAGTTTATTTCTAATATAATATGTATAATAAAGTTTTTTTTTAAAGTAGCATGTTTAAACTTACTAAATTATGAACGTTCGTTTTTATTTTTTGCAAGGAAATTGTTTTTTTTTTTTTTGTGAGTGTATAGCATCTTGATGGTTTGATTATTGCATTTAAATTTTATATAGTGGGTAGACCAAAGATATTTAAAAATATAGTTTTAACATCGATGCTCCAAAAACGGCAACAAATGCAGCAAGTGAATAGGTGCATTTGAGAAATTAGTCGTAGCAGTATACAACATGGTTGGTTGTTTATGACTGGTCGCTTATTTGAAAACCAGTCCACATTCTTAGTACGGTTTTTTTCCAATCTATAATTTTAAATATCTTTGGGTAGACTAAAAATATTTCACAGTGAATTCTGTCTTCTGTCAAGAAAATATGAATGAAAAAAATATATAGAAAGAACCCATTTTTCCCCAACTACTATTTTCGTAGACTTTCTGAAACTAATTTAGCTACTTAAAAAATCTGTGCCTCGCGATTTCACAAATTTTCCAATTATCTCGCCTTTTCCAATAAGTTTTTAACACCTACCCTCCCAAAAAGAGAAGTAATACATAAGTTTGAAGTGTTTATCCGTAGCATTATAGTTTTGATGATGAACCGTTTTGAATGCGGTGTTTTATTTGGTGTCAGGTTTCATCGCAGAGTTTCTTAGCTAAGTTTGATGTCAATCATGTAAAAGTTATGAGTTATTTTTCGAATTAATCGGGGTATAATAGTTTCATATTATTCTTTCCTTATTAATTCGGGTTCTTAAGCTACTTTTAAACGCGTTCAGCCGCTTATGTCAACAGAAGACAGATTTTGCGCATAGATAGAACTAAAACTGAATATACTTTTGTTTGCAAGCTGTTATGCCAGAAAGGATCGCAGGCGTAGCGCGAAGCACTATACAATGGCTGGTAGCTACCAACACTTGTCTATGGTCGACCTATGAACTTACCATAGAAAAAGCCGTGGTAATGGGACATACCAATATTGCATTTTACTGGCCAGTTTAGTCCCTAATCCTTTTTTTTGGCTCTGTCGTTTTTGTGCATTTAGCCAATGTCAAGTGTTACCCCTCCCTATTTATATGTATGTTAAAAAGCTATGTTATCTGTGTCAAGGCCCCAGAGCGGGGAAAATGGAGGGAGAGGAAAAGCCTCCCTGCAGTGCGATATTAAGTTTTATGTTAAATATTTGTTGTCTGTGGTAGATTTTTCTGTCCTAGTAACACATAAAACATTAAAGTGTCATTCGTATCAGCCATTGTATGCGTCGCGCTATCGCCTGCTACGATTGTGCATTATGTTTCGAAAAATTAAAAGAATATCCGACAAGACAATGTTATTGAGATTAATTTACTTTTTATCAGTTGCTAAAATGAATGAAAATGTACGGTCAGAGAAAAAAATATGCTTATATATTCAGCATCCAAAAAAAACATCCAATGCATTCGTGGCAATACTTTTGCCACGTTTTGAGACTGAGTTATCTCGTTTGACCTTGTCTCACCAAAGCGCAAAACATGTTTACCATGAACGTTTAATTGAAGACTAATCCAAATGGCTCTTGACCTTTGTAGTATGTGCAATAAGTTTTTGAAGCCATATTTAAATAAACACTAAAACACTAATATATAGATTTTTTTACTAAATAATGTTTTACAAACTGAAAGTAACAACTTATTTTATTTATATTACACGGGAATTACTCACGTAAGATTAAGCAGGAGTAACCGGCTTAATCTTACGTGAGTAATTCCCGTGTAATATAAATAAAATGTGTGAAAACCACGTCAGTTTCAAGAGTAAAATTGAAAGTAACAACATCCATATGTTAACAATAAATTTATTCAAGAAATATATGATTGGCTTTTAAGTGCAAACATAACATGCATACGAATTTAGTTATCTGCAATTTAAAATATTAAAAAAAAATTGCATTTACTATGTTGCCAGTATGAATTCAAAATATGAAAAAGGTAATTTACTCTTGCTGACCGTACTGTTTGTCCAGTTACCTTATTCTCGTTATCTGTACAGGGGCCTTACGGACAACTGCTATTGCGGCACCTAATCCGCTCAGTTGGAAAATCACTAGAACGTGAACCTTATCGCGCCCAGATACGGTTTGCGGTCGCGTGATTTTCCAACTGAGTGGATTAGGTGCCGCTATAGCAGTTGTCCGTAATGCCCCAGTACATATTTTGAAGAAGGATTTCTTTTAGTTTATTCGGTAAGCGCATGTGTGAATAGCTTTCAGTTGTAGTGTATTATAATGTAGAGCCGCGGTATGCGGCGTTGGCATGCTCCCGCCTCGACCGCGCCGCGCGGAGGCTCGCCTGCCCACCGGAGCCCTAGCACACTAGGCGTAGAGGTGATGGTAGTGGGCAATCAGTGCTAGGGTGGAATCAGACAATACTGACTTGAATAACCATTCTAGGTTCAGTAAAAGAGTTGAAAAATAAACGCTCTGAAGTTCGGACATTTTCATAGTAGATACTTGTGATTTTGTCCCAAGGGACCGTCCATTAATCACGTGAGGCTTGAAGGGGGGGGGGGGGGGGGTTTAGCAAAAAATCACGAAATATCACGGGGGGAGGGGGGGTGTAGTAAGATATCACGTGTATTTATTTTTTCGTCAAACGCGCGATTTCGAAACCGAAAGCGGCGTGTAGTGTGACCTTGCCAATCAAAAACCACCTGCAACCTTTCTGTCTACACAATTTGTCATGGTCCTTAATATCAGAATAAAATTAGATTATTCTTAATAACTGTATTTAAAGAAAATATTTAAAAAAATAAGATTCTTTGTAGGTAATAAAAAATACATGTGATTTTGGTTGGGGGCGGGGGGTTAGTCTTAAACCTCACCACGCATCACCAAGGGGGAGAGGGGGGGGTTATAAAATGCTAAAAAAACCTCACGTGATTAATGGACAGCCCCCCAAGTCCAAGATTTTTTTGTGAACTGCTTGTCCGATTTTGATGAAACATGGCATATTCAAATATGACATGACAATATGACTTAACGACATGCTTGCACAATTTAGACGTAACTGTAATAAGCGTTTTTCAAAGTACAGTGTTATCTCTATATAGCAACTTTTAAGGGACTGAGCATTTGGCGAGGCAACATGGCGTTATTGAGAGTTGCCGTTAAATGGGGATAAGAAAAATCAATATTATTTTACTATTATAACATGTATTGACCATTAAAGTATAAAATTTTAAACAATAATATTAATAAAAACAACAGCTCTTTTTATTTATATTACACGGGTATTACTCACGTAAGATTAAGTCGGAGTGACCGGCTTAATCTTATGTGAGTAATTCCCGTGTAATATAAATAAAATGTGCGAAAACCACGTCAATTTCTATAGTACAACAGCTCTTATTGCGTATAGTCTGTTATTTTCGTCTGACATTTGTTGCTGCTCCAGTATTTTATTTTAAATACGAGGTGTTATAAAGAACTGTTTATTGCTTAATAATGACGTATTGTTGTCGTTATGTAGTCGTGTCGGTGTGATGCTACATAGTGTATAATTGTATGGACAACAAAGCGAACCAATTAAAGTCAAGTAATTTCGACGTTTTAGGGAGTTTGTCGTTTAATCGTGTATCGCTATATAGAGTTTACACTGTAACATAATCTTTCATCGAAATTAAAAAACAAAATCGATAGTATGCATGAAAATGAGCAAAGTTCAGAGCCCTCTTAAAAGGCATGTGGATAGTTGAAAGTGTTAGTCTGGTTCCCCCGCGGGCGGCGGTCCGGCGGCACGCGCGGCGCGGCGCAGCGACCGCACGCGCGAACGCTTCACCCCGCAGCTCCCCTTTCCTTCTGTCCGTAGGGAGTACGATAACGTTAGCACGGGCTCGGACGAGCTCGCGCGATTATACCCCTGACGGGCACAGGTCCAACCCGGGGACGCCGACGCAGCCGCGCCGGCCCGACTTCATCGCCGTCACGCCCGGGGGAGACGGGAGAGCCTCGCCGCAGCGCCGGTTCCTCTCGGAGGGGGAGTTGGTCCGCGCCGAGCCGGCGGGGGCGCCGCACAGGCCCACGGCGGACGATATCCGAGAGCTGGCCGCTTCCCCACAGCGGGGGAACTACTTGTGGGCGGAGAGACACGGGCCACACCATCACCCGCCGCGCGGCGGCGTGCCAGTGTTCCCCCCGCAGCCCAGTCCGCTGCCCCGGCGGCGGCCCCCGCCCGCGCCCGCGCCCCTCGCCCCGCGGCCCCCGCGCCCGCTCTCCTTCGTGCGCGCGCTCGAAGTCCAAGACTCTTTGGAAGCGCGCGCTCCGCCCCCCGAGCCGCCCGACCGCGCTTCGGTCTACGATTGCAATTACGAGATCTCCGTGTGAGCGCGGAACGAACGATACGTGTAACGCACAATCGTCCGTCGAGATGCTACAACCGCGTCGACGGACGCCCAGCATTTTATAAACCCGCGCCATGTTATGACCGCGAGACGAACTCACAGTTTTATATGTATGTATATTTGTATTGACCGTTCGACTGACGTTTGTCGACTGTACATAGTCCCCAGTGTTGTGATTCCGGTATGACAGTATGTTATGAACAATTGAAAAGATTTATATTATCGTGTGTTTCTCACGTGGATATATTTATGGTTGTTTCGTAGGTGATGTTGATTTACCTTTAGCTTTAAGAATGTTGAACGAGGTTACGGAATTGACTGATTTCTTAATCTGCCTCAATTGTTTTTAGTTGTATCTGAGAACGGTGTGAGAGATGGTCTGGCGTTTGTTCTGTTGTATGGTGATAAGACTAGCATATTTTATAGACTACACCGGCTATAAGCAAAGCATTGAAATGTAACCCGTATCTCGTACAATATACAGCAGATATTTCAACAAACTACGAGTGAAACAAAAGACTACCGACTTCATTCGTAGTTTGTTATTGCAAAATGAGCTGTACATGGCACGATAAAGGGTTAATATTCCAATGGTTTCGTTTTAGTCCGCTGTGGTAGATGCGGTGTTCGAAGTCTTGTATAATCTGTGAGCGCCTTAAAGTGGTGAATGTGCCAAAATATTGTAAAAGTCACCGGTAGCTTAGCAGTTAGCACGCTGGCATATCTTTTCGATAGGGTTTTTCAACGTATCATACAACGTATCTAAAGTATTTACTTGTGATTTTGTTGTGTAATCAAAAATTTGGTTTTTCATTGTTATTTTCTTTGAGGCTGAAATTATGTCCGACTAACTGCGACGCGCTTCTCCCGCGTGGACTTCAATGTATATTTTTCGAGATTAAAAGTATTTTGTCACTTCAGCCATCTCTGTGTAAAATGTATCACGTTATTTTTCGTAGGCGGAATACTTCGGTCTTGACGTTGAAGAGCGCTAAATTTTCATGTAACTTTGAATATCCAAAACTTGAAAAATATACTTTTTATTTATTTTGTTACATAATTAGGTCACATAATTCACAAACATGCCGCCAACAGTTTTTTTTTTGATAATTTTTTTTTGTTCGTAATATATTTTCAATTATGTAAAAGTAGGATGTCAAAATGAATAAAAAGGTATACTTTTGAAGTTTTGGCGGATCAAAAATGCAAGTACCGTTCGTTATCGATCGTTAAATTTGAAAGTTGAGATTGTCAAATTCGATAAAATAATTACCATTTGATCAGTACTTGCTATGAGCAATCCTATGGGATTTTATCGAATTTGACGATCGATAAAGAACGGTACTTGCCCTGCTGCAGTGCAAGTACCGTTCTTATCGTTTGATAATTTTGACATCTGTAACCGACAAAGTGCTATTTGACTCGTCGCTATGATCGACACAATGGCATTTTATCGAATTTGTCGTTTTCATCTCTCAAATTTATCGATCGATAAGAAGGGCACTTGCACAGCCGAGTTCTGTGAAAATTATGAGCTTAAAAAAGGAATAATTGACAAATAGAGTTGCATTTATAATACGATTACAAAATTAATTGACAACGCACTTTGATTTGTAACAATCTTATAGTAAAGTAAATACACGATGATGTGCCCCACCCTTCCTGTCATCAGCCACTGGGTAGTATAAGTACCCAGTACAAGTGTGCAACATTCTGTTCGAGAATAACTAAATTTAATAAATAAAAGAATTAAAAAATTACAAACTTTTTCAAATTCTACCGCCAAACAGTAGTTTGCAAACATGCCTGTTTTCCGGATTGAAGGGCATTTTTTTTTTTTATCGCTGATAGGTTCGCGTTTGTCCACCAACTCGCCTGTTGGTAAGCGACGATGTGGTCGAAGATGAAGCACGCAGACTTATGACTAGACCTCAGATCAAACAAACAAGGGAGATATGCGATAGTCCTATTATGGTTCGTGTTCAAATGTCTCCATTTTTCACACTTTTTTTTACTATTTTGTTCAACGCTAAAATTGTAAGTAAAGCTCACTTACTCATTTTTACGCACACTAAAAAACATGTAGCAAAGCTAATGAACAAGTCCACATGCAAAAAAGGGCGACAAGGTCGTCTGCAGGATGAGTTCAACTTTAATTAATTAATTAAAATAACACTTTTTGGCAAGAAGTTTGTTTCCCTAAAAGGTATAAATAAGTTTCAGATCCTAACTTATTTTAAATCTAATACAATATACTTAATATTCTATTAAACAAATTATTAGAAAATTCCAATTAATTAAAATAATACGATTTTTTAATTGAAGTACAATTTGGCCCATACCTACCTATAAACTGGGTTCACAGGGAAATGGACAGAGGAACTAAAGGCCTGATATAGGCCAGACGCGTTCGCACCTGCCACGCCATCTTACCTTATCTCCCTTGTTTGTCTGATCTGAGGACTAGACTCCAGGAGACAGCGAGGTGCGTCATGAATTAAATTATCTGATATTTTTTTCTCATTAATTGTGAAACTCGAAGTATTGAATAAAGTCAACCGGCTCAAGTCCGCATAGATCTCTCGCCGAATTTTGTATATCCAATTTGCTGTATGTACTTATAATATTGTATAATACATTATGTAGTATTTAACTTGAGCACAGTATATAAATATATACCTTATGCGTGGAGATTAATTTTGTACAGAAAATAATTATATTGAATAACAAAAACAATGCATAGAGGAAAATATCAAGTGATGAAAATATTTTAAATAAATTTTATTACCAGTTCATGGTATCAACATAATTATATCAAAACTGACAGTTTTATTGTAAAATCTAATTTACATTTATCTTAAAAATAACATTACAAATGTTAAAATATATTATATTAGAATTGTTTGTTAGGATGTTCTGAAATAATCGTCGAAAAAATAATAATAAACAACCGTGGCCTTGGCAATACCAATACGCGGTTGACCGTCTCCGGGAGCGCGCGTATTCCCTGGTGAAGGAGCTCTAATGGCTCCGAAACTGGTCGAGACGATCGACCGGTTTCGGATAAACCGGATAATCATAATCGTGGGTGTAAGCCGTTTTTATAGTAACCTAGCGACCCGTCCCGGCTTCGCAAGCAAATTACACCCGTGCGAAGCCGGGGCGGGTCGCTAGTTATATATATAAACCTTCCGTGAAAAATTATCTAACTGATGGTAAAAACCGCATCAAAATCCGTTGCGTGGTTTAGGAGTTAGCGGTTATACAGACAGACGCGAAAAGCTACTTTAATTTATACTATGTAGAGAAGATAATGCTTCAAAATCTATATGAAGACGTATTGCTCCGGCGTTTTACAAAAATCTCTAAAAATATACATGCAAATAAAAGGGTTTCTTCGCGTTCCCAATTAGATGGGCTTGATTTGGCAGAGGTTAAACACGAGTGGCAAGAATTGGAGGCCTTGGCCCAGCAGTGGGACGAAATACAAACCGAGAAAAAATTCATCACTTGATATATTCCTAAAATTTGTAAAAAGTGAACACACGGTCTTACATTTGTTAAGTGTTAAGTATTGTAAATAAATATAGTGTAAAAGAGTATCTAAGTATAATTTTGTATAGTATATTATGTGTAATATTTGTTGTGATTGTTACGACATAATATGTGTTAAAATATACAGGGTGTCAGTTACATGGAGACATTCAACTGACATATTGACATATTCATGAAACATGATTGCAAAATATTAAAGTTATGTCTGACATGTGCACTATTTCCTAATAGGATAGTGTTAAATAAAAATTATCTCGCTGCTTATAATACAGGGTGAATTTTTCAAGTGGGCGTGGATGGCCAAATTCTAAACTATGAAGGAAAGCAAAAAGTAAGTACTCAAAGGAGTCTCGGCCCTGATTTTGATGAAAACTAAAACTGCATTCAACGAAAGTCACCGACATAACCCACCGGATTAGCAAGTTGAAATGGCAGTGGGCAGGGCACATATCACGCAGAACAGATGGCCGATGGGGCCGAAAGGTTCTGGAATGGAGACCACGGACTGGTAAGCGCAGCGTAGGACGTCAACCCATAAGATGGACAGACGACCTAAAAGAGACCGCAGGGAAACGCTGGATGCAGGCCGCTACCAACCGGCCCTTTTGGAGATCGATGGGGGAGGCCTATGTCCAGCAGTGGACGTCCTATGGCTGAAATGACGATGAAAACTGCATTATTGAATTTTTGAAAAGTCAATGAAATATTGACTTTTCCAAGAAATCGAACCCGTTGATTTATTACACCATTCGATAGTGTCCCGAATAAGGATCGAATTCTGGGAAGTAATGACATACGACAGTTAGATTTTTCATCAAAATCAGGCCCACTACTTTGAGTACTTTTCTATTCCTCATAGTTTAAGATTTAGTCACCCACGCCCACTTAAAAAGTTCATTCTGTATAACAATGGGATAATTTTGCAACTGTCTTAATTTGGTTTAAAAACATACACAGAATTCACACCAGAATATGCTTAATCATGACTGTCTAATTATCTTAGTGATAAGACTGCATTGTATGACATTAAGGTGGAACGTTTCACAAATGGCGGGAAATTCAAATTTCAAACAGTATTTTGTCCTTGTAGCTAGGCCGGGTAATTATTTTGAAATGACACAGCGTTTGCGACAATAGTTGGGTCTTTTATACATTATTATGTACAGTTATTTATTAGTAACGCACCATGTTACTTACATTTGTCAATAAACAGTTTGAAACAGCAAAAAATAGTTTATTGCCAATGTATGTAATAATGGGCATTAGAGATAAATAACTTTACATGATTTTGTAAAGAATAATAATCAATTGTCGCAAACATCATGATCGTTTACAATAATTACCTGGCCTAGCTACATGGACGCGAATGTGAACCTTATCGCGCCCTTATTTGTGAAACGTTGCACCTTAAACGGAAAATATTTATAAAGTACATTTAATATTAACCTCTTTCTTATGACAATTTGAATGTCACTCTGTCAACACCCTGTATATAACAGATAAAACAACCGTAGTCACATTATGGGCTACTTTTGTTAAACTGTGACATTAGTTTAATTTGTATATACGACTGTTTTAATTTTATAAAACTGGTTACTATAACTTGTATTAATTTTTTTTTTTTTTTGTTATCGTGTCACACCATTGTGTACTAATCTGACAGAATATGTCAAATGAAAGTGACATTTTTAATTTGTCAAAGATGATTAGATCAAAACTGATTTTATATCTTTCTCTTTCTATGGATATAAGATGATATGAGACAACTTATGATAATCCCACAACCTGTTAACAACAATTAGGTATGTTTATTTTTAAAATTCTTCATATTGCAAAATATATTCATTAATTTTTTAAAGTGACGTTTTGTTTCCTGTACAATGTACTAGTAATTCTATGGCGATGCTAAAATTCAGTCATATTTTTGCGCTGTTGAAACGTGACTGCTATTTAGCAATCATATGGCATTTTAGCTAAATTACGTGTTGATTAAGTGAAATTTTACTAAAAATGTTATATATGACATCATTGGTGTCGATTCTGCAGTGCAAGTACCGTACTTTATCGATCGTCAAATTTGACAGTTGAAATCGATAAATTTGATTAGTACTCGCTAAGATCGATTCTATAGCAATTTATCGAATTTGACGATCGATAAAGAACGGTACTTGCACTGCTGTTGTACCATTATTTCAACTTAAATAAATTTGACTGCTCTAAAATTGTTGTCATCCTTTTCTGACGTATTGACTTTAAAAAAAGACGCCGATAATTTTAGTCATGTCAAATAGTTTAGTTTTGAGAATGGTACAACAAAATATACACCATTGTCAATGTTTTGCAAGCTAAACTTACACAAAATAAAATATATACGGCCTACAGATAATAAATTTAAAATACGTACACAAAAATTATATTAATTAATATAAAATACAGTCAAATAAATATATCACAATGGTGTCGACTGAGTTGTCATTTTCCATACTGACACATTGTCACCTCTAAAATTATAATATTTTTTTGCTACGGCCCCATTGGTTGTTGGTGCCTAAAATTATAACCATCTTTTAGAAAGTTATGTACATCTTTTTAGATTTCAATAATTCAGAAAAAGATGGCGATTATCAGTGCTTAGCCAACCCTTGAATGGCCCGACCATTTTCCCGTTGACACTGGCAGAGCATAATCTTAAGGCGAAAGGTAAGTTAAAGTAGCGCCCTCATTAAAAAAAACAACATTAATAGGTATACCAAAAGATAAAGATAGATAAAGAAGTAAATAAAAATTTGACATCTATAATCGGTCGAGAATGTAATGAAGTATTTTTATACGCCAAAAACGATAACTATAATAATGGTAATAAGTTTTATAATATACTAGCGACCCGCCCGCCCGGTTTCGCACGGGTGTAATTTACGTGCAAAGCCGAGGCGGGTCGCTAGTTATACATATATATAAACCTTCCGTGAAAATGTATCTAACTGATGGTGAAAACCGCAACAAAATCCGTTGCGTGGTTTAGGAGGAGTTAGCGGCCATACAGACAGACGAGGAAAGCGACTTTAATTTATACTATGTAGAGAAGAGAAGAGACTAGCTGACCCGACAGACGTCCTGTCTTAGAACTGTCAAACGCGCGAAGTTAAAATCGTTTAGTTTTTGAAATTTCCAATTTCCTGCGCAATTTTCTTAATTTATCTTCCCGTAAGAATCTTCACAAAGTTTTGGGAAACTTAAAAAAAAACTAAGTCGTTCTCAAGTTATAGCGTGACCAAGGTAAATAGGGATGAATTTTGATAAATATAAGGATACATTATGTTACTAAAAGTAATAGTTCAAAAAATTCTGTATTACCTTCTCGATAACCTGTGGGTGTCGAATTTTTATCTACTTAACTTTTAGTATCATATCATTATTTTTTTAATGGGAGCGCCACTTTATCTTTACCTTGCACCTTAAGTGTGGTTGATGCTCGTCTTTGAATTCCTTGTAATAGCGCTAACAGACGAGACGGACTTGGTTGACGGACCGCTGTCCAACCAACGGGAGAGAAAGAGTTACTAATTCTTTCCCGTTGGTTGGACGGCGGTCCGTCAACCAAGTCCGTCTCGACTGTTAGCACTATAAATCATACATCTATCCCATCTCTTTCCACATTCCGTTATCAAATATTATTTAGAATTTTAAATAACTTATAATTTTGGCACGTTCGTATTGGATTGGTTGCGTACTTAAATTACAGTGATTAAATGACACATAATTATGACAAAAAATATATCGGAAAATGTTTATTTGAAATTCAAGAATTTATACAGGGTGTAAGGGGAACACTCTCGATGCCAAAAGAAGGTAATTGTACTCATCATTATGAACCACTTTTACTATTGGACCAGCCCTGAAATCGCGAGAAAAATATCAGCTGTTCTATAGAAAACGGTCAAACACAAAACAAAACAAAAACACACTCGACAAAATTATGGAACAGCTGTTTTTTTTTCTGCGTATTCAGGGTTGGTCCCATAGTAAAAGTGGTTCATAATGATGAGTACAATTACCTTATTTTGGCTTCGAGAGTGTTCCCTTTACACCCTGTATAAATCAATGATTCTACAGTTGTAAATTAAAAATAATTCAACTGTATTTTTTGCTCTTGTAAATGTAAATAAGGATTTGACTTGAATAAATTGGAATTACAAAATTTTGTATAATATCGTTACCAATAAATAATAATTACTAACATGCGTTAATTATACGTAATTTGATTTAAATTAGTTATAAGTTTACCGTATCACCTTGTCAATTCTTGAGACTCGGACTTGTCACTTGTCATCCATCAACTTAACATAATATATACGAATCCATATTCTAAGGACGGGTCTACACTAAATTCAACACTATAGTAAAATTACTCAAAATTTTCTATAATGTCAAGAGATAAATTATCAAAATTTTACCTACTCACTCTTGCTGTCACGCCGGGTAAAGCCCGTTGCAGACGATGCTCATTAAACTGGCGCGAGTAACACTTGCGCTAGTACTACGCATCGTCTGCAACGGATACTAAGGGCGCTTGCAGACCATGCGTAGTACAAGTTGCAAGTAGCTACTACGCATCGTCTGCATCATTTTGCTTAGTGACAGTGGAAGAGCTATTAACCACTACCACTTGCACTAAGCAAAACGATGCTAGCTGTATTAGCTACTCATCGACTGCAAGCACCTAACGCAACTTCCACTGCCACTAAGCAAAAAGTGCTTTAGCTCGTTACAGCCGATGCGCAGTTAAAGCGAGTAACACTTGCACGAGTAGTTCGCATCGTCTGCAACGGGATTAAGGCACAGTGACAGATTCAAGTGACTGTATTAAGGTGGTTCGTTGCACAAATGGCGGGAAATTCAAATTTCAAACAGTTTTCTTGTCCTTGTAGCTAGGTCGGGTAATTATTGTAAACAACCATGATGTTTGCGCAGATTGATTATTATTCTTTACAAAATCATGTAAAGCTATTTATCTCTAATGCCCATTATTACTTACATTTGTGAATAAACAATTTTTTTCTGTTTCAAACGGTTTATTCACAAATGTAAGCAATATGGTGCGTTACTGTTTAATAATTGTACATTATAATGTAAAGAACAGCCAACATTTTGCGCAAACACTGTGTTATTTAAAAATAATTACTTGGCCTGGCTACTAGGACCAAAAAACTGTTTAAAATTTAAATTTCCTGCCATAGTGAATCGAACCACCTTAATTAAGTTATACAAGGGAGCACAACCAGAGGTTTGCTCTGGACTCGCCTTAAGATTACCTTAGTTTATATTAGTTTTTTGTTACTTTAAGGGTTTGTTTCAGAATGTGCTAATAAAGTACTTACTTGCTAACCATCACATAAATTATGCGGAAGTTAAAACTTTCGGTTATCACACATCGCGTTTCACAATCCTATTTTATCATCCGGATACTTAGTTTTTATATTACTCGGGCAGAAAATACGAAACGCCACATTTTAACGTTTTTGACGTCTGTCAAATTCCCTAATCAATTAACAATTAATAAATTTTATTTGCAACTTGATCTGACATTATAAATTAATAGAAACTTTATCTGTGCCCTTAGTCCCAGATGATAGTTTACGAAAACTTTTTTAGTTTTCATCTTGTTCCATACATTGCTGGGCTAAAAGCTATTCGAAAACTTTTTTCGTATTAGAGTGAAACAATCTATACTGCCGATAACTGCCTAATTTAGTTCCTCCACGTTTCTAAATATACTTTCTAAATAGAGGCGCTTTACTAAAATGTATGGAACAATACGTAAACGAAAAAAGTTTTCGTAAACTATCAAATCTGGGACTACGGGCACTGATAGTTAGTCCTTTTTAATGATTGTGAAACGCAAGCAAAGTATTTATTTAATAGATAAGTTTTTATTAGTTTAACCGTAACGTTAACTGGGCATTCTGAAACAAACCCTAAATGATGAATGACAGCGTAAATTCTGGTTAATTTAAAAAATATGTTTTGCTGCCGTAAAGTGACAAATTATAATTGTAAGGCGCTGTATACAAAACTCAGAATAATAAAGAGCATAGAATCCGTCGTGTGATTTACAAAGCGTACAAGGCCGTCTGTCAAATAGTATGTACCCTTTGGAGCCTTTTACAGGTCCCTAGTACATTAAAATAGTGTACAACCCTGCAATTTGCCGTCCTGTCTAAAATATATCTGTTTCGTTCTAGTAACAACAATTTTGGTATACGAGTAAAGAATGTAACTTTTTTTTTTTAAATATTATTAATACAAAATACAAATACCACCTCGCCTGATGTTAAGCGATGATGCGGTCTACGGTGGAGCACGCTTGCCTTGAAGAAACCGATTCACTCGTGATTTGAAGACACCCAGATTGTAACTATCGGGAAACACCCATACAGGCAGCGAATTCCACAGACTAGCAATTCTCACAATAAAAGTGGAATCAAAGCGCTTCGTTTATGCCAAAAAAGCAGTACTGTCCTATGCTTTAGTTGTTCTGGGATAGAAAACGATTGAGACAAATGTTAAAATATATTTCAGTTAACATTTGACAAAGAACTTGGACCTTACCTAGGTCTCCTAGTTCTTTGACATTTGATGTAGACAATCAGACAATAATCAAAATGCTACTATACTCTTTAAAAACAATGTATACTGCGCTTACATTTAAAATTCACTTTTCACTTATACAGGGTTATAACAAAAGGGTATGCTGAGCCGAAAGGGAGGGGGGGGGGGCGCAGGTATGTATACTCTCCATTTTAAAGATCTTTTACTATGGGACCGACGCCAAAATCGCTGTTCCAAAGAAAACGGTTAATTACACTAGTCTACTGTAAGTATTATAAAAACTCGCGATTTCAGGGTTACTCCTATAAAATTGTTCATAATGTTAAATATAATGAACCCCTTTCGGCTTAGCATACCTTTTCCTCATAACCATGTATAAATCATAAATATCGATGTACAAATCTAAATAGATAATATTTTAAAATACCGTAACTATGTGAACCAAAGTGTAAAAAAATCGTTTTAAATTAAACTAAGTAATTTATATACTGTATGTCGATGACGATTTTTATTTTAGCGAATTTGTATATTATGGCAATCACACTGTATTGTAAAGTTGGTTGAAAGATTTTTAATTACCAATCAAAATGTGTCACAATAAACGTAAAGGTAGGCCAAATTGAGGAATTAACAATTTCCGTCTCAGTTTTGTTCAGGAAATACGACGGTGGTTCCCTCTAATTAACTTTTCAGAGTAATTGGTTGTACTATTGAGGGTAGAAACAAAAGTTCTAGTGCTTTTCTGGCCTCAACTACCTTCAAAATATTAACCTTATAGAGCGACAAACACAACTAATTTTGACTAGCCAAATGCACTTGAGCATTACAGTTAAAAAAGACAAATCATATTTAGTGTTAGTCTTAAACCTCACCACGTATCACCAAGGGGGAGACGGGGGTTAAAAATTCCTAAAAAAAACATCACATGATTAATGAACGGTCCCTATGTTGAAATACCTCCCGAGAAGCGTTATTACCTAAAATATTACAATATTGTATGTATGTGACAGTGTTTTATTTTTGTATTTTGATATAAATTTGTGTAAATAATTTTCTTATTTTATTGATATTAAACTCAATTAATCAAGAGGTATATTTTATTAATAATCCTAACAGTACCCTTAGTACAAGTTTTGATAGTATTCGAAAACTTTTTTCGTAGTAGAGTGAAGCAATATATACCGCCGATTACAACCGATTTTAGTTCCTCCGCGTTTCCGATAGAGGCGCTTTTCTAAAATGTATGGAACAATACGTAAACGAAAAAAGTTTTCGAAAACTATATCAAATCTGGGACTAAGCGTAATGTTCGTTACATAAATTAATATTAGTTGATCCGTTTCAGTTGGTCCGTTCAGTTGGTTGGAGTGGAATGACTGATATTTTTCTCTATGGAAGTTCCACTATGGCGTAAGCGGTTGTATTCGCTCTCTGCCTAAGACGCAGTATTATGTAGTGAACAAGGACGTTCTTTAGGGTATACAACATCCTTGGTATTGAAAGAAGATAACCCATAAATGTAGGAATTATTTAACAAAAATACACATGGTATCTCGACATACTCTTGACAATTAAGTTCTTCTGTTTAGCTTTTACAGATTTTTAAGCTTAATTGCGATTAATGGTTTTATCGCAATTAAGCCTATTACTATATTTAACACGTTGAACGCCACACTTAAAAACCATCTACATAATATTATTATTCCAGTGGGCCGCGTCGGACACCTTGTGGCAAATGTACAAGAGTGTGCTGCCAAAATCTTCAGCATAGAATTAAAAAAAAAAAATGCTGACACTGCTGATATAGTGGCAAACTGTCACTGTCAACATCAAAATATTTTTTTCATCTGGCAATATATCTCTTTTTCTTGTCGACAGGTAAAGCGAATGTGAGTTTCGAAATTTATTGAAGAAATATCCATAAAAATCTGTTAAATTTGTGAATTACTGACCCAAAACTGAATCTCCATAACAAATCTGTGATACAAGCGACAGCGTAGTGTAAATATTTTCTGCCTCTGTTGTGAATATACCTTCTGAAACTGACCCACAGTTCTTGTTGTTTTCGAAGATTGCAGTGGATATTTTGTAAAACATGCGATTTTTCTGTCATTCCTCACTAATGCAACTTACGATCAGTGCTAAATCAATGCTCTTTGAAGTGCTGATATTGTTCGGAGTTTTCAAAATTGAATATTGTGATATTGAAGGTTAGTTTGTGCTCCTCAGATCCATCAAAGATGGGTAAGATCATGAAACCTGGGAAGGTGGTGCTGGTCCTCAGCGGCCGGTATGCTGGTCGTAAGGCCATCGTCGTGAAAAACTACGACGAAGGTACCTCGGACAAGCCTTACGGACACGCTTTCGTCGCCGGCATCGACAGGTATCCCCGCAAAGTACACAAGAGGATGGGCAAAAACAAAATTCACAAGCGCTCCAAAGTCAAGCCCTTTGTCAAGGTAAGTTGTGTTAAAATATTTTCAAAATTTGAAACATAACCTCTTGGTTTGTTTTGTAAATAGTGTAGGAAACATGCGACTTTTTGCACTCTATAAAGGAAGAATGATTGCCTAAACATGATAAAGCTTATTATAATGGTATATAATACCAATAACTTACTGAAAATTGAGTTTTGACCACTGTAAAAACCAAATGAAAATTGTTGGATACCTGCAATGCTATATATGTACTTGTATTCAGTTGTCCATAGTGCTGTACCCAATACTTAACCCAACCTGTTCCACAGACTGAGACTCCGATTCTTCTAATAAAATAGTTCTTAATAACCTTAGATAACAGCTTATACAGGGTTACACATATAGACTGTACTAAGCCGAAAAGAGATTGTACTCATCATTATGGGCAACTTTTACTAACCCTAACCCTGTAGACATGACTTGGAAGCAAGATGGGTCTATAGTTCTTTATAGGTGTTTTATTGTCCTTTTGGAAAACAATACCACTACGCTTCTGTGCCGTTCTCAGTTATCTTGTTGAATATGATGATGTTAAACGATTCTTGCACTTCTTTAAATAATGGATGTTAACCAGCTTTAAAGAGTTCTGTTGTAATTCCGTCCTCACTTGCTTCTTGTCCACTTTTAAGCTGTTTAAGGGCCACCATGATCTCATTCAGGCTGATATCAGGCAGTTCTTCTGTATAGTGCTGTGTAAAACTGGTTCTATCGTCCTCAGTGTCAGGTGTGAGATGGGGGCTTATTATATAATGCATATAGTTGGCCATAGGTGACCTATCTTCCGCTTCTGTGAGGTTCTCTGGCTAGGAAGGCATGTCTCTCCCGTCGAAGTGGGTTACTTCCTCAGATGGCTATAGATTGTCTGGATAAACACTTGACCTCCGATGTTGCTTAGTTGCTTTTTCAATCAAGAGCATATTAGATAACCACTAGTGACCCGCCCGCCCGGCTTTGCACGGGTGTAATTTACGTGCGAAGCCGGGGCGGGTCGCTAGTTATATATATAAACCTTCCTTGAAAATGTATCTAACTATAAATGTAGCTGGTGCAGTCCTTACTGCTTCCAATCCTTGATTACGCCGATGTTTCTTACCTAGATCTTACTGAAGACCAATTTAACAAACTTGAGCGTCTCCAAAATTTTTGTATAAGGTTTGTATACGGCTTACGTAAGTATGACCGTATTTCTCAATTCCGCGCTAAACTCAAATGGCTCCCTGTTCGTCTTCGCCGTAATGCACACATCCTGGCACTTCTCTTCAATACATTATTTAATCCTTTCACCCCGTGCTATCTCAAAGAACGTTTCAAATTTTTCCACGACCCTGCTTCACCTCGTTCTCTGAGACAGTCGACTCTTCTCTCTCTTGTTACTCCCAAACATAAAAGTACTTTCTATGAAGATGCCTTCTCCGTTAAAGCCATACGGTTGTGGAATTCCCTTCCGGTCTCCATTAGACAATCCCAATCTATCAACATTTTCAAGGCTAGGGTGAAAGACTTTTACCTTTCCCAAGTCTAAAACTGTTCGTTACTGTTGGTGGAGAGTTTTTGGACATATTTGTTGCTCCGAATTCGTGTTGGTTGTTATTTGCTCTGTCATTGTTCGTGTTTCCTGCTGCTCTTGCATTGTGAGCTCATAATGCGAAGGTATTCCAGGGACTTAGGGTATAGCATAGATAAACATATATACTAGGGTATAGTATGTACTTACTTGTCGCGTCTGTATTATGTGTGTTTTTATATATATAGATATATATTTATTACATTATGTATCATTTAGTAGTATTTATTTAATGGTATCATTAAAAGTGTTTTAGCATCCCCCGTCGATTCTGTTACGTAAATTCTTTCCATCCATTGGTTGCCTGGAAGAGATCGCTTTTAGCGATAAGGCCGCCACTTGTGGCACTAGCTCGTAAGTGTTTTCTATCGTGTTGTAATTTTTATTTCTGGTGTACACAATAAAGAGTTTCTATCTATCTATCTAACTAATGGTGAAATCGCATCAAAATCCGTTGTGTGGTTTAGGAGGAGTTAGAGGCCATACAGACAGACAGACAGACGCGGAAAGCGACTTCAATTTATACTATGTAGAGATTAGTCATTCCATAATGTTTGATTCGGTATTTCCCTTACATAGTGCCTTGTGTTATTATGAAGTTAACATGGGATTGCCTCACCGATCTTCTATTATTGACAGTTTCCTTTAAAAGCTTTGCTTTTAAAGTTTGACTTTATGCCTTAATGCTGCATCTCTCATGATTTTACTCTAGACATATGTTCATATCTGGGGCCTTACGGCTACCTCTTAACGCGGGCTCGAAACAACTCGAAAAACTTTAGCGCAGTGCGGAAAATCACGCGAACATGAACCTTAACGCGCCGAGATGCGGTTGCGCAACTTTTCGCATCACCTAAACAGAATCGCTTACAACAGGTACCCGTAAGGCCCCTGATCTACCATTTGTAGTATCCAAGGTAGCGAATTTGTTTGGATTCAACCACAAATCGGAGGAGCTGGTTTGGACTTAGTGTTGACTTCATCGAACTGACTAGTTCAAACTTGATGTCGATATTCAGAGCCCCATATCAGTCTATAGTCACTTCTAGCAATCAAACTCAGTGACCATTGAAACATCTCTGAATATTCGCTCTGTGCCATACTGATAACTACTCTAATCTCATTAGGTATGTCTGTTGTCTAGATAGCCCGTTGGTCAAGTTGGTAGTGAACCTGCCATCTGCACTTGGGGGTATGGGTTCGATTCCCACCTAGGACAAACATTTATGTGATGAACATTTGTGTTTGTTCTATATCTGGGTGTTTATCATTGTATGTATATTAATATCTATTAAAGCATGTATTTAAAAATATATATGTATGTTTATCAGTCTCTGGCAGCCCTATCACAAGCTTTGCTTAGTTTGGGGTCAGATGACAGTGTGTGTAAAAATGTCTCAAATATTTTATTATTTATTTATTTATTTGTTACCTGGGCTTCGCCACATCCACTTTGGCACTGTTTCATGAAGAGTTCAGCAAGAAAAGTCTTTATTCCGATTGGGGGTGATGAGTTCTGCACTGACGTGTATTGTGCCCCTTACTTGCAAAAGTCGCAGAGTATTTGTCCCCTCATTCCTCCTATCAAAATCATGTGGTCCTACTACCGTTTCAATGCTGATCCTTGCCCCCATTGAGTATGTATGTACCATGTAGTGACTACATTGTAGTCCATAAAAAAAAAGTTAAAATCCCCCATAACAGTGTAACCATAGTACCTTGTATAATCATCAGCTCACTGGTCATAATGTCTCACATAGTATCGGTAGTGGTCATACTACCAATACAGTATATACTATCGAGATATATTGTGCAGTTCCCAGATTATCTAAACCAGAACCTGGGGCCTTTTTGCCTAAGTCTATTGGTGATGGAAATTGTCTGCCATTCTGCATGCATAGATTGGTAGCCCGTTGGTCCAGTTGGTAGTGAACCTGCCTTCTGAGCTTGGGCGTGGGTTCGATTCCCACCTAGGACAAACATTTGTGTGATGAACATTTGTGTTTGTTCTATATCTGGGTGTTAATATCTATTTAAGTATGTATTTAAACCTATATATGTATGTATATCAGTCTCTGGCAGCCATATCACAAGCTTTGCTTAGTTTGGGGTCAGATGACCGTGTGTGCAAAAATGTCCCGAATATTTATTTATTTTATAGTTGGTTTTATTTTTTTATTCATTAACAGTCTTTCATTTGACCGCCACAGTTTGCACAATAAAAGTTGAATCAAAGCATTTAACTTCGGTGATCATTCAAGAACCGTTGGTGAACAAAAATTGGTCACCAACTCGCACTTGGCCATTTATTATTATACTTAGTGTGTAGTATAATCGTGCCAAGCTAGACGCTTGTATGCATTACCGTTTTTCATTAGAGCTAATACATAAGTATGTTTAAAAAATATGTTCGTTGTATGGGGACCCCCCATTTTGTTTTGACTTTTTATTATTTGTTAGTTAATCCGCCATTACCTTACATATTCAGTAAAAATTTCAACTGGCTAGTTACGATCGGAAAGATACAGCCTTTTAAAGTTAGGACGAATGGATAGAGAGAGACAGACCCTTACCCTTTGGCACGGAGGCATTTTAACACGAACGTTAATTGTACTAGGACATAAATCTCCCTCGTTGGTCTGATCTGAGGATGTCGACCTTTTGAGATACACATCTTGAATATGTGAAATAAGTAGGATAGAAAAATCAAACATCAACTTCACAACTTTAACTCTTAGTAAAAATTAAATAAGATAATGCATGCCAAACTAAAGAAAACTATTCACTATACTCTATTCACTGTAGTCTTATCGCCATTCGTATAAAAACGTGACAGGTTATCTCTTTCTTTCCAGGTAGTGAACTACAACCACCTTATGCCGACCCGGTACTCAGTAGACCTCAGCTTTGAAAAGTTCAGCGCCAAGGACCTGAAGGACCCGGCCAAGCGCAAGAAGCTCCGTTTCAACACGAGAGTGAGATTCGAGGAGAGATACAAGAGTGGAAAGAACAAGTGGTTCTTCCAGAAGCTTAGGTTCTAAGGTGTAATTTAAAAAAAATAAACATTACGAGAGTAATGTATGTGGTTGTTTTATTGTACATCCAACAAGGGCAGGATGCATCTCAAGCAGGATTTCCTCATGGACCAGTCCTAAGGGATAATAAATAAATATTCAGGACATTTTTGCACACACGGTCATCTGACCCCAAACTAAGTAAAGCTTGTAATATACGTTTATTCCATTCTGTCCGACTAGTAGTTCGATGATCGAACTGTTTGGACAAAACTATTGTGTGTGTGTAAAATGAGGGATAGTGATACCCGTTTTTTTTATTTATACCTTTTCGATCAGCTTAGCAGTTCTTCATGGGCCAATCGTGAGAAATAGTGATTCCGGCAAATGCCCTAAATTATAAATCTAGTATCCGCCAAATCAGGGGTGTCCAACTAAATTTTGTGGCGGGCCGAATTTATAAACTTCCCGATATGCTCGCCCACGTTTTCGCCGAGTCGTATTGTGATCGATCGAAGTAATTTTTTTAAGAACGGCGTTTCACTGTTCTACGAACATTTAATTATGACGCGTCGTTCTTTACAAAATTTCGTCTAAAAAAGTTAAAAGTTACCCAATTTTCGACTTGTTCGCGGGCCGGATTAGGAACCTTGGCGGGCCGCATTGTGGCCCACGGGCCGTATGTTTGACACCCTAAATATATATTTCGGGAATGTGCAAATACGAGTTTCTAAAAGACCAACCATTGTGCACAACACTAGTTTGGTGCCGTTTTAACAACTAGCTACGAAAAAGGACTTCAATGTTCCACGACTTTTTTTTTATTACAATATTTATTTAGTATCCTTAGATTAACTACACGTATATAACTATGTAGTTATTCTAAGTTAGTATCCTTCTGTATAGTTATTCTAAGTTAGTATCCTTCCGAAAAGCACAGCTAGGTAGATCTACACTACATCAAGACTTATAGTTTGGGACTTGGTAGGGGCACTAATCTCCATCCTCCTGGCCAGAGTTGAAGGCTGAATTACTGTTTTATTGGCGGCGATAGTTCGACAAGTGTCTTCATCATCATTGCCAAACTATCAGGCCACGGTCGTTGGACTTGGGGCATAATTCTGACAATGTCAGAATTTTCATGAATTTTCCTCAGAGCAAATACTAGCTTGAGGAATTTTCACCATATTAATATGTCTGTCTGTTCGGTAAATATTAATAGTAGATTATTCTAAAAGGTGATAAAGCAGAAATGAATGCTCAAGATAAAGACACCATTATCCTATCCTCGAGTTCAAACCCCGGGCCCGTACCCATGAGCTCTTTGGAGTTTATGTACGAATTTTTATACCACTGGCTTTTCGGTAAAGAAAAAATCGTGAGGAAACCTGCATACGTAGGTACGGAGAAGAAAAGGAAAAATAAAAATTATAAAGGGATTAAAAACCTTTTCTATTTAAGTGTATTACCCGAAAGTGGATCTCCTAAGCAACAGAAGCGAAACTTTTCTAAAAGTGTCTCTACGGGGAAAGTGTATCTCTGGGGAATAAATCATTTAATGGCGTATGTATATCCACCAACTCGCTACTGGGCCAGTGTGGTGGATATGGCCCAATTGCCCTTTCGGGGGTAGACCAAAATATCCAGCAGTGGACTATTAAAAGGCTGATTATGCTTACGGTATTTATTAGCTCGGAAACGTATCGGATGTGACCATTATAACAGGATGCCAACACTGGTGGCGATCCAGAACGAAAACATTCACCATTGCCACCAGTGGCGGTGGCAATCCGGACGAGATTTACTTACAATGACAAATGAAACTAAAGTTTAGCTATAAATCAATTTATATTTCAATAAATTATTTTTTAAAGCAGTCTATACTTTCATAGAGATATAATTTAAGAACGTTAATAATATTAGCTGAAAATAAAAATAATGAGTCATATATGCCACAGTATAAAAATATGAATACTGCCAACTAAAATTATATTCTGGCATCTTTACATTGTATTTAGGGTTGTAGCCGCCAGGCTGTGGTAAACATGCATGAATTAGGGTGCTCTGGATTTCTGTAGTGTTGTGGTGGAGTTTTTTTTTTTTTACATTTTGTCTGGAACATTAGTGATGCGGTCTACAGTGGAGAAGAAACTTGCATTGCCTAGAAGAAACCGATTTTCTTGCGAAGATTGTTACTATGAAAACCCATGGTATGTTTTAGACACGTAGAATGCTTAAACACTCAAAAATATTTTTTACCTACAACAAAACGAAGTAGGTATACTTATTTAGGCTAAGAAGTTGATTATTTGTATATCTGTTACCACAAAAAAGTTTTTTTTTGTTTAAATTAGAACGGTCGTCAAGGCGTTTTTGTAAGAAATTTGTTGTAGCCAGTTGCACCCATTTACACGAAAAAAGTTAGAATGAGTTTTTATTTTAAATTGAAAGCAGGTTTCATTGCCTTAGTGCTTATAGCTGTGTTTAAAATTTCAAATGTCTTCCGCCTAAGATAGATTGGATTCTCTCAAAAAATATCAAAGCTACACTATTTCCATTAGCTAATTTGTTCTGACAGCTGCAATTACATTGTAAAAAAAGCTGAACAAAAACCTTTTCTTTTAATATTTCATTGAAGTATATCGGGTACCTGCTAACAGTCTTATGATAAAAAACAGCTGAAGTGATCAGAATTCGTGGTTTACATAAAGCTTTTTACAATGTATTGCAGCTGTCTGAGCAAATAAATGGTTAGACCGATTTTAATACAGATAAATTTTACCCCTTCAAAAAAAAAAGAACTCCAGTCATAAAGAAACTAGAAGGATCATGCAAACATGAAATCTCCATATCACAACAATGCAAAACCTAGAACTCGTTATCACGCCGTTATCTTTCCGACCCTTTCGTCTAACTTCTTGATTTCCTTCTGTATGCTGTCCACATTGAGCGCAAACACTTCTTGGACACCTTGAAGTAATTCTTTGTTGTTCTGGACTCCACTAGCGATGGTGCTCTGCAGAGTTTCTAGTTCTACCAGGGATTTGCCAAAGTTGCTCGCTGCAAGGAGAAAGTATACATTAAATAAATAAATATTCGGGTCATTTTTTCACACACGGTCATCTGACCCCAAACTAAGCAAAGCTTGTGATATGGCTGCCAGAGACTGATAAACATACATGTATATTTTTAAATTCATACTTAAATAGATAATAACACCCAGATATAGAACAAACACAAATGTTCATGACATAAATGTTAGGTGGGAATTGAACCCACGCCCCCAAGCGCAGAAGGCAGGTTCACTACCAACTGTACCAACCGGCTATTTAAACATACAACATACATATATTGTATTATGATTTAAAAGTTTAAAAAACTTCAGTGACTTATTACAACAAACCAAATAATAACAAACTCGAGAGGTTAACTAAGAGCTATTAAGGGCCAGAGTACAGGATTCAGCGATGTCGATCGCAAATTTGATGCTTTTAAAATACAAAATTACTGCCTTCTTTTGAAACATGTCCTTCCATCATTTTACGAAGTAAATATTTGAATATATTTAGAAAAAAAAAGAAGATTTTTTAATGACCAGAATAGATGGGGAAAACTGTTTACCCCTTTTTGTGGTCATAATTAAAAATATATTCAAACTAGCGACCCGCCCGCCCGGCTTCGCACGGGTGTAATTTACGTGCGAAGCCGGGGCGGGTCGCTAGTTATATATATAAACCTTCCTTGATAATGTATCTAACTGATGGTTAAAACCGCATCAAAATCCGTTGCGTGGTTTAGGAGGAGTTAGCGGCCATACAGACATATAGACAGACAGACAGACGCGGAAAGCGACTTCAATTTATACTATGTAGAGATATTAACTTTGCAAAACGACTGAAGAACATTTTTCATAGGACCTTTGGCCTACGCCTTTGGGTCCGCGGAAGAAAGGCAAAATACGTTCTTAAAGGCTAAGTGGATAGCCCTGGTATCAGAGTTTTCACCCAAAGGCTGCTGACATGGATGAACGTTTGGCGTTGGACACAACAGTTCCATAGTAAATACGGTTCTTAATGATGAATATCCACAGCCAAGTGGCATAATTCCATGTAACATTGACATAAACTTGATATAAATTATATAAAATGTTTGTAGTTGGTTACCTTGGTTATGGAGTGCTTCCAGCGCTTCCATACGCTCCAGGATCTCCGAATGTGATATGCCGTCTATTTGTTTCAATAGTTTGTACAACTCGTTCACCTGAAATGAATAACCATACATTACTGTTTTTTTTTTTTGTAAATTTGCTTGCATTTGACCTTCACCATCACCATCATGTTACCTTATTGTCCGCATCAGTCACGTTACCTCATCGTCATCATAACTAACGTTACCTTAGTGTCATTATCAGGCATGTTACTTTAGTATCATCATCAGTCATGTTATCTTATTGTCATCATCTTTTATGTTACCTTATCGTCATCATAAGTTACGTTACCTCATCGTCATCATAACTAACGTTACTTTAGTATCATCATCAGGCATGTTATTTTAGTATCATCATCAGGCATGTTACTTTAGTATCATAATCAGGCATGTTACTTTAGTATCATAATCAGGCATGTTACTTTAGTATCATAATTAGTAATGTTATCTTATTGTCATCATATTTTATGTTACCTTATTGTCAGCATCAGTCACGTTACCTCATCGTCATCATAAGATACGTTATCTTAGTGTCATTATCAGGCATGTTACTTTAGTATCATAATCAGGCATGTTACTTTACTATCATCATCAGTCATGTTATCTTATTGTCATCATATTTTATGTTACCTTATCGTCATCATAAGTCACGTTACCTTAGTGTCATTATCAGGCATGTTATTTTAGTATCATCATCAGGCATGTTACTTTAGTATCATAATTAGTCATGTTATCTTATTGTCATCATATTTTATGTTACCTTATTGTCAGCATCAGTCACGTTCCCTCATCGTCATCATAAGTAACATTACCTTGGTGTCATTATCTGCATGTTATTTAAGTATCATCATCAGGCATGTTACTTTAGTATCATCATCTTTTGTTACCTTATCGTCATCCTCAGTCACGTTACCTTAGCGTCAAGCTCGGGCTCCGCCGGCTTGGCGGCTTGTTTGAGCGCCTCCACGTTGGAGAGGAGTGAGGTGACGCGCGCCTCCGCCGCCGCCAGCTCGCCGCTCCGCAGTAAAGACGCCTGCGCCGCTAAAGTGGCCGCCGCTCCACATAGCGTTGCCTATCGGTACGCATAAAACATTTGGACAAGTCAGCTTAGAATGCGCTCTAAAAGTGCTAACAGAGGTGTGGATTTTGTACGCCGAACCGCTGTCTGACCAACGGGAGAAAAAGGGAGAATAAAATTAAAAAATATATATAAATAGGCTTGCGTTTGACCGCCAACTCGCCTGATATTAAGCGATGATGCGGTCTACGGTGGTGCACGCTTGCCTAGAAGAAACCGATTCACTCGTGATTTGAAGACACCCAGATTGTAACTATAGGGGAACACCCATTCAGGCAGCGCATTCCAAAGACTAGCAGTTCACATAATAAAAGTGGTATCCAAGCGCTTCGTACGGGTTTTCAGAATATCCTACTAATATTATAAACGCGAATGTTTGTATGTATAGATGTATGGATGTTTGTTCCTCTTTCACGCTGCAACGGAACAACGGATCGACCTGATTTTTTGCATGGGTATAGTTCAAGAGCCAGAGAGTGACATAGGCCACTTTTCATCATCATCATCACCATTTTTCATCACTACTCGGGTGAAACCGCGGGGCGCAGCTAGTCAACCATAAAGCGGTGTCGATTTTACTACACCCATAATGCACATAACACATAATGCAGTGTTTGCTCCCAGAGGCTCCTAAACTAGTAAATCTTTGTCTATTATAGTGGCTATATCATTTGTGTCATCATCATCATCATAAGCCTATCATGTTCAGGACACGGGCCTTCTGTTAGAGAAAAGATTGGCTCTAATCCACCATGCTGGCCCATTGCACGCAATGTAATTATCTTTGAACTTTTGAGTTTAAAAACATTCAAATACCTGTCCTGTAGCTGACTGCAATCTACGGAATGATTCTTCATCTCTCACACCGGCTGCTTGCTCCAATTTATGTAACCTGAAAAATGTTTTAACTATCTTAACAAAAAAATTATGTCCAATGTCCATGTTGAACCCGTGCCAGTGGTCGTTGGGAACGATACTCTCGAAGTTGTTGACCATTACACCTATCTTGGACAGATTGTTCAGTTAGGTAAGTCCAACTTAGGCAAAGAGGTCGCCCGAAGAATCCAACTCGGATGGGCAGCGTTCGGGAAATTGCGTGACATCTTCTCGTCCAAGATACCACAGTGCCTCAAGACGAAGGTCTTTGACCAGTGTGTGTTGCCAGTGATGACATATGGTACTGAGACGTGGTCCTTAACTGTTGGCCTTTTGGAAAAACTCAGAGTCACTCAGCGGGCAATGGAGAGAGCTATGCTCGGAGTTTCTTTGCGCGATAAAATCCGAAACGTGGATATTCGCCAAAGAACCAGAGTCACCGACATAGCTGTTAAAATTTGCAAGTTGAAGTGGCAATGGGCAGGCCACATCGCTCGAAGAACCGATAACCGATGGGGAAGAAAGGTTCTTGAGTGGAGACCACGAACCGGAAGACGCAGCGTAGGTAGGCCTCCCACTATATGGACCGACGACATAGTGAGAGTCGCTGGCATCCAGTGGATGCAAAAGGCAGGCTGTCGTTCAGTGTGGAGATTAAAGGGGGAGGCCTATGTTCAGCAGTGGACGTCTTCTGGCTGATGATGATGATGATGATCTTAACAAATAAATTATTGTTACCAATTAAGGTTATCACTGTCCTGTAATGTAATACATTTATTACATTATGTATACATTTATCATTTATGTATTTTATGTATACACGACCCGTCCGTCCGTCTTCGCACGGGTGTAATTTACGTGCGAACCTGGGGCGGGTCGCTAGTTATATACGAGTATATAAACCTTCCGTGAAAATGTATCTAACTGATGGTGAAAATCGCATCAAAATCCGTTGTGTGGTTTAGGAGTTAGCGGCCATACAGACTTTCAGACAGACAGACGCGGAGAGCGACTTTAATTTAGACGCTGCATAATGCGCGCGCGGCTGCGTCTCGTGCAGAGCGAGACGAAGCCGCGCGCGCGCGTTCACCTTAAAAAAGACCGCCTAATGCGGTCGAAACTATAGTAACTATGTAAATAACACATTAAAATTGATTATTTTGTCAGTAATTTATCGAAATCCAGTCTCAAACTTTTCCTAGTGTTTTACGAAAAACCACTTTTGTAAATTGTTATTTAAAAATAAATTGATTTGTTAAAATTTTCCAAAATCGAATACGCTATTTAAAAAAAAAAACAGTTTTATTACAGAAATTGAATTTTCTATAGATCTTTCTATTCGATAGAATCAGAACGCAAAAAATTCAGTTTTCGTCTATTACAGAAATTGAATTTTCTATAGATCTTTCTATTTGATAGAATCAGAACGCCAAGAATTCAGTTTTCGTCTATTACAGAAATTGAATTTTCTATAGATCTTTTTATTCGATAGAACCAGAACGCCAAGAATTCAGTTTTCGTCTATTACAGAAATTGAATTTTATATAGATCTTTCTATTTGATGGAATCAGAACGCCAAAAATTCGGTTTTCGTCTATTACAGAAATTGAATTCTCTATAGATCTTTCTATTTGATAGAATCAGAACGCCAAGAATTCAGTTTTCGTCTATTACAGATATTGAATTTTCTATAGATCTTTCTATTTGATAGAATCAGAACGCCAAGAATTCTGTTTTCGTCTATTACAGATATTGAATTTTCTATAGATCTTTCTATTTGATAGAATCAGAACGCCAAGAATTCTGTTTTCGTCTATTACAGATATTCAATTTTCTATAGGTCTTTCTATTTGATAGAATCAGAACGCCAAAAATTCCTTGCTTTTTTCATCAAAAAATGTGAGAGGGCTCTTAAAAAATTGCATACCTATGTTCGAGCTGCGCTATCCTGGTGGTCTGCGCGAGATGTACCTCCGGCTTCAGCTTCAGATGCGCCGTCACTACTTCGCCTTGCTTCTTCCGGCCGTTAGCTGCCAAATATTCCCTGTAAGTGGAATAAACCAGGTGAAGGGAGCTGTTCCCGTCTACTGCTCATTCGCTCGCACATTTTCAGTCAGTACCGGCGTTAGGGTAGGGCCTGATTGGGTGACCGCACAGGGCGCCAGTTAGAAGATATAAAATCACTGTGTATTTGACAAAACCATTTTTTGTTAAAGTTATATGATTTTTTACGGGATATTTACCGTGGTAAGGTTGTGGAATGAGCTCCCGATATTTCAGCGCAGTTACATGCACCATGTTTACGGGAAAACTGAATATCCCGTAAATAATCATATAACTTTAGTGAACAACCGTGACAGTTTAAAATATTTTTTGTTGTCTATCAAAACATAAACAAATACATTTTCAAATTGATAAATGGCGCCATGGACTGCAATGGAAAATAAAAAACAGTACAATCTAATTCCAATGAGAAATGAATTAGAGTGATATATATAAAATAGGTCAAATCTTATCCATCAGGGAAATGGATTAGAGTGAGATATGAAAAGTATTACAATCTAATCCATCCAGGAAATGGTTTTCTCACAATGTTTTCCTTCACCAGCACCTCAAGCTCATTGTTAGGATTTGAACCCACACCTGCAATGTGGAAGCCGAACACATTTGCCACTAAGCTACCATCGCTAGCTACAAACTCTAAGACTTACTCAGAGATTGTTGCTTTGCATCAATTATTTATGGATGTGCTGAATAAGAAAATGTTCGTGTCAACCCTAGTATCAAAGAAAATACATACTTCAGTTTCTCTGCTTTAGGATCTATGATTTCTCCTTCATCCAGCTTCAATTCTTCGAGGAGTTTCTTCGTGGAGTTTATTTGAGCACCCAGTTTTGAGTATTCTTCCTGTGACAGGATGTAATATTATAATTTAATTCGCCAACTCGTTTTTTCTTTCAACATACTAGTCATGATGGGTTTGTATCCACGGATCCTGGTATCAGGTTGAATTAGTCACGGAACCCAGAGAGTTGTATCTACAGATACCAATATCCGTTTCCTTAATAAATAAAAAATACCTGCTGATTGGGCATCTGTGGCTACAAGAAATAAAATAGATCTCGTTGAGATCTTCATTTAGGATAATAGCTGTCAAGCTTGGTTGGATGATATTTCGGAAACTGCCGATCTTGGACTAGCAGTTCCTTTACAGAAGTGATAGATCTCGTCGAGTTAGTAAGCGTCATGACTAGGCTGCGTGAGCCACACCGTAGAACTGCCCTATATAGTATTACAGCATGTTTGTGATGAGACTGACTGTTTATAATAAACTAGCGGTCCGCCCCTGCTTCGCACTAATATAGATTATAGCCTATGTCACCCGGGGATAGTGTAGCTTCCCAACAGTGAAAGAATTTTTCAAATGGGTTCAGTAGTTTCGGAGCCTATTCAATGCAAAAAAACAGACAAACAATCAAATCTTTCCTCTTTATAATATTAGTATAGACTACCGCAACATTTAAAAGAGATAAGTAATATGGACATTTTCAAATTAGACTTAAGAAGTTGCTAATTGACAAGACTTGACTATTCTATTTAGGAGTTTTTAAATGACAAAATCATAAAATAAATTGTTTTGATGTTAGATTTTAGAAATAATTAATAATTTAGTGTTTTATAAATGTTGCAAGCCATGATGCTATAGCATGGTGTTCCAAAAATTATGTAAATACATTAACATCTGCATGTTACCGGTGTCTCCGCAAAATAAATAATTTTAATTTGAGATCTTAATTTCGGATGACAGCTGTCAAACTTGGTTAGGCAATATCTCGGATACTGTCGATCTTGGACTAAATAGAGACAGTTTACAACCTCAACTTAACAATACAAAGTAACAAAACAACTCCAAACCTTCTCACTCTCGGTAGCTGTGTTCTGCTGCTCGGCTACTTGCTCCAGCAGTTCCGAAAACTCGCAGCGGAGACGGTTGTAGCGCTCCATCACTGACTCAGGTTCACCGTTTGCTGCCAGCTCCCATTCTCCAGCCCTGGGAAAGTAGAAGAAGTCCAAATAAAAGAAAACCAGCAAAATTTAAACTGGATGCTATAAAATTAATCAAACACCATCACTGTTACTTACCATCAGATAAGCTGTGGCCAAACACCTCTAGCTAATCCCCCATGAAAACAAAATAATAAGCCAGCTAAAAGCCAGTCGCGCACTGAGGGTTCCGTACCACCACAATATACAAAAAGTAGCGCAAAAAGACAACATCACGCCCAGGCGATCACCCATCCAAGTACTGACAGCGCCCGATATTGCCTAACTTGGTAGTGAACAGAAATTTGTCATTACCTCACATTTGACCATTATTTATTATTTGTTGTTTTACTTTAGTGTGCAAAGTGCGTGTGTGTTTGTGTGTGTGCTTTAAACATGCCAAGTATGATGGTATCACCGTTATTGCATTAGAGCAAATACAAAAATATGTAGACCGCATCATCGCTTAACATCAGAGAAGTTGGCAGCCAAACGCAAGCCTACTTAACTCTCTTTTTGATTTTACTTTTTGACTATATTATTATTTGAATTAGTAATCCGCCGTAACAATACATATTCTGTGAAAATTTCAACAGGCTATCCATTATGATTTGAAAGATACAGTACGCTTAGTCCCAGATTTGATAGTATACGAAAACTTTTTACGTTTACGTATTGTTCCATACATTTTAGTAAAGAAGCGCCTGTATCGGAAACGTGGAGGAACTAAAATCGGTAGTAATCGGCGGTATAGATTGCTTCACTCTAATACGAAAAAAGTTTTCTAATACCTTTTAGCCCAGCAATGTATGTATGGAACAAAACGAAAACGTTTTTTTTTTTCGAATACTATCAAAACTTGTACTACTACTACTTGACACTTGAAACTTGTACTTGTACTTGTACACTACTGACGTTAAAAGATAGGACGGACAGACAGACAGTGTAGGCTTAGTAATAAGGTCTTGTTTTCACCTTTTCGGTACGGAAACCTAAAACAACAATAAAATGTAAAGTTGAAATCTCAAATACCTGTATCCAATTCTGGTTTTACGGCTCAACCTATCAGAGAAGTCGACAGTCCCAGTCAAGAACTTCCCTTTGAACTTGTTAAAGGAGTCCTTAACGGACAAGTGGAGATTCTCCACACATTCATTCTCCTCCTCTTCGAATGGCTCTTGCTGATCTTCCTCCGGCAAGTCGCCAGTCTCATACACGTCAGGTTGATCATACGCCTTAAAAATATAGATATAGTCTTTCAATTTTTCCATTTTTTTTGTTGACCATTAAAAGCTTTTTTTAAATGCCATAGTTGGCCAACAAGCAGACGGGCTGCCTGATGGTAAGCAGTCATCGTCGCCTATGGATACTTGTAACACCAGAGGCATCACAAATACGCTGCGGACCCTTTAAGAATCTATTACCTCGCATTTTGAAGAACACCATGTTGTAGCTTCTCGGAAACACCACGGAAGGTAGCTCATTCTACATTTTGTAGGTGTGAGTCAAGAAAGATCTTGTGAATCTTCTATCAAGGTATTTTGTTGGCTTATCAGAGCAACTTTGTGAGATAGTCGGGGTCATTATCAAAGATGTACAGGGGCCTTACGGACAACAGCTAATTGCGGCACCTAATCCACTCAGTTGGAAAATCACGCGACCACAAACGGTATCTGGGCTTAGCTGTTGTCCGTAAGGTCCCAGGTTGAAGTGTGATGTAAGACAGATTTGTCATCAGCGAGCTGGTTTTACACTCATAAGACAGGCTATTCACAGATATGACGGGGTTCCGTTATAATAGATAGGCAAGATGTTTCCATACTGGATAGTTTAGAAATTACTTTTAAGTTATACAGTTGGTCCACAAACCAGTGTGGACTTAGCCAAATGTCAGAGATATATCATCTCAACTTAACTTAGTAATGTACTTTTATGGTTTAGTCTAAGAGAAAACAACTTGGGATGATTTGTTAAGTAAGCGCAAGTTAACCGTACCTTTAGTTAGAGTTTAGACGATAGTTAGGTATGATGGCAATCAAATGGAATGTTTTTAGGGTAAATAAATTTAACTTGTGTTTCTGGGCTCCAATGACAGAGCAGTTGTAGCAGTAGGAGAAAAGTCTCGTGAAAGCGGATTCGGAGTATTGTTTGGGCTTTATTTTTATAAGTTTTGAACAAAAAACGAAAATAAACAGGAGAATGAAGATAAAATCGATAATATTATGGTAGAATAATAGCGAGCAGTACTTACAATGCCGGGTAGATTTTCGTATTTTGGGTCAGCCATAACTGTAGTTCAATAATATTGTATTTTGCTGTGAGATTTAATTTATCTTTTTATATTAAGTTTTCGTAAATCGTATCTGGATTCTGGCTAAAATGACGTCATTCGACAGCGATGAGATGACAGCCAATGACAATGACAGCCAGCAGGATGGATCTGTCTGTCAGTCAACTGTCATTTTACCATTAGTGTTCCGTTTTACGCATTCAATCAGAAGTAAGTAAGTAAGTAAGCAATCCAATCGCAAGACGTAAATTGAAACGTACATTTTATTCAAAATTCAAAGTAATCGTACCTATATAGAAATTATTATATAGTACTACCTAGTTTGGTAACGAAAGAAACGATTAGTTTTTTTGGAGTAGTCAGTAGTCACACGTATTTATAAAGTTATAAATTCGAATATCATCTCAACCTACTTGGATACCTACTTGAAAAACTGAAAAGAGCACATTCATCTGTTTTTTTTTTCTTGGCTACTGCCCTATTGATTGCTGGGGCAATTTCCATATTTCGCCTGTTATTTTTGTTCTGAAATTAATGAACACGTCATATATAAAAGTCAACGTCAAAACGTAAAGCAAACTTCATTTTTAACCTTTGCCTTTTCGCTTTTGTATTATTTTGAGTCACCGATATTTTCGACTTGCTTGTGTTTTCGCCATAAATTCATCAGATTTTATAAAGTTACCGGAGCTGGTACACGTTAAATATTAATTGAATCAGAACAAAGTGTAAAACACGCCACAATGAGTCTCCAGTGGACCATCATCGCTACGTTTTTGTACTCCGAAATAGCATTCGTGCTGCTTCTCGCCTTGCCGATCGCGAGTCCGAGTAAATGGCAGAAATTCTTCAAGTCGAAGTTCCTCGCTTACGTAAGCGGACAAGCTTCCATATACTTCTTGGTGCTGATCGGCGTGCTAATACTATGTCTGCTCGACGCTATCAGGGAAATGCAAAAATATTCGAATATGGAATCTACCGACCACCAGCATTTGGATGCGGAGATGCAGGGTAGCATGAGACTGTTTCGCGCACAGAGAAACTTCTACATTTCCGGTTTTGCCCTCTTTTTGCTAGTCGTCATCCGTCGGATGGTGCAGATGATTTCCGAGTTGGCGACCTTATTGGCTCAGTGTGAGGCGAACTTACGTCAGGCACAGAGTGCTACCACCACAGCGAGAACCCTCATCGACCAGCAAGGAGCTGGTGATGAGAAAACTAAGAAAGAGGTTAGTGAACTGCAGTCTCAAATTGCTCTCCTTGAGAAAGAGTTGAATAAGGAGAAGAAGGACAAGGAGGCCGTCAAATCTCAGGCAGAGAGTCTTAACAAGGAGTACGATAGACTTGCCGAAGAGCACAGCAAGCTGCAAAAGAAGATAACCATTGCAAGTGGAGGTGATGGCAAGAAGGACGAGTAAATTTAAACTTCATAATTAGTCATACGTCCAAAATAAGAGCTCATTTCTCTATAATATTGAAAAACTTGAAATTGTAACATATTTTATTGTATTACATCATTGTAATTGAAAACTGAGCCAGAAATATAATGCGTAAAGTAAGGGTGCGTTCCGAATCAACACCAACCGCGCCAACGTCGCCATCAGCGTTAATGAGAACCTCCATGGTATCTCCTTTTTTAGGTCATGTTACATAGTTTTCATTATAACAGTTAACCTATCATTGGTGCTGTTGGCAAGATTAAGAATGCAGCCAAATCTTAAAGGCATTAATTTAAACAACAAATTGTAATAACAGCTTATTGCTACAAATATTTTCTACTAGAGCTTTTGTTGATAAAACTACACAACATTATGAAAATCCTTTAGTAAAATTTCCTTAATATTTGTCTGGAGTTGCTCATAACATGTAATAAGATTATACTAACTATACCGTTTTCAAAACAAACTAGCTGGCCTATTTTCAATTAGGTAAGTAATAGTGGTAAAGCCAGAAGATTAAAAACTTGCATTTTAGAAATTTCACTTTTAATTATAAACGTAAAGTGATTATGATTTAATTTTGATATAACTAGATTCAGTTGGATCATACTAACATTGTTTTTTTAGTAATATCACTGGATATTAATAATCGCGAAGCGAGATGAGCCGGAAGTATACGCCAAAATTTGCATTTTTAATAAATATCACTATCTAATCATAATCACTTTGTTGATAATTTAAGTTTTTCTTTATTTTGACATAAGTCTGAATTGTTTATTTATTTTTTGGGATGCTTTTCTAGATGTTTAGTTTGGTTTGTGTACTTTAAGCATTTTGTACTGGAATGAAATTTAAGTAGTTACTAGTTATATTCTTGTATGTAGAGTGAAACCTACCCCAGGGCCCTGATTCCATAACTTCAAACCAGCACGTTACGTTCACCTCTGAAAGCTGGACTTTATTCCCTAGGAAATAGAGGTAAAATTTTTAGAGGTTAACTTAACACCCTGCGTTACGTGTTAAAGTTACGGAACAGGGCCCTGATTGTAGAGGAATATTTAAAAAAACTTAACCATTTTTAAGATAAAGATTTTTATATGTCAGAACATACTGACTAAACATTTGGCAGTCCTCTTCTAATAAATTGTAATAAAAACAGGAATATTTTTAGTCCTGTCAATGAAAACATTCAAAATGTTATCATTGCTTGTCTAACATGCTTAATGCATTGCCTTTTGAATTATGACGCAAAATATAGTCAAAATAAGGTATATAGCAAGTATTTTTTAAATCCTGGCAGACTGTAAGGAGTAAGAAAAGATTTAGACCGCGCGAGTCCATTGTAGGTATGTGTGAACATGCGCAAGCTTACCCTCTACACCGTTTTTTCTTTTTAAGATGTTTGCCAGTCACTATACTAGCGTTAGATTTTATTAAATTGTATCTTTTCTTTTCACACATATTGTTAGTTCTGTCCTATTAGCTATGAAAAGAGGATAACCATATTTCACTATTTGGAGAGGTATTTATAAAAAGTTTGAGGTTTGTTATTGTTTGGGCCCTGTGGTGGTATTTTGAGGGGTTGTTAATGTTTTCCTTTCATCCTATCTAGCCAGATGTAAACACCTTGCTTTTTATCTACCTAATAAATAAATATTTTTATTGAAACTACTTTTTGATTTGAAAATACTTAAAAGTTGAATTTAAAGTTTCTTTTGATGCCACAATTACACATAATAGAATTCAGTGCTATTTGGTCCATTATATAATAAAAACTACAGAATTCAAAACTCCCTACTTTTTAACCGGCTAAAAAAGGGGATTCTCAATTCAGTTGGAATATTTTTTTAAATGTTTGTTACCTCAGGACATTTTTTTTTTCTTTGAAAGGTTATACGTAGGTATCTATTTTCAGAGTAGTCCCATAAAAGTTTTATCAAAATCAGTTCAGTAGTTTGGCTTTAAAATCAAAATAACTGGAAAATTCGTTTACTTGGATGACATAACAAAATAATATTGTAATTTATAATCCAAGTAACCGAAATAACGTATTTCACTAATTATAAAGTCAGTTTTTAAATTGATAATTATTTGAAGTCTGTTAAAACCTATCAACTAGGTACCTTGTGGGAGTTGTGGGTTACCATTATCTCAAAAATATTCTTATAAATAACCTTACATTGAATTTTGTCACACTCTCTTGGCTAATGAGAGAGAAGACAAAAGTCAATGTCAACTAGGTACCTTGTGGGTTACCATAATCTCAAAAACATCCTTATTATTATAAGGATGTTTTTGAGATTATGGTATGATAACCCACCTGTTGAAGTGGCAGTGGGCAGGGCACATGTCACGCAAAACAGATGGCCGATGGGGCCGAAAGCGAATGCTTTCGGCACGTCCGTTCACGTCCGTGCACGGACCGGTAAGCGCAGAGTAGGACGTCCGACCACAAGATGGACAGACGACCTAAGAGCTAAAAGAGATCGCACTTGTTACTTGTGTAGCGGGCATTTTCCGCAACTAGGTCATTTATTGGCCTATTTTGCGTCAAAAAGAGACCGCAGGGAAACGCTGGATGCAGGCCGCTTCCAACCGGCCTTTTTGGAGATCGATGGGGAGGCCTATATCCAGCAGTGGACGTCCTATGGCTGAAATGATGATGATGAACCTACCAGTTCAGAATTTTGCGGTTCAGCTTTTTAAAATGTACTGCGGCTGGCGAATTTCTTAGCGCAGCTCGATAATAGTCGTATTTACTGGTTCAAGTTATTGATACGAACATAACAAATATTTGTTTACCTCAAATGTGACCCTGTTGTTTACTGAATAGGAAACCGAGGACACGTGTTATGGAAGGACCACCTAGTTGGCGAAATTTGCGCTCGTAAAAGTTAATCAATCTTTATTACACCTTAGGACGTTCTTACTCTCTGTTATTGTTAACCTGATACTCCAGAGATTTGAAAAACATGTTTTAGATCTTGAAGTGTGTGGGTGACGGGCTGAAATCCGAAATAAAAAAAGTCTGTATCTCTATACCTATACTTATACCTATTGTATCCTGTTTATTATGATATACGTACCTATCTATTATTTATAGAGTGTGATCCATCATTTTACTTCTAGCATATTGATATTTTCATTGCATACTCATGACCATTGTCATCACTTAGGTAACATTGTCCATTGAGATACTTAGAATACGGTGCCGTTCGGAGGAATAATCTGAGCTCCTGGCAGAACAGCCATCCAGCCAGTTCGGCCAGGAGCTCGGATAATTCCTTGGCTAGGGGCAACCTACCTAGCACAAGGCGCATTTAGAGTAGGGTGCATAAGTAGGTACCTACCTAATAGATATTAGATATCGCGCGCGCAGCTTATTTCTAAGTTGAGCAGGTAAGTGCACTCTTGCACTGTTCGCAAGGTCAAGGTCCATTATGTTGAGTATTCCTAGCTAAGTACGTACTTAGTTTTCATTAGACAAACAAGCCGAATTCCGCTTCGTATCATAAGAACGCGGAGATATTTTACCTATCTAATTATGACGCATGGCCGTGTACTTTGACTAGAAACCCTGTGATTGCATCACTACCGTCTGGTATTGAATAGCAGGCGACTGTAGTCGGCTGTCGTCTACAGATAGTTCCACGTATGATGTTGAATCATTCGTGAAGAACATTCGACTGTTTGCTATTTATAGCTCTCTGCTCATGACATGTCGCATTGTTTACCTACATATTGAGCATTTTGAGGGTTCTTATAAAATATGATTAAACAAAGTTAGTTATGGTATTATTTTATTGATTAATTATTTCAGAGAAATTCTAGATAACAAATAATGTGAGAAATTAAAAGTTGACTCAATTAAAAACACTTAAAATTATAGTAAAAACTAGCAAACCCGGCGAACTCCGTTTCGCCACCAGATGACTTCGCTATAAACCTCACGGAGCCCGAGACCTTTCCAATGAATGCAAAACCGTGGAAATCGGTTCGTGCGTTCTGGAGTTATAGCGTCAGGAAGGAAAACCCGACTTATTTTTATATAGTAGAAGATAAACTAATTACTTACTTATACCCTCAGAGCAAATAAAAATACAGAGTCCCTACGGCGCACTGCCAAAGTGACGCCAAAATCGCTTCCAAAACTACGTGAATTTCTTGTCAGAACGTCGTCGTACTGAAAACATCCGTTTTAAAAAGAAAAAAATGACTTCTTGCAGTGTTAAGAACTATAAAAACAACACACAAGTAAATAAGAAGGATGGAATATTTACACTTAAGTATTTATATTATCACTTATTTTGATGAATTACACGACACGAACTTCGACTACGCAAACATGTTTCAAAAAGTGGCTTCACTTTTCGTGTTCGCGGTAGTCCCTCTGTATTTTTATTTGCTCTGAGCTTATACCTTAATGACTATTGAGCAAACATTTTAAATTACAGTTTGGAAGAAAAAAAAAAGAGGTAAAAAATCATGGGGACGCCAACGAAATACTTAGTAGTCACACTTAAATAATAGTAAGGTGCTACAATGAACACGTCCCAGTCTGTAGACACAGCTGTAGACAATCCGATGGATTTAGGTATGCATTGTTGTCATTCAATTGATCTCAAAATAATGTCGCATTACAACGGAAGAGACTTAAAGATGGCGAATGCAACGAAAGTGCTAAGCCAAGCAAATAGAAAAAAATATGGATTTTGCTCAAAATTACATTTTTACTAATTAATCCAAGCCTTATAAGTACCTACCTATATTACTTTTCTCGAACATACCGAGGTTATCAAAGTTTTACGGCGTTTGAGATTTTTTGTCGGGTAGATAAAAATGCAGCTGATTTAAAGCTCGTCCTTGTTGTAAAGATGGTAGCGCTCGTTCTCTATCAAGCCAAGTCCATCCCAGAAGTAGCGCTGGCCGAAGTCCGCCGTTGACTTCATTTCGGATTTCGTGGGGGACGATATCTCGAGGTAGTGGAGTTCAGACGAGCCAGCCTTAACTGGGGTCCACTCGGGGCCACCGTTGTTTATGTTGGGCGATCTAGATTTATTACATATTTAAGAAATTTTTAACATAATAATCAAACCAATATAGGTATCCATTTTGCGACAAAGTATTTCTTTATACTGGCGACATTTTTGTCAATGGATAAAACCAAAGGAGGAGTTTTGGAGCCAACGTGAAAAAACATGTCTCATAATCATTGTATGATATCTATACTAATATTATAAAGAGGAAAGATTTGTTTGTTTGCATTGAATAGGCTCCGAAACTACTGAACCGATTTGAAAAATTCTTTCACTGACGGGAAGCTACACTATCCCCGGGTGACATAGGCTATAATCTATACCCGTGCGAAGCGGGGGCGGACCGCTAATATTTTATAGTATTAATGTTAACTAATGGTGGATAAGGTATAGAATTATGAATCGTGAACGTGATCGAGTGTGGCAAAGTGATATAACGAGGCGAAACATGTATTTTCGTGTTGTTTCCAAAACTCCATAGAAGCCTCTTGTAAAGTCTCCACCACTTTACTATGGCATGAGTTTGAATTAACCATGACTTACTTTGCTTACTACTACTATGCTATGTACCTAAACTTGATTAACATAACGTTACGACTGAAGGACTCTGTATTCATGATCATATAAAAAAAAACATACAAAAGAAAAAACATTTAAAGGATTTGTTAACTATTTCCCGCCATTTTCTTGAAAGTTGAAACCAAAACGCAGAAGTGTCAATTAATGGACGGGCGGGCCACATGGCTCGAAGAACCAATAACTGATGAGGAAGAAAGGTTCTTGAATGTAGACCACGAACCGGAAGGACCAGGTAGGCCTCCCACTAAACGGACCAATGACACGTGATAGTTGCGGGATCCAGTGGATGCACATAGCAGGCTGTCGTTTAGTGTGGAGTTGTAAGGGCAGGCTTATTTTCACCAGTGGACGTGGCTGATGATGATTATGACTAATATTATAAAGAGTACATCATCATCATCACCCAAAAGACGTCCACTGCTGAACATAGGCCTCCCCCTTTAGCCTCCACACTGAAAGACAGCCTGCCTTTTGCATCCACTGGATGCCCGCGAATCTCACAATGTCGTCGGTTCATCTAGTGGGAGGCCTCCCTACAATGCGTCTTCCGGTTCGTGGTCTCCACTCCAGAACCTTTCTTCCCCATCGGTTATCGGTTCTTCGAGTGATGTGGCCTGCCCATTGCCACTTCAACTTGCAAATTTTAACAGCTATGTCGGTGACTCTGGTTCTTTGGCGATTATCCACGTTTCGGATTTTATCGCGCAAAGAAACTCCGAGCATAGCTCTCTCCATTGCCCGCTGTGTGACTCTGAGTTTTTCCAAAAGGCCAACAGTTAAGGACCACGTCTCAGTACCATATGTCATCACTGGCAACACACACTGGTCAAAGACCCTCGTCTTGAGGCACTGTGGTATCTTGGATGAGAAGATGTCACGCAATTTCCCCAAAAATAAAGAGGTAGTATATTATTGTTTTTACCCGGTAGAGGCGTATGAGTAAATCATGTCGATGAGCCGCTCGGAGATGGCCTTGTCCTCAGGCGTGGATACCTCCAGGCCGGGGAACTTAAACACCCTCATCACGTCGTCTGCGTGGCTCACACCTGGAGAAAAGATTTATCAAGTAGGTAAGCAGGGGTAAACTAGAGGATCGCAGTTGCTGGACATCATGCCCTTAAGGGGCCTATATACCCTCTGCAGCTCTCTCGCTCGCACATTTTCACATTATTGAAGATATAAAATCAATGAGTGTGAATTTCCAAAAAGTAACAAAATCATGTCTTGCGGTGTCTATTATAAACATTACAAACATAGAAATGTTTGTTTCGATATCTTGTAATTTGATGGAATAACATGACACGAGAAATAAAAATAATTTGTTACCATTTTACTGTGTCAAATTAAAATATATCAAATTGACAATTTCTTTGTTTGTAATGTTATAATAGACACCGCAAGACATGATTTTGTTACTTTTTGGAAATTCACACTCATTGATTTTATATCTTCAATAATGTGAAAATGTGCGAGCGAGAGAGCTGCAGAGAGTATACACTAAACAGGCCCCTTGTTAGGTTAGATCAATCTGAGGCCTGAGGAGCGATGATGGCCGGGCGGTAGCATGTGCGCTTTACAATCTGACGGCACACGGTTCGATCCTCGGCCCAGGAATAATGACTTATTTAAGCATACCTAAATTATTTATGTGCAGGTTTATGCCATGGATCCATAACTGTGAAGGAAAACATTGTGAGAAAACCGGTAGCAAATTGAAGTGGCGGTGGGCAGGGCACATTTCACGCAGAACATATGGCCGATGGGGCCGAAAGGTTCTGGAATGGAGACCACGGGCCGGTAATCGCAGCGTAGGACGTCCACCCACAAGATGGACAGACGACCTAAAAGAGACCGCAGGGAAACGCTGTATGCAGGCCGCAGTGGACGTCCTATGGCTGAAATGATGATAAAGTTGGTACGTAGCTACCTTTTATGAAACAACAAAAACTACGAAAAGTCCTCCCAAAACAAAGAATAAATAGGTAGGTACCTCCATAATAATTTACCCAAGGTTAAATTATATCTACCTACATAAGTTATGAAGATGGCTATGAATTCGTCTCTTTACCTTCGTAAATAACTGATTAAGACACAATAATAATTCATCCTTATCTTACGTCGTGGTAAGTCGAGATAAAGCCGGACTTACGAAGTCCACCCTAATTAAGTTGTTGAATGAATCAGAAGTGCCTATCTATATAATTACCCGTCTCCACCCACTGCTGGGTATAAACCTCCGCTTGTTCACGCAATCCTTTCCGGTCCAGCAGTGAAATGCCAACTCAAGATTTAAGCCTGATAATGGGGAAATCTTACTTAAGTTGTTACTTGGTTGAAAGTTGTTTTCGTCAAATCGTCTCTAGAGGCAGTTAGATGCTTCGACCAAAATAAAATGAATGGACGGGCCCAAAAGAAGCGCATATTTGAAGATTACAAAATGAGCGCCGGCGCTCACTAAGTTTCAGTCAGTCTCTACTCTCTAGCCGTAGGAACGAAACATCTGAAAAAATTATGCCTTCGTGTGCTTTCCCGCAGTGTAAACATAACAACAACAAACCGCTAGGTACCTATCTATTTTTGTAACAAATGTAGGTACTGCATGGTTTTAATTAGGTGTTGAAGTACCTACCTATATGTCCGACGGTTTTGACTCGTTTTTACTAAGCAAGTTCAATGGTTATGGCCCGTCCATTAATTTTATTTTGGTCGAAGGTTAGATGTTGTGAATAGTTTATATGACTTTGATAATACGCGTGTTAATTCGTTTCGCACGGGCGTAATTTACGTGCGAAGCTGGGGCGGGTAGTCCCCTTCCATAGCCTCCTTATTCCTTACTAATATTATAATTAAAAGCGAAAGTAATTCTGTCTCTCTGTCTGGATGTTTGTTCGCTTTTCACGACGAATTTTGGCAGGATGATAGTGTATATCAATTGGACGGACATAGGGTACTTGTTCTCCTAGAAAATGCAGGAAAATTGGTAAATCGCGGGTAGCACCGCGGGATTCAGCTAGTAGTTATATAAAATAAACCTTCCGTGAAAAATTATCGAAAATTATTTGTTTTATTTTATGGTTTTTTTTTGAAAGCCGCATCAATCTGTTGCGTGGCTTAAGAGGAGTTAGTGATTATATTATTAAGCTGCGCCACGCGGTTTCACCCGCGTAGTGATGAAAAATGGTGATGATGATGACGACGAAAAGTAGTCAGTCTCCAACCTTGAACTATTCCCATGCAAAAAAACAGGTCGATCCGTTGCTCTATTGCTGCGTGAAAGAGGAACAAACAAACCAACAAACTTTTCGCATTTATAATATTACTAGCGACCCGCCCGCCCGGCTTCGCACGGGTGTAATTTACGTGCGAAGCAGGGGCGGGTCGCTAGTTATATATTATATAAACCTTCCGTGAAAATGTATCTAATGGATGGTGAAAACCGCATCAAAATCCGTTGCGTGGTTTGGGAGGAGTAGCGGCCATACAGACAGACGCGGAAAGCGACTGTAATTACTATGATCGAGAAGAGATAGAGATAAAGTATGAAGTATGATACTATATAGAGAAGAGATAGAGAAGAAGATTGTCAAACCATAGTTCTTGTCGTCAAGTGCCATGATGTTGGAAAGGCTTTTGCTGCCGCGGAACGAGTATCGGTAGAGGTAGGTCGGCTGGTTGGTCATCGTGGCGTGGATTTGAGCCAATCGGCCCACTTCTGCTACGAATAGTCGGTCGCCCAAAGCCTGCAATCACACAGATCATGGTTAAGATACGAAAAAGCCTGAGAACAGTAAGTATTTGTTACTGTAACTATTTAATTGTTACTGTTTTCAGTCTTTTTCGTTATGTAGCTTACGTAATAAAAAAAACACCAATATTCATATAAATCGATTGTGCAAGAGGTAGCCACTCTTTTGGCTATTTCTAGTAAACTATTGTATATTTTAATAGTATAGTTTTTTAGAATCTGTTCAACAAGTTATATACATTGATTTTTTGAATAAATATAAACAGATTTTTAGAAACCAAAAATTCGAGCCTGGTTTCAGATGATGTCCCGCAATCGTTTATTTTTTTATTGGTGCTTACTCTCTCTAGTACACTCGTCATAATGCAAGATGCAATGATGCAGAATGCGGCAGGATGCAACATATACCACTGATATCAAAATCGGTCCAGCCATAAATCAGTTATGGTGGAACCCAAATACATACATTATAAATATTTTTTAATTCATTTATTTATTAACTCATCATCATCATCATCATCATCAGCCAGAAGACGTCCACTGCTGAACATAGGCCTCCCCTTTAACCTCCACACTGAACGACAGCCTGCCTTTTGCATCCACTGGATGCCAGCGACTCTCACTATGTCGTCGGTCCATCCAGTGGGAGGCCTACCTACGCTGCGTCTTCCGGTTCGTGGTCTCCACTCAAGAACCTTTCTTCTCCATCGGTTATCGGTTCTTCGAGCGATTTATTAACTATTTTGACAGTATTAACCTTATATATACAACAGTGTAATTGTAGTAAAAACTTATTTCTTAATTGTGAATTTTTTTTCTATTTTTTCTTTTATCCTCTACTTAACATTTTTATTTTTGAGAAGTTATGGTAAAACTGATTTTCAAAACATTACAGGCCTAAAAGCAGTAACAAATAAAAACCCATAATTATTATTGTGGTGATTCTTGTCAATAGTTGTAAATATATATCAATATTTACATGGACGTGCTGACGTCCATGAATATTTATAGGTGTCAAAGTCTAAATCAGTGTCACTTGTCATTGGTTGTTGACAATTGCAGTAGGAGGGGCTAATTTATGTAGAGAGGGAAGTATATATTGGGCCGTTCAGTGGCCGTCAGGACAGTCGAGCTGTGGATTGGAAGCCGAAAGGCTGAAGGATAAGTGCTGTGTAGTAAATCAGTGAAAATATACTTGTGGAGATACCATATAAACTGCTATTCGTAACAGTCAGAAGTGGTAAGACCTGCGGGCCATGATAAAAACTGTGAGTAAATTTTTATTAAAATAAAATAAAAGCTATTTCTAAAGTGTTTCTAAAAATTACTAAAACACAATGTTTGAATTTGAAAGGATGGATTTTCCTTGAGCTTTTAGAAAAACATATGGAGCTATGTACTGGTACTTTTGGTTGGGGCAACTCCCCGATACTGTTACCACTGTATGGAGCCAGTAGGGCTTGCTGGGGTTGCAATGAATTTTGATCGGGGCTACTCCCCGATAATTTTATTGCAACACGAGCAGTCAAAGTTATTAAGCACTGTCTCAGGTAGTACTTGGCGCAATGCACTTGGTACTTTTGGTTGGGGCAACTCTCCGATAATGTTACCACTGTATGGAGCTAGTAGTGCTTGCTGGGGTTGCAATGAATTTTGATCGGGGCTACTCCCCGATAATTTTATTGCAACACGAGCAGTAAAAGTTATTTAGCACCCAAGTAACCCAGGTAGTAGTACTTGGCGCAATGCACTTGGTACTTTTGGTTGGGGCAACTCCCCGATATTGTCACTACTGCATTGACCGAAGTAATTCGATTTTGAGGTTGCAATAAGATTTGGTCGAGGCCACTCCTCGACAATTTTATTATAATTGAAACTAGATCGAGTTGGGCACATTTGAGAGAAGTTAGCTATCATTATTGAGCCAAGAGAGTCAACCTTTGAGAATTAAACAGTGCTATAGACGTGTAGGTGTACTATAGACTGGGATATTGACTATGACTACTTCGACTGCGCTTTCAAGTGCAATAGACTATGATTTTGACAGTTCTATGGACATGTAGGTGTACCATGGACTAATTACAGTGCTATAGCCGTGTAGGTGAGCTATAGACTGTAATTTTGAGTCAGTGCTATGGACATGTAGGTGTACCATAGACTGACTATTACAGTGCCATAGCCATGTAGGTGAGCTATGGGCTGTAATTTTGAGTCAGTGCTATGGACATGAAGGTGTACCATAGACTGACTATTACAGTGCCATAGCCATGTAGGTGAGCTATGGACTGTAATTTTGAGTCAGTGCTATGGACATGTAGGTGTACCATAGACTGGCTACAGTGCTATAGCCGTGTAGGTGAGCTATAGACTGTGACTTTGAGACAATACTATAGCCATGTAGGTGCGCTATAAGATTACTTTGACCGACTATGACACGACTAAGCCGTTTAACAAATTAATTTTAGTTTGATTTTTAACTATGGTCAAATGTTTGTTGAGCTTACAGCGAGCAAAACCGGGTGAAATAAAACTGATAGTGGTCACAGAAGTCGTACACCGAGGCTCAGCACTAAGTCCCTTTCTGTTTTGCTTGGTTCTGGACTCTCTCACTGAGGTAGTGCAGAATTCAGCAGCGTGAAGTTTTATATATGCAGATGATGTTGCCATCTGCACGGACTCATAGTGAGTTGCACGAAGCACTTTTGTCATGGAAAGGCCAGTTACATACCGGCCGGAACCAAGTAACAATAGGTTGATTTCCATTGAGGGACAAATAGTCACCGTGTGCGATCAGTACCAGTGTCTGGGTAGTATGATGCACAATTCGGGGAACCTGGAATGCAACATTCAGCACCGAATAACTACAGCGTGGATAAAATGGCGAGAAGTAACAGGTGTTACATGCAACAAAAGGATGCCAGTTAAGCTCAAAGGTCCAATATATAAAACCATCATAAGGCCAGTCCTAATGTATGGCAGTAAAACGTGGGCCTTGACTCGGAAAAACGACTTTCCAAGTTGCTGAAATGAAGATGTGAGGTGGAGGTGTGGTGTAACCAGGCTCTATAAAATCAGGATGAGTACGTGAGAGGAAACCTGGGCGTACGCGACATTTCCGACAAGATGCAAGAGTAGGCTACAACGGTGTGGCCACGTAAAGAGGAGACCAGCTGATTACGTAGGTAGTTTGACACCACAACTTTCCATCCCCGGTCAATAGTCCAGAGGTAGACCCAAGACTAGGTGGAAGTACATGGTGCTTAAGGACATGAGAGAGTGTAAGGTTTCCGAAGAAGATTCTTATTCTTATTCGAGATGGGGGCGATAAGTTCTGCACTGACGTCCCGCTTGGGGTGTATTGTGCATTCTTGGGGTGTATTTGCATTTCCGAAGACGATGTTTAAAGTAAAGTAAAGTAAAGTAAAGTAAAGTAAAATTTTATTGCATAACACTGTGTACAATGGGAAGAGAGCTTCCTGTGCTTACAGCAAGGCCAGAGCGATCACCAAGCAAACGTTAAAAAGAATTGTTTTCTATTATGCAGAACAGATAGTTATGCGACAAAACTACAATATATTATACATTATGTATTATTTTGTTTTACATTAGGTATTGTCACTTAAGAATATTACACATAAATTCATCTTAATCTTAAATTTAGCGTAAAATATCAAAATCAGGATACTGATTAATCAGATCATTGAGCAGATTCATGGCGTGAGTTGTAGAAGAATGCCAAGCAGTGTCGATGTGCACGCGTGGAGTCTTGAAGGGAATTTCCGCATGCACCACGCGCGCGTGTACCGCACCCAGTCTGGCACAGCCAGCGAATAGCGAACCAATTCTCTAGAGTTATCGATCTCCCATCGAGCAGCTGATAGTAGTGCATCAACGAGTACTTAAGCCTTAGTTCTAGCGTACAACGTACATCTAGCGTAAGGGCTAACAGAATCAGATACAAAAAAGGATAATATCCGTATTTTTTATATAAGAGCTAGCTAGCAAATTTTCTTTGTACTCTCTCCAACATGAACGTCAGGCACTAAAAAAAGATTTGAGATAACGAGGGGGTTTTAGTGCTTAAGGCTGACAAGTTAAACGCCACTGTGGTAATGAACTCGATAGATTATGAAACAAAATTACGAAGTTTGTTGAGCGATACCAACATAATTATACAAACCGGTATCATATAATCTCACTGCCAGAATAACACGCCGTATTTGGGCCATACATAACAAAGGACTACAAGGAACTTTTTACAGAAGACTTATTCGAAAACCTTCATAGGCCTAGGGTTGTACAACCTCCCAAACTGTAGGGTTACCGAAAGTGCATAAACGAAGTATTCCCTTACGACCTATCGTGTCAAATAGACTCACCCACATATTACTTGGCGAAATAATTATGTATCGTAGATGTTGCATCCACTAGTGGGTAACACGGAACATCTTTTGTAAAGAATTCATACTCATACTCATACTCCCCATATTCTCGTCACTTTGTCGAGATCATTGGGAACCTTAGTTTGGAACCAGATAAAACCATGGTGAGTTTCGACGTCGAACCGCTGTTTACCAATATTCCAGTGAAGTAGTGTCTTGAGGTCATCAGGGATTTGTTGAAGGAGTACTCCATCAAGACTGTGTATACCCCCCCTATCTAAGCTGGCGAAGCATGTGAGGACGCCGAAAAACGTTATTCTTTTCCAGACCCCTGGTGTGTACAAGTTCGATTGTAACTGCGGTAGTTCCTAAATCGGTCAAAGGAAGCGTACCGTAGCAGAAAGGATCAAACAAAATATCGCGGACGTCAAAAATCAGCAGACACAGAAGTTGGCTATTGCAGAACATTTGCTTGAGACAAGATCCGGTCACTGGATCGAACTCCACGATCTGAAGGTCCTCTCCACTGAATGACATTATTTTTCAAGAATGGTTCGTGAAGCGGTTGAAATTAGAAAACATCGCAATATCAACCGGGAAGATGTATTTAAGTTAGCGGCGTCGTGGAATCCCATAGTAAGAAAGTATACAAACCGCATGTAGGTACTAGGACATTTACCAATACAGCCAGTGTTGTGTGTCGTAGTGACAACCCTGCGATTTTTCAAGTTCAAGTGAGGGTAGAAGATCAAAACACCCGCTCTACTCGCCGGACTCACCCGCAGTTTTCAGTCAGCTCGTGACCACGACAATTGGAACATGGGCGAAACGTCGGTACCTATTTTTACCTAAATAACATAATACGTGATAAGTCCCGATAAACATTTAAAACATGTGTTCATATCGCGTAAGTTTTAAAATTATATTATTATAATATTATTATTTTTCATGCGGGTCCCAAACTATAGTATTACTAGCGACCCGCCCGCCCGGCTTCGCACGGGTGTAATTTACGTGCGAAGCCGGGGCGGGTCGCTAGTTATATAATTATTTAAACTATCCTATATCTCAAGTTGGATCGAACTGCACATGGTGTGCGAATTTTATTATAATCGGTTAAGTGGTTTAGGAGTCCATCGAGGACAAACATTGTGACACGAGATTTATATATATTAAGATATTCGAGCTTACTACAAACAAACGACTAAAACAGTGTAAATACAGCGTTCCTGTCTTGAAATCTAGCGGTTTTTCGTAAATTGATTGGAGCAAATATTATGTCCCGCTGGATGGTTAGCGAGTCATAAGTCGTCGAAGGAAACATTTATATTAAGACAGTGAATATTGCATTGGGCTCGTTTCTTGAAATGAATATGAAGAAAAATACTTGGTCGCATTTTTAAATAAATTACTTTATTTTTTTAAAGTAATGTGCCGGAGAGAATATATGCATTTTAGTGTGGTGTGGTTATCCACCCCGTGCCTCAGCGCATGGCGGGAATCGATGAGACATCCACTATCGTTGTCGCTGAGTATCTCGCCGGAGAGAGACGCGATTTGGCGTGTGTCCCGTCAGCTGCCCGGTAGCCAACAGGAGGGCTGCTTGACTTTGCTCGCACCCTCCCACTGAATCACACAGGGCGTTCGAGGAGCCGCAAGGCACTTACGCCCTCATAACCAACTTCCCTGGGCACCATATTTCCCCTGAGTCCAGACTTGGGAACAACCTCTACCCTGACTTCCTTACCGCCGACATAGGAGAGGAAAACGACCTGATGATGAATGACTCTGCCAGATGCGTCAACTAGACGGCGACAGCGAGCAGTTGAGCAAGATCACCAATGGTATCGATCGTCTACCGTTGTAATTTTCACCCAGTTCCAGGACTGAAACTGCAACATCGCCCAAGATCCAAGAAAGTAAAGGCAGCCGATGGAGTCTGGCATTGGATTCATATTAGTCTTTAGAAATACGTAATTCTAATGAAAGTAGCTAAAGTGGCAGTTCAAAAAAAAAAATTGTTGAAGTAGTTGTGGAAATCGATCAGAAATTAGAGTATGTAGGAAGAAAAATAATGGAAATTTAGTGATCTTGGCCAGCTTTTAGCGATATTATACACTTATAATCCCAAGACAACATAATTTTAATGAGTTAAAAAACAGCTTAGACAAAAAAAAAAAGTTTATTTTGCTTATATGCTACTTACCGAATGTGGTGAAGCGTGCTTCGGAGTTAGCACGCAGCCGGATGGCCGAATGTGGTGATTCTTGTCAATAGTTGTAAATATATATCAATATTTACATGGACGTGCTGACGTCCATGAATATTTATAGGTGTCAAAGTCTAAATCAGTGTCACTTGTCATTGGTTGTTGACAATTGCAGTAGGAGGGGCTAATTTATGTAGAGAGGGAAGTATATATTGGGCCGTTCAGTGGCCGTCAGGACAGTCGAGCTGTGGATTGGAAGCCGAAAGGCTGAAGGATAAGTGCTGTGTAGTAAATCAGTGAAAATATACTTGTGGAGATACCATATAAACTGCTATTCGTAACATTATGTAAAATTTTCTTAAAAAAGATATTTACAGGCCTGGGGCCTTACGGCCAACTCCTTACGCGGTCTCAAACTTACGTTAAAAATTGCACAGTTCACCTTATCACCTAAACTCTACTGAATTTCTTAAAACAGTTAGCCGTAATGCCCCTGGAAACAGTAACAAAAAAAAGTCAGCCGATTTTTATAAAAAAGTTATTAGGTTAATCCCAGGGGCAGATTCAGGATTTCATTTGGGGGGGGGGGGGGGGGGGGGGGCATTCTGACAAGAATCGAAGGAATCAAATCGAAAAATTGTGTCGAATGTATGGAATTGCTAGGTGTTTTGGGGGAGCGGGGCATGGCCCCCTTGCCCCCTGGATCCGCCAATGGTTAATCCTCTAATATATAATTTAAATATATAATTAATATAATTTTTGAGAAGTGTAAAAACAGGTTTTCAAAAAGTACAGGCCTGGAAACAGTAGCAAACAAAAAGCCATAGACGATTTTCGTAAAAAGTATACAGGCCAGAAAACAGTAACAATTAAAAAGCCATTTATTAGCCTTTATAATCATAAAAAAGTACCTACACGCCTGGAAACAGTAACAAATAAAAAAAAACATTTACTAGTCTATATTCATAAAAAAGTACATACAGGCATCAGTCTTAGACACAGTAACAAATAAAAAGCCGTATAGCTGATTTTCATAAAACGCACAGGCCTGAAAACAGTAACCAAAAATCCACATAAATGATTTAAAAAAAAGGCCTATAACTCGGCTATTATTATTATAACATCTTATAGAGGCTCTATGTGTCACTGCAAGGCTAAGGCATACCTAGTATTTTGTTTCTACTTTGAGTAAGGCCTTCATATTACCTTCTATTTCAGTAGATATTATCACTGGAAATACGTCTACTGCTTTGTTCACATGTATTTTGATTGGAAAGTAAGTATTTGGTATTTGTAGGTACTTACTTGTCAATCATACTTGTATCTGTACAAGTGTACACCCACTTATCTTTTCCAGTATAAATTAATTAGGTAAGGTAGGATAACGTTTGATCTCATAAATTAACAGGGTGTTTCATTTACAATTGGCAATATTTCCGACTTTGTAATAGAACCCTTTGATGTTCTAAAATTATAAATATTCTTCCATTGATCTTTATAAGGTTTCATTTTCTCAGAAATAAAATTGACGAGTTTGACTGGTGGTATTTTGATGTAAAACATATTGGCACGCCTTGGCAGTTTAACCGTCTCGTATGCCGTGACTGACATGACGCCATGTTTCACATCTGCCGGGCGTCCCGTGACGGGCAACTTTTATTACAATACTTTTAGTGTATGTGGGACAAATACCATATTGCAACTGAATTTTAGACCAATAGGCATGATGACAAATATTTATTTATTCCAAATAATCGGCTTAGCAATTAATATAACTAAATACATTACACATACTGATAAAATAATTTAAATTAACTGATAAATCTCTGAGATATGAGTGTTTAAAGTTTTAGGTGGAGATGGAGAGGGGATGCTCTATCCCTTTCTCGCAAAGCGTGAATTAGTATAGCATTTGTATGGCGCTCCTGAGCCGTGAAGTCACGGCTCAGTATAGTGCGCTCTTTGTCTAGCATGAAATTAAAATGCTTATACCTTATTTATTTTTGGACAAATTTTAATTTGGTTTTCGTTGATGTGCTCTATTTATGATCAGCTTTTTTATGAGGCAATAAAAAAATATTAGTCATCATGCCTATTATTCTCAACCGGTTGAGCTAAAATGTTCTATAGGTACAAGTTTAGTTTGGATGGCAATGCATTATTAGTTAAGTGACGTCATTCTAAATTCAATATGGCGGGCTCCCAACGATGACAGACCAGTTTTTTTAATACACGGGGGCGTGATATGGAATATGATAAAATTATGTGGGTATCGAATAAAAGAGCTTGCTGAGAAAAATACCAAAAATAAAATGACGTCACATTAAATTCAATATGGCGGATGCCCTGTGATGGCGGACATCTAAAGATGTCTGGTCCGGCGACCAGTTATTTTTTATGCACCCCCATGATATGGGTTTTTCCTAAAACCTTTTTTATACCCCCAGGGTATAAAAAAGGTTTTGCTGAGAAAATTAAGAAAATTTTCTGTTAGTTAAATTGCGACTTTACCACCAGTAGTAAAATGGGACAGATTAACTGACCCAATTCTAATATCCTTTGGACCCAAAGAATTGTCATTGTTTTGACCATACCATGTTGTACACCGGTAAACTGTAAAACAGTAGCTCTAACTAAAAGAACAAAATTTTAGGTGATAACTAGCATTAACTAGTGACGTTAGGCGATACCTAAAGTTACGACACCGATTCCGGGGTGCATAATGAATATAACCGCTAACCTTAGAATAACTACTCAGAGAAGGTAGGTTTCCAAACAACGCCTTCTCAAAACGTAAGCTACAAATTCGCTTTGTAGCTTACGTTTCGATTGGTATTTTAAACGATTAAAGCAAGAAAATTAATGCATTACCTGTGGAATGTCACACCATAACTCTTATGCTGCTTTTCTGATTTGTTGTGGTACGATTTCACCGCGCAAATTGTCATAGTAAATTTTTTATATTTTTTTGGAGCCATATGTGACACTATTTGAATGGCTTAAATTTTGCGAATGTACTTGGTTTCTTTGTGTAGTTATTCTAAGCCGCTAACATGCCGCTAACGGTGGGACTTCCATAAAAAAATATTATGAAACGGGTGCGACTCCTATAATGAAGTGAGACGCCTATATAGACAAGCTTATACGCAGTGTCGTAGCTAGGCGACGGCGAAGCGGGCCATGGTCTCGCACTTAACGGCCCCTTATACCAAATTTGACGGTTTTAAATCAATTTTATTCAGTTAAATTACAATATTTGAACTGGAAAAAAATACATGTCACAGATACATCTATGTTTGAATTTAAACTTTGGTTTAAAATACGATGTTATAAACTTTCCTTGATCAAAAAAAATATCTTAAACAAAGTCGATTTAGTTTATTTTTTTCATTTTATGCTCTAATGAAAACTCGTAACAACCTGGAAATTGTATGTACTGAAAGGCAATTAAAAAAAAAATTATTTGGATAGATTTTTGATAGTGAATGGTTTCGTTTTTTAGTGAAATTAAAAGCGTAAAAAGGTCGCGAGAATTTGCGCGCGCTGCGTTCAGTACCGCGCCAGGCGTCATCGAGGTCGGACCTATGTTCGTTTTTCTCGTTGCACTCCCCCCGCGGGCGTCCAGACTCATGCGTAGCAAAATACATCGTCGCTATAACTTGGCGGGGGCTGAGGGAGCGTTTTGTTGCCTACGCGACTCGGATAATAGGCCGTTAAAGGGCCTGTCTTACTGTCTAAAGTTTAGGAAACTCTTAGCTTTGGAGTTACCAATTAAAATTGGATTGGTGATACAGAAGTTTACCTACGCAACTCTGCTTAGATTATGAGTTCCTTAGTTAGGCGTGTCGCCTTCATTTCGTTTCGTTGTTCGTGGTTAGTGAAAACGGGCATTAGTTTGCTTACGCCTAGATTCTTCATATCATACCTGAACAAGTTGTGGGTATGTATCCTGGTCAACGGGCTTGTTTCCCAGGTAATGCTGTTTGATCTTCGCTGCAACTGCAGCTCGCTCCGCCAGCGGCAGGGTGTCGTTATATTCGAAGATAGTACTGGCCAGAGACTCCCAGTGAGCCTCCAGATCTGCTAGCAAGCCTTCCTGCGCTTGATATGCTGTAAGACAAAATAATCTATATCTATCTATATATATGTGAAAAAATGTCCCGAATATTATTATTATTATAGATAATTCTCGGGTCTAGCCCGGACATTTGGTAAACACTGGTGGGGCGGAAGCCAACACCAAGAGGCCCGTTGAATATAAAAATACAATTATAGAATGTGTATAAAATGAAATATAATACTATTATACAGTATAGGATATTAAAAGTCTGGGCTATTGAGGTGAACAACTTGTAGATGGGTTAACAGATCTATGGTATGAGGTACGGCACCTGCCAATTATGCCTCATTTCAAAATGCTTGGTGATGACTTGCCACCCACTAAATGGGCCCCCCATAATGGCTGCCGCATATTGGCACCGGAGGGGCAACATTGGCGTGGGTGGCTTAGGGTGTAGAGAGGTGTGCTGCACTTTCACTAAGAGCTACTCGCGGCGTTATGCCCTTTAACACTTCCACCCTGGAGCTTAAGTTCTTAGCTCTTGCGGTTTCCACCCCCAGACCGCCGATTAAGGCAAGCCAGGGGTCAGGGTCTCTGGGGTTTTAGACCCATGGAATCGGGGTACGCGGTGTCGCCACTCACCAACGGCTCGCCATAAAGCCGCCCCTGCGTTATTATTATTATTATGTTCAAACGTATTTTTTTCTCTAAATTTTATGAATTTCGGTAGTAAATGAAACACCACGGGCTTAAACCAAGTGTTGTTCATTTTGAGAAGTTGATTCATTATTATTATTATTATATAAAAGCGAAATTCATCTACTCACACGAAATCTCGAAAACTACTTGACCTACGAAGCTGAAATTTGGCAGGTAGATTCCTTATGGGGTGTAGAGGTTCGCTAAGAAAGGATTTTACGAAAGGGCCGAATTAAGGATGACAAAAGGGGGTTGAAAGTTTATATGAAAGTCTACGCGTACGAAGTCGCGGGCAACAGCTAGTATTTATATAAAAACTAAATTCATTCATCTACTCACTCATTCAATCATTAAACACGAAATCTCGAAAACCACTTGACCTAGGAAGCTGTAATTTGGCAGGTAGGTTCCTTATGAGATGTAGAGGTCCGCTAAGAAAGGATTTTGCGAAAGGGTCTAATTAAGGGGGGCAAATGGAGGTTGAAAATTTGTTTCAAAGTCCTTTGTTTTTGAAGTCAGGGACATGAAATTTTGTATTCAGGAAGTCTACGTCCAGCAGGGGACTAGTACAGGCTGATTTATTATGATTTGATTATGATGATGATGATTATGAACCCCTTTTGGCTTAGCATAACGTTTCCGCGTAACCCTGTATAGTAATTTTACTTAGACATCTAAAATATCTCTAATGTATGCAAATTGATATAATATTCCAATGTATTTGTAGGATTTGCCTGCGGGCCGTTTAATTTCGTATTTGTTCAAGTTTCAAGTATTTGTGGTATATATTCTGTCGTTCTTGAGGCATAGAAGTAACCGTAAACCTTTATTAGGTTAGACCGCACGAGTTCGTCTATTTTAATATATTAATGTTCTTCATTCGTCACTTTTTGAAAATGTACACTCAGTGGTTTTATATCTTCAATAATGTGAAAAAGCGAGTGAGAGAGCTGTAGACTGACTGAACCAAACTACTGAACGAATTTTGATCTAATTTATAAGGGAACAATCTGAAAGTATATTCTTTCAAACAAAAATAATTTTCCAAATCGATTTATAAATGTAGGAGTTTTGAGGTAACAAACATAAAAAAGTGCAAGCCAATTGAGAATCCCCCTACCTTAGATTAACTACTTCTAAGCCCCCTACCTTTTTTGTAGACGGTTAAAAAGTAACTTGGCAATAGAATAGAATATTTTTTACTGCTAGAAGTAAAACATAACATTAATTTTATTTAGAAATTTACTGAGCGTAGGTTCTTATTTAAGGCCCAAGTAGGGCAGGATCGGGCAAATAGGTTCAGTAGTTTGGTTTTTATATCAAAATAACTGGAAAATTGTTTTATTGGATGACATAATAATAAAATTATTGTCGGCAGCCATTATGGGGGGCCCATTTAGTGGGTGGCAAGTCATCACCCGCCAAAATATTTTGAAATGAGGCATAAATGGCGGGTGCCGTACCTCATACCATAGACCTGTTTTCCCATCAACAAGTTGTTCACCTCAATAGCCCAGACTTTTTATATCCTATACTGTACAATAGTTTAATACACATCACATAATTGTATTTTTATATTCAACGGGGCCTCTTGGTGTTGGCTTCGGCTCCACCAATGCCTACCAAATGTCCGGGCTAGACCCGTGTTTATATTGAAATATTGAAATTATTGTCATCAAAGTAAGCGATATAGATTATTTTACTAATTTAGACGTCGTTTAAATTACCTAATAATAATTATTCGCTCGATTAATAATAACCCAAAAATGCGTTGTCTATCTAAGTAATGGTATGTCAAAGTAACCAATTCAACATTCTGGGAATAGTAACCAATCTGAACTTTACTAACCAATTCAACATAATTAATATACCTATTTATCTACGGGTAACATTTGTAACGAGAATTCATGCATTGTAATGAAGTTATTAATTTAGTAGTCTAGACAGAAAATTATCAGGGACCTAAATAAAACCCAAGACTCTAGACCTAAATTATGTTCTAATAATATCTGTTAGCACGTCATATAAAACAGGGTTAGGCTCGTGTCACAGTTATTCTAATTCAGTTGCGTACACAAGACCTTAATCCTCAGATCAGACAAACAAGTGATAGCATATCAGCTTTTTAACAGTCCACTGCTGAACTTTAGCCTACCGGAAAGAGCGATTGGGCCATATCCACCACGCTACCCCAGTTGCTAGTTAGTAGATTCACATACGCCAAAGAATTTCTTCTCCGTACGTATGCCAGTTTCTTCATGATTTTTTCCTTCACCGAAAAGCCAGTGGAATGAAAATCCATACATAAACTCCAAAGAGCCCATTGGTACGGGCCCAGGGATTGAACTCGCGACCTCACGCTTTCAAGTCTAACGGTCTCCCGAATAGGCTACCATGGCTTAAATACATGAACAAGGGACAGACATGATTATAATTGAACGATAAATGTACATCTCCCTTAACCACCTATAGAGAAGCAATGCTCGGGGTTTCTCTACGAGATTGAATCAGAAATGAGGGGTCCGCAGATGAACGAAAGTTACCAACATAGCCTTTTGGATTAGCAAGTTGAAGCAGCAGGGGGCAGGGCACATATCACGCAGAACAGATGGCCGATGGGACCGAAAGGTTATCGAATGGAGACCAGTGGGCTTAATCTTGACACTCGATTTCAATCGTAATTTAGGATTGGGATCGAAAACATGCCATTTGGTACTCTTGAATTCTAAACTAGCGCACGATTGGAACCGATAATGGTGGATAATGGTGGTACTCTTGACGCGATTGAAGAGTACCAAATGGCATGTTTTAGATCCCCATCAGAAATTACGATTGAAATCGAGTGTCAAGAGTTAGCCCACTGGACTGGTAAGCGCAGCGTAGGATGGCCACCCACAAGATAGACAGACGAACTAAAAGAGACCGCAGGGAAACGCTGGATGAAGGTCGCTTCCGACCGGCCCTTTTGGAGATCGATGGGAGGCCTATGTCCAGCAGTGGACGTCCTATGGCTGAAATGATGATGCTTATGATAATGTCCCCATTATTTGTCTGATCTCAGCTATAAAGGTTTGTTATACCATCCGCTCCTTACCTGGGCCCTGATTCCGTAACCTTAAAACGCACGTAACGCGCCGCGTTAAGTTAACCTCTTAAAATTTGGACTCTATTCCCTAGGAATAAAGACCAACTTTTAGAGGTAAATTTAACACGGTGCGTTAAGTGCGCGTTTGTAGTTACAGAATCAGGGCCCTGACCGTTAGTTGCGGACGGTCGGTGCGCGACATCTCTGAATATGAATCCAAGCGGTTGTCTATAGGGTAAAGTACAAAAAGGATATAACTGGGATTGACATCCGGATGTCAATACCAGGAATGAACGAAATAAACATTTTTATTCAGAAATTCTGTAGTATGACAAAGACAAGTCAATATTTATAGGGCAAATACAAGGTCCTTGATATTTAATGCCTTTATTATAGTGCTATGCCAAAATCCTCACAGAGGAAAGAATAATAATAAACTAGGTAAAAAAAAAACAAGTTAACACTAACACTACAAAAACAGTAAGACTGCCCCTCAGAGCAAATAAAAATACAGAGGCTATACGGCGCACTGCCAAAGTGACGCCAAAATCGCACTACGTGAATTCCCAATAAATACACGACTCACGCACACATACGCGTTCAACACTACGTGAATTTCTCGTCAGAAAATTGCTTCGACTACGCACACATTTTTCAAAAAGTGGCTTTACTTTTCGTGTTCGCCGTAGTGACTCTATATCTTTATTTGCTCTGAGGACTGCCCATGGACCGCCAAAGGTCTAAAGACATCTAAATTCTCAAGCCCACTACGATACCAGTTGGCAGCGTACCCGACATGCTGGCGACATTACCACGCTGAATGGCAATGCTTATGCATTGAGCCAGAAACACGCCAGTGTTTTTTAAATACAGATTAGATCAATTTTTGGCCACCAACTCGCTTGATTGTAAACGACGGTGTACTTACGTTTTTGACAGAATTTCGTGTTGTTTTATCTGGGCTTTACTGACCAACAAGGTTGGTTTTGGGTTGTGGCACTCACCAGCGGCAGGGTAGAGGCCTTCCTCGGAGGTGACGGAGGTGATGAGCGGGATGTTGGGCATAGCACCCATCTTGGCCGCGTGGAACGGGTAGTGACTCAGGAACGGCTCTCGAACTCCTCGGGCTTCCGCGGTCGGCACAAACGGCGTGAACATGTGGACTTTCCATTCCTGGACAATGGACATGAGACTTTTTGAAAAGTAAAAATAAATAAAATGGCCTGCTCATGACCGCCACCACCGGTTCTTAAAATTGATAATTATTGCATTTTGTGGTGATCATCATCATCAGCCAGAAGACGTCCGCTGCTGAACATAGGCCTCCCCCTTTAACCCCCACACTGAACGACAGCGTGCCTTTTGCATCCACTGGATGCCAGCGTATCTCACTCTATGTCGTCGGTCCATCTAGTGGGAGGCCTACCTACGCTGCGTCTTCCGGTTCGTGGTCTGCACTCAAGAACCTTTCTTCCTCATCGGTTATCGGTTGAAAGACGCAGCGTAGGTAGGACTCCCACTAGATGGACCGACGACATTGTGAGAGTCACCGGCATCCAGTGGATGCAAAAGGCAGGCTGTCGTTCAGTATGGAGGTTAAAGGGGGAGGCTTATGTTCAGTAGTGGACGTCTTCGGGCTGATAATGATGAAATATTCGTATGTAAATTTCAATAACAGAGTCATTGTCAGCGATTTGGCCTGCCTATTGCCACTTCAACTTGCAAATTTTGTGGTGGAAACCTTATTGCGCGAGCCCGACTCGCATTTAGCATGTTTATTTCATTCTCATAGTCTTAGAGAGCACGACTGTTGTGACTAATTCTTAACCCTTGCTTGATACACAGTTGAACTAAAGCATTATTCTATTCTTTGATCAGTTTTGGCTTGGTTCAGTTTTACATGGTGTGTAAAACTTGTAGGTACTTATTATACTTATAATGATGGAAATTCACATGGTGCGTGTAGGTACATTTACGGATAATGATGGAAATTTCCAGATGGTGAAGGAGCCACCCACTACTGTGGGACTGTGGGTAGAATCTGTAGATCTTGTGGCGGTATCTAACTCAACAAACACAATTATTGATATTATGGAGTTAGTTGGATCAACACAGTATTATATGACCATGGGTAAGAGTAGATCATTATCGATAGCTTTTTAGGTTCCGTAGCCCGACAAAGAACCCTTCCAAGTTCGTTCTGTCCATCCGTCTTTCTGTCAAAACGCACAGACAGACGGAAAAAATATAGCTTTTTTTAATCCTTATAACTTCTATAGTTATTAAGGCAAGTGCTTGAAGCTTTGCACAATTACAGTTTAGTATATTGGTCTCAATTTTTAAGGCCCAAAAACAATATAATATTGCGATTTAGTAGTGGCTCTGGTACATAAACAGACATGTGAAATGGAGAAGTTTTTTTTCGCTGCACCGCCTCGTGTGGAATGTCGTTGATTATGTATTTTATGATGAAGACAAAGTTTCATACAGAAAGATTAAGGTATTGAAGGTATGGTAAAAAAGATATTACAAAGAAGCCAAAAAAAACACTCATATAAATTAAATTATAAGTTCGGATTTGCCACGGTAGGCTGGAAAACGCAATATCCCCCAGGCTACAATCCTTGAGCCGTCAGCCGTAGCTTGTTTTAACTTATTGAAATTGTTATAGAACATTATACAAAAACACGGGAAGTTCTCCGTGAACTCTGTAAGTATACCTACTATTTATGTGCTTGTTTCTAATGTTTATATACCTACAAGGTTTAACGGAAAGGCCGTACGAAGCCAAAAAAATATTAGTAGGTACAACTTTTACTATGAGCCAACCATGAAGTTGCGCAAAAAAGTATTAACTGCGAGTTTCAGTTTTGGCGCCAATGTGAAAAAAAAAATATCGCTTCCATGCATTCGCTTCATTATATAGTTTTTATAACCTTTTGTAGGTATTTTAGAGTTTTCATGTATAATTATAAAGGTGGATTATTATTTATAAAGTGTTCGTGAACATGGTCTAGATTGACACAAAGAGGCGAAACATGTATTTTCGTGCGGTTTCCAAAACTCAATAAAAACCTTTAATAAGGCCTCCACCACTTCACAAAGGCACATTGACTTGACTGTGAATTACTTTGCTTGACTCTGACTATGACTTGTTTGACGAAATTTAATAAAATTTAATTAATTTTATTTAATTTAATAATTCGAACAAGTATTTATTTCAATAGTTGACACCGGCAAATGCAATAAATGTGCAACGCCAAATTCTCTCAAAAAAAAAGATTTAAAAAATATAAAAAACATGAAACATGTAGCTGGTTTTCTTTCGATAAAAGAACAAAACTATAAATCGTGATTTTAAATTAAAATGTGAACGCAAGTGACATCTCAACAAACTTCATTTAAAATAAAATCTATCTCAAATTGCAGCAGATAGTAAACAATACTAAGTAAATGTTATTGCGTTAAATGTACCGAACAAATGAAAACTAGAGCGGAATTAGATTCGCAATGGACAAACAGAGCAGGGACGGAGACAGAATCCTATTAGGGGGAATCGGCTAAACATAATTTTTGTGATGAAAATAAACTGATTTCTATGGGTTTGGAAACTTTGGAAGTTTATGGGAATTACGTCATCTCTACATGGTATAAATTGAAGTCGCTTTCCGCGTCTGTCCGTCTGTCTGTATGTCTGTATGGCCGCTAACTCCTCCTAAGCCACGCAACGGATTTTGATGCGGGTTTCACCATCAGTTAGATACATTTTCAAGGAAGGTTTATATATATAACTAGCGACCCGCCCCAGCTTCGCACGTAAATTACACCCGTACGAAGCCGGGCGGGCGGGTCGCTAGTTATGAAATAATTATGACTATATGAATGACATTTGTGACGTTTTCTAAATACAAAAAGTTGTATTTTTTTGCAATGCTGAACTAATTTTTTGTTTCCTCTTTTTTTTTCTGTCAGCGTAGGTATGTCCAAAAGCATCCTTGAATGCGACCTTTAGTCCATCCCTGTTGCTGTTTGTTTTTTAGGGTTCCGTAGTACCTATTACAAGGAATCTTTATTTCGTTCTGTCCGTCCGTCTTTCCGCCTGTTCGTCTGCCTTAATTATTAAGAATATTCCTAAGATAATTTTACATGAATCTTCTAATTACGAAATGTGTAGTTAGCAGGCCTCTATTTTTTTTTAAATTTTGCATTTGAATTCAAATAGCGTTAATATGTATGACAGTCGGTATTAGATAAAGCTAAGGACACGTGACCTAGACGTTCGGCAAGTTAAGTATTGCTTTGTTGTTTAACGATTGTGTTATTATGATACTGGTGTTGTTGTACTAAGTGTACTGGTTTATTGTTATGAATCCATTATTCGAAAGAATAATGATGGCGCTGAGTTTTCTTGCTATGTTCTTTTTCTCCAGCGTCTAGGGCTTTTTGGAACATGGCAAATAGAATCATTGTGATACATAGAGTACCCTCTTGGGATCTATGAATTGTGAGAAAGATGTCTTGAAGAATAAAATGATATCTATAGTATTTGTGTGTTACTTCCTTCAACTAGAACTTCTCATAAATAGGTAGACTTGCAGGTACAGTTACATGTCAGCCTTTATGCCAGATAGTTACAATTGGCGATTGGGTCATAGACTACAGTTTCAGTTACATTATATCTTCAACAGTTATTATTGTAGCTATATATAGATATATATCACTGTTAGAATCACTTTTGTCAACAAGCGCGTATATGGCTAGCAAAACCACACTTAGTCTTAAAGGTCCTGTTGCAAGGCTCACAGTGCAACTGATCATCCGCACTGTAATAAGAGAGCCCGCTATTTGCCGTCTAATATATGCAGTAAGGTTGAGTAAAAATAAATAAATGTATGTACTTACAAACATCTCAATCTGAGCATTGACGATGACTTCAGCAGGACGGTTCTTCAAGCAGTCCAGGATCTCTTTGCTGGTGGTGGTAGGACAACCGACTATGGCAGCCAGCGCATGGGCCTTCTGCGCAGGCTTTATCGCGTGTGTCCATGATGCGAACGCTGAACCACTGTACGCAATGCCGCGGTGGAAGGTTCCTGAAAGAAAGGGGTAGATACTGATTATGGCAACTGATGATCCTGGGATTAGCAGTGGATAAATTATCATTCGCTGGTACAGGATTTTAAGCTTGGGGTATACTAAGCCGAAAAAAAGGTAATTGAACCGCTGGTGTAGCAGGTGTCCATAGGCGGCGGTTTCTGCTTACTATCAACCGTGCCACATGCATGACATGCATGTTTGCCGCTATTTTTATATAAAAAAAATTAAAAATCATTTCCAACAACCCTGAAATCACGAATATTGTGGAGAAAATCGAAATGTATAGCCAGTGAACATTTTCACAAATAATTTTACCGTAGGTTAACAAAGAAACAATAAAATTATAAAGTGAAAAATAGAGGGAACGTCCAAACAAACTTACAATAATTAACAAACGTATTCTTTTTCTTTTACGTATTTTTGTCTTTGCTCTAAAGTAAAAAAAGTATTACATGCAAGCGTCAAATTTACCATGATTATACTATACCTCTACACAGTCTATAATTAAACGACAAATAATAAACACCGGCCAAGTGCGGTCGCTGCACGCTAAATATCCCGAACTCAATGAAAGAAAACACATTTCTAGAAAAACACATATCTTGGTTGAGGTGCGGAACCCTCGGTGCGCGAGTCCCACTCGCACTTGGCCGGTTTATTTTGTTTTTATATTGTTATCATACTAGGTTTACCTAAGGTCATGTCGTTAATTGTTAATAAAATTAATCCCTAAGGGCAGTAATGAATCCCTGTGAAAGAAAAACAGATTGTTATTTCCAAAGACAATAATTATCTGTAATTATTGTTAGAAACTCTGCTTTTAGAAGAATTCTAATTTTCGCTTTCCTTTTCCACAGTCCGAGTGTCAGAACAAGGAAATCCTTTGATTATATATAGAAAGGAAATCGGTTTACTCACTTATGAGACGGATGTTATGTTGGCATTTGAAATTTGTTTTGGTGACATTAGATACTACCTCAGATCAGAAAAACAAGGGAGATATGCCTTAGTACAAATTATAGTTCGTGGTCAAATGTCTCTTCTTTCACTATACCGTCAAACCGCAAAAACTACACAAAGTACTACAATCAATCACTCAAGCTAAGAAACTTGCAGCGACACCAATGAACTAATAGTCCACATGCAAAAAGGGCAGCAAAGTCGTTTGCAGGGCGATTTTAAATACAGGCATCAATCCTGATTTAGGTTGTTCCGTTCGCACCCGCCACGCCCCCTTACCACATCTTCCATGTTTGTCTGGTCTGAGGATACTACTTACGTAATACAAAAATAATATTCTGTTATCATGATTAAAATCCACTGCAGAAGATGCGCAGTAACCGGTGCAAGTAATACTTGCGCAAACACTGCACGTATACAAATCAACTTTTACTGCCACTGGCAAGTTGTTGTGGCTCGTTGCAGACGATGCGCAGTAAGCTGGTGCGAGTAATACACGAGTACTGCACGTCATCTGCACGGATACTAAGCAACTTCCAGTGCTACTGACATTAGGCGACAAGTTATACGGGGTGTAAGGGGAACACTCTCGAAGCCAAAAAAAGGTAATTGTACTCATCATTATGAACAAGTTTTACTATAAAACCAGCCCTGAAATCGCGAAAAAAATATTAGCTGTTGTATGGAAAACGGTAATTGACACTCGACAAAATAAATAAATAAAATAAATAAATATTCGGGACATTTTTGCACACACGGTCATCTGACCCCAAACTAAGCAAAGCTTGTGATATGGCTGCCAGAGACTGATATATATACATAAATAGGTTTAAATAGATACTTAAATAGATATTAACACCCAGATATAGAACAAACACAAATGTTCATCACACAAATGTTTGTCCTAGGTGGGAATCGAACCCACGCCCCCAAGCTCAGAAGGCAGGAAATGTATGGAACAGCTGTTTTTTTTTTCGCGATTTCAGGGTTGGTCCCTTACTAAAAGTTGTTCATAATGATGAGTACAATTACCTTCTTTTGGCTTCGAGAGTGTTCCCCTTACACCCTGTATAGCTCGTTGAACACGATGCGCAGTAAGCTGGCGTGAGTAATACTCGCGCAAGTTCTGCGCATCGTCTGCAACGGGCTTTACTGATAATACAATCGGGCAATGCCCTTTACGTTATTTGAGTAAGTAGTCAGGTTCCTACTTATCATTGTTTGTATTGCCGCAAATAGGAAAGCTTAACGACGCGACGCGTCGTTTTATAGAAACTAATTTTTACAGCTTTGCCATAGCCAAAAACAGTTTTGACAATAAATATAAACACTTAGGCCAGGTTTTTTTTGAATATAATTAATGGTAATTATGCTACGGGCCACCTGATAGTAAGTGGTCACCGCTGCCTATCATCATTTCAGCCATAGGACGCCCACTGCTGGACATAGGCCTCCCCCATCGATCTCCAAAAGGGCCGGTTGGAAGCGGCCTGCATCCAGCGTTTCCCTGCGGTCTCTTTTAGGTCGTCTGTCCATCTTGTGGTTGGACGTCCTACGCTGCGCTTACCGGTCCGTGGTCTCCATTCCAGAAGCTTTCGACCCCATCGGCCATCTGTTCTACGTGATATGTGCCCTGCTCACTGCCACTTCAACTTGCTAATCCGGTGGGCTATGTCGGTGACTTTCGTTCGTCTACGGATATCCTCATTTCGGATTCGATCTCGTAGAGAAACCCCGAGCATAGCCCTCTCCATAGCACGTTGTGCGACTTTGAGCTTGCTTATGAGGCCCATAGTGAGAGACCACGTTTCAGCATCAACAATCTCTAACCGCCGCTGCCTATAGACACCTACAATACCCGGGGCATTGACAGTGCGTTGTCTACCTTTGAGGACTCTATTCACCCTTCGGTTGAATGTTTTCGGTTTGTCGGTTGTTTTCAACTCCAAAAAAGGAGGTTCTCAATCCGACTGTATTTTTACAAGCTTTTATTTAACACCCTGTTAGTAATAGGGTATCCACCGGGAAAGTTCAATTTTCAATTTTAATTAAAAAAACAGTAATGTATGACCAGTAGGTACAGCGGATCTTTGCGTCTCTGAAGTTAGGCTATGTGAACCATTGCGCAAGTAGCACATCCCTTGCGATACAAAAATAGCTACTGCGCAGCCTTGCAGCTAACTTCAGAGACACAAATTTATTAATCTTGCAACTGAATTTTAGACCAGTTACCCTCAACCAAAGATTTCATACTATACAAAATTATTTAAAAACGCCTTTATTAACTAAGCAAAATACAAGCTAACACTAACATACAGTTAGACTGCCCATAGACCGTTGAAGGTCTAAAGACAATCCAAATGCTCAAACCCACAACCAGTTGGCAGCGTACCAACATTTTTGATCGTTGCCCTAAACCGTATGAATTGAAATACTACATACTTTATGGAAGTTCGGTGACAATGCAATGTTATGGTACCATTGAGCTGGTCTGGTGATGGAGACAGAAGGTGGCCATAGGAACTAAACGAAACGACGTAATCTCGTCGAGTTTGGTGAAAAACGGTGAAGGCAAACATGGTGATGAAACCGATATGTCCAACAACCTCAAAAACTCAAAGACATACGCCATTCACAAACAAGCACTGATGGGCCAGCATGGTGGATTAGGTCCCATCTTCCACCCCCTTTCTCTCTCTCTCTCTCTCTCTCTCTCTCTCTGAGAGAACGCCTGTGTCCCACCAGTGGGAACGTGATAGACTGAAATGATGAATGATGAGTAGAAAATATAATAATTATAGGATTAATTAAACCCGTTCCCTTCCCGTAAAGTTTATAGTTAGTTTTTTTGCTAAATTGTACAAATAATTTCTTAAAAATAAGTAAAATAAAATTGAACCCCGACAAGCTAAAGTGAAATTAAAACCTGGCAACACAAGGTAGGAGTTTTTGCTTTAGGATGTTTGCCCTAAACTTTGAGAATGTTATGTTAAAGAACAAACTGATTTCGTTAGAGATTGTTGTTGCCGAAGCCTAGCCTAGGGGCATGACCTATGTAAATTAACATTCAAACGAGATAATATTTCGAGTAGAAACCATGCACGTGTCGTGTTCGGAATAGAACACTGGATTTATGAACATTTGAAGTACATACTTGTACTAATATGTCTTCTGCGGTACAGTTTGCCCGACCAACTTTGAGGGTAGTCTATTAATAGCTACTAGTAGGATAGTATTAAACACCTTGCTCATTGCGCATTTTTGAAACCTTTTCTTTTTAATTTTGAGGATTTTGGCATCGCACTTCTTGTGCATTTACGTGTCAAGTAGTGAAATATTTTTAAGTGTTACTAAATTTCGTTAAACAAGTTATAGTAACAATCAGAGTGAAGCAAAGTAAGTCACGTTAAAGTCAAAGTCATGGCCTAGTGAAGTGGTGGAGTCTTTATTAGAGAATTCTCTAGAGTTTTGGAAACATCACGAAAAGACAAATGTTTGAGAATCAGAATAGTCTTTATTGTAAAAATTGGTACCTACATTATAAAGTGTTATATTTTAGTTGTATCACAGTTCACCTCGTTATAACACTTTCCTACTGTCAAGCACATTCAGGAACTCTAAAAATAAATAATAATCAATCATTAGTAGGTACACCAAAGATTTCATATTATAAGGTACACATTCACGCGAACATATTTTTTATAATTTTTTTATGTTTTAATTTGTAGTAGGTAGTGATAGTTTTAGTTTTTAAATACTGAGTTTTAAATATTTTTCGTGTAAATAAATACCATTTACTTCAGTTTTGGGAGAAAAAAATAATTAAGCGACATTTTTTTATGTTGGCACCAAAATTCCCCCTTTCGCTTTCCTAGTGACTGTGAAGTTCTGGGCATCTCTAATATCTCTCTCTATCCTCTTGATATCAAGTCAAGTGTATTTTTTTAGTCACCGACAAATTGTTCGAATCACCGACACGAAAGGATTACATTACAAAATGCATTATTGTAAAAACTTTAAAATTTACAAGATTTATTCGACTTGATAATTTTTATTGTTAGTGGGTTTGAGGATTTGGATTGTCTTTAGACCTTCAACGGTCTATGGGCAGTCTACTTGTATTTGTAATGCTATGTATTTGCTTGTACCTATTTGTTTAGTTAATAAAGGCACTTGCCCCTATATTTACAAATAGCAAGCATCCATTATACTTTTCAACCACAACGCAAAAAGATATGTTTTATCCAGTAAATTAGCACAGTAAAAGGTCCACTGCTAAACAGTGGCCTATTCTTGAGAGGGGTGATGCCATAATCCCCACGCTTAGCAAACGGCTTGGTGATCGCAGTACGTTCACCGTGTACTAACAGGACGTTGCTGCCCATTCTCTGGTGGTTCTGGTTACAGTTTTAGGAAATACCCGCATTAGCATACGCCCGAACTATATTCCCATGACGCTGCTCTTTTTCAACAGACTATATCAGACTAAAATTAAATGTTATTATACCCACTTTGTATTTTGTCCACACAGCGCAGTGACCCAGGCATTGTGGTAGCGGGACGCGGCTTAGCGAACCAGTTAATTAAGCTCAGCTACCGGGAAAATCGACATGGACATTATTTGTAAAGCAGGTTCAGTTACCAACTTATCACTAGAGCTGGATGAGGGAGCTACCATCGAATTTTGAAACAAAACTGATGAGCAGCAAGCGGAATATAATGACAAAACAATTAAAATTTCTTCACTGTTTTACATCACCAGACACCTTCACCCACATCCACACACACCTTCACTCACATCCCCACGCACTTTCTACATACCCCCCACTCATACTCCCCCCCCCACACACATACGTCTCTGCGAACCCTGACTCTTTTGAGGACTTGTGTATCGTAGAGACGACAGACACATACACCAATACTTACACCTACACACCTATAATAAGGATGTTCGTGTGCCTGTAATATGACAATGTTAGTCGTAAAATTATTATTATTTACTTTTAAATCACTGTGATCTATTTTTGCCATATCTTTAACTGCTATTGTTGAATATTGTAAAGAATAAATAACAAGAAATAAAATAAAAAAGTGTAGGGTTGGGTCATGGGAAGGAAGTTGGTGAGTCCGAAAAAACTTGGGAAAAAACATCATGGGAGAACCAAGCCCAGAGATTTCGCTGGACAGGCTACCTGCTGAGAATGGGAGAGGGTCCTCCATGATTTTTATTTTTCGTTCGTTTTTTTCCGCTTTTGGCATTTTGACTCCCCTTGCTATCTGGGGTCTAGACCGACCTCTCCTCTCGTTTTACCCCATGGCCGGCGCTGGGCATCAAGCCTGATTTAGGCCCACCTTACCATATCTTCCTTGTTTGTCTGATCCGGGTCTAGACAAGAGACACACACTGTTAGCGTTCACGCCTGCGGAAAGATGAAATTGTATGAAAATGACATTAACAATGACATTAGCATGAGATAAATTATTATCTCAAGCACATCTCAAGCATCTTTCCGCAGGCGTGAATGCTAATAGAGTGTGGCTCTTGTCTAGTCCCCCTGAGGATCTAATAATGCTAACAGACGTATGGACCAACGGGATGGAAAGAGATTTTTTTTATCTTTCCCACCCATTGGTTGGACGGCGGTTCGTCATCCAAGTGCGTCTCGTCTGTTAGCACTATAACATTGTAAGGATCGCAGTGCTACCATTCTAAATTTTGGCTGTGGATAATTCTCGAAAACCGACTGAATTCTCGGAAACCAGCGACTTTTTTGTACCTTGTGTTTAAGTTTTTCGCTTTTTTCCATGTTACAGGGACTAGGCAAGGTAATATAATAATTCGCAAACAACAGAGATGTTTATTGTTGTATTGCGTATATTTGGAGAAGATTATTAAATAAACGTTTATGTAGTAGATTGGCAAACATCATGAAAGGGCTTTGTTTATTTGGCAGGTTTTAATACAACGTATTCCGCAAGAGAGACGATATTTTGTAAGCAAACAGTCGAACAATTCGTTTTGCTGAATAAATCAAATAGGAGCAATGGACGCGAGACAACGCCTTTTAACCCTGGACGCAAAAAGAGGGGTGTTATAAGTTTAACGTGTGTATCTGTGTGTCTGTCTGTGCCATCGTAGCTTCCACATAGCTGAACCGTTATTGACTTAGTTTTTTTGTTTGTTTGAAAGGTGATTTGATCGAGAGTGTTTGGTGATGATGATTCAAGAAAATCTGTTCAGTAGTTCGAATATTATCAGCTTTTTATCGGGGGCTTCAAAAATCCATTTATAATTTTATTGTACTACTAATGTGCTATTTTTATCTCCAGACGCAACAAGCAGGGTGTTATTTGTAAGTATATGTGTATCAGTGCATGTGTATATAATTATAATGTGTGTCTGTCTGTGGCATCGTATCTGCCAAAGGGGTGAACCGATTTCGATTTTTTGTTGTTGTTCGAAATTGTTCTTAGCTATTATTCAATCAAGTCTATTCAGCCGTTCGAAGATTATCAGCTCTTTTTATTTCTTGTTTTGTATAACTGCACTCGAGCCTCAAGATACAGGCGTTGTGCGTAGTTTGAGGCTCGCCGACAATTCTATTTAGACAATAAATAATCTAGTGTTTGCTATTTCTAAGTAAAATTAAGGTTATGGTATATTACTTCTGGCAATAAATATTCTATTCTATTCTATTGGCAGGGTATAAAACGTCCTTGGGCTGCAGATAGCCCGTTGGTCCAGTTGGTAGTGAACCTGCCTTCTGAGCTTAGGGGCGTGGGTTCGATTCCCACTTAGGACAAACATTTGTGTGATGAACATTTGTGTTTGTTCTATATCTGGGTGATAATATCTATTTAAGTATGTATTTAAACCTATATATGTATGTATATCAGTCTCTGGCAGCCATATCACAAGCTTTGCTTAGTTTGGGGTCAGATGACCGTGTGTGCAAAAATGTCCCGAATATTTATTTATTTAGTTACCTCTGGATAGTGGTGATAAGTAGTGGTAGTGCACACTAGCGCCTCCCGCGGAACAACCCGTCAACGTGACGCTGTCAGGGTTGCCACCAAACAGTATGATGTTGTCTCGTACCCAGTGCAGCGCTGCCGACTGATCTTTCAATCCATTATTTCCAGGAATCACCTCGTCCCCAGTGCTGAGGAACCCTGAAAATCAATATCGCTTTGAGTTTTTTCTACAAATAATGTCAAAATGAATGTTAAAACATTTTCACGAGTTTTTATTAATAGGTATACCTTCATATAATCATCATTTACATCCTTTCTTATGCCACTGCTAGGTGTAAGCCTCTATCTTACTATAAATATTCCGCAGAGATAAATCCAATTCACAGGCTTTCAAAATTACATAACAATTACTAAGGTTTTTGCGAATCCTTTTTTGCGACAGCCCTTGTGGACGTCGCTGACCTCGCCATTTATTTGCGGAGGAAGGTAAGTGTCGCTACTTTAAGTTTAATTTGATTTAGTGGCAATCGAGTGTACACATGAAAATATATGATTGCACCATTGACTTATACAGGGTGGAAATTGGGTGGAAACTACGTAGGGACAGCAAACAAATGGAATAACAACATTAACCGTTATATAGCTACATAAAAACTATCTTAAGGGTCGATACTTTGTCAGGTTGCCATTAACCGCTCAAATTGATGCAACGCAACCCAAATTGACAACATATCCTTAGCTTTTTTTGACTGCCATCAAATATTTTGGATTTCTAATCTATAACAACTGAATGTTGACTGATTTACAGCGAGGCTAAATATTTTTAAAATTTTAATTAATAACCAGTTTTTTCAACAAACTCTTAATATAGACTAATTCGTACGGCTCTGTCATCTTTTTATCATTACTATCTTTAATAATGTTATTAATACTAAGTTTTCTTCTCAATTTCTCTGTTTAAGGTGGTACGATTCACCTATGGCGGGAAATTCAAATTTTAAGCAGTTTTTTGGTCCTAGTAGCCAAGTCAGGTAATTATTTATAAATAACACAGTGTTTGCGCAAAATATTGGCTGTTCTTTACATTATAATGTACAATTATTTAACAGTAACGCACCATATTACTTACATTTGTGAATAAACCGTTTGAAACAGAAAATATTAGTTTATTTACAAATGTAAGTAATAATGTGCGTTAGAGATAAATAGCTTTACATAATTTTGTAAATAATAATAATCAATTTGCGCAAACATCATGATCGTTTACAATAATTACCCGGCCTAGCTATAAGGACAAGAAAACTGCTTGAAATTTAAATTTCCCGCCATATGTGAATCGAACCACCTTAATGTAGGCTCTTAGTCTCGTATTTATATGTATATATATATCTATATTTCCAATTGTTTATTTTGTAATATTTAGTTTTATACTTTTATGCACTAGCACCACGACATGTGTTGCTATAAGTGATAGCCTATGTTGGCCTACGTGTTTTTATTATTTCTATATTTTTGTGTAAGAAGGCTGTTGGCTATCCAAATATAAATAAAATAAAATAAATTTAGCGTTTTAACGTTTAGAGTACTAGTACTAGTATGCTGTTTAATTATCTTCCTTGCAAGGATCATAAGTTTGAAGCCGCTCATCTGGCGCTGCCATTTACCCGTTTCACAAAACGTGGCAAGCCTCTTTGCTTTATTTTTTTTAGGAAACTTTTATTTTTTAAATGGTGTCTCGTCATCACTTGATATCTTGATATCCTAAAAGCACACATCAAGCGATTTCACAAAAACTTTTAGAATACATTTGGGTACAAAGTAAAAAAAAAAGAAAAATATAAAATTATGCCGTTTGATTCTCATAATGATAAATACAAAAGTTTCTATGAAACCAGCTAAGGATAGAAATTTAGAATCTTCATAAATAGTGTAAAATATTGTCTTGTCAACAATAATAACTATACTACATACAGTTCTATGTTTATTTAAGGGATATTTACCGTGGTAAGGTTGTGGAATGAGCTCCCGATATTTCGGCGCAGTTACATGCACCATGTTCACGGGAAGACTGAAGACTGCGGGTGGTTGGTAGAACAGTTCAAAGTTAGGTGCAGACTAAACGATCTACCCTCTTTATTAGCCTTTTATTTATTTATTCAATAATAGGTTTGCGCTTGACCGCCAACTCGCCTGATGTTAAGCGATGATGCGGTCTACGGTGGAGCACGCTTGCCTAAAAGAAATTAAAGAAAGAAAATCGGGGAAAACCCATTCAAGCAGCGCATCCCACAGACTAGCAGTTCGCATAATAAAAGTGGAATCAAAGCGCTTCGTTCTTTTGCTACAGTTATCACTTGACGTCTCGTGAGAACGCGCTAACTATGATAATTAATAGCACTTACCAAGTGGTCCCAGCCTGTAGTTGACAGTGACGACCACCACATCCCTGTCCATGAGATAAGACGGGTCGTAGAGGTCCGATTGTCCATACATGAAGGCACCTCCGTGGATGAATACCACCACAGGAAGAGACGCTCCAGGTGTCAACTTTGGAGTGAATACGTTCACGAATAGACAGTTCTCGCTGCCTGAAAAGGAAAGGGGTTATTGAAGCAACCCGGTTCGTATCACCATCATCAGCTTCTAAACGTCCACTGTTAAACAAAGGCTTCATTTTTTATGACCATGGGTACAGAGTCCTATAGTCGTAATATTAAACAAGTTTACATAGTATTAAATAGCGTCAAACAAGTCATAGTCAAGCAAAGTAAGTCACGGTCACGTTAAACTCATGCTCCAATAAAGTGGTGGAGGTTTACAAGAGGTTTTTATGGAGTTTTGGAAACAACACGAAAATACATGTTTCACCTCGTTATATCACTTGGAGTAAATGACCAAGCAAACCACACGTCGCGCGACGCGGTCGCTTGCATTGCTTAGCACTCCATATAAATTCATACTGAGCTGAGAGTCGCGCGACGCGGTCGCTGCCGTCGGTCGCGGACACAGATCTACTACATCTGTGGTCGCGGAGATCGCAATGCTACCTTGACAGACGTTGTCCTGTCCAAATTTCAATTGATTTGTTGGAGTTATGAGCTTGAGTTTATTCAATAATCTCTTAGAAAAAAGCAGTTTCTGTTTTTCCAAATTTTCTAAGTTACAAAGCGATCTTTTAAAATTTTCTTTCCCTTACACTTTATTCGGACTAGTACGAACGTTTAAAAAAAAGGTCAATCCAGCATTTCTTATTTGTGATGCACTTACCAACGATTGGAATTAATTTTTATTTACATAGTTCTACGTGTGAGGTACGTGAGCAAAAAAGGTTTGCGCTTGGCTGCCCACTGGCCTGATGGTAAGCGATGATGCGGTCTACGATGGAGCAAGCTTGCCTAGCAGAAACCGATTCACTCTCGACTTGAAGACAACCCAGATTGTAACTATTGGGAAACACCCATTCAGGCAGCGCATTCCACAGACTAGCAGCATAAATAGGTAAAAGCAATGACAATATAACCACTTGCTTGACTGTTCATCCCATACGTAGTATATCCCCTATAGTATGAAATCTTTGGCTGTCCTTTACCCCGCGCGATGAAAAGGGTACATAAGTTTCAGCATAATCTTTTTCGAGCGGGCCTATCCTAGGCGCGAATTGAATGAATGACTTTTGAGTCTCAAATCACAAGCCGCCATTCAACTAAGTCTCCAAACACAAGACGTCATTCGATAATCCCCGCGACCGACGTGGCTTACTCGTGCAAAAGGGAATTATCAGTGGTCGATTGGCCTTCGTAGACACCGGTCGCGTATCTCTGCTACGGAGTGCAATTATTTACCTTACGACGCGATAAGCGCACGGCTTTGTCTGGGCGGACGGTTGTCCGCTCTGACTGCACGATGGAGGATATTATAGATGATGCGGGGGACGGTCAGATAGCTGATAATGTCCCTAACTATAGTTTGGATGTAGTGACAGGAAATAGTGGACGGCAGAGTGGTTCAACACCTAACAGAGAGAAATCGACGAAGAGAACAAGAGAAGAAAATTCCTCAGACGAAAGCTGGAACATGGTTGCCAGAGGACGCAAGATTATTCGAAGATCTAGTCAAGGTGAGGTCGAAGACAAAATACAAGTTTGTATTACATCGGATAATGTTTTGCCTAAGCAGTTTGCGCTGGCGCGCTTACTCAAAGATAATAAAATTAAAAGCATCAGCCGCGTTAAATATGTGCATCAATACAAACTAATAATGACCTTTGACGATGAAATCTGTGCGGAGGTACTTATTAATTGCCAGGCTTTTGCTGACCTTGGGTGGAGATGCCAGAAGACGTCTGAAGTAGGATTATCTTTTGGCGTAATTAAAAATATAGATTTAGATTTCCCGGAAGCAGATATTGTTAAAAATTTATTTTCGGATATTGAAATAGTGTCTGTTAGGAGACTGAAGAAAAGGAATCATGACAGAACATCAAAGGACGCCTGGATAACATCCGAATCTGTACGCCTCGGGTTCAGGGGGTCTATGCTTCCTACTCATGTGTCCATTCTGGGTATGATGGTCAAAGTGGAACCATACATCTTTCCAGTTACCCAGTGTAGCCGCTGCTGGAAATTTGGACATAATTTACGAATGTGTCCATCTAAAAAGGTTGTTTGCCCTAAATGTTCAAAAAGTCACGAAAACTGTAAGCAGGTTAACTATCGATGTGTGAACTGCACCGGAAATCACATGGCAATGCAGAAAGTTTGTCCAATTTATAAAAAAGAAAGGCGTGTGAGGGAGATTATGTCCGAGTTCAACTGCACATACAGAAAGGCCTTGAGTGTATATGTACCACCATCTCCAGTTTCAAGTAGAAGTATGAGCCCGGCTCCCGTACCGGAATTCCTTACGCTCAATAAACAAGTACCAACAACCGCATCCAGTCCTCGTCCGACACATGACGTGAGTTTAATGTCAGACTTGTTTAAGCCCTCGCGAGAGGACGAGGTTCCGAACACTCCTGCAAATCGTAGAAAACCAAAGCGGCAGCGACAGGTGACCCGTCCTCCTACCCCTACCGCTCCCCCGACAGACGAGGATTGGTACCTACACGAGCGCGCCAGCGCGGGTGGCGCCAGCATCGGAGCGCGTGCGCAAGACAATAGTGATCAGCGAGATAACAAAAATGCACCGAAGGACTTAAGTTTCGTGTGCTTATTGATTCGATTCAAAAATATCATATTGAGTAACGAGTCACTGGAAATAAAAATTCGCCAGGTTGTGTCAATATTTACAGAATGGGTCATAACTAAGTTTGCCACTAATATATCAGCGAGTTCTTTAATGTCAACGTTTATGAACGTTGTCATCAATGAATATGGATAACAACTATACTGTAGTTAATTTAAATATAATACAATGGAATTGTCAAAGCATAAATAGAAAATCTGTGACATTCGAGTCACTTCTTTCACAAGAAAAAATTCATATAGCTGTTTTGTCTGAAACTTGGCTGAAACGTGGAAGTCGCTTCAACATAACTGGCTATAATATATACAGATTAGATAGGGCAGAGGCCTACGGTGGAGTAGCTATTGTTATACATAAGTCCATTAAATCTTTTTTATGTACTACGCAAATTCTACATTCAGATATTGAATTTTTACATGTTAGGATTGATAATTGTCGGTATATTGAGAACATAATCGCGATATATTGTACTTCCCCAGTACAAACAACACAGAATGATTGGGACTCGATATTTTCTCTTTGTAGCCAGAAGACATTGGTATTAGGCGATTTTAACGCTCATCACACGGACTGGTCGTACAAAACTAACTGCAGAGGTCGCTTAATACATGACAGTATGCTAGATCATAATTATATTTCTTTAAATAATGGCGCACCGACCAGAATCAAACTCGTAAACGGTATGTTACAAAAGTCTTCGCCTGACATTACATTTATTTCTTCTGATCTGGCTACCTTTTTATCCTGGAAGGTTACAAATGAGTCACTCGGTAGTGATCACCTGATAATTCAAATATCCGGTACAATGAATCTTCCTCGCGATTTTATTAAAAAACGAAATTTTAAAAAAAGTGACTGGCCGTCATATAAGGAAAAAATTGAAGAACTTGTTAAAGATTTTAATATTCCTGAAAATGTACAAACATTTTATAATTCATTTGAACAAGTCTTACAATCAGCTGCGGTTTCATGTATTCCTTATGTCAAAGTTCCGCAGCACATAAACAATAAGTTTTGCCCTAAGCCATATTGGGATACAGAACTGTCTAAGGCAGTGGCGGAACGACGTTTTGCTTTGGCTAAATTCAGGGGATGTCCATCGCCAGAAAATTTGGAGTTTCTTCAAAATAAAATACGTAACGCGCAGAAGCTCATTCGTTCAGCTAGATGTCAGGCTTTTCAAAAGTTTTGCTCCTCAATTGATGAAACTACTTCTTCATCGGTCATGTGGCGTAAAATGAGGTGGTTGAAAGGGCACAATACTAACCCCATAAATCGGAATGTCAACCCACAAAAAGTGGAACAGATGTTAAGAGATTTGACACCTGATTATGTTAATCCACCACAGCCACAGTTTCATTCGCATAATACTCAGTTAGAGGACAAAATAACATTACAAGAGTTGAAGAATTCCACTAAGAAAAACGATACCGCACCTGGAAGTGATGAAATTTCGTTCTCTATGATTAAAAATTTACCTCCTTGTGGTTACTCCTTGTTATTATGTCTCTATAATAGAATTTTCTCCTTGGGATACGTTCCTTCACAGTGGCGCGAGATAAAGATTGTACCTATCCCTAAACCAGGCAGAGATTTAGATGCACCTACTTCGTTGCGCCCCATCTCTCTCATATCTTGCCTGTGTAAAATTTTTCATGCTATCATAAATAAAAGAATGGAATGGTTTATTGAAAAAAAATCTTTATTTTCCGATAATATGATAGGTTTTCGTAAAGGTAGATCATGTTTTGATAATCTCACTCGTTTAGTGTCCCATATTCAGTTAGGGTTTACAGATAACTTGACGACGGTTGCATGTTTTATTGATATAGATAGCGCCTATAATAATGTAGATGTGACTTGCCTAACAAATATCCTAGACCGCTTGGGGATAGGTTCTAGGATTTGTGTATACCTTTGGTCCTTTTTGAATGAAAGACGTCTGAGAGTATCCATTGATGGTGGTGTCTTAGTTAGAACTACTGGACGTGGCCTGGCTCAGGGAGATCCATGGTCCCCTCTGTTATTTAATATTGCAACACTAAATATATGTGACTATATTCAAAATGTGGAAATTTCTCAATATGCCGATGATTTCGTCTTGTACGTTTCAAATAGAGAGCTAGATTTAGCAATAACGGAACTACAAAGTGCCTGCGATGAGCTAAATTCGTGGTTGAATGGCATTGGATTAGTCATCTCCTTATCCAAGAGTAAATTTTGCGTATTTAAAAAGGGTGGATACAGAAATAATGTTGACTTTAGAATTAATAATGAGTCTATACCAATGGTTGATAATTTTAAATATTTGGGTCTTTGGTTGGATAGCCGTTTGAAATGGCGTAAACACATTGAAGAAACTGCACAAAAAGCTTCGAAACTAATAAACATGCTAAAAGTTCTGGCTGGATCGGGTTGGGGTCTCCATCAAAAACATCTAAGACGTTTATATATAGCTGTGATTAGAAGTCGAATGGACTACGCGAGTTTTTTCTATGATAATAGCTGTAAAACTCACCTATTTAAATTAGACAAAATCCAAAATCAAGCCTTACGCATTATTGGTGGATATATTAGAACCACTCCAATTCATGTTATGGAGAGTGACCTGTATCTTCCCCCACTTCAATTTCGTAGAAGATTTTTAGCAGCAAAGTTTTGGTTAAAAGCTAAATCGTTTTCTAATAATAAAACAATCAATATATTACAAGATATATCTAATACAACACGATTTCGTTATTGGCGTAATAAAAAAACTCCTTTACTAATTTCTGTCCATTTAGAGTTAAATTCAGCGCCCATTCACAGTAGTAATCAACCTGAGATGTTTTCGTTGGAGACCTGGATGAGTAACATTAATCTGTCTCATGTTTTATTTGATTCGATTCCACTGATCGAACATGCAAAACGATCGTATGCCAACCATACTTTAAAGTCTATCTGTATTACTTATATTAATCAGCAGTATGAAAATTGTTATAAAATCTTTACTGATGGTTCAAAGAACGGTAGTAACGGAGGTGCTGCTTTTTTGGATCCTCATCAAAATAGTCATATTAAACTTATGATTGATTCTGATATTTCGATCATGCACATCGAATTAGTTGCTATATCAGAAGCTATAGCTTACATCCGCTCAATCAATTGTCGTAAGTTTGTCATCTTAACAGATTCTAAAAGCTCAGTGCAACATTTGGCTCGGTGCACCTCGCACGCGGCGAGAGGCGTTCCGATAGCCTACCACATTTTGGAATCAATTATAAGTTTTCAGTCCGAGGATAGGGAAGTCTTCATACAATGGATCCCGTCTCACATTCAGTTGCATGAAAACGATGCTGTTGACCTTCTGGCTAGACAGGCGACCACAGACGGTATTCCGTTGGGGGTAACTCCCCTGTCTTCGGATTACACTCAGTGGGTTAAAAACAAGTGTAGATCAATGTGGCAGGAATATTTTGATGAGAGATCCAAGGAGTTGGGCATCTGGTACAAAACTATCCAGCCCGAGATCCCTAAACATCCGTGGATTAGCAACAGTCTTTTATCACGTAATCTTTTGGTGACAGCTCTCAGACTTCGTTCTGCACACATTCCATCAAATAAGTTTAAATATCTTATGAAGAAATCGTCTTCTCCCAATTGTGTTGACTGTAGCGTTTTTGAGGACACTTTACACATTTTGATGGAGTGTGTGCGGAATGAATCTTTTAGAAAACAATGTTTCAATGTAAATGAAATTACTGATGTCGGATTTTGTAACTCTGTTTTAGCTAGTCCCGATTCCGACAATGCCAAATTTTTATATAAGCTAGTAGATTTAGGCCTTGAACAATAATTTGTTTTGTATTTGTTATTATTTAGTTTGTTTATAAGAATTAAGTTGTCTTGAATAACTGGGCGATGTGGTCGCTAAGCGACAAAGCCCTCTAAATAAATTAAAAAAAAAAAAAAAAAAAAAAGGGAATTATGACGACATGCGCGATCAATTGTATTATCTTTCGGCAAAAGTGACCTGTAATTTTGGATACGAAGGGATCATACTGCAGGCAGCCGGAGAGAGGCCTCGTAGCATCCCAGGCGCCCAGCCACGGTTTCAGCTTCTGCGGCTCCTGAACCAAAACAAACAGAAATATTACATTGTGCATCAAAAATACCTATGTACCTAGGTATAGCTTTTTCTGAATCATGAATTAGTAAGGAATTATTAAAAATAAGGCGGTGGTTAAAATCTAAAATCTACAAAAACACACGCCATACAAAATTCTTGTCACTACATAGTATAACCCTTTACAAGGAAAAAGTGAAAAGTTTGGCGCCAATTTTTTTAAAAATCAAACTCACTCTCGTATCAGCCCGAGTGTAAAGGGATAAAATAAAGTAGCTGTCACTGTCTGTCCGTCCTTATGTATGCTTAAATCTTTAAAACTGCGCAACAGATTTTGAAGCGGTTTTTTTAATAGATAGAGTGATTCAAGAGGAAGGTTTATATGTATAATTAGCGACCCGCCCCGGCTTCGCACGTAAATTACACCCGTGCGAAGCGTGCGTGCGGGCGGGTCGCTAGTATTGAATAAGTTTTGTTTTTCTGTAACATGATTTTAATGTGTTCATAATAAAGAATCCTATTTTACGAAAATTGGACTTTAAGGCGAGGTTTTCCCACTTGAAGCAACGCTCGTTACTACAGGTTCAGGTTTTATTTTATCGACTTCAAAAAGGAGGAGGTTATCAATTCGACTGTATGTTTTTTTAGAGTACAATCGTAAGAACAATCGTTTGAAAAAGAGACAGGCGTAAACATAAACCTAGCCATGTCATAGTACGCAAAAGTGACGTCAGTTTAAGTTATCAAGTGATTATGCCTTGCGTTCTGATGCCTTATTATAGATGTCTTATCGTGATTCGGATTGTGATCGTGATAGCGTGCCATCTCACTTACGCACGTGGTGCGAGTAAGTATATGCGAATGGGACGGCATGCAATCTCGATCACAATCAAACTTCTATAATAAGGCCGCTGGTCCTGCTAATCTCCGCCAGCCAACAGGTGAATCTAAAATCACAGTTATCAGAACTTGTAAGCCTTCGGGAAATGGAAATGCTAATCCATAAATCTAAGGATCCGGTATCCCAACTACCTACGTATTGATGAGAGCCACATCCGGTGCTCCAATATTAATGAGGAACGGATCATTGGCCTCTCTGAGGCAGATTGAGATGAGGACGTGCGCAGCATCACAATTTGACAACCAGTACCCCAGAACAACCAAACACTATTGAAAAAATTTTCGTCATGTATTCTATAGAAAATATCTCTTACATGACAGCAATGACAGGGACTGGTAATCATGTTTTAAATGTTTATCGGGACTTATCACGTATTATTTAATTTAGGTAAAGGAACGAAACGAATGGTACATATTTTTACCTAAATTAAATAATGCGAGATAAGTCCCGATAAACATTTAAAACATGTGTTCAAATCGCGATAGTTCAAAAATTATGACTTGTAATCAGTTAGCATCGTCGTTCAGTACATTAAAACCACAGTTTTTTTTTTTGTTTAAATTAGAACGGCTGTCAAGGCATTTTTGTAAGAAATTTGTTGTAGCCAGTTGCACCCATATAAACGAAACGTCAGTCATTCGAAATCAGTTAGCAACTGTGATGCGGAGTTGGACGCGTTGATCTAAATAAGAATGTTCAATCAAGGTTCACTCATAATGCCTGGTAACAGATTTTCCTTCTCATTTCCGTTCTATTTACTTCTCGTTTCTGATTAAAACTAACAACTATTGTTCTAGGACTTATCAAAATGGAATCATCAATAATTATCGGAAAAAAAAAACTCGGCTGTTTCATATTATAATATTTTGTCGGGAGTGAATGATTTTTAACCGACTTCGAAAGGGGAGGAAGGCTCTCAATTCAGAGCGTATTTTTTATGATTATTATTAATATGTATGTACATCGATTACGCATCGATCGGCATCTATAAACCAATGTACGTGAACCAATTTTTTATCTGGTAAAAGAAGCTGTCGAGGTGGTCCCACAATTTTTTTATTAATTAGTAAAATTTTGTTAGAGCGGCTACGAATTATGCAAAAAAATAATAATAACGAAAGTAACTTCTCTCTGTCTGCCAGTTTGCTAAAGCGGTATAGCGGTAGTGTGTAACACAAGGTTAGACATAAGATACTTTTCCCCCGGAAATTGCGGAAAAGATTGAAATCGCAGTACAAAATGCGGGTAGAAATAATTTTTGTCTGTCTGTAAGTACGGCAAACTTACTCATTTTGGACAGCGATACCAATGAACTAAATGTAGTTCACATGCAAAAAATGTGGCAAGGTCTCTCGTAGGGTGAGTTCGACAGATGTCATCATCATCATCATCATAATCAGCCAGAAGACGTCCACTGCTGAACAAAGGCCTCCCCCTTTAACCTCCACACTGAACGACAGCCTGCCTTTTGCATCCACTGGATGCCAGCGACTTTCACTACTACTTTTACTTTTGTCGTCGGTCCATCTAGTGGGAGGCCTACCTACGCTGCGTCTTCCGGTTCGTGGTCTCCACTCAAGAACCTTTCTTCCCCATCGGTTATCGGTTCTTCGAGCGATGTGGCCTGCCCATTGCCACTTCAACTTGCAAATTTTAACAGCTATGTCGGTTCGACAGATGTCTCAAGCCCGATTTAGGCCAGTTGCGTTCGCACTCTCCACGCCATCTGTTCCGCCTTGTTTTTGTTTACGCCAGTTTGTCTGATCAGGGGGGTTAGAAAAGACCCACTTGCTGTTAGCGTTAACGCCTGCGGAAAGATGAAATTGTATGAAAATTACATTGACAATGACATTAGCTTGAGAGATGTTATCTCAAGCTAGCTCGTTGGTCCAGTTGGTAGTGAACCTACCTTCTGAGCTTGGGGGCGTGGGTTCGATTCCCACCTAAGACAAACATTTATGTGATGAACATTTTGTGTTTGTTCTATAAGTATCTGGGTGTTAATATATATTTAAGTATGTATTTAAAAACTATATATGTATGTATATCAGTCTCTGGCAGCCATATCACAAGCTTTGCTTAGTTTGGGGTCAGATGACAGTGCGCAAAATTTTCCCTTTTTTTAAATATTATTTTAATGTCATTTTCTTAGAATTTCATCTTTCCGCAGGCGTTAACGCTAACAGAAAGTGGCTCTTGTCTAACCCCCCTGAGCTATAACCACTACCTTTGTACTTCGCAATGCTTCGACTCTTAGCAGACTGAACCTGAATCGCGCTAAATAATTACAGACGAATCGCTGACGAACCCAAACGCTCCACAACTTTTGGTCAATTTCGTAGCGGCGTGAAAAAGGTGATATTTTCTAACTTTATCACAAACGTTCGTTTGACAGCGTCTACGTTCCAATTGTGATCCGGTGGCGTCTTTCGCGAAATCGACCGAAAGTGGAGCGGTTGCGATTCGTGAACGATTCCTCTGTATTTCTTTTAGCGCGATTGCCCTGCTGTGTTTGGTGTGTCTAAGAGTACCTACCTAGTTCAAGTTACCCGTGATTCCGACAAAGGCTGTCTATTTTGTTCTGGCAAGGACACAGATGTCACTACGAATGTGTTTTGTATAAGTGAAGTGACATGGGACGTTGAGGAAGGTTGAGGGTCGTGAATATTTGATTTGCCTTCCCATCAGGAATTCAGTCACACTTATTCTATTTGCACGGAGAGTGAACTGGTTTGCTAGCTCAGAGGAGCATACATAAATAAAAATTACGTACGTAAGTACCTACAGGGAATATGTAAATTCATACTACCCTACGTTTATTTGTTTTTAAAGTTATACTTCTTATGCGACTTGCAACAAGGTTGCGTTAAACGTTTAACGCTACCATGGAGGGGGAATTTTTCTCTCTCGTATTGTTGTGAAATGCGTATACTTTTTTCGCACTGCGAATAGCAGATCCGGTAGTGTAATGGTGTCGCTAATGGATTGAGAAGCCTAAGGAGCTAGGTTCGAATCTTGTGAAAAGCATGTATTTAAATTGTTGATATATTTTTGTTCCTGGGCAAGTGCCTTTATTAACTAAACAAAATACAAGCTACAACGAAAACTACAAATACAGTTGGATTGTCTTTAGACCGTTGAAGGTCTAAATACAATCCAAATGCTCAAGCCCACTACCAGTTGGCAGCGTACCCAGCATGCTGGCGGCATTACCACGTTGAATGGCAATGCTTATGCGTTGAGCCAGAAACACGCCAGCATTTTATATTGATATATATAATGCTGCCACGGGTTGATATATTTGCCCTAGTTATAATTTTAGGGTTTCTTGTTGAAGTATAACTTCTTCCGCGCGGAGGAACTCCACGCACTATTTTTTTTTGTCTGGCCAGAGCTATCTCTTTTGCACAATTTATACATTTTCAATGATAAAAAATCGACAAGTTGGAATAAAAAAAAAAAACGATTGGGTATTATTTTTAGAATAACATTGCAAAAGCTTTAAAGTAATTTTTATGTTGATATGTTTTACTTTAGCGAAAGAAATTGAAAAAGCTAGATTAAAAAAATATTACATACCTTAATTAAGGCTTGCGTTTGAATGACAACTCACGCGATGATGCGGTCTACGATGGAGCACGCCTAGAAGAAACCGATTCACTCGCGATTTGAAGACACCCAGATTATAACTATCGGGGAACGCCATTCAGGCAGCGCATTCCACAGTCTAGCAGTTCGCACAATAAAAGTGGAATCAAAGCGCTTCGTACGGGGTTATCTGGGTTTGTTCTTCGCCATCTTATAAAATACTAGTAGGCCGCCCCTGCTTCGCACGGGCGAAGCCGGGATATATAGCCTATGTCAACCGGGGATAGTGCAGCATCCCAACAGTGAAAGAATTTTTCAAATCGGTTCAGTAGTTTCGGAGCCTATTCAATGCAAACAAACAAACAAACAATCAAATCTTTCCTCTTTATCTATACTTATATACTTATACTTATTACTTATAATAATATAATATTATAAAGAGGAAAGATTTGATTGTTTGTTTGTTTGTTTGCATTGAATAGGCTCCGAAACAACTGAACCGATTTGAAAAATTCTTTTACTTTTGGGAGGCTGCACTATCTCCGGTTGACATAGGCTATATATCCCGGCTTCGCCCGTGCGAAGCAGGGGCGGCCTACTAGTAATATTAGTATAGATCAACATGAAAATTTCTTATGCTGGTAAGCAATCACCGTTACCTATGGATACTTGTAACACCAGAGGCATTACCGATACATTGCCGACCCTTCAAAGGCGGATATATATACACATTTGCCGCCATTACATTTTTTTACACCTTTACATTTGTATACCCTGATTCAGAATCATTAATAAATAAATAAATGGCAATGAATTTGTAGCTTTATGATTTGTGAACTAATTAAAACACCTTTTTCCGTAATTCATATTATTAAGTACTAGGAGATCGGTGTGTTGTTGTGACTAAGTTACTTTTAAACCCCAAGGATTCAGATAAGATTGCACATGTAACAACGGACGTGACGTTGCCTGCGAAACTACGAATAACAGCCAGCCAGCCGCCATGACACACCCCCTCACGCCATGCTACTGTCAAGCCCGCCAAGCCTTTGAGGGGAGTGTATATAAGCCAGCCTGCCAGCCAACTATCTCTCTGTTCATTTCGATTGCTGAATAAATGAAGTAGTCGCCACTCTATGTGTTTTATATGTCATCACGTTTACACACAAGAAGATATTTCTATTTCTTGTCACTTGGTTTTGGGTAATAACATGTAGGTATATTACGAGGTGCGGACGAGGCACGGATTGACACTTCACCGACATTGAGGCCTATTCTGTACTCACTAAACTAAACCAATCTAAAATTAACTGCCAGGACTAAAATTATCTGCCTCTCTTTTCATTTTGATACGTGAGAGAAGGATGACAACATGTGAAAAGTTTTATTAATATAACACGGGAATTACTCATGTAAGATTAAGCCGGTCACTCCGGTTAATAAAATGTGTGAAAACCACGTCAGTTTCTATGATAAAATTTGAAAAGTTCCTGAAGTTTTAAATCCGTGCCTCGTCCGCCCCTCGTATGGGTCACGGTTCGCACCCGCTACGACCTATCATAAGTTATTATTTAGCAAAGTAAGTACTAACTTAACAACAACAGTCAACAAACGCATTCGTACTTATCTTGCATGTAAGTCTGGAGGTTAGAGGCTAATTACTTTTGTATCTTAATGTTTACTTAAGGGTCGTATAATTTTTTGACGAAAAAAGCATCCATAACTGGATATTTGGTATATTTTTTCTTTCGGCTAATAAGATCTGTAGAAAATTCAGTTACTGTATTAAATAGATCTGTATTTTTTATTGAATATATTCAATAAATAATACAGACCGCTACCGCCGCTACCGGCTTCAGATTTTGGTAATTAATTTAATTTATTTTATTTCAAATTAGCACCGCACAAAAACGACTTACACTAATGACATACAAAACACAACAACTCCATTTTGTTGTAAAACTCAACATATCCATTTGTTGCCTCCAATTTACAAAAGTAGTTTTTCGTAAAACTTTAGGAGGGAAAGTTTGAGAATGGAGTTAAATTACTGTCAAAAATAAGCATTTATATGTTATGGTTTGCTTATTTTATATTTATCTATAAAATTACGGCTTTATTTATCCGTTTTGTGCCCGAAAATATAAATACTTAAAATTGTTTTGTGATACGCCTCTTAATAAGATAGATGTTATTGTTGACTCAAATATAATTATTATGTACTTGAAGTAACTTTAAGGGTGTGGCAGCGGTTAAGAGGCGCATAGATTTCTTATAAGTTGGTACTTTGATATATAATAAATCATCTATCTATACAAGGTTATGCATATACCCTGTTTTAAGCCGAGAGGAGGTCATTGTACTCATCATAATGAACAAATTTTACTATAGGATCAACCCTGAAATCGTCAAAATAATCTGCTATTCCATACATTTTGTTGAGTGTCAATGACCGTTTTCTATGGAAAAAAATTCGCCTGTCGAAAAAAAATTCGGTTGGTCCCATAGTAAAAGTTGTTCTTAATGATGAGTAGAATGACCCCCTTTTAGGTTAGTACAAGGGAAATGCGTAACCCTGTATATTACATTAAATGATAATTATTTTTCATAACCCTGTTAAGATTGTTTTAACAAATCAAATACCTATCCGATAGCAGCTTAGATAAAATATGTGATAGCAGACTGTAACAGTCTCGGAAAAACGCAATCAAAACTCCTTGCACATTGATATATTGGACGCACACACCTACAAGATATTAGAAGATACAAAAATTGGCCGCCAAAAATTAAATTTTCAGAGAGCAGGCGTTTTTTTCGTTAATTTAATCGTGGATACAGAGTATTTCAGCCGGAAGAATATGAGGCTTACAAACTATTGAAATAACGTCAAACAAGACACAGTCAAGCAAAGTAAGCCACGGGCAAGTTCAAAGTAGCCTAGTCTAGTTAAACTAGTAGACATTACTAGAGGTTTCTGTGAAGGTTTGGAAACATCACGAACATACGAAACTACAGATACAACTCATACTTTATCCAAATTTGCAACACCCTTAGATGCAAATTATACCGTACTTGTTGACTTGTTTACCGCTAAAAAGAATTTTTTCAAACAGTATGCATGTACCACGTTCTTCAAAATTAGTTTAGAAACCGTAACTAATTTTCTACCCTTTTTTAATAAACCTTGTTGGGCTGATATGGCTTCTTTTCTTTTCTTCTAATATATCAATTAGTTATTACTGTTTAGCTATTATTTATTTTATTACATCTCTGTCTTGAGTTCTGGATTGTTAACATATTTAGATTTTTTTAAAACTTTTTATGGCTTATGTCTTCTATTTACCTACTATGTATAATTAGTTAGTTTCAGCTGTTTGTTTTCCGAATATTCTAAAATAAAATAAGATACACCTCATTATATCACTTGCTTAGAGTGGTTTCGCACTACGTCCGATCCGAATCCGATCCGAATCCGTGAAAATATGGATCTAGAAAACTCGGACCGAATTCGGATATTGCGTACGCACTCTCCGATCTCTGATACAAATCCAAGCAATCATTTTAGGCGGAGCCACAGCAGAGTGTTCACGTCGTTGATCATGAGTCCTTTCATTCGACGTCAACTTCCGAATCTATTCCGAAATGGAAATTTACGGACGACGGAGAGAATTCGGATGACGGAAATCGGATGTAGTGCGTAAACTACCATACAAATACGTAGTTGTACGACAACTTCGGAACGTATTTTCACGGATTCGGATCGGACGTAGTGCGAAACCGCTCTTACACTCGTGCACGTTCAAGAATACTCCACCATTATTACACATTAACATTCGAATTAAAACAAGTTTAGGAAAATTATGCACCATATCATGGCGACACGTTTTTTTCACGTTGGCGCCAAAACAGTAGGTGGGTGAAATTATGGACACACCGAGTTTTAACAAAGCTTTGATTAGTAAAAACTTGAAAGTATAGGGTACTTTTCCGTTTTGTTTTACTATTCGCTTCCATACATAATCAATGACATGCCGCCAACAGAATATAAATGAATTTAGCGCTAAGTTGCCCCGATATATTGATAAATTCAGAGCTTACCCTAAACCTGTACTTTCCAACAGGAGGTCTGGCGTACGGCACACCTTGGAAGCTGGCATAGACACGTCCATTAGTAGAAGCTTTCCATGACCCTTGAAGAAGACCGTTTGGCAGCCTCACATTGGGGTTCGGGCTTTGAGCGTACACTACAGCAGTGGTGACCAAAAGAAGAAATAACAACGCCATGTTGGATTTAACCGCGGCGTGCGCTTGCGTCGCTGTTTGTCGCGATACTAAACTTTAACATACCGCAGTTTGACTGATAATAGAACAGATAAAATACACCAACTTGCTATCTTTATTCTTGGTTGGATGGACGACTCCCGCATCGACCAGCGACACGGTGCATTCATAATTACTTTGTTATCGAGGTGATTATTTAAAAAGTCGTTATGTGATAGGTAAATTCAGATTGATTTTTCATAATACCTACACTATTTTTTTTTTAAATTTATTTATTTAAAACACATTGTACGTTACATTTCGAGTTAGTAAGTTGTCTTAAAACCTATGTTAGATTTATCCAGACAACTGGTTCTCGGTAACCATAATTATATAAAGGTATAATTTTATTTTTTGAATCTAATTACCTACATTGTACAAAAAAATGAAACGCGCAAACACACCAAACTGTTGTTGTAGGCACAAGTTTATCGCGGAGTAAAACCGGTTGTGAATAGTTTAGCTACAGAATACATACATATTAGTAAAAATCATTAAAAATACAAAGTTTAACCTACTCGTACAGCAGTCGCAGCGTTAGCGCGCCATGCAAGGAATACAGAATGCTCCATGTTATGTTTTATTGTGTTAAGTAATGCTGTTTTAATTTCCATTTTGTGTTTTTTTTGTGTTAACTTATTTTTAAACAGTAGGGGTAGTTTATTAATTAAAAACGGAACTATGTACTTGGACGTTCTTTTTCCATAAGTATTATTAAATCTAGGCAGTAAAAGGCTTTTGTTAGCGATGCTTCTTGTGACAACTCTGCCACTATTCGGGATTTGAATTTCAGTTCGAAAAAATTGTTCTAGTAACAAGCTATACTCATTTTTCTTGTGTATAGGTATTACACCACAGAATTTAAATAGACCAGAAGGATCGTCAATATATTTTGTTTTAATTTTTTTAGGTACGATAAGTTTTAGTATCCTATATTGCAAATTGTAAATTTGGTCCAAATATGTCTTATAGGTTCGACCATAACTACTTAGAACACAATATGAGATTATACTTTCAACCATAGCTTTATACATCATCAGCACCCTGGAAAGGCACCCTGCTCTTCTATACTAATATTATAAAGAGGAAAGATTTGATTGTTTGTTTGTTTGCATTGAATAGGCTCCGAAACTACTGAACCGATTTGAAAAATTCTTTCACTGAAGGGAAGCTACACTATCCCCGGGTGACATAGGCTATAGTCTATACCCGTGCGAAGCTGGGGCGGACCGCTAGTTATTATATAAAATTTAGCCATGACGGCTATCTTGTGCATGTCTTATCCACGTGCCACTATGCCTAAGTAAGTAGCTTCATTGTCCTGCTCGATTTCACGGCAGCTATCTAAGCAAGAAGCGGTTTTGTTGTGTAAGCAGTCATGACCGTGAGCTACTATTTTTGTCCTTTTGAAAGGATTGTGGCTGGAGTGAACATGCATAAATTTAGTCTTCTCGGCGTTGAGTACTAAACCAGCATCGTGCGACCACTTGCATGATGCAGTAAAATCTGATTGTATTTGGTTTTGAGCGACGGATATGTCTCTGTCAGCAGCTACCAGGCATGTATCATCGTAACAAGCCAATATGCTTAAAATCATGTATTTATCAGTCAATCACTTTTAAGTCATAAACGAAAGAAAAACACGCCTGAAAACGATATGCATGGGCTCAACTTTGCCCAGCAATCGTTTTCAGATGTAAACTATTACAAAACGACTTTTCTTGTTATGTTTTGGGTCAGTCAGATTTCAGATGTGTTTTTAATTCGTTTATAACTTTAAATTATTGCCCACCCCTTTAATATTATAGCAATCATAACTCGTAATTCTGAAAAAGAGATTAATTATTTGATGAAAATTACATGTAATCAAAATTTGTTTATTACTTGTACAAGCTTTTATTTAACTTACAATGTACCCCACAGTTTTTTTTTTCTTTTGAATTTACCTAATAATTTACCTTTTAATTACATAATAATGTAACCAATGATCTTATATTGGTAAAATCTAATTGTATGTAAAATAATGTTTGTTGCAGGCAAGGCACATATTTTTTACAATATAAAATCAAAATAAAAGTTTTTTTTTTCAGCAGTCACCGTCGCCTATGGATACTTGTAACACCAGAGGCATCACAAATACGTTGCCGACCCTTTAGAACTCGATTAACTCGCCTTTTGAAGAACTCCATGTTGTAGCTTCTCGGAAACACCGTAGAAGGTAGCTCATTCCACATTTTGCTGGTATGAGGCAAGTAGGATCGTGTGAAACGCACAGTGTGTGATTTCCACTGATATATTATGTGTGGATGAGCCTTCAGGCGGTGGCGGCTACTGCGATGGTAAAACCGCGACGCCAGCATCAGATCAAATAGTTCTTCAGAACACTCCCCGTTGTAAATGCGATAAAAGATACAGAGAGACGTACTATATTACATATTAGAATTACTAAATAAAATAAAAATAAACCTAACTGTATTATATTAGAAATTAGAACTAAATTAAACTGTCTACCCAAACTATAAATAAAAAACTGCATTGAGGTCGCTGTCTTCGGGTAAAGTGCCCAAAAAGCTGGCGACATTACTACGTTGGATGGCCAAACTTATTCTTTGGCCAAGGTAAGTACCAGCTCTTTGGTCACCTGTCACATCTACGAGGCGTCTGGACAACTCTTTCACCAAAACCCGAGCGGCCGGACCCCACGGACCCATGGTTTCAACTCCAAACGGAAGAAATATGTATATGTATGTATGTAAATATGTTTGTTCTGGTGGAAACTTGCAACTGAATTTTCAACCAGTTATCCTCAACCGATTGAACTGAAACTTGGCATACTTATGTAAATTCAGTGACAATGCAATGTCATGCTACTATCAAGCTGGTGTGATGATGGAGACAGAAGGTGGCCATAGGAACGCCTAAACGAAGCGACGTAACCTCGTCGAGTTTGGGTTTGTTGGATTTGTCTTCCCAAGCACTTTGGTCCTAGATGATAAATTAAATATGGCGGACTCTCCAAGATGGCGGACAAAATGTTCTTATCTATGATCATGATATGGGTAACAAACGAAAGGGTTAGCTGAGAAGAATACGAAAAAGCTAGATTCTTAAAGGTTAGGGTCGGAAACGTAGTTGTGATGCCTCTGGTGTTACAAGTTTCCATAGGCGACGGTGACTGCTTACCACCAGGCAGCCCGTCTGCTTGTTTGCCACTTATGGCATAAAAAATAGAGCTTTGGAAACATTTGGACATGTTTTACCTCGTTATATCACTTTCCCAAAGTCAAGCACATTCACAAACACTCAATATGTAATAATCCACCATGCATTATTACACGTTAACGGCCTCTTATACCAAATTTGACGGTTTTAAATCAATTTTATTCAGTTAAATTACAATGTTTGAACTGGAAAAAAATACTTGTCACAGATACATCTGTGTTTAAGTTTATGATTTGGTTCAAAACAAGACAGAATAAACTTTGCTCGATCAAAAAAAAAAAAAAAAAAAACGAAGTCGATTTAGTTTTTTTTTTTTTCGTTTTATGCTCTAATGAAAGCTCGTAACAACCTGGAAATTGCATGTACTGAAAGGCAATTCTATTATTTTTTTTTTGATTTGGATATATTTTTGATAGTGCATAGTTTCGTTTTTTAGTGAAATTAAAAGTGTAAAAAGGTCGCGAGAATTTGCGCGCGCCGAGTTCAGTACCGCGCCAGGCGTCATCGAGGTCGGACCTATGTTCGTTTTTGTCGTTGCACTCTCCCTGCGGGCGTCCTGACTCTTGTGTGGCAAAATACATCGTCGCTATAACTTGGCGGGGGCTGAGGGAGCGTTTTGTTGCCTACACGACTCGGATAATAGGCCGTTAACACTCGAAAATACTCAGGTTTAGGCACGTTAATAATAGCGACATGTTTTTTCCACGTTGGCGCCAAATCTCCTGGTGATTCTTTATTTCGGACATTGACAAACGGACGCCATATCTATGTCGTCGCCGGATGGTTAAATTAGCCAGTTAGTTGGAGAGCTAGGCTTTTTAGTCCTTTAATTGAGCGTTCCCCCCACTGCCAGCTTACTTAACTTATTTCTTTAAAATATGCGAACATTTCGCAATTTTATAATTTCTTTTTATTTTTTTATTTATTAATTTTTTACAGTAAATATTCAAAATCTCAGTCAAATTACAACTAAACTAATAACTATTCAAATAACCCATCCCTGACCGTTCCCGGCGCAAAGGTACCCAAAACATTCGCTGCGTTACCGCGTTGGATGGCAATGGCCAACCTTTGCACCAGGAACGAGCCGGAGCGGGAGTCACCACACTTTTCCTTGAGCCTGTGCCCTATCTCCGAAATGAGCTTCTTGGCCTCAGTCCCCCAACAACCCATGGTCTCTACGGCAACGAGCACAAAATTGTAAAGCGGCTCCAACGGTGCGTACTTTTCTCTCTTTTTATCAGCGGCATATTCCACCGCTGCTGACGGTGAGCGGACGGTGCGACTCAGGTGGCTGGTGGCGACAGTGCTGACGCAAGTAGTATCCCATATCAGGCACTTCCCGTTTTTCCAAGGCACGAGAGTCAGCCCGTCCGGCATTTTTAACTAATTTTTAGGTAATAAAACTGAGGCTCAATTTTTGAAACACTCCCACAAGAAAATATCATGCGAAATGACTGACTTTCGAACGAAATCCCAAGTTAGCATTTTTAAATGACGAATCGAATTTGATTTCTATCATTATAAAATCTGACAGTTATGCTTGAGTCATACATGGTCATACTCATATCTGTGTGTGGAATAGGGTATTAATTTGACTGTATTAAAAATATTATTCATGCTGGTGTAATGTAATCTTAGAAGATTTTTTTTTTAAATAATTTAATTATTAAAAACTTAAAAATTCAGTATCGATTTTAAGAAAAATACAAATTAACAATATATTTTCGCTGATCACGTGACTTGACTGCACGCACTCTATGTAGGTTGAATGTCCTTATGACGTCACAGAAAATTAAATAGAGTCAACAATTGTACGGCGAGGAGAATTAGTTTGCTTATGTGTTACGTCACTAATGTAACGTGGCCCCATAAATGTCAAAGAGAGCGTTTAGCGGTAGTTTAATAATTTGAATTTTGATCCGCCATTTAAAACACAAATACACGAGAATTAAATCACAAGATTGCTTTATTTGAATATAATAAACAATTTAAAATGGTTTCGTCAAATACGAAACCATTGCCATTGCCAGTATGTCTATGTTTTCGATCAGACATGAATGTACTGACTTTTGACCGGTAGATAATGAGTTGAAATATCTTATGTCATAAGGAATTGTCTCCACTGTCTTACACTTTCTGCTTACTTTTCTATCACTGAATGACTGCGTTCAGAAGCACTCAAAGGTCTTGAAACAACGAAACTGGGTTCAAACAATATTTTTGGGTTAAAGTAGCAGCTAAAGCGTGATCAGATTGCATGCGTTTCTGCAGTTAGTACTTAGATGGTTGGGGCTGAAATTGCTATTTCTGATTTTAACGATTAAAATTCTTGTATTGCTTCAGACGACAGAAGGTTTGTTTCCCGAATCTGCAAGGAATTTTATGTTTTGGGATTAATTTTGAGTAGTGAGCAGACGTCCATGGTTCTTCGGAGTGAGATTAGATCATCAGATACTGACTGGAAATACTGGCATGTCTAAAAGAGGGCAAAGACGCTCAGGATCTGGTTTGATTACGTTATTGCAGATGTAATAGTCTATTAAAAAAAGTCGTTTCCGAAGGTTCAAAGTTAGATTGTAGCGAGTTGAAATACTTGCAATCTCTTGAAAGGAGCGTTATCTTTCAGCATGCTCATTTTGATGATGACCTCAGATTGTAATGTCATCTAAGTAAGTAAATAACCCTTGTAAATGTTCCTTTTCACCGATGGTATTGATGGCTCAATAAAAGCTGCTGGTGGTTACACCGAACGGTGTTCATCGACATTTATATAGATTTCCGCAAGATTTAAAAGCTGTGTATGATTTCTCGCTCTCTAAAATTGGAATCTGATGATAAGCGCTGCTTAAATCTATTTTGCTAAAGATTTTATATTTAGTTCATACTGACGTCAAAGGATAAGCATCGAGTTCCGTGAATCTATTTACCTATTGTCCGTGAGAAGTCGATGACCACCCTCTTCTTGTGATGCTCGCTAGACGTCTCGAAAACTTTGTGTTCTTCACGGTGATAGACTCAGTTCAATTATTTATTTATTGCATATAGTTATTAATTTAGCCATCTAGAAATTTTTGTGTTTCAGCTTTAATAAAAATGTAGCGTCTGAATTGGAGTAGTTTCTGGACCTTAAAGCGATTGGCTGCAAAATATAGTAATAAGTAAACAAGCTGACTGGTTTGATATTTGCTTTAGATACAACGCACAGCTTGAGTGTTGGTTGAGAATTACTGAAGTTCCAAAGATTCAAAAAACATATTTTTTTAACGCTTTTTTAATTATATGACACAGGAATCACTCACGTATGATTAAGCTAAAGCTTCTAAAGCTTTATGATTCTGCAAAACATCATGTCCAAATATGATGTCTGAGCAAAGGTCATCCATAATCATGAGTCTTCACCTTTATTTCTCCTGGCTATTATACTAATTTATTTGAGGTCCGGCCTCCTAGTACTACTGCGATACACCGTACGTCTCTCTTGTTGTTTTGCTCGCTATCATGTAATTTTTCATAGCCAGGTTATTGGTTGTCGTCCATAATCTATATCCATCTATATCCAATCATGAGTTACGTCGATAATATGACTTTGTAAATTTAGTTTTAGTCTGCATGATCCTTTCACTTGCACGCATAGATTTGTTGTAGCCATTTTGTAGCCATTGTAATCCTTTGTTCGCAGAGATTGACACTCAGATTGCAGTAGTTAACAAGACGCCAATCGATAAAACTGGCCGTGCTACCAGTATCAATAGGTGCCTTCGCTGTAGTTTTGCCGTTTATGATTACTGGAACAGTTGCTTTATTGAAGCCGTTGACAACAATATGCAAAAAGATTGGTGATAAGATAAATAATTGACTAATAATTGATATTTGCAGTTATTACTTACCTACTTGTTGTATTTTTTTGTCGATTAAATTGTGGAATTCAATACCATTTCCGATAATTATGGCTTTAATCAACTAATAGATCTAATGGAAATTAGGATCAACACTCCAAGCAGAGAAACCAGCAGTTTGTAACTACTGATTATGATGATCGTTGAAATCGGGTCCGCCAAAAATAAATTTTTTTTATATATATTTTCTTTATAAATAATAGCCTTGCGCTTGACCGCCAACTCACCTGATGTACTGTTGTCGAGGTTCTACTCTTTTTAAAGTAAGAAACTTACTCAGAGAATCGGGGAAAAGTCTAGCAAATCGGTAGTAATGCTTATGAGGCACAGTTGGTAACAATATTTACGCTTATTTTGTTCAATTTTCAGAGCCTCGAATGTAGCAACAGTTGGTACTGTGGAGGAGCTCCGCTTCTAACATTAAAATATTTTTTTATACAGGTTGATCCAAAATACTACGTCAAAACGAAACGCTAAGATTCTTCTTACGAAAAACTCGACGTTAATGCACCATTTGAATGTTCTGCGAAGTTATCGAGTTATATTTTTTCAAGGATTTTCACCTGAATGGCTTTTTTCATGTTTCGATATAGGTAGTAGAGAGAGAGAGAGAGAGAGAGAGAGAGAGAGAGAGAGAGAGAGAGAGAATAGATATAGAGAGAGTAGATTTGAACATATGTGTTAAATGTTTATTGGGACTTATCGCGCATTATTTTTTAAGGTAAAACATTTAAAACATGTGTTCATATCTACTTAATTTTTTTTGTTGTAGTTCGTTCGTTACTAACAGTAAGAAATTAAACCACTAAAAAAATGTTTGGCTGCTTAGATGGATTATCCTTAAAAGCAATCCAAATAGAAAATTAAAAAAAAAGAAAGATAAGAAGTAATAATAAAAATATACTCAACTACAACAACTACAAGGGTCAACTAGAGACCTCCTTTTTTGTCGGTTAATAAAATAGTAATACTTACATGGAATACTTTCGTGGAACCAACATTTTTCGTTTTGATATTACTTTTTGGACCATTCTGTATAAAACGTCTATGGCTTATAATGAAAATGCCTTCCTTTTCATGAATAAGCAATTTGAATCGTTTTCGTCCATGGGACGTCGCGCGCCGGATTCGGGCAATACCAATACTGTGGTAATGGCATAGAAATTTATTTTTAGCTCTGGGTAATGGTGGGATAAACGGGATTCTTTATAGCTATTTATTGCATAATTTATCACTTGTAGGTAGCGTAAACACTACAAAAAATAAACTGTATTGTAAATCGAAACAGCAGTGCAAGTACGGTTCTTTGTCTATGGTTAAATTTGACATAGACATAGACATAGACATATCTTTATTTATAATTATAGGAATTACAAGTCAGATAATATTATAATAAAAATTAGCTATACAATAGTATTACGCTATCTTAATATCGAAAAAGTCACTATATTCATAAAAAGCTTGCGTAATAAGCCACTTATTTAGTTTATTTTTGAAAGATGCAAAGCTAGCAGCATCAATGACCGTCTGTGGAAGTCTGTTCTAAATATCAGGTCCCATTACGTGGAGCATTTTAAACGATTTGACCAACGACCATTTTACGGTAACTAACTTGTTTTCGTATCTGCTACGACGTGGTAGCCCTTCTCCTCTTGACAGTTGAGATCGTCAAATTCGATAAAATGCCATTTGATCAGTACTCGCTATGATCGATTCTATGGCATTTTATCAAATTTGAAGTTCGATAAAGAACGGTACTGTTGTATCGGAATATCGACTAACGACCGAAAAAAATATTATAATTTTAAAAACAAAACGAAATGAGCCCAAACTCGGAATTAATCGGAATTACCAATTCTTTATTGCACTTATAATACGAGGAAGCGAAAATACACTAGAGATTCCTTCAAAGAAACAGTTCAGCTTGTGTCAGTTTACTAATACCCGGAGTTACTGCAATGCCGTAAACTTCGCACCTAAATATTTGCGTCAAGAGAGCTTACGCACAATCTCTTTCGCCTTGACCCTGAACAGAGATCTTGGTATAACTATGTAGACCCGGCGAGTTCACCTGCTTTTCATGTCTTTGGTCCTAGTTCGAATGAAAACATCACCATCCGTATAAATTCTTGATTCGTTGAGGTCTATATTTACCAAATATTTACACAAATTATCTGTTCGTGCATATCGCGAGTGGTACAATTTAGGGATTCGTGTAATGATGAATGAAAGCTTCTTTCTATATGTTTAATATATTTTTCTCAATCAATATCTCCTTTCTGTAGTCTTGGCAGTAGCACGTATTGTCAAAACAAAGAAATTTGATTTCTTTGCGTCAAATAAAAAATGACAAATTGCGCTTATATTAAACTGTAATAATTATGTTAAAATAATATTTTGTCAGATGTTTCGTTATCATGTAACAAAAGTCTTGTGTCGCGCTTCCGACAGCTAGAGACTGACTGAAACAAAGTGAGCGCCGGCGCTCATTTTGTAATCTTCAAAAATGCGCTCCTTCTAGGCCCGTCCATTAATTTTATTTTGGTCGAATGTTCTCAATTCAGTTGTATTTTTTTTAAATGTGTCGTCAAAGTAAACGTAATTGCGCATTTTGAAGTCGGCTTTGAAAATTTCTAATTATTACTTATTAAATATTGATTTAAAACCAAACCACATAATGAAATATCTACGGGACCAATCTGAAAGTTTACCCATTAAAAAAAGAATGTTTCAAACCGGTTTATAAAGGGGGTTCTGAGGTAACAAACATTAAATAAACCTTTTTTTGAATCAATATAAGGGCTCCGTTTTTGAAGCCAGTCAAAAACACTTCGGAAGTACATGGCCGTGCGAATGGAATTAAACTACTACTAAATTGCTAATTGTTACAAAAAATGTGGCACATTGGGTTTTCACAAAACTTGACGTGCTCATCTATACTTCTATACTAATATTATAAAGAGGAAAGATTTGATTGTTTGTTTGTTTGCATTGAATAGGCTCCGAAACTACTGAACCGATTTGAAAAATTCTTTCACTGTTGGGATGCTGCACTATCCCCGGTTAACATAGGCTATATATCCCGGCTCGGGGTGGCCGGCTAGTCTATACTAATATTATCAAGAGGAAAGATTTGACTGTTTGTTTGTTTGCATTGAATAGGCTCCTAAACTACTGAACCGATTTGAAAAATTCTTTCACTGTTGGGAAGCTACACTATCCCCGGGAGACATAGGCTATATTATATTTTCAAAAAAAATTAGGATCCTTACTAAAACTCCAATAATACCCGTGCGAAGCCGGGGCGAACCGCTAGTGGTCTATATTGATAAACATCTATTGGCTGTACCGAAAACTCCATTCACCAGCCACGGAAATAAACAATAGCATAAAACCCAGAGAAACCTCCCCCCTTTTCCCTATTTCGTGGAAAAAATGTTCTTTAGGCCGAGTTATCTGTAGAGTTGAGCAAATTATGGAACTAAACATTTCTACGGTTTGTTAAGCTAATACGATCGTGGCTCCACTTTTTTCTCCTTATTTTATGTCGGTGTACGAAAATATTTCATTGTCGCGAATTTTATCCTCATTAAATATTCCAAACGAGTAACGGCAGTTTGTTAATTAAAATCTTGAATGCAAAGCAAGCAAAGCTTGTTTGTTCTCTTCGCTGTAAAATAATGTAATCTTGGAAGTCGAAGTTAGTGAGAAAAATTGCTGTTTCAGTCATTCTTCAGGCAAATAGTATCACTCTCTCTTTCTTTCGCAAAAATGTACAGCTGTAACACAAAATTTGTGTTCAAACATTCAAAAGGAAATGTGAGCATGTTTTTACCCTTGCCCACAAAGATGATAATGTTTTTGGGCGGTATGTAAGTGTGTATGTATGTTTCAATATTAGTTACGTACCTCCTGTTACTATTTTGGAGTGCGTTGTGAAGGTATATTTAGTTCATTATATTAAAAAAAATATACGCATCGAATAGAGTAACTCCTCCTTTTTGTCGTCGGGATTTTTAACATAAACTGATAAATTTTTATCTTCAATTAATAAAATTGTCTTTCATTATCTAGGATGATGATATAATACGTTTACGGTTGCCACACTGGTGGCAATTTTGAGAGATATAGTTGTTTTTTTTTTTTTTTTAATTAGTTAAGTTTTGGTCGTTTACTTTTTTATCGTATCCCTTGCGAAATATGGCACGCTAGAGTGCAAAAAGTTGGTACCTCTTGAATTTCTAAACTATTAGACATAGCTTTTACTTGTTATGCCGTTAGGTCATAATGATATTAAAAACCTTTGTTCAAATTATTTCAAACATTATGAGATTTAACTTTTTGAGTAATGGCGATAAAACTGTAATAAATTCAAGACCATCTATAACTCAAAGGTTATTGACGTTTTCGTAAAATGATCATAACAAATAAATGTTTCTCAAGTAGTTTTCTCTTTCACTAAAACATAACAAGTAAATTGTACGAGTGCACAAAACAAGCCATTTTAGCCGAGACGTTAGCTAAAGGCGAGGATGAAAAACATAGTCGAGGTTAAAATGGGGTTTATGCATGAATTAAACACCCCGCTTTTCACTTTAATTGCGAAGCAATAAAACCGTGGTATTGTAAGTAACCTTGGTCAATTTAAATTGAAATTGTATGAATAATGTACTATATTAATTTGATAATTTGTTTAAAAATCAACACAGTTATATCATTGGGAGGGGCTAACTTTAATCACCATCATCATCATCATTTCAGCCGTAAGGCGTCCACAGCTGGACATAGGCCTCCCCCATCAATATCCAAAAGGGCCGGTTGGAAGCGGCCTTCATCCAGCGTTTCCCTGCGGTCTCTTTTAGGTCGTCTGTCCATCTTGTGGGTGGCTGTCCTACGGTGCGCTTACCGGTCCGTGGTCTCCATTCGAGAACCTTTCAGCCCCATCGGCTATCTGTTCTGCGGGCTATGTGCCCTGCCCACTGCCACTCCCAACTTTCTAATCTGGTGGATACTTTAATATAAATAATATAATTATAAATCAGACAAGAAGGGAGATATATATATGGTAACTAGCGACCCGCCCGCCCGGCTTCGCACGGGTGTAATTTACGTGCGAAGCCGGGGCGGGTCGCTAGTTATATAATTATTTAAACTATCCTATCTCTCAAGTTGGATCGAACTGCACATGGTGTGCGAATTTTATTATAATCGGTTAAGTGGCTTAGGAGTCCATTGAGGACAAACATTGTGACACGAGATTTATATATATTAAGAAGATTGATATGGTGGCGGGTGCGAACGCATCAGGCCTCAATCAGGCTTGATGCCTTTAATCGAACTCACCTTACAGACGATCTTGGCGCCTTTTTTGATGTGAAACATCTATTGGCGCGCCTTGACAGTAAAACCGACTCGTATGCCGTGACAGCAAACTACATGACGCTCTCTTATGCCGTCATGTTTCACGTCTGCCGGGTATCCCCTGACGGTCAACTTTTTTGATTGTTTTGTGGACTAAGTATTCGTTCATATGTGTCACTGCAAGCTTCTTAGTGTGCGCGAAATGTTAGTACCTAAGTGTGCCGTACTAAATTATTTGGATAGGGAAAAAGTGGGTGAAACACGGATACATTTGAACACGAATGATAATTGTACTAAAGCATTATCTCCCTTGTTTGTCTGATCTGAGCTTGCGCCTAAGGATACCGGGTGAAATTGCGAGACTAACCCTTAGATAAATCTCGTAGGTAGTCTACTCTGGGGACCTACCACGAACCAGCTACCTTTATGCATTTTTAGGGTTCCATACCCAAAGCGTAAAAACGGGACCCTATTACTAAGCCTACGATGTTTGTCTGTCTGTCTGTCGGTCCTACCTATTAACGGCTATATCTTTCGAACCGTAATAGATAGTCAGTTGAAATTTTCACAGAATACGTAACGTCGGCGGATTAACTAACAAATAATAAAAAAAACAAAAAGTTAAAACGAAAAGGGGGTCCCCATACAAAAAACGTATTTTTGTATTAGCTCTTATGTAAAACGATAATACGTACAAGCGTCAAACACGATTGGCACGATTGTAGTACACATTCCAAAGTATAACAACAAATAATAAAAAATGGACAAGTGCGAGTTGGTGACACTGGTAATTCGGTTAATTGGACAACCTTATTGTATTTTGTGGTGGTACGGACCCTCAGTGCGTGAGCCCGACTCGCACTTCGCCGGTTTATTATTTATCTTATATCTAGTGACCCGTACGTAAATTACACCCTTGCGAAGCCGAGGCGCGTTTCTAGTTAGGTATATATATATAATATACTAGCGGTCCGCCCCAGCTTCGCACGGGTATACATTATAGCCTATGTCACCCGGGGATAGTGTAGCTTCCCGTCAGAGAAAGAATTTTTCAAATCGGTTCAGTAGTTTCGGAGCCTATTCAATGCAAACAAACAAACAAACAATCAAATCTTTCCACTTTATTATATTAGTAAAGTAATAATAATATCTATAAACCTTCCGTGAAAAAATACCTAACTGATGGTGAAAACCGCATCAAATTCCGTTGCGTGGCTTAGGAGGAGTAAGCGGTTATACAGACAGACGCGGAAAGTGACTTTAATTTATACTATATAGAGATGTTTAAATTTTACGATAAACTGCTCACTCGCTCTTTCTTCTGTAGATAGATCAAGTAAAAAGGCAAGTACTTATAAGAATTTATAGACGGATTAGAACTCGTGGAAGATTACGCGCTCTTTTGTCTGCACTGTCAACATTTCATTAATTTACTGAGAATGACATTGAAAATCTTTTTTTTTTATTTACAATGCAACTCCACGGACTCCAGGGTCCGTGACTTTTATTATACTTGACTACAATTTTGTTAACGAATTTACTTAGTTATTCACAATACAGGGAGAGGAAAGTTAGTTATACCTATCTTAATCTAAGGTTAAAATAATTCGGTACTAGTGTTGTGTATAAGACATTGAAAATTGGTATCTCTTATTTTTTACTGTAGGTATATAATTTAAACAAAGTCGTGTTAATTACACCGTTTATAACTCAAGAACGGTTGAACCGATTATCATGATCTTTGATTTGTTCGATTCCTCTCCTCCCCGAATATCAGAAAAAGTATAAAATTTCGGAAATTCACAAAAAATATACGATACGAAGAAAATTAATTTTCCCATACATTTTGTGAGGAACGGCAAGAATTGAAGATGAAGTAAGTGAGATTATAACCCCCCAATCTCCATTGTATTACCTGTGGGGATCCAATAAATAAATGTGGTTTTGATATAGGTAAATAATGTGTTTAATTATATTAAATTCGTGCTTCACTTAAATTGCTTTGCTTGAGCGGACAAACCAAATGACAATTGTGACATATACTTTTTGTATTTTATTTAATAGATTATTAGCAAAATTGTTTCCCAATGGCGTCGATTCTGTCATACCACTCACTAAACTAAATCAATCTGACAGGACTAAAATTATCTGCCTCTCTTTTCATTAATATGTGAGAGAAGGATGGCAGCAATTTTAGAGCTGTCAAATTTAGTTTAGTTTAGTTTGGAGTACATCAGAATCGATGCCAATGGCATCAATTCTGTTGTACCATTCTCTAAACTAAACTAATCTGACAGGACTAAAATTATTACCGTCTCTTTTCATTTCAATACGTCAGAAAAGGATGGCAACAATTTTAGAGCTGTCAAAGTTAGTTTAGTTTAGAGAATGGTGCATCAGAATCGACGTCAATGGCATCGATTCTAATGCACTCTAAACTAAACTAAACTAAATTTGACAGCTCTAAAATTGTTGCCATCCTTCTCTCACGTATTAAAATGAAAAGAGAGGCAGATAATTTTAGTCCTGTCAGTTTGGTTTAGTTTAGTGAGTGGTAAGACAGAATAGGCCTCAATATCTGTGTTTGCTGCAATAAAGTAGCAACTGGACAGTGACGTAATTGGGTGACAACTCCCAGAGCGCTAGACCTTGTTATCTTGGATCATGGTAACCCCCGCGAAAAGCGCCCGCCGGGCGCAGCGTCGGAGGCTGTAGCTGACGCAAGGTACCTCCGTAGCTCCATTCAGTATTGCCGTGGCCTTCTCACCAGGCGCACGTGTCTCGATTTAAAGACGCGTACCTCCAATTCACCGTTTAAGTACTTACGCTATAGTGCCCGAAAGAAAATTCATGACTCAAATATTCAATTATCTAGAAGTATTCCGTGGTCAGTCTAAAGTTTTGAGATATCGGTGATATCGGTTTAAGCGTGTGTGAATCTTCAATACGTTATTGTCACCAGAATCTTACAAGTTTTAATAATAAATTTAATTTTTACTTGGATGAAAGCAGCTTGCGTGCATTTACCTATAATGTAAGTTATAGATGTACAATTTTGAGCAAACTTAACCTTAAACTGAAATTTGAGTATTTTTTGTTATTTTAATTAATTTTGTTGTAAAGAAGTCTACATGGCAGTCCTTGATTATTAAAATAAATTACCGCCGTCATACCTCACATTTATCGCAAATATTATAATTAAATCAATCTAATGTCATATCACTAAACTGCAAGTACAACTTATAAATGTCACATAAATGATACAATAAATGTCAAAAAAATAATATGATGTAAATTGTCAAAACAATCTCATTATTATGGATAGATAAACAACTCTGACAAAAACAAAAGACTTAAAACTAGTGAAACAATTAGTGGCCTTATGGCTTTAAGCGATCTCTTCCAGGCAACCGTAACAACAACAACCTTCGACCAAAATAAAATGAAGGAACCAGTAGAACCGCGTTTTTGAAGATTACAAAATGAGCGCCGGCGCTCACTTCGTTTCAGTCGGTCTCTAGCCGTAGGAAGTGCAACACGAGACTATATTGTTACGTGATAACGAAACAATCTGAAAAAATTATGCATTCGTATGCGTTATCGTTATCGTTCCCGAAGTGTAAATACACAAAAAAAAAACTGGTATAAATTTTTTGTAACCATTAAAGGTACTGTAAATGTTTATAATTAGGTGTTGAAGTATATGTCCGATAGTTTTGACTCGTTTTTACTGAGCAAGTTCAATGGTTAGGGCCCATCTATTCATCTTATTTTGGTCGAAGGTTTAAACGGCAGAGAGACGTCGAACTTGATTTGAAAATAAAGGTCATACAACACAAATATATATTCGTCCCAAGATGCATGAAGGTTAGTCTCGGAGTCACACAGCGGGCAATGGAGAGAGCTATGCTCGGAGTTTCTTTGCGCGATAAAATCCGAAACGTGGATATTCGCCAAAGAACCAGAGTCACCGACATAGCTGTTAAAATTTGCAAGTTGAAGTGGCAATGGGTAGGCCACATCGCTCGAAGAACCGATAACCGATGGGTAAGAAAGGTTCTGGAGTGGAGACCAAGAAACGGAAGTCGCAGCGTAGGGAGGCCTCCCACTAGATGGACCGACGACATTGTGAGAGTCGCGGGCATCCAGTGGATGCAAAAGGCAGGCTGTCGTTCAGTGTGGAGGTTAAAGGGGGAGGCCTATGTTCAGCAGTGGTCGTCTTCTGGCTGATGATGATGATGAAGATGAAGATGCATGAAACACCTCAAGAGGCTTGCAAAAACACCCCAAGGGGACGTCAGGTCAAATCCCCTTCATTTGCAATGAGACTTGGAATTCATAATTAATTATTCATTGCAAAATAGGTAGTCAGTGAATTGCGAAAGCACACTATCACAAAATAAATAGGTACAAAAGGCCGACTCATACAACGAGGGTTAACAGGTGCACGCACACAAAGACGCGTACGCACAGCGATCTCGGAATTCTCGGATCAAGTCGGTCGAGCGCCAATTGCGAGTGCCCGCGCTTTGGCAATACACATAATCATCGTTTCGTGTGACAATAGGCATGTGTGCATGTTTCATTTATTACAAATAACAGGCTTAGCAAAATATATAACTAGGTAAATTACAAATACTGAAAAAATATATTAAATTGGCAGACAAATCTCCGAGATATGAGCGTTTAAAGTTTTTAGTGGGGATGGAGAGCGGATGCACTGTCTCTTTCTCTCAAAGCGTGTGTATGGCGCGCGTACGGCATGACGTCTACACGTGCTATAGTGCGTGAAATTAAAATATTCATAACTTATTTATTTTTGAACAAATTTAAATTTTGTTTTCGTTGATCGTTTGTAACCTTTGATTATATATAGAACGGATATGTCATACCTATTATTTCCCCTCAGCCGAGGTACATGCGTTACAACGTATGTCAAACGAGCACACCGTTTTATAAAAACTGTTTCAACGTCGTTCATCCGCCATTTGTCTTCTTACTATGTTACGAAACGGAGCTCCTTAAAAATGGTCATATGTGCAGTAATCCTTTGTAAATCTCGATCACATACTACGAATTTCACTACGCACGGAGTCTCTTATCACAGGTAAGTATTTTATTAAACAAATAACGTGCTAATTTCACCACAAAACGAGTTTAAGTAAGCTTAATTGAACAGAAGAAAATATTAATCGAAAACCAGGGTTGCCTACTCGATATCACAGATACTCGCTAAATGACATCTCAAATAGCGCTAGATTAATATAAATTTACAAAATATATAGCAAATTTGTTTGGGCATGGAATAAAATTATAAAGTTTCATTATGGAATGTATTGCCTCACCCGAGAATAACGGTTTAAATTTTTATATAGGTTTCTTTAATTCCGAATGTTGATAAACTTCACATATTCTCGCGTTAAATTCATTTTTGCCAAATACACACATTGTTTTCAAGCTATTTCTAAGCACAATTCTAGTTCTTACTAGAACTACTCAATCAACATACTAAGCTAGATAATTATAATGCTACTCTAAAACACTACGGTCAAATAGACATTCTCTTCCCCCCGCAAGCGAACGCGGGGGAGTCATCCGATCCAGTAGGATAACACAATAGCATGTCACGCCTCCATTTTATCAGAAAAACTTTTTAGGGCCAAATTCTATGAATAATAAGGTTGCTACAAAGAAAGGATTATCATATTAAAATTAGACAGACAAACATATCAGTGTAGGACGTAGGTACATCGTCATCTTATTAGTTCCGAAAAACCCCCAAGATAGTATAGCAAAGCAACATATAAAACTAAAGCGTTTTGTTACTTCTCGCGTGGCTGCGTATTGTTCTACGGTGACCAGAAAAAAAAACCAGCGTGATTGCTGTTTAGTGTTAGCTGTTTTATCTTAGATTTCAGCGCTAGACTAGACTTACGAAAATAGAGCCAAATCTAGCACAAATAGTTACTAAGTTGGCAACCTTTTCGAAAAAATGAACTAGTGATGTGCTAATTTATTACCCGTAGTCTCGTACTCGTTACTTATATAGTTACTCGTACGACGTAATCCAAGTTTGAATGAAGTTTAATAGGTATAAATACTCGTTTTTTTTGTGTTTTTCGCCCATTTCGGAGCATGCTAAAGCCATACGGCGTCGTCTACTGTATTTACTTTACTGTCATAAATAAGTAAATCTCCAGTACAGTAGGTATATTATTGGTATCGTCTGTTATTGGTATATGGCCTTTGATATCATATAGTTGGGATTGGCCTTTAAACTCAAGCTAGTACCGAAGAAAGTTTGTCAAATACTGAAGGAGGCGAGGTAAACAATTATTGCAGACATTGACATAATTATTCTTACTAGTTCTACAAACGCACACTTCAATATTGAGCGCATACAACTGCAAACGGTGTGCTCAAAATGTATACGAATGGACGACCGAGGGGAGGGGGAGGTAAGTGCTAAAGGAGAAACTGTAGGTGTAGGTGTAACGCTTCCATTTATTTATTTTTTCTGAGGTTATGGTGTCAGAATAATAAATGTGGGTTGAAAATGGATACAAAGTATATCATACTAATATTATAAATGCGAAAATGTGTTTTTTTGTTCCTCTTTTACGCTGCAACGGCACAACGGATCGTCGACCTGATTTTTTGCATGGGTATAGTTCAAGAGCCAGAGAGAGGCTACTTTCCATCATCATCATCACCATCACCATTTTTCATAACTATGTGGGTGAAACCGTGGGGCGCAGCTAGTTTAAGATATTCAAGTTATAGTAATTCAAAGTCGATTTACAGATTGATGTTTTTATTTTACATATCTATATGGTTTTCGATATTGACAACATTTTAAAGTACACAATACTTGGTCCAATCTTTCAAGACATGGTAAAATAAGCAAGATACGTTATAAGTATTTAGCTTATTTAAACGTCGTCTGTTCATCTTGTGGGTGGACGTCCTACGCTGCGCTTACTGGTCCGTGGTCTCCATTCCAGAACCTTTCGGCCCATCGGCCATCTGTTCTGCGTGATATGTGCCCTGCCCACTGCCATTTCAACTTAATAATCCGGTGGGCTATGTCGTTGACTTTCGTTCGTCTCATTTCGGATTCGATCTCGTAGAGAAACCCCGAGCATAGCTCTCTCCATAGCTCGTTGTGCAACTTTGACCTTGCTTATGAGGCCCATAGTGAGATTTTTGAATGAAACTAATAAAGTATTGAATTATCAATACAATACTTTTTTAGTAACTCCATAGTTACAAATCAAACTTCTCCAGTACACTCTTCGGTATCCGATATCGGTATGGTAACTATTGGTGAAAGCACAATATTTAGTTGGTATTTTTATCACTTCACTAGCTTTGTATAATGTGTGCGAAGTAAACACAGCGAGGCGACCAATGAGCGGTGCGCATTTTGTATTTGTGTTCTGTTTTGTCAATGAGTGAAGGTTATATTGAAGTGTGCGCTTGTAGAGATGTATTCGATTACTTGAATGGGCGGGCTTTAGAAAACAAATGTGTGCTATGCGTGTTTACTTCGTCTCCCGCAAAAAGTGCCAGACTTTTTTCCATAGCAGCTCGGGCTAATACCACATCCGTTCTATATATAATCAAAGTTTGTAACCATCTAATCGTTTCTATTTATAATCATCTTTTTTATGATATATTAAACAAAATTAGAACACAATATGCCTATTTTCATCATTTATAATAATTGTTCCATCGTCATGTTGCAAAAAACTTTATTTAAGAATAATTTATTATACTTTAAAATATAATAATCATGCCTTTCTTACGTGCCGTAATCGACGAACGTAATTGTTGGTTACCATTTTGTAGACTTTTATTTGGTTAACTTTTAATATTAGAAATAAATGTGTTTTATTGAAATAAATAATCCAATAAATTTTGTTTTTAATTGAAAGTCCCAAATCTAAACTTTTCACAGCACATTATAGTTTTTTGCCAGTCCCTACGGTTGCGCGTAGGTTTACCGAAGTCGGCCTTCTGTGCCTGTTTTACCTGTTTATTCTGTGACACTATTATAGCTGTCAAAGCATGCAATCAGTGTTTTTGTCGCAGAATTTAAATTTAACATTTTATAACAACCACGTATCCTATGTGCATAATTTTTAAATAACACTTTCGTGTCATCTAAGATATACTTGTTAAATTATGGTCTCAATTTTATAATATTATCCATGTAAAAATTTATACAATTGTGAATTTAGTCATGACATATTATAAAACCCGTGGTAGCGCATTTTGGAGACCGCTAGACTAGAAAGCGTGAGGATGCGGGTTCATACCCCGGGCCCGTACCAATGAGCTCTTTGGACCTTATGTACGGATTTTCATACCACTGGCTTTTCGGTGAAGGAAAACATCGTGAGGCAACATGCATACGTACGGAGAAGGAATTCAATGGCGTATGTGAATCCACCAACCCGCACTGGGCCAGCGTGGTGGATATGGCCCAATCACCCTTTCGGGGTATGCTAAAAGTCCAGCAGTGGACTGTTAAAGGCTGATAATGATGAAGTAATATATTTTTTGTCTAACACTTTTGTGATCTTTATAGTATAAGAAATCATCATCATCATCATCAGCCAGAAGACGTCCACTGCTGAACATAGGCCTCCCCCTTTAACCTCCACACTGAACGACAGCCTGCCTTTTGCATCCACTGGAAAAAATCATCAATGCTGAATCCTTAGTATATTGGTTGGAGACGTTTTAAATACTTTGGTATCATCCTCAATTAATTATTTGGTATATTATTAAAGATTATCGGCAACACGCAAAAGAAGTTTGTGTGATTTAGAAGGAAAACCTTATAAATTGTCTTTATGACGATACTTCGGAGGTGCTGACTCTGCGCCGCTTCTGAAACGAGACTTACGTTACAGAATACACCAGAGAGCTCCGGCCATATTATAGAAGTTTGATTGTGATCGAGATTGCATGCCGTCCCGTTCGCATGTACTTACTCGCACCACGTGCGTAAGTGAGATGGCACGCGATCACGATAACAATCCGAATCACGATAATACATCTATAAGGCATCTGCAGTGCAAGTACCGTTCTTTATCGAACGTCAAATTCGATAAAATGCCATAGAATCGATCATAGCGAGTACTGATTAAATGGCATTTTATCGAATTTGACGATCTCAACTGTCAAATTTGATGATCGATAAAGAACGGTACTTGCACTGCTGGTCTGCGTTCGGTTGACTCCTGGTCACTGTGAGTCGATGAGACGAGGCGATGCCGGTCCGTTCCCAATCTGATATTATTATATACTAGCGACCCGCCCGCCCGGCTTCGCACGGGTGTAATTTACGTGCGAAGCCGGGGCGGGTCGCTAGTTATATATATAAACCTTCCTTGAAAATGTATCAAGCTGATGGTGAAAATCGCATCAAAATCCGTTGCGTGGTTTAGGAGGAGTTAGCGGCCATACAGACAGACAGACAGACGCGGAACGCGACTTCAATTTATACTATGTAGAGATGTGCTGTGTTGTAACCCTTGCTAGACCAGTCGAGTGAGTGGATGTAAATAAAATAATGCGCGATACCCAACGTTTACCTGCTATATCTTTTGCATGCATTTTCGTGATGTAGGTCGTTTCGGCTGCTTTCGAAACCCGCGCTACGTAGGTATAACCGACATTACACTCTCTACGTCTAGACAGTTTTTATAAGAGCGAAGTTCAAGTTCAATATTACTTAGCGATTTGGAGTGACTGAGAATATTATTTTCGTTCAAAATACAAGAGCCATTATCTCAGAGCCTTTTTTCACATAAGTTTGATCCGCAAAAACTTGAGAAGTTTCGTTATATTACTTTTCATTGCAGATAATCTACGATGCTAATCTCTAGCTTGCTCATCTAAAATAAAAAAAAGAGTAGGGTAGAATACGTAGATCATTTACTATTATCAAAAATTCAATAAAGAGTAGGGTAGAAAACGTAGATCATCTACTATTTTCAAAAATTCAATAAAGAGTAGGGTAGAAAACGTAGATCATCTACTATTTTCAAAAATTCAATAAAGAGTAGGGTAGAATACGTAGATCATTTACTATTATCAAAAATTCAATAAAGAGTAGGGTAGAAAACGTAGATCATCTACTATTTTCAAAAATTCAATAAAGAGTAGGGTAGAAAACGTAGATCATCTACTATTTTCAAAAATTCAATAAAGAGTAGGGTAGAAAACGTAGATCATCTACTATTTTCAAAAATTCAATAAAGAGTAGGGTAGAATACGTAGATCATCTACTATTATCAAAAATTCAATAAAGAGTAGGGTAGAAAACGTAGATCATCTACTATTTTCAAAAATTCAATAAAGAGTAGGGTAGAATACGTAGATCATCTATTATTTTCAAAAATTCAATAAAGAGTAGGGTAGAATACGTAGATCATCTACTATTATCAAAAATTCAATAAAGAGTAGGGTAGAAAACGTAGATCATCTACTATTTTCAAAAATTCAATAAAGAGTAGGGTAGAATACGTAGATCATCTACTATTTTCAAAAATTCAATAAAGAGTAGGGTAGAATACGTAGATCATCTACTATTTTCAAAAATTCAATAAAGAGTAGGGTAGAAAACGTAGAAGTTTAATTTAGCTAGCACCCGTTTCATACATTCGAAATTTGTATTGAAGTTGCCCTTTAAATCTCTGTTTTAAAACCTTTACCGTCTTATTACAAAACACGGTTTAACTTTAGTACTGGGATTAGTACCAGGTTAAACCATGGACTAAAATAAACGTTATTATAAAACGAAGTTTTTCTCTAAACCACGGATTGTCTATGGTACTAAAGTTAGACCGCCGAGACCCCTAGTTTAACTATGGACTAACTTCGGTACTAACAGAATTTGGTTATAATTATTTTATTTAGTGTTTTTATTATTTACATATCGTTTAAAATGGATTTAAACACGATTGACATGATGAATTCAGAAGATTTGGACATGCTGGAGGCATCGCGGCGATCTGATAGACCTCGTCATCGTGTGAATCCTTTCGAATTAAGTGACGAAGAATTAAGATATAAATATAAGTTCACAAAACGCTTTGGCCCAAAAATAGTGCATGTTTTACGTGAGGATCTGGTCCACGATCCTAGAGGAAGCCCATTAAGCCCTGAAGTTCAAGTGGCTTGCGCTTTATGCAACTGGGCTCACCATGAATTAAGTGCTTGTTTATAACCTTGGTAGATTACAATATAGCTATAGGTAGGTACTTACGCAAAAAGTAAAAAAATATACACTGATGCATTAAATTATTGTTTTCTTTGTATATTCAAGACATTACAGCCGATTTGCATAGTGTATCTCAACCAGTCAGTAAAACTTGCAAAAATGTAGCGGGTATTATGGCAAGGGATGTTCCATTTCATAGATAATTATAAAATTGCGAGCTACATTAAATGAACAGGAGGAAGCTATGAGAAAATTTAAGAACATTGCTAATTTTCCCACCGTAATTACAAAGATTTCATTGAACTACTTAATGTCTTTGGATAATTACAAATATTTATCTGAACGCCTCGAATTACGTGGGACAGGCGCATAGCTTTTTTCTACGCTAGGATTTTGGCGTCGCACGTGATCGTATTATGCCATGAATTTGAAAAGTGCTCAAAATAATAAGTTATGCTTGTTTAATAGATTGAAACCTAAACAAACAGCAATTTAAGATAGATAAATATCTTAAATTGCATTAATAAATAATTATTTAAGCTTTTGAAGTGTGTTTTAAACCTGCAGGAACGAAAGAATGATTTCAATTTTTGTTTCTTATCTGTGGCTAATATTGAAACCATGGACTATCTTTGGTATCAGCTGGTCCTCGATTAGTCGAAGATTTGTAATAAGGTCAAGTTTTAATCCCTTAGTACCGTAACAAACTCGGACTTTTTAGTCCTGGTTTAAACCTGGACTGATGGACTTTTTTGTAATAAGGCGGTTAGGGTATATAACGTCCTTGTTTTTAACTGTCATTATCTACTTTTTTAGGGTCCCGTTTTTACCCAAAGGGTAAAAACGGGACCTAATTACTAAGCCTACGTAGTCTGTCTGTCTGTCCGTCTGTCCTTCCTATTAACGGCTGTATCTTTCGAACCGTAATAGATATCTAATGTTATGCTACGGCGGATTTATTAAGTTAAAAAGTCATGAAATTGGGATCCCCATACAAAAAACTTATTTTTGTATTATGCATGGTCATCTGTAGTAATAAGCGTTGCTTAAAAGTGGGAAAACCTTGCCTTAAGTTTGTACATGTAGGTATAGTCTTGAAGTCGTTTTTTTATTCTATTTTTTTATTGTGTGTTGAGCCAGAAAAACAGCCGTTTTTGGTCACAAAATGATTCTTTAGTTCTGTCATCATGCTTATTATGTTCTTGCTTATGGTATGACGCGTCTTTACTTGTAAACTATAATGTAGGTCGATGCAAGTGCTCGGTATCCGTACTATGTACTCCTTCAGTTCACGCATCACACGTCCCTTTGAATTAATTAGGCATTCACGCGAGCGCATTGCTCATTATTTCTGTAACTGTGAGCGGCAATGTTGAAAATTCAAATTAAAATTATTTATTGCAGTGTACTACGTACATTATACAGTTTATTACATTATACAGTATAAGGTCTTACCACAGAAACGAGAAGTAAATAGAACGGAAATGAGAAGGAAAATCTGTCGCCAGGCATTATGACAGAACCTTGATTGAACATTCTTATTTATATCAAGGAAGATAGACTAAGAGGAAAGACAATAGCGGAACGTTAGAGAGAAACTTGATACTAGCGCTACGTTAATTTGTAGAACCCTTTCGTACGCTATCTGACTGCAGCGCTTACGGAAGTTCGAGGCACGCTCAAATTACGGTGCCATCTAAGTTTATACCGTTTTTAGGCAAATTTTTGAGTTAGTCTCTTTCTTGTTTATATCAACTCGTCGAACACCGCATCCAAAGGACTTGGACCTTACTTTTTTGGGTTAGGTCTCACAGTTCTTTGTCCAAATCACAGTTGCTAACTGATTTCGAATGACTGGCGTTGCGTTTATATGGGTGCAGTGCAACTCGCTACAACAAATTTCTTACAAAAATGCTTTGACCCCTTTCGGCTTAGTACACCCTTTCCGCGTAACCCAATATAATTTATTCACTATTGCCTACCCCGCCTCCTATAACGAAAAATAATTTCTCCCAAAATCCTCATTGTATTTGAAGCGACGTAGAAGCGGAATTACACTAGAAATTCGTCATATTCAAATTAAACATGGACTTCCGCAAAGTGACGCCTGATTCAATCAATTCTAAGGTTGCGTAGACGAGATTGCTCTTAGCGATAAAGTCGCTGATTGTTGCACTCGTTTTTTAAACTTTTTTATGCTGTGTATGTAAATATATGGTGTGAACAATAAAGAGTTCATCGATTTTTCTATCTTGTACCTTCAGTCCAGGGTTCATTTACCTACGAACCACGAAAACCCTTGTACAATATTAAATGGATATTAAATAATTGGCCAGTTATTCTAACTGAACTGTACTAGCATTGTTCAGGAAGAAGATAACTGTCCAATTATACCTACAATATCCATTTAATATTGAAGAGTTAGGGTAGATGACAAAGGTCAAAGGTAATAATGGTTAAATCTTGGAGTAACATGAAGATATTTGAAGATAGATTAAGAGTTACCTACCTGATATCAGTTAGCTTACTCTCGCCTTAGGCTTCATTTCCTTCTACACTGACGTCGGTCGGTCGCTAACGTCAGCCACACGTAGCATATTATTCGCACACCATTTTAGGCTTCCGTATCTCAAAAAAAACGGAACCCTTATAGGATCACTTAGTTGTCCATCTGTTTGTCCGTCCGTACGTCCGTCTGTCTGTTAAGACCCTTGGTAGAAGTGTGGAGGTTCAAGTTGAAATTAATATCTAATAGTAATTTTTAAACTTCCGCGATTTGAACACATACAACGACAATATTAAATACTCAGATCTTTAATCCTTTGGAGCTGTGAAAATTCATTAGCTTAATGATTTAACGATATTAAGCTTCTAAATTAACCGAGCAACGGACAGGGACAAGTGGAAAGCTGTAGAGGAGGCCTATACCCAACAGGGGTTCTCATCAACTAACATTTAATTTAGGATAACAACAATGACGTGAAATAAATTCAAAATAATGTATAATCAATCAAATAATTTATATTAATAATTATTACTAATGTAAAAGTTGACATAATATACTATAAAATTAATTAATTCTATTGCAATTGTAATGATGAGAAATAAAAGGCTTTTTTATTTATTTATTTATTTAAGCTTCTAAGTCAACGCAATCAAAAGATAGGACTTTTATGCCGCATATTTTGACACTCGCAAGGGAATCAAAACCTGTAGGGTACTTCCTGTTGACTTACAGTCGTAAAATTTGGCAGGAAGCAAGGTCTCACAGCATATATAAAGAGAAAATATCGAATGTTGTTCATTTGAAGTTACAACACATTAAATAAAATGTTTATGCTATTACAAACTTTCATTTTGTAGTTGATGTGTGTCGGAACACCTGTTTGCCATCTGCAAAGTTAAGTTTGTCCTTCAATATCTCAACCTATTTAACCTCTTCGTTGAGACTCGATTCCCGGGATGGATGAACTATCTACATAGATACATATTACTAGAACACTCTGGATGGGAGTCCTACTCACACTTGTCCGATTTTTTTAATAAGAAGGGTGGCAATCAGGCATGCGTTCCGCCTGGTGGTAAGCGGTAACACCTGCAACACTAGTGGTGTTGGTGATGCTCAACTAGGCCGTAGAGATGTTTGTAGACATTGGAAATTTTCGCGTCGTTGTTTATAAGCGTCGTAGTTTAGGGCTTGAACGCAACGTTTATTTGTACGCACGACCGACGTACGCGAATGACGTCTTTGCAGGTGTAAATCAAGCCTTAGACTTGGTTTTTGTAGTTATTATATTACAATTACATAGGTGAATAAGTTGCTTTGATCTTCAAACACAAATTCTGACCTTATGTTACTCTTAATTAGGATTCCACGTAGTTATCTAGGAAATCGTGAAGAACTTAGACGTAATATGCCTAAAGGCAAGTACTGAGCACTCATGCAACGTCCGAGACAGAAAGCGAGAATCAAGGTTGTTTGTCCTTTTATTATACCCCATAAGAAAAGGACAAACAACCTTGGTTCTCACGAGGGGGTTAATTATTTTCTATGAGAAACGAAGACATTGTCATTCCAAAAATAATCATTATGTTAAGTTTTTTAGGTGGTTATTTTACGTGGTGGAAGTGTTACGAAACCCTTTCGTGCGCGAGCCCGACTCGGACTTGGCCAGTTTTATTTCAATAAACGCAACTTTTATTTTTCGTATTTTTTTTTTTAATTCGCTGCCTCCCATCGGTGCGCAAAGCTCCTAAAGTAAATCTTCTATAACGTATATATAAAGTCTGATTTTATGGAACACAATGTCATTATTATAGCATAGTGTGATCATTCTGAATTTATCTCAAAATTCATTATTAGAAAATAAAGATTAATATTAAATTCCATTCTCCTATGTTTATAGGCAAATAGAAAGTTCAAAACAACTCGTATTTATCACCACTTCGGAGGATAGCTATCGTATCTGGCAACATGTCGGCTTTGCAACGGTTTATAAACTTTATTTAAGCCTTTCTGAGCCCGCCATTGTTTCTAAACATAAGCAATTAAGAAACATGCCAATTTAAAGGCTTAACTCAACGCTTATTTTTCACACAACTCTGTCCCGCTGAAACTTGAAGAGTACAACTTTTTATTTAATTTTGTTATGCTGCTAGTCACTGTCTTAATCAAGTACTTTTTTTATTTAGTAATATGCTTGCGTTTGTCCGCCAACTCACCTGATGTTAAGCGATGATGCGATCTACGGTGGAGCACGCTTGTCTAGAAGAAACCAATTCACTCGTGATTTGAAGACACCCAGATTGTAACTATCGGGGAACACCCATTCAGACACGTCCACAGCTGATATATTTTTCGCGATTTCAGGCCTGGTCCCATAGTAAAAGTTGTTCATAATGATGAGTACAATTACCTTATTTTGGTTCGAGTGTTCCCCTTACACCCTGTATAGTTATATACGATACTTTCAATAATTGTATTTTTTATTCAAAAGGACATCTATATTGGCTTCGGCCCCAGCAATGCCTATCAAATGTCCGGTTTAGACCCGAGAATAAAAATAAATAAGGAGAAATAATTAAGTATAATAAGTTAACAAAATAAAACAAAAACAGTACACTTTACTGGGACTCATTTGTGTGAAAATTAGACACCGAGTTGCCCACTTAATACATAATGGTGGGGAGGTCGGCAAGGGTCTAACGACCAGGGTGATTGCGATACTTCTAGTTTGAATAACCGACCAAATACACTCTGTAAAAGTAGGCAGAATAATAAATGCGTGTTCTGTGTTATGAGGAAGATGAAAAGATTTTAGAAAAAGTATGGGTTATTAACACTGTCTTAAGGGGCAGCTAAAAGCGCGTGGCTAACTCACTCAAGCATTAAATGTTCACCGTTGTTAAAGAAAAAAAAAAAACTAAGTGAAAATGAAAAAAATATTTCGGCTTTCTCTTTGGAATACCGTTGCAAAAAGTATAAAGCAATTTTCGTTTTGATTTTTATAGGATGACGGACGAGATAAGAAAAAAATTATCAAAAACAGTATAGGTATGTATGTCAGATAATCCACAAATGGATGTTTGGTTGATTTCCTTATTACCTGTATGTATCCTATTGGTTTGAGTTAATATCGCTTCGCTGCATCTAATTTACTCACAATTTTCCGCCAAAACTAATAACATAAAATTTGGATTATTTTCGCATATTATTTGTTGAGTTTGTCAATAAACTTCATTTAAGGGCCATGTTCTTGATTAGTGTAACAAGTAGGATAGTAAATAATAAAATAAATAAACAAGGTATATAGGTAATTTTGTTCCCCTTACACCCTGTATACTGATTTTATTTTTTATTATACGGGAATTTATCTGTTATGATTAAACCACTCCGACTATAGTTTCAACCGCATTAAGACGCGGTACAATCGCAAAATTAACCAAAAGAAGTGTTTTTAAACGCTTTGTGTGACGTGACAAAATTAGCTGATCAGATAAAAAAAATACTACAAGTAGAAAAAACCCCTTGGTAATAATCTTAACCGAATAAAATTTTAAAAAATTATCTAGACTCTTAAAAAATATATATTTCAAATTGCGCAATAAAAATAGCTTCTGAATTGATGAACTCTGAATTTTCAGCGACAACAACATATTTTTTTGTACGAATTGTATAGCCAGACTAGTCTTTTAAAACTTTAACCAGTTAATTGTTGAATTTCATTTATGGATTTTGATAAATTAAATAAAAACCCTCAAAATAATATAAACACAAGCATAAAGTCATCATCATCATCATCATCAAATATGATGATATACGATTTTCGACTTTAAACAAAGCCGTTTTAGATAGCAAATAGATCATGGCGTGAGCGGGTGAAAAACGAATTTGAAATCGTGATCAGACCGCGCCTTAAGCGGTCTTTTCCGGCGGTGGAACATACATAAATTGTGTGAAAACCACGTCAGTTTCTATAACCCCTTGGAGGTACAGCGACCTGCGGCCGGTCGCTATAGCATAGGTCCGCATGCGGCAAGCGGCCGGGCGCAGGTCGATCGTAATTGATCGTAATCTGTTTTCTATTTGCCTTAATTTAGAAAAATTACGATTCAGAGGGCCGGCTGAATTAATTCTTATGGACCCGGGTATGTCCTAAAACTGCGACCAGAACCACCGGAGGATGGGCAGCAGCGTCCTGTTAGTACACGGTGAACGTACTGCGATCTCCAAGCCGCCTGCCAAGCGTGGGGATTATGGCAACACCCCTCTCTAAGAGGGAGGCCTTGTTCAGCAGTGGACATTTAATGGCTGATGATGTGTGTGTGTATGTGAATTAATTTCTGGCGGGCCGTCTGCCACGCGCGCCCAATGCGCAAAATGGCAATCTGCCGTCTGCAGGGATAATAAAACTTATATACCGACTTACATTATACGATATTTTTTTTTTTATAATTATAAGGTATATAATTGACTTGCCTTTGACCGCCAACTCGCGCGATGATGCGGTCTACGGTGGAGCACGCTTGCCGAGAAGAAACCGATTCACTCGCGATTTTAAAATATAGATTGTAACTACTGGCGAACACCCATTCAAGCAGCGCATTCCACAGTACTTCACAAATTATTATGTATTGTGTGTATTAGTTGTTACTTTTTTTTTTTTTTTTGCGTTTATTTATAGTTTTTTTTTTTTTCAATTTCTTAGTGCATGCGACGACGTACACTATTATTTAAGTTAAACATGTTATCACTTAAGTGACAAATAATTGTCTTTGTGGTAATAAATTTCTTTAAACCTATTCCACATACTAGCAGTTAGCATAATAAAAGTGTAATCAAAGCGTTTCGTACGGGTTTTCGGAATATCAACCATGAAGCGGTGTCGCTTTTTGTGCTCACTCTGGAAATCCGATAGAAATCCGATAGGAAAATGGGCAGAAGGAATTAGATCATGCAGATCCGATGCACACTCTCCAAAATGTATCAGATAAAAATACCACAGATAGAAAAAGAGCAATAGATCGTCGTGACTTTTTTGCATAGAGATAATTCGAAGACCGGAGAGCGATAAGATAACTTTTATCCGGGAAAATATACGTAAAAATATAATCATGAGTAAATACCAAACCACGGGGCGCATCAACCGTCGTTGATCAAACGAAGCTTAAATTGCTTTATCACCTCTGTGTATTTTTCTCAGGATGACATCTCACACGCTGAAGGTGGAAAACGCCTCCCACTGCACGACGCCCTCTGAGCGGCATGACCCGCACCTGGTGGCGGTGAAGGTCGGCTGTTTCCACGTCAACCCTGCTACTCCGTGAGTACAGAACAGCCTGGTAGATAACATGCTTTAACTCCTCACTTTCTCTTTTCTGTACTTTTACAAGACTTCTCTGTTTTTCTGGTCAGCCGTTTGAATATATCATTATCTCTTTTACGGAGGTTTAAAAAAAACATAGACTTGTTAATTTGTTCAATAATAGTTGACCTTGCTTTTCTGTTCACGTAGGTAAATATTATTTTGAGGCTCGGGGATTCCTAACATCTTTTTGGGGTGGACACTTGTGAAGAACCCGTCTTTTTTACAAGCTTTTATTTAAGAGTTGATAATGTTGTTAGCTCAAATCAGAATTTTGCCCCTGCGAGAAAGAGTGACAAATCTATGCGATCTACGCCTGCAGGAAGTCGGCGTCCGTCTCAGAACTAAATAACGTAAGCGACAAATGATTTAACTCTGGATTACTCAAGAACTATTCTAACTTTATAAATAAATAAAATTACATTAAACTACACTACATAAATTAACATTGGAAAAAAAAATGTCAACGATTTCTAGAATTGAAGGTAACACTAAAATCATGTATTAGAAGGCCGGTTTATGCCGAATTATTCTATCGAGAAAAGTTTCACCAAGTTTGTGTCTAAAATTACGTTAAACTTAATAATATCCTCAAGTATTCATAAACAAAACACGCATTTGATACTGTTCCTCATAACCGCGCAAATAAATGCAACGCAACCCATGTTGACGACATATAAACTCTTAACTTGACTGTTAATATGTGTGTGGGACTTCGCAACTGAATTTTAGACCTGTGGGCTTACTCTTGACACTCGATTTCAATCGTAATTTGGGATTGGGATCGAAAACATGCCATTTGGTTACTCTTGAATTCTAAACTAGCGCACGATTGGAACCGATAATGGTGGAATTTTATGGAACTAAATAAAATCGACTCAACTCGACGCTTTCGGTACTCTTGACGCGATTGAAGTACCAAATGGCATGTTTTCTATCCCAATCCCAAATTAAGATTGAAAACGAGTGTCAAGAGTAAGCCCACTGTTATCCCCAACCGATTGAGCTGAAATTTTGCATACACGTTTAGTTTGGATGACAAAATGGATGTTTAGCTAAGTGACGTCATTCTAATTACAATATGGCGGAATCCCAAAGATGGCGGACCATTTTTTTTTATTCATTCCCATAATATGGGTATCAAATCAAAGGGTTTACTGAGAACAATACGATTTATAAAATTACGTCACCTAAATTCAATAAGGCCTAAAAGCTTGTTCATAAAAAGCATTTTTAAAATCATACTAATATTATAAATGCGAAAAGTTTGTTGGTTTGTTTGTTCCTCTTTCACGCAGCAACAGAGCAACGGATCGACCTGATTTTTTGCATGGGTATAGTTCAAGGGCTGGACAGTAAGATAGGCTACTTTTCATCATCATCATCATCATCTCCATTTTTCATCACTAGTTAATAATATTTAGTCTTTTGTTAGTTATTGAACCGCAAAGTGTGCAACTACTGTTTTCTGGATTGTATAGCTGTTTCTGGTAAAGTTTGGCATAAAGAGATTTAACATATAATTATCTCATGATGAGGAGCACAATGTATGTCGCGGGATTTTGAATTGTTGAAGTTAACCCTTAATAACAACAACGTAACACATTTAAGTGTGAATATTTAAGTAAAACCCAAGTGAGTTAACCCTTAAGTAAACACTTAAGGGCTTAACCTCGCACCTAATTATCACATAAATTTGCACAAATTTGAATAGTACGTATAATAATAATAATATAATAATAAAGCCTTTTTTATTTCCCATCACCTAGTATTACATGTATGTATTAATATTAATGAACTTTAACATAATTATAATTTGCACTATATATACATTTACACTATTTATACAATGTTTTCTATATATTTTTTATTTAATTGTTCATGTGATATATTTCCATGGATAGGAACCCCTATTTGGGCATAGGCCTCCTCCAGTTTCATCCAGTTTTCTCTGTCTTTGGCTCGTTCAATCCACTCCTTTCCTACTGTTGTTATGATTTCGTCGCTCCATCGTTTCATAGGTCGTCCTTTTCGTCTAATTTCCCTCCAGCCACTTATTTTCTATAATAATCATCATTATCAGCCCATCATGTTCCCACTACTGGGATACAAGCCCACCATGCTGGCCAGTGCATGTCAGTGAATATGTCTTTGAACTTTTGAGGTATTTGGATATACCGGTTTCCTCACGACGTTTTCCTTCAGCTTGAGCGATGACGTCGAAATTGCACATAATATTGTAATTTCAGACTCGTCCCATAGATAGTAGATTGAATCAGGCATTACTTTGCGGAAGTCCATTTTTATTTGTATATGGCGAATTTCTAGTGTAATTCCGCAACCGCGTTACATTACACTTAATTAGTGTATACACATGTGGGTGTGTGTTTATTACATTTTAATTTATTAGTGTATTTCCGCGCTTGTGTGTAGTGCTTTTGCGCGATAAAATCCGAAACGTGGATATTCGCCAAAGAACCAGAGTCACCGACATAGCTGTTAAAATTTGCAAGTTGAAGTGGTAATGGGCAGGCCACATCGCTCGAGGAACCGATAAACGATGGGGAAGAAAGGTTCTTGAGTGGAGCCCACGAACCGGAAGACGCAGCGAAGGTAGGCCTCCCACTAGATGGACCGACGACATAGTGAGAGTCGCTGGCATCCAGTGGATGCAAAAGGCAGGCTGTCGTTCAGTGTGGAGATAAAAGGGGGAGGCCTATGTTCAGCAGTGGACGTCTTCTGGCTGATGATGATGATGATGTTTAGTGTAAGTGTTGGTCCCACAGAATTTCATTAAAATCGGTTCAGTTTTTAAATCGAAATAAAAAATAGGTCACTTGGATGACACAATATTGTCAACGAAATTGCGTATCTCCCTGAAACGAATATAGGATTAGGTATACATTAAGATGTTACTAATTGTCACCACTTAGTTATAAGAAATATCATATGTTCGTGATGGACAAAAATGTTGATACTTTTACTAACTTACTTACCATCCATGTACACAGTTTATACAATAAAGATTTTCTGATCCTGATCATGTGTTTGCACAGGCATGGTCGTCGCAAGTTCCTGCTACAAATGCTGGTGCTGTGCTTTGTACCGCATGCTGCCCTCATCGTCCAAAACTCTACCACTCTGGCCCAACTGTCGCAGACTCTCGAATCAGCCCTGTACTTAAACTCTGAGGTACGTAGAGACCAACTTATATGCACAGTTGAGTGAGGGAGCCACCATCATATTTTCTGAACAAAATTGGAGGTATCCGTAGAAAGTTTGTGGTTCCCTAATTTGCCAAATTTTGCAGATAAATAGGTTCACATTAATTGAATTTCACGTCGACTTAGCAGTAGCACGTCAGACGTCAAGAAAAAATGCCAATTTGCGCTAAAGTAAATTGTAAAAACTCTTCGAAACCTATTACACAAAATTGCTATTAATGGGCGGTTATCCGAGTCGCGTAGGCAACAAAACGCTCCTTCAGCTCCCGTCAAGTTATAGCGACGATGTATTTTGCCTTGCTAGAGACAGGACGCCCGCGGGGGGAGTGCAACGACAAAAACGAGCATAGGTCCGACCTCGATGACGCCTGGCGCGGCATTGAACGCGGCGCGCCAAAATTCTCGCGTCCTTTTTACGCTTTTAATTTCACTAATAAACGACACTATTCACTATCAAAATGTTATCCAAATAAAAAAATATTGAATAAAATTGCCTTTAGATATATTACGTTTTTCTAAATCTATGGTCACAAAGATTTTTACAGAGGAAAGCGACAACTATTTAAAAATTCATTCGGCAATTTCCTTAAGGTAAGGCGCTGTGCTCCAAATTACTACACTCCCCTTTAGGTAAGTAGTAAAAAAAGCATCCGGGAAAATGAGGTCAGAATTTTGCTCTACACGAGGTAAAAAGCGAACGTGAATTGATGCCACTTCTCGTATTCAACCACATTCACCAAGTTTCCTGAAATTCACATGAAAATTTCATCCGACATGCAGAGATTAATACGGGTGAAATATTTACAACTGCGCCCTGCCGTTTCACTCAGAAAAATGTATGATTTTCTAGTATAAAAAGTAATATATCAATCTCAAAGTCACCTTCAGGAAACGCACGATTTTCCGGTATAACAAGTATTCTATCACTCTCAAAGCCACCTACAGAAAACATACGACTTTTCGACATAAAAAGTATTCTATTGGTTTCAAAGTCACCTTCAGGAAACGTACGATTTTTCGGTATAAAAGTATTCTATCACTCTCAAAGTCACCTTCAGGAAACGTACGATTTTTTGGTATAAAAAGTATTCTATCACTCTCAAAGTCACCTTCAGAAAACGTACGATTTTTTGGTATAAAAAGTATTCTATCACTCTCAAAGTCACCTTCAGAAAACGTACGATTTTTCGGTATAAAAAGTGTTCTATTGCTCTCAAAACAACTTTCAGGAAACGTAAGATTTTTCGGTATAAAAATTATTGTGTCGCTCTCAAAATCACCTTCAGGAAACGTACGATTTTTTGGTATAAAAAGTATTCTATCACTCTCAAAGTCACCTTCAGGAAACGTACGATTTTTTGGTATAAAAAGTATTCTATCACTCTCAAAGTCACCTTCAGGAAACGTACGATTTTTTGGTATAAAAAGTATTCTATCACTCTCAAAGTCACCTTCAGGAAACGTACGATTTTTTGGTATAAAAAGTATTCTATCACTCTCAAAGTCACCTTCGGAAAACGTACCATTTTTCGGTATAAAAAGTATTCTATCACTCTCAAAGTCACCTACAAAAACGTACGACTTTTCAACATAAAAAGTATTCTGCTCTCAAAGTCACCTTCAGGAAACGTACGATTTTTCGGAATAAAAATCTCCAGCCCGACTATCTCTTTAAAGAGCAATAAACAAACAGATTTACTTTCGCCTATACAGGGTTATACGGATAGGATGTAATAAGCCGAAAGGCTTAGTATACCCACAACGAAAGCTATAAACATATTTAATAAATTACCTGACGCCTTAAAAGCTGACGGAAACGATTTTTGCAAAAAATCTGAATTAGGTAATAATTTTCTAAGTGATAAAACGTTATAAAACAGATTGGGCCGCTCCGTACATAAATTGCCATGCCCTAATTGGGCCATTATGTTAAATAAGTGTCCTATTTAGCATAATGTGCAATAAATAATTTTTCTTTGACTTTAAAAAAAAGAGGGTCCATAGTATTATGGACCCTCTTTTTCATTATGAACAAATTTTACTATGATAAGTACCAACCCTGAAATCGCGAAAAAAATATCATGTGTTCCATAGAAAACGGTCTTACACTCGACATAATGTATGAGCTATATATATCTCAATGGCGGTTCAAATTAGTTTTTTTTTAATCTCCTTTTAGGGAAGACAATTAGGGGATGAATCCCGTTTATTGAAATTCAACCACTGCTCGTGAAAGCTGTATTTATTTTTGTGGAAACAAATATTATTTTTGCCATTCTATGGTTGGTCCTATAGTAAAAGTTGTTTATATTAATGGATAAGGATATGCCCGTATAACTTGCTATTTTCTTCTACCTCAGCGCCGGTGCCTTTACATATTCATAAAAAATAATTCGTATCCCAATATAACGAGCATTGTCAGTGTTCGAGGGCTTGGAATTTTTATTAAATTCGGCATAATGATAAGGAAGATTCGATCTTATTAGAATGTCGGAATTTAGAAAATGGTGTTAGTATCTTGTTAACAACGAATCTTTTCTTGAAAACAATTACATTTTCAAGGATGATAACAATGAAAAATAAAACTGAACAGCTTTAAATCCTCAATGGTCTATGAGTTCAAATGTTTTTGTAGTATTAGCTTGTATAATTAAATAGCTTTAGGTCCTCAACGGTCTATGGGCAGTTCATATGTTTTTGTAGTATTAGCTTGTATAATTAAATAGCTTTAGGTCCTCAACGGTCTATGGGCAGTTCATATGTTTTTGTAGTGTTCGATCGTATTTTGTTAAGGCATTTGATTTCAGAAAATACATTTTCCCAACCTAAATGTTCCTTAACTTATCTTAGTTCATTTAATATACCTAGAAAAAGGTTTTGTAGAAAGTGAAAATATCAATATGTTTGTTATACATTTATTTTCTTTAACGACATTTAAAATAATAATATAATATAATTTATAATATAATATAAATTTTCTATTTATTTCTATTTTAATCGACTTATAAAATAACTTATAAAACAGATAATTAACGAAAACTTAAATCTAAACAAACTACAAATTAAAATTTAAATTACAAACTAAATATATAAAAACAAATATTTTAATCAAATAACCCGCCCCTAACTGTACCTTGTGCGAAGATGCCCATAACACTAGAAGCATTGCCGCGCTGAATGGCTATGGCCAACCTTTGCACAAGGTACGAGCCGGAGCGAGGGTCATTATGTTTCTCCCTCAACCTGCGCCCCAACTCGCCAATGACGCTTCTGGCTTCAGTGGCCCAACTGCCCATGGTCTCCACGGCAATCGGTACAAATATCAATTAGATTTTGATTAAAACAAGTATGTCACTTGGTTGTTTACAAGTAAATTGCTTTAGCTTAAGGCCCACTTTTTCCACTTTTAGCTATTTTACTCATTCTAGTTTTAGTGTGTCTACTTCAATGGTTAGCTTAAAATTATCAAATTAGTGTCATATCAAAATTGAATGTTTTATTTAGGAAACCGTAAAGACCGAAACACGACTAAGAAAAATATGCTCGATAGAAAAAAAAAACAACAAGTACTGGTACGTAGAACCTATTATATAGGTTGCCTGTTTTTTTTTGGATTTATTCAAATACCTATACCCGGGTATGTCCTAAAGGACCCGGGTATGTCCTAAAACTGCGACCAGAACCACCGGAGGATGGGCAGCAGCGTCCTGTTAGTACACGGTGAACGTACTGCGATCTCCAAGCCGCTTGCCAAGCGTGGGGATTATGGCAACACCCCTCTCTAAGAGGGAGGCCTTGTTCAGCAGTGGACATTTAATGGCTGATGATGTGATGTGAAATACCTATTTACTAAATGATATCTATGATATTTTAATATACTGATTACATAAATATAGAGGGAATCGTAAAGGTACATTTTACATTACAGCTATACTTTTCTTAACAATATGAGAAGAACCTCACAAATAGAAGTAGCGAAACGCACGACTGTGTGTAAGTGCCATGGCTTTGCTCCACTAAATGCTACTTTAATATAATAATATTAAGTAGTGACAAGCGTTGCTTAAAAGTGAGGAAACCTGGCCTTAATTTGAAGTAAAATATTGCACGTCCGCTAGGACAAACTGTTGAGAGGTACGCATAAATTATTCCACAATTGTACACAGTTTTACCCAATTTATGTTTAATTTACTTTCAGAGATCTACCCGACAACACAAAGCCACAATGAGGGTACTGTATAACTACAATACCTTCATTTTGGTTTGCTTGTGACGTTACATTCGTGGAGGTCCAATAATGCTCACTGGGTAACGTCATTATCAATACAAAATGTTACTTGGGGATGAAAAATCGATTGCGGCACCTCTCATGTGACGTATCATTGCTCAGAATAAATATAAATAAATGGAAGTGTTATAGCTACGGTTTCCCTATTAGCACGTACATTCCCCCTTGGTCGTCCATTTTATTACATTTTGAGCACATCATTTGTAGTTGTGTGCCGCTTAATATTGAAGTGTGCGTTTGTAGAACTATACAGAATATATGTGCAATAACTTGCCCCCATCGATCTATATAAATAAATAATAATAAATAAATATTCGGGACATTTTTGCACACAAGGTCATCTGACCCCAAACTAAGCAAAGCTTGTGATATGGCTGCCAGAGACTATATAGTTTTTAAATACATACATAAATAGATATTAACACCCAGATATAGAATAAACACAAATGTTCATCACATAAATCTTTGTCCTAGGTGGGAATCGAACCCACGCCCCCAAGCTTAGAAGGTAGGTTCACTACCAACTGGACCAACGGGCTATCATATGTACTACCTTTATCGATGGTACTACGTACGGTACATTTACTTCATTTCTTGCTTCCTTCAGTTACTGTTAAGGGCATACTTTTTTCGGTTCTAGCTCGAGCTTAAGGTAGATCCAAACTATATATTATCAAAGTATCATTGAATAAATCTTATAAAATAGATAGTTACTCGCCCCGAACTGAGATCTCGTGACTCCTATATCTACTCAATCTTTGGACCGATTTTGCTCTTTTTTTAAGGCAGCAAAGTCCGCGTTTGACCACTCGCCTGTTGGTAAGCGACGATGTGGTCTAAGATGAAGCACGCAGACTTAGAAGATACCTATTCACTCTGATCTTGAAAAGGCCCAGATTATATCTCTCAGGAAACAAGGAAGCCGGCATGTTGTTCCAATCCTGGGCCGTACGGATTAGAAACTTAGATTCGAAACGTTTATCTCTTCTCTATCTCTACATAGTATAAATTGAAGTCGCTTTCCGCGTCTGTCTGTATGTCTGTATGGCCCCTAACTCCTCCTAAACCACGCAACGGATTTTGTTGCGGTTTTCTCCATCAGTTAGATACATCTTCGAGGAAGGTTTATATATATAACTAGCGACCCGGCCCAGCTTCGCACGTAAATTACACCCGTGCGAAGCCGGGCGGGCGGGTCGCTAGTAATAGATATATTTACTAGATATCTCTACTACAATGTAATAATTTGGGTACATGTAAATTGTCTAATGTGCTCAAAGATAATATAACCAATATATCGCCATTGGACGGGCTATTCCATCATCAATTTTCCTGTCCATATTGTTTTGTGGTTATGATGGATAGGATTATAAATATTAAATACTTTGATACGTTAAAAAGCTTTTACGTTATTGACATGCACTGAGAAAATGCGAATGTTTGTAATTTTTGACAATTTGTTCACGTTTAGAAAGATTTTAGACATAATCTAAATTTCTACATATTCATCGAAAGAAAGAAGGGAGTATCTATTAAAATGCTGCTATTTAAAAATGGAGATATGGAGTGGAGATCACGTTTAGGCAAACGTAGTGTAGGACGCCTTGCGGCCAGGTACAGTGGAAGACCAGCGTAAAATGACGTGAGAGATGTTATCTCAAGCTAATGTCATTTCCATACAATTTCATCTTTCCGCAGGCGTCAACGCTAACAGAAAGTGAGTCTTGTCTAACCCCCGTAGGTTGGAAGACCTGCATAAAACGGCGAATAAAAACTGGATACAAAGAATTGCCGACCGAGCTCAGTGGCGTGCATTAGGAGAGGCATATGTCCAGCAGTGGACAGTTAAAGGCTGACGAGGAAGATGATGATAAAAAAAGCTTGTTATGTATAGCTTACCTAGGATTCTCCTTCCTCGATTTCCGTTTTTTATTTGATATCTGAACTACCGTCGTTTTTGATGGACCCCTTAACCTTAATTGCTTATGTTTTATAACATACCTACTACCGGTCCGCCCCAGCTTCGCATGGGTATAGATTATAGCCTATGTCACCCGGGGATAGTGTAGCTTCCCGTCAGTGAAAGAATTTTTCAAATAGGTTCAGTAGTTTCGGAGCCTATTCAATGCAAACAAACAAACAGTCAAATCTTTCTTCTTTATAATATTAGTATATATATAGACTAGCGAAGGGCTCCGCACGGGTGTAATTTACGTGCGAAGCCGGGGCGGGTCGCTAGCTATATATATAAACCTTCCTTGAAAATGTATCTAACTGATGGTGAACACTTGAAGCCAACAAGTGACAAGCCAACTTGTCGAACCCCCCTGGTCACCAGTCGCCACTATGTAGTTCGACGTCCACCAAGTTTCTTTGTCCAAATTTTAATACAAAAGTCAACGAATGTGGAAGCGTTTGAATGGCCAACGTTTGCGGAGGTTTGGGGTTTGCGCCAAACTAGAAATCGTGTGAAATTTGCATTACAATAAAAATATGAAGCGTCAGGGGCGTTACGGCCAACCTTAACACGCCCAGATACAGTTTGCGGTCGCTCAACATTTTTAATCACCTAAACTGGATTGCTTTAAACAGCTAGCCGTAAGGGCCCAGATCGGCCTTAAGAGTCGATATTATGTCGTCAGCTCAAATTCAAGTTTTGCCTCTGCGCGAAACACTGACAAAAATATGCTATCTACGCCTGCAGGAAGATATACGCAGGAATCGGCACCCGACTCAGAACTAAATTACGGAAGCGACATATTCTAAAAGCTTCAAATTAATCAAGAACTATTTTAATATAAAATAAAACGAATTTACATGAAATTCCATTATACAAATGACCATTAGAATATGAATAAATAAATTGTTACGAACATCCAGACGAGGAGAAAAAACTTTAAACGTGTTTTAGAAAGCCTGTTTTCGCCGAATTATTCTATCGAGAAAAGTTTTTTCAATCATGTTTCCAAAATTACATTTAACTTAATTGTATACTTAACTATTTATAACCAAAATATGAATTTGTTGCTGTTTGCCATAACCGCGTAAATTGATGCAACGCTACCCAAGTTCACGACATATAAACTCTTAAGGCAAGGTCATTATATAAATAAGCAGAAAGATCGGCAGGATTACGACGAGATTTCTGAGAATATTTAAGCTCTAGACAAGACAGTGATGCCTACAGGGACAGTAATATACCTACACGAATGATAAAGAGGCACGGAATGTTATATATTAATGCCATTAATGGAGACTGTGTCAAACAAAGCATAAACATTTAGGAAATGTTTTTGTTCGTGAAAAATGTGCCCAGATTTTAGAACGATAAGGAAAATACAAAAAGTATTTATTGTTTAGCATACCGGAGGTATTGCTAAACTTTCTTTTCAGCCTTTTTTGCTTGTTTATTTGCTTCTTTTGTGATTCAAAACGCCCCTTAGTCACGTTGAATAATTTGTTTGAAGACTGGTGCTTTTGCAATGTGATGAAATTTCGCCCTTCGGTCACCAATTTTTCCGTAATTTTATCGTCAAAAACCGCCTCTATTTAGAATAGGGACTGGAACATTTTTTACCAAACAATTTCAGAAGCGCTTAAATATAATTATTTTATGCTTAGTGATAAATATATTTTAATTACCGTACACAAACTAAGTACTTAAATTTATTTTTTTCCTGTTAAAAATATTTCAATGTGCAAAGAGGTTTAATATTTAAAGTTCCGAATCATTGCCAAACATCAGGCGTGTTGACGGTCAAACGCAAGCCCATTCCTAAATACCTAATTAAAAATATATTTTTTGATATGAGTCACAGAGAGATATCAGTCACAGTCAGAGTCAAGCAAGTTGGTGTACAAAATAAACTTACCTTTAAATATAAGGCAAATATGAGAAATAATATAGGTATAATATTGTAATTTTTAAACTTTCGCGATTTGAACACATGTTTTAAATGTTTATCGGGACTTATCACGTATTATTTAATATAGGTAAAAAATATGTACCTTTCGCTCGACGTTTCGACCATGTTACAATGGCCGTGGTCACGAGCTGAGACCACGATAAGTCCCGATAAACATTTAAAACAGGTATAATATTCTTAAGTTAATTTTCGAATGAAAAACCAACGCCCTTAGCGTGTCTAAAAGGCCTTTGTGCAATTACTTCTTAAAATTTCCTTTCAAAAAGTTTTGCTATGGTCTCATTCCTGCTTCTTGACGCTTGGCTGAACTTAGTGGTCTCTCCACCCGTATTATACCCGCAATACTACGACGTATTCTACCTTATTGTCAGGACATGAGAGTAGTTATTCGCGTGAAGACATCGCAGCTATTTGGCCTCCTGCTGATTGCGTCAAAGGTATAGACCTGCGTTCCAGAACCTTTAAACGAAGATCAATATTTGACGCATGAAGTCGAAATTTCACCTTCATAATCAACTCGCTACGCCCCCCGGTTTCACCCGGATAATCCCAAAGGTCCCGGTCGATCCTAAATCCATATATTTTTCTGGGATGAAAAGTATCCTATGCAAAGGTAATTTACATAGTCATTGATCCTATGTCACTCCACGGTCCTGCATCTGTATGAAAATCACGTCTATCTGATACTCTATTTTCGTGATTAAAGGAGAAGCAAATTAATAAACATACTTTAATAATTATAACTAGCGACCCGCCCGCCCGGCTTCGCACGGGTGTAATTTACGTGCGAAGCCGGGGCGGGTCGCTAGTTATACATATAAACCTTCCTCTTGAATCACTCTATCTGTTAAAAAAAAACCGCTTCAAAATCAGTTGCCTAGTTTTAAAGATTTAAGCATACATAGGGACGGACAGACAGCGACAGCGACTTTGTTTTATATACTATGTAGTGATATATATTACTAGTAGACCTGGTAGCCAGACGTTGGCACAGTATTTGCTAGTTAAAAAAACTGGATCTCCACAACAGCACCTCCTACCGTCTCCAAATATATCCAAGAAACATCTATGTGAACCCCGTAAGTACAAATAACATCGAAATCGGTTTACCCGTTTGGAAGCTACGATGCCACAGATAAGTAGGTACACAGGTACACACGTATAACACCCCTCTTTCTGCGACGGGGCTAAAAATAACTGAGCACACGCATTTTTTTTACATGGTTCAGACATTTTTGAGTGCTGACCTGCATCCATGAGTTTATAGCTTGTCTCAATCGTCTTCTATCTCAGAACAACTAAAGAATAGAAGTAGTGCTTATCTCTACATAGTATAAATTGAAGTCGCTTTCCGCGTCTGTCTGTCTGTATGTTTGTATAGCCGCTAACTCCTCCTTAACCACGCAACGGATTTTGATGCGGTTTTCACCATCAGTTAGATACATTTTCACGGAAAGTTTATACATATAACTAGCGACCCGCCCCGGCTTCGCACGTAAATTACACCCGTGCGAAGCCGGGCGGGCGGGCCGCTAGTTTAGCATAAACGAATAAAACATGTTACATTCTTTACTCGTATGCCATTATTGTTATTATTAGAACGAAACAGGTATATTTTTGACAAGACGGCAAATTGCAGGTTTATACGCTGTTTTAATGTACTAGGGGTCTGTAAAAGGCTCCAAAGGATACATACTATTTGACAGACGGCCTTGTCCGCTATGTAAACCACGTGACGGATTCTTTGCTCTTTATCATTCTGTGGCTAGAACTGTTAGGTAGGTTAGGGACGGAAGCCCATCAATATGAGACGTTCAGGCATCTCAAGGGTGTATTTTATTACTCGTACGATTCATTATGGCGTGCTTATATATTTGTATTATTTTCCTCGTATACTGTATATTATGCCCTCATGTGTCCTGAATTCATCTTTATAATTACCTTTGTCCATGATTTTCGTAGCTGGTGATTTCTGACACCTGTCAGATAAAGTAATTATTAGGAAGGAGATAGATAACAGGCTATGTATAACCTAATCAACAAAATACATTATGAACAATATGCTATGTCGAATAAGTTTATTTGTATTAGGTATAGAACTATACATACAGGGTTATGAGGGTTACGCAGGAAGGGGTACCATCATTATGAAAAACTTTTATCTCCCTTGTTAGTGTACCTAACTGCGGTCAAAGGCTAGATTTTGTTTTTTCTTTTAAAAATATGTCTTTTTTTTTGGGAAACCAGAGAACTCGACGTCGTCTAGTTAAGAGGGTATTGTAGAAAGCGTGCATGTATGTATGCTTGTATGCTTCCCACCATCGTACTTAGGTTTTTACGGCCCCCTTTAAAAAAAAATACAAAAAATCAACGATAACTAGGTTTTTGGCGTCTTGATTCTATCCAATAGAAAGATCTATAGAAAATTTAATTTCTGTAATAAATTAGTCTGTAATAGATCTGTATTTTTCATTCAAAAAAATGGCTTCAAATTATAAAAAAATCTAGACCTTATCAAATTATAAACACAACTTATCATCTCCAATTTACAAAAGTAGTTTTTCGTAAAACTCGCGGAGGGAAAGTTTGAGCGTGGATTTCGTTAAAATACTGATACAATTTTTTTAGGTAAATAATTTTAATGTTATGGTTTACTTGTTTCTTTTTTTTTTCAAGTGTAGGTTAGTACAATACCTTTGCAAAATATGATTCGTCAAGAAGTATCGTTGTTGGGGTTTTCATTTTCTAGAAATATACCTACTTGTTTCATAAAACAATTATGATCCTGAATACTCTTTGAATTGACTCCCACCTTTGGTAGGTATCAGATGTTTACATACCTATTTGTTTGTAGAGGAAAACATGACACTTTAACGTGCTTTCTTTTGAGATCAAAGGCAGCCTGTGTCATACGAAAGTGTGTTTTATTTGCTAGATCCAGGAGTTCAAAACGGAACTGTGATTTTATTTCTTTATGGCTAATGCCCGCTCCAGACTTGGTCCACGTATTATAGCGCGAATACGCTGCGTCTATATTGGGGGCACAGAATACAAGTCATATTGGTACAAGGTGGGTGTTCCAATCCCAACAATGAGATTCAGAAATTTTTCTTTTATCTGGCTGCGACTACACGGTGAGAAAATAAATTATCTTTAAAAAAATGACTTGAATAAACCGGCCAATTGCGAGTCGGGCTCGCGCACTGAGGGTTCCGTACCACCACAAAATTCAATAACGAAATTACCACATATAACTTGGCAATGAACAGAAACTTATCACCGACTTAAAATACTTTAGAGTGTGTACTATAATCATGTTAAGTTTGACGCTTGTAAGTACTTATTACCATTTTACGTTAGAGCTAATACAAAAATCCGTTAAAAAATACGTTTATTGTATGGGAACCCCCTTTCGTTTTTACTTTTTGACTTTTTTATTATTTCTTAGTTAATCCGCCGTAGCATTAAATATTCTGTGAAAAAAAAATACTGTTCCATAAATTTTGTCGCATATCAATTAACTGTTTTTAAGTTTTTGTTTGCGAATTTTCAAAAGTCTTAGAACAAAAGATGTTTGTTATGATGTACACAAACTACCCTGAGGTCGATTAGTTAACAGTATCCCATATACATTAAAAACACCAACGATAATGATAATGATAATTTTATTCATAATAATAATTACATGTCAAACATTTAAAAAATAAACCTTATACTAATCATATTATTAAAAATAATATTAATACAATGTCAGTAAATTTAATAATCATAATTAGGCATTCTTTATTTATTCTAGTTTTGGGATGAATTCCTCTACGCTATACGGCGCCATATCGGTCAGAAAAACCTTAAGTTTCTTCTTGAATAAATAAAGCGAACAACGTTGGCTCAGTCAAAACTGAGCGTATATGAGTGTGGACTGTGAAGTTTAAGCAGGGCCGGATTTAGAGGTCCAGAGGCCTCGGGGCAACAAAGGAGCGGAGGCCCCCTCGCCCCAAATTATTTTCCAAATAAAGTAAACAATTTTTTTATTGTGGGGGCCCCTCGTTTGTGGAGGCCCCGGGGCTTTCGCCCCGGTTGCCCTCCCCTAAATCCGGCCCTGAGTTTAAGCATTCGCGCGCAGTGGCCTCTTTGACGCGCGACAAAAAACCCACAAAATTAGAGAACAAACAGCGAAGTCGCGTAGACCAGCTCCATACTTCCCATTCGCGCCTCGTCATCTCGTCGCGGTTTTCGCGCGCGTTCCGTGGACCAAGTCTGAAACGGGCATAACATGGCATGACAATGGCAGGGGCGGGGTCGAAACCTGTGCCTGCCACGGAAAAACCTACCTAAAACCGTCGTCTGACGATGTCTTTCGCATCGTTCTCGTTACGTCTAATATGTATCATATATTTTATAGGGTTATACGGAACGGCCATACTAAGCTGAAAAGAGGTCATAATTATAAGCAACTTTTACTAAGGAGCCAAATTTGAAATAGCAATTAAAAAAAACCCTTTTTCATTGTAAAAATTCAGTCATTTAATTAAATGTATGGAACAGCTAATATGGATGTGCACTATGGACCTCTTTAGAGTTAGTACACCCTTTCCGCGTAAACCTCGATAATCATTGTAATTTTGGCTTTCTGTGCGCTTTGGTGATTACTGTAAGCACACTAAGCATAAGATGCAAAAAAGTTATATGATTATTTACGGGATATTTACCGTGGTAAGGTTGTGGAATGAGTTCCCGATATTTCGGCGCAGTTACATGCACCATGTTCACGGGAAGACTGAAGAATGCGGGTGGTTGGTCGAACAGTTAAAAAGTTAGGTGCAGACATAACGATCTACCCTCTTTCTTAGTCTACAAAAAAAAAAAAACTTAAAAAATACTTTGTTACTTAGAACGCATGGTTGGTAGGAAGATGATTTTTTAAATAATAAAAGTCATTTGCACGCTTGCCTATTGGCAGCAAACATTTGTGTCCATTAAAATATTATGCACATCACATCAGCAGCCATTAAAAATCCACTGCTGGACAAAGGCCTCCCTTTTTAAGAAGGGTGTTGCAATAATCCCCACGCTTGGCAGGCGGCTTGAGGATCGAAATATTATGCAAAAAGGTATAATTACGATTAAAAAAAAAAAATTACAAACAAAAACTTACAAATCTACCAATTTTTGTGATTAAACTCAATATTTTTTTAGGTATTTCCAAGTAATGTTCTATGAATCGCTCGTAGTACAGGCCATAGCAATATGTTTTTTTTTCGAACTTCGGTTGCTAAGAAGAAATGAAGTTGATTTAGGTCAGATGCTTTCGCACCCGACACGCCACCTTATCATATTTCCCTTGTATGTCTCTGAGCAGAACACGCATATTGCTGTAACCATCATATTGGTTTATACAGGGTTACAAGAAAAGGGTATACTAAGACAACTTACTAACTCGAAATGTAACGTACAATGTGTCTTATATAAACAAAAAAAAAAAAAAAAAAAAAACGAGTGGAGGTCCTTATACACATAATTATGAACAACTTTTCCTATGGGACCAACCCTCAAATCGCGAAAAAATATATGCTGTTTTATAGAAAACGGTGATTGACACTCGACAAAATGTATGAAACAGGTAATATTTCGCAATTTCAGGTTTGGTACCATAGTAAAAGTTGCTCATAATGATGAATATAATACCAAACCCCTTTCGGCTTAGCATATCCTTTCTTTATAACCCTGAATATCTTAGCAGCACAGTCAAATTGTGAGATGCCCGGAAACCAGCAGCCCAGGACCAAACCCTTACGGCCTCCTACGCTACGCCACTGTTAGGTGTTAACATTAATCAATGTAGGTATTCCATAATATGTCGTTTATGGCTTAGGGGACTGCTTCTGTGCCGTAAATGCCGTAATCATGAGAGCTTTAGTATGGCTAATAGCCAATTTTGGCGGTAAATGGCAGTTCACATATCCACCTACTTAATAATTTAGACTTAAAAATATTCACACATAAAATAATATACCCAAGAATGAATGGTTTGCAAAACTGGCTGTTTTTATGGTTATATTGTAAGCTCCTTATATATATTTTTTTTTTACATCGGACTAGGCTAACGTTTGACCGCGATCTCGCCTGATGGAAAGCGATGATGCGGTCGAAGATGGAGCACGTTTGCCCAGTAGTAACCTATTAACCCTAGACTTGAACACTCCAAGATTGTAATGCTGCGGAAACACAGACAGGGGCAAGGCGTTCCATTGTTTTGCTGTTCTAATTAAAAAAGAGGAGTCAAAACGCTTGGTGCGAATAAATGGCATTTCGACATTTCGGCATTTCTTATTATATTAATATCTTTATAAAAAAAAGTATTGATATTTTTTTAAGTTCTATATTAAACAAATCATATTCACAGTCAGATTCAATTAAAGTACTTAAGCCACGGTCAAGTCCTAGTCGTGCCCTAGTAAAGTGGCGGATACTTCTGTGGATTGTTTGGAAACATCATGAAAATATGTGTTTCACCTCATTATATCACTTGCCTACACTCGCAAACGTTTAAGAAAAGTAAAAAAAAAATACCAACACATTAACACTCCGTTTAACACAATACAATGAGGCGGGAGTTTTGGCGCCAACGTGGAAAACGCATATCGGCTCGTTGAATTATTTTCCTAAGCTTGTGTATTTTCGAGTGTTAATGTGTAATAATGGTGGATTATTATTTATTACGTGCTCGTGAACGTGCTCGAGTGGACAAGTGATATAACGAAGTGAAACATGTTTTTTTCATGTTGTTTCCAAAACTCCATAGAAGCCTTTTGTAAAGCCTCTACCACTTTTGCGGCATGGATTTGACTTGATCGTGACTTACTTTGCTTGACTCTGACTGTGTCATGACTTGTTTGACGTTATAAGACTATGTAAACAATATGTTAATACTACGACTGAAGGACTCTGTATCCATGGTCATGAAAATAAAAAACAAAAAAAATACAATGAGGCGACTTTTTTTTTCACGTTGGCGCCAAAACTCCTATATAAAACTGCATAAATTATTACCTAAATACTTTTTTTTTTATCTATTGCCTTCTTTCAAATTTTTTTTACTGTTTTGTTGACCCTAATTGTACAACGGTACCACCACGACCAGGGTTTTACCACGGTAAATATCCCGTAAATAATCATATAACTTTAGTGAACAGCCGTGATAGTTTAAAACAGCGTTCTAATTATAGTACGTACCGAAAAAAGTCTGCCAAAAACTGAAGGGGGCGAGGTAAACCCGTATTGCACACACTGACATATTCTTACTAGTTACTTACAAACGCACACTCCAATAATGAGCGGCACACAACTGCGAACGAGATGATCAAAATCTCATCAAATGCGGACGACCAAGGGGTGTAAGTGCTAAAAAGGAAACTATAGCTATACCATTTCCACTCGCCACGGTTTCACACGGGTGTAATTTACGTGCGAAGCCGGAGCAGGTCGCTAGTTAATACGGGGTGTAAGGGGAACACGCTCAAAGCCAAAAGAAGGTAATTGTACTCATCATTATGAACAATTTTTAGTATGGGACCAACCCTGAAATCGCGAAATAAATATCAACTGTTCTATAGAAAACGGTCATTGACATTCGACAAAATGTATGGAACAGCTGATTTTTTTTTCGCGATTTCAAGGTTGGTCCCATACTAAAAGTGGTTTATAATGATGAGTACAATTACCTTCTTTTGGCTTCGATAGTGTTCCCCTTACACCCTGTATACTAAGTGGTAGATATAGAGATTATTCTGAGCTTTAAAAAAAAATTGTATACATTTAAAGTTGTATGATAACTAGACCGTGTTTTGATTATACAAATATACAAGGTACCGCGTTATCCCTAATGGTATAAGAAGCAAAGTATCATATTTCACAGAACTGAATAACCCGTTCTATTGTGATAAAGTTTTCTCACTCTTTTATTCGGTAAACAGTAAGATAAATCGAGAAAGTTCTGCAAGAAATGTGATAATAATGTCTGTTTTTGTTGTATTTTTGTCACTATCGACGATATAAATGGCCGGTATAATATTGTAACTAGCTACCCGCCCGGCTTTGCACGGGTGTAATTTACATGCGAAGCCGGGGCGGGTCATATATAAACCTTCCGTGAAAAATTATCTAGCCGATGGTGCAAACCGCATCAAAATCCGTTGCGTGGTTTAGGAGACGCGGAAAGCGACTTTATTTTATACCATGTATAGATAAACAGACATACGGACGGACAGAACGAACTTGTTCCCTTATAGGAGTAAGGAACCCTAAAACACTTCTCTACATAGTATAAATGTCTGTCTGTATGGCCGCTAACTCCTCCTAAACCACGCAACGGATTTTGATGCGGTTTTCACCATCAGTTAGATACATTTTCAAGGAAGGTTTATATATATATATATATAACTAGCAACTCGCCCCGGCTTCGCACGTAAATTACACCCGTGCGAAGCCGAGCGGGCGGGTCGCTAGTAAGCTATAAAGTAAAAATTCAATAGGTACTTACATTACTTTATACTATTTGCAATGTTACTTATTTGCGGTAAACAGTTTAAAAAACGTGAAAAATTGCAAAAAAACAAACAAGCTTTAAAAGTTTTCACAATAAATAATTATTCCAAAGATAATGCCCATTCGGTTTGTAAAAGGATCGCGGTCATTTTTTATCTTCAAAAATGTTGAAAAACCGTGGCTGGTGAGCCAGATAATTTCGTTCACAATGTTGTGAATACGAGAGATTAATGCGGCGACGCAGAGATAAATTAACTCAATTCTGCACAGCTGTTACGGTTCAGCTTTTGTCCGAATAAAACATATTATTGGATTGGATATAAAAGTCAATGGCACCAATCAGAATCCCTGTGCAACGCCAAATGAAGAGTTTTCTATGAATGTATGCTTCGACCAGAATAAAATGAATGGACGGCTCCAGAAGAAGCGCATTTTTGAAGATTACAACATGAGCGCCGGCTCTCACTTCGTTTCAGTTGGTCTCAACCGTAGGAAGTGCGACACATGAATTTTGCTACATGATAACGAAACATCTGACAATATTATGCATTCGTATGTCAATGCTTTCCCGAAATGTAAAAGCACAACAAAAAACCGCTTTCTATGTTTTGTAACAAATGTACTGTACATGGTTATAATTAGGCGTTGAAGTATATGTCCGAAGGTTTTGACTTGTTTTTACTGAGAAAGTTCAATGGTTATGGCCCGTCCATTCATTTTATTTTTGTCAAAGTATATTATGTACTATGTATCTATCTATTAGGTCCTTACAAAATTTGAAATATGGCGTTATATATGGAAAAAACAAAACGGAAATAAAACTATTAAATTATATATCTAATCAATCAAAGTTTGTACCATTGCTATCTATGCACTTGTGCCATACTTTGTCCAATGATTCCTTTTCTAAAGAGATTAAGGGAGTAAGAATCAATAAAATCTTTGAAGGCGGTTTGGACTGCCTCATCGGAATTGGATCTTTTTCCTTGCAGAAAGTTAATCAAATTCCGGAGAAGGTAGTAATCTGTTGGAGCTTGGCCCGGGGAGTATGGTGAATGTCGGATACATTCCAATCGCAACGCCTCTTTTTAAACGCCAGATATTTGAGAACAAATTTGCCAATTCCAGAAAACGGCAATTTCATACTAGGGAACTATATCTATGCTATTTTAATAGGGCAAGTGTCTTTATTAACTAAACAAAATACAAGCTGACAATAACACTACAAAAACAGACTTCCCATAGACCGTTGAAGGTCTAAAGACAATCCAAATGCTCAAGCCCACTGTCAGTTAGCAGCGTAACCAGCATGCTGGCGGCATTACCACGGAGAATGACAATGCTTATTCGTTGAGCCAGAAACGTCAGAATTTTGGTCACGCGTCGCATTAACCAGGCGCTATGAAAGATTTTTTGAAAATGTGGTGAGCTAAGTCCCAATGTCTCGACCCCAAACGCTTCAAATATGTAACCACTGCCAAATATCTATGCTTGTTTGTTACCACGTATATTCGAGCAACTACCCCGGGGGGTTAGTTTCTCGATGTCACGTATGCACACGTATAGAGATCACCCCGAGGAACACCTACTCGCGCCTCGGAGACGCGCGCGTGCGAGACGCGAAGGCAGTTCACGGCAGTTCACGGCACGTGCACCGGCTGCATACGGTGTCGCATCGACTCGCCAAGTCAGACAGATTGGTGCATCGGCTACGACAGGGGCTCGATTTTTGAATCGCTCGTATGATTTCGCACGAAAATATCATGCGAAATGACTGACTTTCGAACGAAATCCCAACAAACGTCGCATTTTTGAAATAATCATATCACTCGCTAACGAAACGTGTTTGAACCATTCGAAATTGCTTTCTATCAATAAAAAGTCAAAAAGAGCCGGATGGAAGCGGACTGCAACCAGGGTTTTCCTGCGGTCTCTTTTAGGTCCTTCGTCCATCTTGTGGGGTGAACGTCCCTTTAGGGTATATATAACGTCTTTGGGTGAACGTGACACGCTGCGCTTACCGGTCCGTGGCCTCCATTCGAGAACCTTTCGGTCCCATTCGCCATCTGTTCTGCGTGCTACCGGCCCTTATGATGATCGATGAGGGAGAGTGGATGTCCTATGGTTGAAATGATGACGATGAATAAAAAATCTTTCATTTCGCATGATATTAAAATAATTATTTATTATGTTATATTTTTATTAATTCTTAAAATTGTTTTTTTTCTTTTTCCATAAATAAAAATTTGTCTATTGTCTATTTTTTTAATATTTTTGTGAAAAATATCATCCGAGCGATTCAAAAATCGAGCACCTGGGATGTGTACATCACAACCGCCTGTCACATGAACTTAGAAATGCATCTTCTAGGGGATTATTCAGACTAAATTAAAGGGTGGCTTATAGAACAGGCATTTTACAAGTAAATAAATAAATAAAAATATTCGGGTTATTTTTGCACACACGGTCTTCTGACCCCAAACTAAGCAAAGCTTGTACTATGACTGCCAGAGACTGATATACTATACAATACACAGGGCTACTGGGAATCAGTGATCAGCAGGCTTCAATACGTCAAAACAAAATTTTGTTCTACGACTTTTTGAAATTCCAGAAAAGAAATCCGCTGCTCCATGCAAAAAAATCATACATCCGACTAAATGTATGAAAAGAGATTTTTTTCGCGAACTCGTAGAATAAAAGTTTTTTTGACATATTGTAGCCGCCCTTAAGAGGGTCTTGTAACCCTGTATATTTTTAAATACATACTTAAAAAGATACTTACAGTCTAACACCCAAATATAGAACAAATAAAAATGTTCTTCATAACAATGTTTGCCCTAGGTGGGAATCGAACCCGCGCCCCATGCGCAGAAGGCAGGTTCACTACCAACTGGGCCACCAAGGCAGTCAACCGACTCTGACTAGTGCCTTGTACTCTGACTATTGTCTATTGTATTGTGTAGCTTAAACGGTAAACGTTTCAACCAATTTTGATAAATGAGAGGTCGTTAAACGTGTAAGGTTCAGGGATGGTCACTGGATGTGATACACAAATAGGTACAAATGGCAACATGAAAAGTGGAGTTTTTTTTTCATGTGACATAATCATTGAATAGGCTGCGAAATAAATTTTGCTGTGAATAGTTCTTTTATAATGGAAATGAGGTATGGTACACCATTTTGTGTGGTGTACCGTTTACCCTAGGTCCGCCAAAAATACCGATTTCGGTTTAACTTTTAAAGAAAAATATATGTTTTGTAATAGTCTTGCGTTTGACCGACAACTCGCCTGATGCTAGTGATGATGCGGTCTACGATGGAGAACGCTTGCCTATAAGAGACCATTTCACTCGTAATTTGATGACACCCCTGCAGATTTTAACTATCGGGAAACATCCGTTCAAGCAATGCTTTCCATAGGATAGCAGTTCTCACAATAAAAGTGTAACGAAAGCGCTTCGTATTGAAAATATCAACCATAAAGCGATATTCATTTTTCGTGCCCGCTCTTGCAGTCCGATAGAAAAATGGGTAGAAAGGAATTAGATTGTGGAGATCCGATGCACATTCTCCGAAATGTATCCGATAAAAACTTGTTACCTATTCACACGAAAACATGATAAACCTAGAATATGCATGTATCAGTAAAGATGCCACGTTCTTTCGGGAGATCAAGATACAAATACATTTCGTTCGGGATGAATTAATTTTTTCTATGAATCAGCTGTTTTTTGCGTTTAAGGGAAAATAGTAAAAAAAAATATATCGTAATGAAGTACAATTACCCCTTCTCGGCTTAGTTCCAATTTTTCCTTTTAACCCTGTATTGTCACAAACACATCTTTTTTGTTTTTGTAACATGATTTCAAAATTATTTCTACCTCGCGTTTGTATTTTATAGGTAAAAGGAAAGTAAACCTTTGAAAAATTACGCCGTCGGTGTTCTCTTTGAATCCGCTTTTTTTCTGTGGCTTTTCCACTCCAATGTACAGTTGCTTGGTTACAAAATAATTAAGTTTGTATAAAATTCCAGGAAAATTTGGAATAGTAAATTCTTATTATACAACATGCCATCGAAATAAGGAAAAACCTGAAAATAGTTTGTTTAGAATCGGGAGTACTAAGTACAGTCGATATAACTATTAATTGGTGTTTTTTCCCCATGTTCAGTTTTCATAATGCTCTATCGAAATTTCGCACAAATACCTACCTACTAAGCAATGTCATTTCAAGCCAATGGAGCGGTGCCAACTAATTTATGTATTCTGTGGCGATGCGTAAACAACTAAACAATTATAATTATTTTACATTTCGTGTAGATATTTCAAAGGATAGCAGGGGAGATCGATTTTTTTCAATCTCTTTCATCAAAATAAAACCTATCAAATAAAAATTACTTTAAAACGTTTCCAGTCGTTTTTATTTCAATACTAGCGGTCCGCCCCACCTTCGCACGGGTATAGATTATAGCCTATGTCACCCGGGGATAGTGTAGCTTCCCTACAATGAAAGATTTTTCAAATCGGTTCAGTAGTTTCGGAGCCTATTCAATGCAAACAAACAAACAAACAATCAAATATTTCCTCTTTATAATATTAGTATAGAAAACGTTTTTTCTTTTCTTTTAAAATGTTGAAAATGTGCTAAAGAGAATGCTCTGGTCGGTAAGCGTGGCCTTAAATTAGTCCAGTAGCAAAAAACTAAATATTAAGAGATGACACAGAGATTGCCCGATGGTAATTAAGCAATCACCGTCGCCTGTGGACCATCAGGGTTATCACAGATACGTTGCGGACCTTATTAGAAAAGCAAAAAAGTCTCGTAAAACCACCGTACGTGTACGTGTACGCACCGTATGTGTTTCAGGCGGTGGTGGGTAGTGCGATGATAAAACCACGTTGCTGGCATAAGATCTAACAATTCTTCAGAACCCTCACCGTTGTAAATGCGATAAAAGATACAAAGAGCTTTTTTCTACATTAGAATTTTGGCGTCGCACGTGATCGTCGCTGTTAAAATTTGCAAGTTGAAGTGGCAATGGGCAGGCCACATCGCTCGAAGAACCGATGACCGATGGGGAAGAAAGGTTCTTGAGTGGAGACCACGAACCGGAAGACGCGGCGTGGGTAGGCCTCCCACTAGATGGACCGACGACATAGTGAGAGTCGCTGGCATCCAGTGGATGCAAAAGGCAGGCTGTCGTTCAGTGTGGAGGTTAAAGGGGGAGGCCTATGTTCAGCAGTGGACGTCTTCTGGCTAATGATGATGATGATGATGACGTGATCGTATTATGCCATGAACATAAAAAGCGCTCAAAATAATAAGTTATGCTTGTTAATAGATTGATACCTAAACAAACACCAATTTACGATATTATTCTGTATTAATAAATAATTATTTACGCATTTGAAGCGTCTTTTAAACCTGCAGGAATGCATGAATGATGAAATTTTTTTCATTTTTATCTGTGGCTAATATGTATAAACCATGGACTATCTTTGGTATCAGCTGGTCCTCGATAAGTCGATGATTTGTAATAAGGTCAAGTTTGAATCCCTTAGTACCGTAACAAACTCGGACTTTTTTGTCCTGGTTTAAACCTGGACTAATGGACTTTTTTGTAATAAGGCGGTATGAGTTTGGTGAGTGTGGGATCGTCGACATTGTAACAGCTGTATACGCTGTAATGCATCAAGAGGCTCAAGTTGATATTTGGGTGCTCCGTTCCAAAGATGGGAGCAGTACTCCCTGATTATTAATATAAAAAAAGAACTTCACAAAATTACTAAAATTCATAATTTCGGTGCTGCTTGATGATGAGCAGATGCTCCAGGTGGATCACCAACAATTCAGATAGCTCTACGCTGTAATGCATCAAGTGGCTCAAGCTGATACTTGGGTGCTCCGTTCTAAAGATGAGAGCAGTACTCCAGGTGAGGTCTGACTTGCACTTTGTAAAGCAAAAGTCTTTGTCTCGACGTGAAGTACACCGCTTCGCCTTGTTGAGCACACCAAGTTTGTTAGAGGCAAGCTTGGCTTTATACTCGCATTGTGTTGTGATAGCGGAACTGTATATTTGCAGAAATGTCGACTCCCAGGATTCCAATGCTCTCTGAAATTGAAAGCGAGGAGCTACAACAAACGGGGATTTTTAGCGGTTCTTAAGCGGCGAACTTGCGCCTTCGTTGGGTTAAATAACTATTTATGTTTGCTCTCAAAAATTATTCGACCATGGAACAACAATGTTGGCGAACGACTGACTTCTTGCGCAGTATACAGTCATGCAGTTAAGCACCATTGAGTTGACCACTAAGTTTGTACCAAAAGTTATTCGTACCGTCCTGACCATATTATAGGTATGCCAATGTCCGGTAGTTTCGCAATTTTTTTCCAAGCAACCAAACGCACGCATGCGTACACTTTGTTTGAAACGCGTACGTTCCAAACAAAATGGAGAGAAGGTGATGGTAGGTCAATCATGCGAACAAAAAAAAATTACAAAAAAAAACTTAAAAAGAAAAAAAAAAGTAAAGCATAATAAGACGAGAGACAGGGGAGAGTGGAATAAACAAAGGGAGGCCTATACCCAGCAGTGGGTCACTCAAGGCTGATGATGATGATGATAATAAGTAAAGAAAAAAAAACAGAAAAGAAAAGTTAATACCATCTCTACCTTAATCCAGCGCTGGCTACGGCGGTCTTACAGTGAAAAAGGCTTCACAGAACAATTTTTTAAGATAATGTATTCATTTTAAAGCAGTAAAAAAAAAATTTTGTAATTTTGATCATATTTCTGAGTGGACCATTGGATCCAAAACACGATTCCGATAAATTTTCTCGATAGAAAAAAATCATGAAATAACCTCTAACCTTGAAATTTACCTAAACGCATACAATTTTATCTCGACTATTTATGAACAAATCTTTACAAAATTTACAAGAATGATGTGAAATATTGTTACAAATAGCATCATAGTTTTTATTTATCGGTTAAAATTCAATTTTTCTAACTATTAATTAATTTAATCATAAACTGGCTCGAACGTGTCGAACGAAACGTCGTGCCGCCGCGGCGTCTTTTCACTTCTCTTTTATTTTTACGCGATGTGACAGAGACCGCTGAGGCGCGCTGCTAGACGGACGTGTGTCGCTTTGTTCCGCTAACCTCTCCAAAATATAATCTCAACTTTATGACACAAAAACACCTTGACGGAAGTTGTAAAGTAAGTACCTACCTTATCCGCTATGTTTTCTTGGATTATAAGTACTAAAAAGGCAGGCGAATGAAAATTACATTTTGTAACGATTTGTTTGTATATATTATTTTATAAAGCATAATTTCACCACAATTTTCATAGTCCAGTTGGCCGAACGGTTCGACGTATTGGATAAGTTCTCTGCGACTGTGAGTAAGGTTCAGGGTTCAAATCTCATATTTACCAATTTTCTTTTTGTATTTTTTTTTATGTTTTTAAAATAATACGTCATGTGCGTGCGTGCATGCGTGTGTGTGTGTGTGTGTGTGTGTGTGTGTTTGTGTTTGTATGCTTGTGTGTAATGTTCTTTACATGAAAACGGTAGGAGCGATTTTGATGGGACTTCCACTGTCAGATGGCTGATGTTATGAGGAGAAAAAAAATTGGCAACTTTTCATCATCATCATCATCATCATATTTTCATTACTTCGCAGGTGAACCTGCAGAGCACAGTTAGTCTACTTTTTTTTATGTGCCACAGGTGGCAAACAAGCAGACGGGCTACCTGATGCTACCTTACATTTTGTGACGATTTGTTTGTACATTTATATTATTTTATATATTAGAAGCATAATTTCACCACTAGCATCATATTTCAATTGGACGAGTGGTTGACGCAATGGATAAGTTCCTGCGACTGTGAGTAGGCTTCGGGTTCAATTCTCACATTTTCCATTTTCTTTTTGTTATTTTTCTAATGTTTTTGAAATAATTCGTCGTGTGCGTATGTGTGTGTCTGTAACGTTCTTTATAGACTCGAAAACTGCAGGACCGATTTTGATGGTATTTTCACTATCAGATAGCTGATGTTATGACGAGAAAAAAATTTGCAACTTTTCATCATCATCATCACAATTTTTTTCATTACTACGCAGGTGAATGCGCGGCGTGCAGTTAGTCTACTATAATGGTTAGGAAGTTCTAAACAACTTGGGATGGACAGAGACAGACGGATGGATGAACGAACTTATATGGGTTCCTTGTAGTTCAACGGAACCCTAAAAAGGTGTTACAGTCTTCTTTGAGTATATCTTTCTTCTATTCTTTCTTCTATATACATATAAAAAGCGATGTATGTATGTATGTATGTATGTTCCCTATGAAGGCTGATGATGATGATGATATTCCGTATGGACTCAAAAATGGCCAAACCGATTTTGACGGGATTTTCACTGTCAGATAACACATGTAATAAGGAGAGCAAAAATGCTATTTTTAATCATCATCATCATCATTACTATTTTGCATCACTACGTGGGTGAAACCGCGGGGCGCAGCTAGTCTACTATAAAGGTTAACATTTCTAAACAACTTGGAATGGACTGACAGACAGACAGATGGACAGAATGAACATAAGTATATGGGTTCTTTGTAATTCTACGGAACCCTAAAAAAAGTGTTACAGTCTTTTTTGAACATAATAATTATCTATCTTCTCTACGCATATAATAGGCGATGTGTGTATGTATGTATATGTATGTATGTTTCCTACGAAGGCTGATGATGATGATGATATTCCATATAGACTCCAAAATGGCTGAACTGATTTTGACGGGATTTTCACTCTCAGATAGCTGATGTTATAAGGAGAGAAAAAAAAAACAACTTTTCATCATCATCATCATCACTTTTTTTCATTACTACATGGGTGAAACCGCAGAGCGCAGCTAGCTAAGTTAGAAAGTTCGAAACAATTTTGGATGGATAGACAGACAGACAAACAGACGGATGGGCAGAACGAATTTATATGGGTTCCTTGTAATTCTACGGAACCCTAAAAAGGTGTTACAGTCTTCTTTGAGTATATCTCTCTTCTATACATATTAAAAGCGATTTATGTATGTATGTATGTATGTTCCCTATGAAGGCTGATGATGATGATGATATTCCGTAAAGACTCCAAAATGGCTGAACTGATTTTGACGGGATTTTCACTCTCAGATAGCTGATGTTATAACGAGAGGAAATAATGCTGCTTTTCATCATCATCTTCATCATCATCATAAATTTTCATCACTACGCGGGTGAAACCGCGGGGCGCAGCTAGTCTACTATAAAGGTTAACATTTCTAAACAACTTGGAATGGACAGACAGACAGACAGATGGACAGAATGAACATAAGTATATGGGTTCTTTGTAATTCTACGGAACCCTAAATAAAGTGTTACAGTCTTCTTTGAACATAATAATTATCTATCTTCTCTACACATATAAAAGGCGATGTGTATATATGTATATGTATGTATGTTTCCTATGAAAGCTGATGATGATGATGATGATATTCCGTATAGAGTCCAAAATGGCTGAACTGATTTTGACGGGATTTTCACTCTCAGATAGCTGATGTTATAAGGAGAGAAAAAATTCTACGTTTCATCATCATCATCACCTTTTTTTCATCACTTCATGAGTGAAACCGCAGGGCACAGCTAGCTTAGTTAGAAAGTTCGAAACAACTTAGGACGGATAGACAGACAGACAGACGGATGGGCAGAACGAACGTATATGGGTTCCTTGTAATTCTACGGAACCCTAAAAAGGTGTTACAGTCTTCTTTGAATAATATATATTTCTTCTATACACATATATAAGGCGATATGTGTATGCATGTATATGTATGTATGTTTCCTATGAAGGCTGATGATGATGATATTCCATATAAAATCCAAAATAGCTGAACTGATTTTGACGGGATTTTCACTCTCAGATAGCTGATGTTATAAGGAGAGAAAAAATAATCAGCATTTCATCATCATCATCATCATCATCACTTTTTTTCATCACTACATAGGTGAAACCGCAGGGCACAGCTAGCTAAGTTAGAAAGTTCGAAACAATTTTGGACGGATAGACAGACAGACAGACAAACAGACGGATGGACGAACGAACTTATATAGGTTCCTTGTAATTCGACGGAACCCTAAAAAGGTGTTACAGTCTTCTTTGAGTATATCTTTCATCTATATACATATAAAAAGCGATGTATGTATGTATGTATGTGTGTTCCCTTTGAAGGCTGATGATGATGATATTTCGTATAGACTCCAAAATGGCCGAATCGATTTTGACGGGATTTTCACTTTCAGATAGCTGATGTTATAAGGAGAGAAAAAAAAATACTTTTCATCATCATCATCATCACCATTTTTCATCGCTACACGGTGAAACCGTGGGGCGCAGCTAGTCTACTATAAAGGTTAGAAAGTTCTTAACAACTTGGGATGGATAGACAGACAGACGGATGGGCAGAACGAACTTATATGGGTTCCTTGTAGTTCTACGGAACCCTAAAAAGGTGTTACAGTCTTCTTTGAGTATATCTTTCTTCTATATACATACAAAAGCGATGTATGTATGTATGTATGTGTCCCCTATGAAGGCTGATGATGATGATATTTCGTATAGACTAAAATGGCTGAATTGATTTTGACGGGATTTTCACTGTCAGATAGCTGATGTTATAAGGAGAGAAAAAAAATTGAACTTTTCATCATCATCATCACCATTTTTAATCAGTACACGGTGAAACCGCGGGGCGCAGCTAGTCTACTATAAAGGTTAGAAAGTTCTAAACAACTTGGGCTGGACAGACAGACAGAGGGGTGGACAGAACGAACTTATATGGGTTCCTTGTAGTTCTACGGAACCCTTAAAAGGTGTTACAGTCTTCTTTGAGTATATCTTTCTTCTATATACGTAAAAAGCGATGTATGTATGTTCCCTATGAAGGCTGATGATGATGATATTCCGTATAAACTCAAAATTGGCCAAACCGATTTTGACGGGATTTTCACTGGCAGATAGCTGATGTTATAAGGAGAGCAAAATGAAACTTTTCATCATCATCATGATTTTTCATCACTACGCGGGTGAAACCGTGGGGCGCAGCTAGTCTACTATAAAAGTTAGAAAGTTCTAAACAACTTGGGATGGACAGACAGACAGACGGGTGGACAGAACGAACTTATATGGGTTCCTTGTAGTTCTACGGAACCCTAAAAAGGTGTTACAGTCTTCTTTGAGTATATCTTTCTTCGATATACGCTAAAAGCGATGTTTGTATGTATGTTCCCTAGGAAGGCTGATGATGATGATGATGATATTCCGTATAGACTCCAAAATGTCTGAACTGATTGTGACAGGGTTTTCACTCTCAGATAGCTGATGTTATAAGAAGAGAAAAAATGGAACTTTTCATCATCATCATCATCATCATCACCATTTTCCATCAGTACACGGTGAAACCGCGGGGCGCAGCTAGTCTACTATAAAGGTTAGAAAGTTCTAAACAACTTAGGATGGACAGACAGACAGACAGACGGATGGGCAGAACGAACTTATATGGGTTCCTTGTAATTCTACGGAACCCTAAAAAGGTATTACAGTATTTTTGGAGTTTATATTTCTTCTATATACATATAAAAAGCGATGTATGTTTGTATGTTTCCTATGAAGGCTGATGATGATGATATTCCGTATAGACTCCATAATGGCTGAACTGATTTTGACGGGATTTTCACTCTCAGGTAGCTGATGTTATAACAAGAGGAAAAAATGCTGCTTTTCATCTTCATTGTCATCATCATCACCAATTTTCATCACTACGCGGGTGAAACCACGGGGCGCAGCTAGTCTACTATAAAAGTTAAAAAGTTCTAAACAACTTAGAATGGACATACAGACAGACAGACGGATGGACAGAACGAACACAAGTAGTACGGGTTCTTTGTAGTTCTACGGAACCCTAAAAAGGTGTTACAGTCTTCTTTGAACATAATAATTATCTATCTTCTCTACACATGTAAAAGGCGATGTGTGTATGTATGTATATGTATGTATGTTTCCTATGAAGGCTGATGATGATGATGTTCCATATAGACTCCAAAATGGCTGAACCGATTTTGACGGGATTTTCCCTGTCAGATAGCTTATGTTGAAAGAGAAAAAAAAAAACTGTTTTCATCATCATGATCATCAATTTTCATCACTACGCAGGTAAAACCGCGGGGCGCAGCTAGTCTTCAATAAAACTAAAAAAGTTCTAAATAACTTGGGACGGACAGACAGGCATACATCGTACGCTTAGTAATAGGGTCCCGTTTTATCCTTTGGGTACGGAACCCTAATATTCGAGATTGTAAACATTTTTGCATTTGATAAACTGATCGCAACCTAGGTCGATGTATGGAGACAACAGTTTTTAAATAACAAAGTTAAGTTTGTTTTGCGCTAAAACGTTTTTTTTTTTTCATCGGGAACGTACACACACCTAATAACGGCTGTATCTTTCACATGGCATTTTCCATGATAATAGTACACACTAAAAAAACAACAACTACAAATACAAATAATAAATAATGGCCAAGTTCTAGTCGGTGTCAACTTCTGTTCACCACCAGTTCTCGTACGATCACCGAAGTGAAGCAACGTCGGGTGCGGCTGGTACTTGGATGGGTGACCGCCTGGGCTTTATTCACTTTTTTTTACTTTAGTACCTAACAAGTTACGTTGTGGTACGGAACCCTCAGTGCGCGAGCCCGTCTCGCACTTGGCTGTTTTTTTTTTAAATGGAACTAACCATTTCTGGCCTTTGCATTTTTCCCTTTACTTGTGATAAGAGATTGTTTCTTGCTAAATTTCATGATTTTAGATCAATGGGAGTGCTTTTTTTATGTTTTGATGCCCATCAAAACATAAAAAGAGCACTCCTACGAGTCTCAAAATATGTGGCAGAAACGGCCGTATCCTTTGATTTAGTGTTATGATAAAAAATTGAGTCCAAAAATATCTACATACTACAGATTTGAACCGGGCATTCGTGGTTTACCAGCGCGGGGCCAGACCACTGCGCCAACGGAGCTATGCTGTGGACCGACGAAATTACATGTCTATAGCTGTCTATAAGTGAAGGACGTCGCGTTGCGGCGAGATTCACGCGTTGCGCCCCGCTGTAGGTGGGACTAGTCGGCCGCCACTTCCTCTGCTTCACCCCCTCAAAAACATAAAAGTCAGCTAGTCACGGCGCCTTAAGACAATTTGAAACTTTTGGATTGAGTGTGCTTATCTAAATTGCTTCAATATCTATCCTGCGTCACTAAATTCCAGTTCTGAATTTAAAATTTGAGATATTGGTTCAATTTAAATCAGCCTTAAGAGCCCAGACCCCGGCAAAACTATCTGTTCCGCACATTTTCAACATTTATAAGTAATCAGAATTAAAAATAAACCGACTAGGTATTATCTTAAAACATTATGGTGTAGATATTTTATAGCATGGAATATAGACATCGAAATAGAATCAATTCAATTTTTTCAAGCTTCTATTTAGTTTAATTTGATTTGATTCATTATAGGTTCTGCAAAGATTAATTAAAGTTATTTGGATAATGCCCTATCGATTTTTATTAAATTCCTTATAATCTTCAAAATGTTAATGTGCGAGCGAGATTGCTTTGGCAGAGAACGGCTTATTAATAGTAATAAGCTTGTTTATAATATAAATAGGAAATAAACGAAAATGTGTCCCATTTTTCCTACTTTTACTTTGTATAATTAAATTAAATAAATCACCTTCTTTGTACACAGACAAAAAAAAACTAAAAAATAAACCCGGATATTCTTAGAAATATTTTTAAAATACCACAGAAAGTCAATCATAAGGACTACGAACAGATTTTCCTTATCAATAACACAAGTATATTTGGAAATAAAATTATCATGAATGTCGCAAAAGGAAGTCGAAAGAGCGAAATTTGAAGCCATTTCTGTCAAAGTAAATTGGAGCCATAGAAATAGTCGAGGAGTAGAGAAAGTTACATAATAATTTATCTGGGACATACTTAGGTAATTGCAATGAACCAAGTGTCTCCACAAAAGATGTTATTGCCAAGGCACTAAATTAGTCTTGTAAAAAAGCGCTTTGATTCTACAACACTACTTATACATAATATTCGTAAAAGAAACAATTTTGAAGGTCTTCCGCAATGTAACGCCTGATTCAATCAACTAAAATAACAGCTGTTCGATACAAATTGATTAGTATGAATGACATTATAGTATGGGACATCATCGTCATCATCAGCAGCAGCCAGACGACGTCCACTGCTGAACATAGCAGTCCCCCTTTAATCTCCACACTGAACGACAGCCTGCCTTTTGTATCCACTGGATGCCAGTGACTCTCACAATGTCGTCGGTCCATCTAGTGGCAGGCCTACCTACGCTGCGTCTTCCGGTTCGTGGTCTCCACCCAAGAACCTTTCTTCCCCATCAATTATCGGTTCTTCGAGCGATGTGGCCTGCCCATTGCCACTTCAACTTGCAAACTATGGAACAGTTGATTTTATTTCGTGATTTCAGAGTTTGTCCTATAGTAAAATTAGTTTACAATGATAAGTCTGATGGCCGCCTATCAGCTTAGTACCGTTGCTCTGTGTAACCCTGTATAACGAAAGTAATTTTGGCTGTCTTTTAGTTGCTTTTTCACAGTTGAATGCCTAGACCGATTTTGATGAAATATAGCACGACTAGTGTACATCACGAAAACGGGCATAATACTTTCCTCCCCGGAAATGCGAGAAGGAAAATCGGGAATAACCGCCGGACGCAGTTAACTACACAAGTACCTAACAAATTTTCTGCTGGTGTTGTATTGTTTGTTTAAAATTCTATTATTGGGAATTATTTTTATAATAACATTGCAAATGGTAGTCATAAAGCAATTTTCGCGTTGATATTTGATAGGAGAAAAATAAAGCGAGTTTTCGTCTATCTCCTCCATACTAAATATAATGCTTACTTCATGTACCTATAGTATGAAAAATCTTTGGCTTACTTAAAATTATTTAAGATCACAATTTATTGCTTAACTCACAGAAAAAAAATATTACTTCTCTTTTCTATGGTTTACCTATTTAGCAATTAATAATGAATTTTGAATTTTCGCTCTTCGTCTCGTCGAAAATCTAATTGGTATTCCAAAGGTTCATTTTTCCCCCAATAAAACTGCGAAAAACTCGTTACTTCAGAGAAAAAGTGTCGTAAATAAGTAATGTAATTTAAACATGACGGACGGTATTTAGAACTTATTGAAAGGAGTTCCGTTAAAAAATCCTCTGAAAGATCACGCTGTGTGATCGCGTATTCTATGCTGAGAACAATCATCATCATAATCAGTCTTTCTAAGACCACTGCCACAGAAGACATATTAGTATAAGTACAGAATATACACTCCGCAAAATCATTTAAATAGTAGCGACTCTTGACTACACAATAAAGTGCGATTCAGGACGCGGGAGCGCTATTTACCTACAGCTATATTAACCTAGATGTTGCCTCTTTGTCTATCGCGTAACTCTTGTTGGGTTATCTCTGTCTATCTCGCGGCAAGTCCGACAAGTCGGGTACTTCATACAGCTTCATACATAAAGTGCGGAGTGGGCTCGCCACCTGCCTGTGCCTGGCCTGCTGAACATAGGCCGCTGTGCGTGCCAAAGCTCGCCACTCAACTTTGGCTTTGCGTTTCCACTGCCAGCTGCTTTGCGTATAATAATATCGTCACTCCAAAAAGTCTCCGGGCGTTCTACCTTAGGTTTGCCGATTCACCTCTCCCCTCTAGAACACGTCTACCCCAACGGTTATCGGTTCTGCGACAGATATGACCGACCCACTGCCATTTCGGCTTGCTAATATTTTTAACACTGCGCTAATATGCTGAGCTGTGTCGGCGACTTTGGTTCTCTGGCAAATAACTTCGTTCTGAATACAAACCCTCAGAGAAACACGGAGCATAGCTTAGCTCAGATCATTCGAACAAGGGACTTGGCGCGTGCGAACTGATCTAGTCTAAAAGAGTCTTGATGCGAGTTTCTACTTTGAGTCCAACTTTATTTTTTTGACAAAATGACGCGTTGTTCAGTTTTTGTTTGTAAAAATACCTACGGTGAAGTAAATTACATAAATTATAATATTCTACAGGGGTATAACACTGTTTTAAACTATCACGGTTGTTCACTAAAGTTAAATTATTATTAACGGGATCCACAACCTTACCACGGTAAATATCCCGTTAATAATAATTTAATTCTACAGGGGTATAAAGAAAAGGTACGCTAAGCCGAAAGAAAGTAATTGTTCTCATAATTATGAAGTACTTTTACTAAGCAATTAGCCCTGAAATCGCGAAAAAAGTCAGCCGTTCCATAGAAAAGTAATTGATACTCGACAAAATCAAACTGATCACCACCATAGAGAAATATTCACCACTGAATAACTGACCTTTTCGCGGTTCGGGGTTGCTCCCATGGTAATAAGCTGTTCATAATTATTAGTACAATGACCTCCTTTCGGCTTAGCATACCTTTTCCTTTTAATTCTATAGGTATATAGGCTGTAGGCTTTTTTTGGCTTGCGTCTACTAGCTACCTACTATAATTAGTTAGTTTCAGCTGTTTGTTTTCCGAATAGCGTAAAATAAAATAAAATATATTTAAAAAAAAGGCATATCATTTCACACAAGAGCACTAAAGTGTTATTGTTTTTTATTTGTCCTTCATCTTATAACGGTCATAGGATATAGATATAGGATAGATAGTTTAAAGGATACATTATATAGGTTATAGTATATCCTATATAACCTATCCTTTATCCTATGTATATTCTTGTATTCCTTGTTTTGATGATCTGAGGCTCCATAGCTCGCTGAGCGAACTTGAACTTGTGGACGCTCCGACCAAATAATAACAAGTTTGTCTCTGACCAGGTAGAGACGATCCTGTCTCTGGGTGAGCTGGTCTTGGAGCTGCAGGATGAGCGGAGGGAGGTGGTTGAGTTCCTCTTCCAGCAGCCAGCCCGCAGGAGGACGCATATAAACCGGTAAGAAATATAATATAAAACAACTAAATAAGGTCCGGCCACACAGAAAGGGTTCTGTATGCAGAGTTCTACGACAAAATAAATTGGCACAGAAGGCCGGTTTCATACAACGAGCGTTAGCAGGCGCACGCACACAAAGACGCGTACGTACAGCGATCTCGGATCAAGTTTGTCTAATGCCAGTTGCCCGCGCTTTGGCAATATACGTAATTATCGTTTCGTATGACAATTATCATAATTTACAATGATTTTTTCGTTATCATATTGCATGAAACTTCATTTAAGAATCAGGCTTTATTATACTTGAAAATATAATAATCGTACCTTATTTCGTACCTAATTGCCGTATAATCGATGACAGTACTTTTCGGCACCTAATTTATAGACTGTTATTTGGTTACCTCTTTCTATTAGGAATACATGTGAAATTAAACAATTTATTAGGTATGTGTTACTAACGTAATTATACATAGTAAATAGATTTTTATTGAAACTCCCAAATCAAAACTTTTTACATACCAACTTATTGTAACATAGGTATAGTTGTTTTGCCAGCCCTAGTGCTACAGTTGAACGTAGGTTATTATAATAAAGGTCAGCCGAAGCCGACCTTCTGTGCTTATTTATCTTGTGTTATAATACCCCTCTTTTTGCAATGGGGGCTAAATACACCCAAGTGAAGTTACTTTTGTTCTGTGACTTTTTCCTTGTAACTGTAGTGTTAGTTTTAACTGCAGCCTCTGGCGTCAAATTACCCATGTAATGGACCTTCTGTTAGAAAATGGAGTGCCGCGTTAATAAATTGTTAAGTCCGAGCTTAGGTCATTTGTCACGCGCAGACTGTGCGGTGCAATAAGGGGGTTTCATGTCGTATCGAGTCACGTGGCATCGCACGGGCGCAAGCCTAATCACAGCGCAGGAAATATGCAGACTAAAGACCTACACAAAGTAGTCTAAGTAAACTGAAACCCCACCTAACATGAACACAGATATAAAAGAATGCGACTTGTTGGACGATCCGAGTATGGAAAGATAATATTATAATCAGAGAGAAATTGATGACGAATCTGGTCACAAGTCTCAGACATGAGGAATACAATTTAAAGAAGAAGAGGAAGTACAAGAATCCAATTTTTTTATTATTGACATACATATTTTTATTTTATCACCTACATTTGTAAGTGATTTTTTTGTATGATGTGTTGTGTTTTCTTATTATTATTTATTGACTTGTTTATGTATTTTTATTATTTAAAATTTTGTATTTGACAGTGTTTGACATGTGACATACTATTATTCTCTTTTGATAATTAATATATTTTAATAGTTATTTGTATTAATTCTAATTCGGTATTTCTGTGTTATATTATTATTATTTCTACTAGAGATTAGACTTAAATACTCGATTATAGTACAATATAGGTACTCAATTCAATATTTAGAATTATATCTAATAATTTTAATCTTTTACCCATTTTGTAGTTATGCGTGACCTGTAACAACTTGATTATGATTATGATTACACGGAAGGGGTGCACTAAACCGGAAGCGTATTTACATTTTGTAAATACGCTTCCGGTTATCGAATCGAATATCCTGTGGAAAAGCCCCAATAGTGTGTACTCTGTAGTTTTTCTACTCCATGGTACTCTTCATTACCATAGATAGATAATGCTCTTTGCTAATTATATAATACAGTTTCATCGCTGGTGACGTATACGCCCCAACTCCTAACTCAATTAAACGTGAGCAAACTTTGGTAACGTGCATATTGTTTACCAAATTTGCGATGTTTAGAAGGGCCGATATCTAGTAGCAAACAGTTTACATAAAACGGTTACGCAACTGACAGACCACGGCATTAGGCAACGAACGTTAGGGCTGGCGTCCACCAAAGCTGTATGGAGTTAAACTGGATATAATTGCCGTATTTATCAAAGACAATCTGGCAAGTTGGAGCCGCTGAGCTTGCGCAGAGACTTTGATTCGCTCAGGTCGTTCTAGAGATATAATATAACGGGGAATGCTCTGATGATTATTTTGACCTTATCCCTCCATCCCGGTTTTACCACCGAACCGGACGCCATCGCCAGAAATGCCATCCGCACATTATAGATGCGTGGTAGACTCGCACTGTTCGATTTGATCGATTGTTTCTGCCACGTACCTGTAAGTTGTGGAATGGCTTACCACCTTCGGTTTTTCCTCCGAAGTATAATTTGGAGTGCTTCAAACGAAGGGTGAATAGATTCCTCAAAGGTAGGCAACGCACTGACAATGCCCCGGGTATTGTATGTGTCTATAGGCAGCGGTGACCACTTACCATCAGGTGGCCCGTAGCTGGTTTGCCAGTTATTCTATAAAAAAAAGACAATTAAGGCGATGTTTTCTCATTTTTAAGCAACGTTTGTAACTACAGGTGACCATAAGGCTTAATATTGTATTAAAGTCGCATTTAGTGGACTAAGACCATTGGGCTTACACATAGTCGTGCGTTTCGCTACTTAAATTTTTAAGGTTTTTCTCATATTTTTCGAAAAGTATAGCTGTGATGTAAAATATTTACGATTTTGTTTACGGTTTCCTACATAATTATGAAATCTGTATATGAAGAGAATATAATATACTAGCGGTCCGCCCCGTGCAGCTTCGCACGGGTATAGATTATAGCCTATGTCACCCGGGGATAGTGTAGCTTCCCAACAGTGAAAGAATTTTTCAAATCGGTTCAGTAGTTTCGGAGCCTATTCAATGCAAACAAACAATCAAATCTTTCCTCTTTATAATATTAGTAAAGATGAAGAGATGATTTTACTACAAAATGACAACTTTTTTTCCTTGTAGATGTTTGTGCGGTAAATTTGTATTTCCTATAATTAACTTTCAGAACGGTCCTGGAGCACACGTTTTCAGCCACGGACGGCTGTTTCGACCACGTGCCCGCGGTTGTGAAGGACCACCATAAAATATCGCTTTAGTAAGTATGGAATCAGAATGGTATGGAAGTATGGTTTTGTGTAAATATACCCACATGGCAACGGCCTTGGCTATCTCTCGCGTTTTCTACATTTTTGCAGATACAAAATTAAGAAGAGGTATAAAAATTGTAGATTGTACCTACAACAAGTGCCTAAACAAGTCATTTTAGCCGAGACGTTTATCAGCCCGAGCCAAAAGCGAGGGCGGATATTTAAGTCAGGGATAAAATGGGTTTTATACACGAGTAATTTATAAAAAACATAAATGCTTAAATTTTTATTATTAATAAAAAAATGTGAAATTGCAAGGGTGGCTTTGTGGTAAGCCGTCGCCCCGTCGGTGAGTGGCGAGACCGTGTACCCCGATTCCTGGGGCTAATTGAGACCCCGACCCCTGGCTTGCCTTAGCCGGCCGCCTGTGGGTGGATACCGCAAGAGCTAAGAACCTAAGCTCCAGGGCGGAAGTGCGCTTAGTGAAAGTGTTGACACCAGACCTCTCAACACCCTAAGCCACCTTCGCCAATGTTGCCCCTCCGGTGCCAATAGGTCTACGGCAGCCTTAATGGGGGCCCATTTAGTGGGTGGCAAGTCATCACCTGCCTAAATGTATTTTGAGATGAGACAGGACAAGGCTGGTGCCGTTTCTCATCTTATAGATCAGTTCTCCTATCCACAAGTTGTTCACCTCAATAGCCGAGTATATTTGTAGCCCCATAGCTTCAATAGTCTATTTACCAACATCATCCCAATGCACATAGCTTCATTTATTTTTATACGCAAAAAGGCCTCAGTGTCGGCCTTGGCCCCAGTGATGCCGTGTAAAGGTCCAGGCTAGACCTGTGAGTATAAATAAATGTTGTACAAAGAGTTACATCTTATTTGGCTAGTGTTTTTGTTACATAATAAAACAAGTACACAACTGCTGAACTAGCCTCGAAGCCTGTGTAACAGCATGCAGTGCCCTTCCCCCAGGGATTGAGACTACAAGATTTGCTCTATTACTATCGAGATACAATACAAATGGAGTCATAATCGTGCCAAAAAAAAACAGAACCAAAACTCGGCGCAAGCTACGAATTGCACTGAGTTTTGGTTAGTAACAAGGTAACCGCGATACGACTACAACGCCGCGCGATGCCAGAGCTACGATGACATAGCGGACAACTAACGTTGAACACTATGCAAGCGACATAACGTCTAAATTGGAGTACATAAATGTGGCATTGACATTGTACAATGTACAGTGACGCTCGGACGTTTTTTGACTGTTTTCACTGAGAGATTGTGACTCTATAGGAATTGTATCTCGATGTATATAGCATAATAATTCAGTAGGTATCATTTAAGTACATTGTATATTTGTATTTTTATATTTTATATATTCATACGTCATATATTTTTGATCAAAGCAACGTAGTTCCAAATTAGGAAGAAACGCGGCAACCCGGGCAAAGTTTAGAAGCTGGCTTTTGCACATACAAAGTATACAACTAAAAATAAAAGTTAGAAAGTTCTAAATAATTAAGACAGATGGACAGACGGACGGACAGAATGCACATAATTATAAAAGTTTCTTATATTCAAGACCCTAAAATATTATGTGAACCTAATTTTATTTTAAACCGACTTAAAAAATTAGGGTTTTCTTATTTCGGTTGTTTTATAAAACTTTTGTTATTACAGAATTCCGTAATTTATGAACCGATTTGATTTCTTTTTTAATTTGAAAGGTACTTTCATATTGGTCACAGAAATTTCGATATAGTGGTTTGGGTTTCAAATCAAAATAGCTGGAAAATTCGGTTACTTGGATGACAATTTTGTGGTCATCCAAGTAACAAAAATTGCGTACTTCACTCCACTGAATACTGCAATGACCAGAAATAAATGTTGTATTTTTTTAATGGGCAAGTGCCTTTATTAACTAAACAAAATACAAGCTAAAACTAACATTACAAATACAGTTAGACTGCCCATAGACCGTTGAAGGTCTAAAGACAATCCAAATGCTCATGCCCACTACCAGTTGGCAGCGTACCCAGCATGCTGGCGACATTACCACGTTGAATGGCAATGCTTATGCGTTGAGCCAGAAACACGGCAGCATTTTAGTCACGCGTCGCATTAACCAGGCGCTCTGAAATTCAATCAGAACGTCATTATATTTCAGTCCATGCCAAATAGAGTAAAAATTCGTCGCAAACGAATGTTCTTGCCAAGTTGGTCCAATCCGTTTCCCGAGGGCACTGGAGTCAGGAAATGATGTTGAGGCGACGCTTGGCGGACTACGAGTATTCCACTCTGATATTTCTGCTTGTTACTATTTTTAAAACAAGCGTTGTAATGTTGACATTTTTATTTCATGAGCTTGGCTCATCATACTTTTTAACCGACTTCCATAAGGAGGAGGTTATCAATTCGACCGTATGTTTTTTTTTTATGTATGTTACGCGATTACTCCGCCAATTTAGAATTGTTTTTGATGATTCTTTTTTTGGTTGGTAGGTCATATGTCATAGGTGGTCCCATATAAATTTTCGCCCGCCCGGCTGCACACGGGTGTAATTTACGTGCGAAGCCAGGGCGCGTCGCTAGTTATATATATAAATCTTCCGTGAAAAATTATCTAACTGATGGTGAAAACCGCATCAAAATCCGTTGCGTGGTTTAGGAGGAGTTAGCGGCCATACAGACAGACAGACGAGGAAAGCGACTTTAATTTATACTAGGTATGTAGAGATAATTCATTGATGTCGCAACGTTTCTTAGCGTGTGTGAAATATGTGTAAGTGAGGCGTGCGTACTCACAGTTTTTGTGTTAAACGGTTTAACAGTATGGTGTTTTTTTTTTAATGAAACATCAAGTAATTTTCACAGCAACGATAATTTTACAAATGCATATCTCCCTTGTTTGTCTGATCTGAGATGAAACCCTATTCCTAAACCTATACGCTGTTTGTCTGTCCTATCTTTAAACAACTGTATCTTTTGAACCGTAATAGATATTCAGTTGAAAATTTTACATAATCTACACTAATATTATAAAGAGGTAAAGTTTGTAAGTTTGTAAGTTTGTAAGTTTGTTAGTTTGTAAGTTTGTTTGTTCTGTTTTAACTCCGAAACTACTGATCCGATTTTAAAAATTCTTTCACTAATAGAAAGCTACACTATCCCTGAGTGCCATAGGCTATGTTTTATAATGGTAAAAGTTAATTTTCTGCACTAAATAACCGTATTAGTAAAACATGTTGGAGAAAAATAAGCTGCTTGGCTTCTTTATCGGCGTACGCTGACCTAACGGTTTGAGATAAGTAAATACAATGTTTCACAAAAATGTAGTTCTTAAGTAGTTTTACAAAAAAGTCCGCGATAGCATATATCTATCTTTTATAAGAACACCACAATAACGATAATAACCGGTTATTGTGTTCAGAATAAAAATTAAAATTAAAAGGTCATGTTTAGATGCAGTTTTGTAATCTAACCCATGAATCCTTAAAAAAATAAATGAATTCATTATTAGGAGAATCTAATGTAGATAAAGTTCGCCGTTTACAGTATGTGGTTTAGTCGCACAGTTCATGAGATAATGTAAAATTAAAATAACGCGACCATAATAATCCGCGCAGCGCCTCAATACTGCACATAATAAGTAGGTGATATAATAAAATAACTGTTTATCGACACCATAAAAAAATATAACAAGAAGATAACATTAAATATGGGGGGAAAAACGGCCTTATCGCTATGAGTGACATCTTCCAGACTACCTTTAACAATGGTGTGCTGCGGTGGAGTGGTATCACAGGTATTTAATTAATAACCGACTTTAAAAAACGTTCTCAGTTAGGTGGGTTTAAGGATTCCGTACCCAAAGGGTGAAAACGGGACCATATTACTAACGCTGCCTGTCTGTCTGTCCTACCTTTTAACGGCTGTATTTTTCAAACCGTAATAGATAGCCAGTTGAAATTTTCACAGAGTATGTAACGTTACGGCGGATCAACTAAGAAATGTAATAACAGTAAAGTTTCATATAGTAAAAACGAAAGGAGGTCATTCTTAGTTCTTAGCTCTAATATAAAAACGGTAATACGTACAAGCGTCAAACTTGGCATGATTATAGTACATAGTACATAGTACTCTAAAGTGTAACAACAAATAATAATTTATGGCCAAGTGCGAGTCAATGACAAATTTCTGTTCATTACCAAGTTATACTCGAGCGTCACTGTAGCAAAGAATTAAATATGTGACTGCGTTGCAACTACTTCGACTATTTTGGAAGGCGTTAAGCCTGAACAATAACTGGTTGTATTTTGTGGTGGTAAAGAACCCTTAATGCGCGAGCCTGACTCGAAATGCGTATTTTAGTAATTTTGAAGTCGGTGTAATCCCTAATGTTTTTAGCTTTACATAGATAAAAACTATGGACAGATGCGGGACTATAGCTACGATATAAGGGCGCGATAGGAGTAGGTTGAATTACGGTATGGGAGTGGAGTGGAGCGGACGGCTACGGGACTAGATCGGAAAGAGTGGGACTGAAGTAGATAGGATTACGGAACGGATGCGGGGCTGGATTGCAAAAAGGTGGAAAGAGAGTAAATTGGATTACGGGACGGATGCCGAGTTGAATCGGAAAGGGCAGGCCTGTATTAGAGAAGATTATGGGACAAATTCAGGACTGGCGCCGTAAGGATGGGGCGGAAGAAGAGTAATTTTACGGGACGGATTCGGGCCTGGAGCGGAAAGAGCGGAACGGTAGTAGAGTGGATTTAGGGGCGAATGCAGAACTGGAGCAGAAAGGGTGGTACAGGAGTAGAGTGGATTACAGGATGGATGCGAGAATGAAACTAAAAAAACGGGAGGTAGTAAAGTAGATTTCAATACTACGCGAGCGAAGCCGCGGGCAACGGCTAGTACATAATAATTATGTACTGTTGCGGCGGTTTGACTAATCAAGTCAAAAAATTTAAAACTAGAGGGGGGTTCCCATTCAACAAACGTGTTCTTTATGGCAAACAAGCTAACGGGCCACCTGATGGTAAGTGATCACTGATCCATTGGCGGATCCAGGGGGGGGGGCATGGAGGCCATGCCCCCAAAACACCTAGCAGTTGTTAGCAGCAGCAGCAGTTGTTGTTGCCTAGTTGTGAAGTGCAGTAAAAGAGAAAGGGAGAGAGAGAGAGAGAGAAAAAAAAAAAAAAAAAAAAAAGTATATTTAATTATAAATAGTCAATTAAGATGGACTCATTAGTATTTAGTACATATACACTTATTAGTGATTAGTATTTAAGTTTAATTTAAGTCTTGTTATTACGTCTAAGAGAAAAAATAATAACTAAAAAATATTTATATTTTTAAAAATGAGCAAATAAAGGCATGGACGATTTTGTCCATGGTAAAAATGTATCTATAAAAAAAAAAAAAAAACACCTAGCAATTCCGTACATTCGACTCAGTTTTTAGATTTGATTCAGGTGCACTTTTACACAGCATACTCATAGGTACCTATACTTGTCAGAATGGCCCCCCCAAAATGAAATCCTGGATCCGCCCCTGCACTGATCACCGTCTCCTATGGTTACCTGTATCACATAGTCTTGACTCACACACGTACATCACAGATACGTTGCTGACTCTGAAAGACTATATTGATAGCCCTTTTAAAGAACCCCATGTTTTAGTTACCATCGCTGGCATCCAGTGGATGCAAAAGGCAGGCTGTCGTTCAGTGTGGAGGTTAAAGGGGGAGGCCTATGTTCAGCAGTGGACGTCTTCTGGCTGATGATGATGATGATGATGATGTTTTAGTTATAGTCAATAGAAGCGCATATGACCAACAATTCTATATAAATAGCTTATGAAGGGTATCTTGTATTAGAAGGATAATTACGTTACCCTTTGGCTACAAATAATTCGGTTGAAAATTTATCCGCAGTATAATTTTAACGACTTTGTGACATCAGATTGTATGCCTCGAGGCTTTTCATAAAAGCAAACTGCTCACATTATTTGAGGCCTTCTGCAAGATACATTTTAGTATAAATAAATAGAGTTAAAGGGTATATTAAACCCAAAGAGGCCGTTACAAACATCATTAACAACTTTTACAATGGGACCAACCTTGAAATCGCGTAATTATCAACTGCTTTAAAAGTGACGCCAGAAAAACGCATAAGTATTGCCATTCAGCGTGGTATTCAATTCAATTCTTTATTTGCTAGTATAAGGGTAACATTGATCTTATATTAGGATTGTACAGCCAAAACAACCTTAAATCAGGCATGCAAATTTATAATTAATTATATAATATAATAATATGTCACAAATAATAGCTCAAAATAATAATAAATCGATATCAACATCCCTCGCGATAGAGGTAATAGCGACACGATGCTTTTTCTGAAAAACTTTTACTATGGGACCAACCCTGAAATCGCGAAAAAAAAAACAGCTTTTCCATACATTTTGTCGAGTGACCATTTTCTATAGAACAGCTGATATTTTTCGCGATTTCAGGGCTGGTCCTGTAGTAAAAGTTGTGCATAATGATGAGTACAATTACCTTCTTTTGGCTTCGAGAGTGTTCCCCTTACACTCTGTATAGATATATTGAGGCATAGATAGATTGGGTGTCGTTGCTATTCCATTCACGCACACAGAGATTACCAGTTAAACTGTTCAATAATGTATTCAATGTGCGTAACCCTACAATAAATCTGTCCTGAGCTCAGAGGCAGGTGTGAATGACATTTTACATTTACAGGTAATAAATAATAGGATTAAAGTTGCTTTTGATTGGTTTTTTATTTACCGACTTCAAAATAAGGAGTGGGGTTACTCAATTCATTTTTAGGGTTCCGTACCTCAAAAGGAAAAAACGGAACCGTTACAGGATCAGTTTGTTCTCCGTCTGTTCTGTCAAGACCCTTTTTCTCAAGAACGCGTAAAGGTATCAAGGTGAACAAATAATTGGGTCTATGGTTTCTTTAGCTGTGAAAAAATCAATCTTGTAAGTCAGCGCGATCAAAAGATATGACCGTTTATGTCGCAAATGTTCGCATATTTTGCGATTTCACAAGGGAATGAAAACCTATATTATGGTACTTCCCGTTGATCTAGAATCATGACATTTGGCAGAAAGCAAGGTCTCATAGCAAATAAGGAAAATATCCGAAAATTTTTAATTTGATATTACACTGGTAATATCAAATTAAAAATGTGTATCATTTTTGGGTTAGTTCCTTTTCTCAAAAGTAGTAAGAGGGTAACACCATTAATAACATGATGCTAACGCATACGCATATCCATTACACCGGCTGTGCGGGTTTGCATATTTCACATAACTTCGAAAACATTTAATAGACTCTCAATTATAAGTTTCATCACAGTGTTCTTCTTCGCCGTTTAAAGTTGAAAATAATAAAAGCGAAGAAAGTGGAAAATAACAATTAATATGCACACAACTTTGCAAATATATGAGATATTTTCCGTCTAAACATAAGTATGTGAAGAACTGTTTTTCTGAGGAGTCTCTTGTGTAATTCCGCTTCTACGTCATGGTTAGGCTAAATTAGCATCATTAAGGTGGTACGTTTCACCTATGGCGGGACATTCAAATTTCAAACAGTTTTTTTGTCCTTGTAGCTAGGCCGGGTAATTATAAAATTATTTTAAAATTGTAAAATTACAGTGTTTGCGCAAATCGTTGGTAGTTCTTTACATTATCATGTACAGCTATTTATCAGTAACGCACCATTTATGAATTAATTTTTCAATAAATCGTTTGAAAAAGGGTTTTTTAAAATATATAATAGGCTTGCGTTTGACCACCATCACGCCTGATGTTAAGCGATGATGCGGTCTACGTTGGAGCATGTTAGTGTGCGCTATGCAGGTTTATGCACAGTTTGTATAAATTAAGCAGTAACCTCATTAATGTCTGCTCATTTTGTTTTTATGTTTATACATATTTTTATGTTACAATCCAGATCTGAACCGATAATAGGAGATATAATGTTTTGTAATTTGTGTTGTGTATAATATAATAAAATAAATTAATAAATAGATTTAATAATTTAGGAATAATCCGAGAGCTATGTGTTCTAAATAAAGGCTACCATACACGATGAGGTCAAACTGAACAAGCAGATGTGATTGAATTGCATCTGTAAATCCAGCCTTTTTTTTGTTTTCGATGGGAATGTTACCCGGTTGCATTGGGGTGCAGCCAGGTTATGTGGGATTATACCCACTAAAACCCCCCCGGTGATCAGCTTTAGTGCTTGACAAGAGGGCTCCGGGATCTCCAGAGGAACGCACCGGGGCCTTCGGCACCGCGTTACGGCTCCTCCTGAGACAACCGTGTTGTATCAGTCCCTCCGCCCACGACAACGTTGGTCACACATCGTTGTCGTTCTCTCCCTGAGCACGCTTAAGTGGATGGTCAGAGCCCCAACTTTGACCGTCCCGAGCCCGGAAGTCCCCTTTTAGTAGCTTCTTACTACAGGCAGGGGTTACCGGTGCCGTATTCTATTGCCCCGGCGCCAGGGCTACAGTCAATCCAGCCTAAGCGCGATAGCCTTGAGGCCGTATCGTCCATACACGCCACGGATTTATGTCCGGCCAGGCGAAACTGTCTGAATACCCTATTTCACTTACTGGCTCAACACAGAGTTTTCGTGATTGTCAAAGTGTTTTGCGACAAAGCTGAATTAAGGGAGGCAAGTGGATGTTGAAAGTTTATCTGAAAGTATACGTGCACGAAGCGACGGGCAACAGTTTGTCCCTAATAAAACCACAGAGCACAGCTATCCAAATATCTAAATTAATTGTTTTCAGTAAGTAGCTATTTCCCAAAAACAACACCGGATAGCACCCATAAAATGAAAGTTTATAGGTATTAGTGTAATAACATTTACGAGCTTAAAGCTAGGCATATACGGTCCATTTGGACTGACGACGATCAAATGAATGGACGCTGAAAATGGGATTGCCAACAGCCAAAAGTGACCTTTGTTATGGCAATTTTGTCAATATGACATTTGTCTATATGATATTTGATTATATCGCATTCGTCTACAGGGTTACGCATATAGACTGTACTAAGCCGAAAGGAGGTCATATGTCTTTTGTGATTGTACTACTCAATCGCACAGCTGTTCCATATAGAACGGTCATGGACACTCGACAAAATTTATGAAACAACAGTTTTTTCCAGCTATTTAAGAGCCGGCCCATGATAAAAGTTAGTGGCTTGACGCCAGCGGAATGAATGCGTATGAATGTAAGTCCGTAATGCCAAATGGCGTGGGACTCTTTATTAGTACCGCTAGTACCCTCCCGTTCTCCCCTTGAGGGTCACTTAAGGTGACAGTATGCTATCACATAATAATTATCTTTATACTTTTTTTTTCTGGGCAAGCGCCCTTATTAACTAAACAAATACAAGCTAAAACTAAAACTACAAATACAGATAGACTGCCCATAGACCGTTGAAGGTCTAAAGACAATCCAAATGCTCAAGCCCACTACCAGTTGGCAGCGTACCCAGCATGCTGGCGGCATTACCACGTTGAATGGCAATGCTTATGCGTTGAGCCAGAAACACGCCAGCATTTAGGTCACGCGTCGCATTAACCAGGCGCTCTGAAAGATTTTTGAAAATGAGGTGAGCTCCCGGTCCCCAAGGGCCCAATGTCTCGACCCCAAACGCCTCAAATATGTAACCACTGCCGAGGTTAGCATATTTGCGTCGCTTGTGCTGCTTTGCCGAATTGGCAGCCGCGCCAGCCCTACCCTGTGTCTCAGGAAGATGTGACGGCGCCAAAGTATCGACACAAGTTGCGTCCCATACAAGGGGCCGCCCCAACTTCCAGGGCACAAGTATGCTTGTACCCTCAAAATATTTATGGTGGGCACGAAAATCTGCTAGTTGTCATTGCGTCAAAATTTTACTGATGTTTCACTGACGCACCTGAACTAATTTTTGCTATGTATATATCACGCCACATGGCGTGATATTAATATAATAAGCTAAACGTATGAGCCGAGCTTAAGGGGTACTTTATGAGAGAAATGATTGTAAAATATTTATTACATGCAGCCACTTTAGGAATGATATTACAAACTTCATGTGAGTACCCTTTTTGATTACCTTACAGTTTAATTTACGTCTATAAGTTACGGCTTTTACTATTATTTTAGATGTGAAACATATTAAACTATTGGCACGTCTTGGCAGTAAACCGACTCTTATGTCGTGAGCCGTGACGGCAAACAATGGTGTCGATTCTGTCATACCACTCACTAAACTAAACCAATCTGACAGGACTAAAATTTTCTGCCTCTCTTTTCATTTTAATACGTGAGAGAAGGATGGCAACAATTTTAGAGTTGTCAAATTTAGTTTAGTTTAGAGAACATCAGAATCGATGCCATTATCACTCTCAGCACCGTCCATTCTTTATTCATCTATCGAGTTAGGGGGCGACATATCAATGGCACTTACTCCGTGGAGACTCGCCCATCTGTCCAGCTGCTTGCGGAGCCTAGCAGGTTCCAAGGTCTTTTTTTAATAAACTTTAGCGATGAGAAGAGCAACCGGCATATGTCACGTTTGCTTATTACAATGTAATGCCACTAACAAAATATTAAAAACTGCGTGGCACCGCATTGAGCTCGAATCCAGATCCTCCAGATATTTTACCTTTGGGACAGCCCAAAGTTCAGCCAAGTACCAGCGAGATGAGAGTCTATTGAGAGCAACGACTCCCTTGTCAGACTAAACAAATCGCACTCTAGGGTCTTGGACAACGACGTACAGTTACTAGCCCCATTAGCCGTATCAGCCCGTTGGTCCAGTTGGTAGTGAACCTGCCTTCTGAGCTTAGGGGCGTGGGTTCGATTCCCACCTAGGACAAACATTTGTGTGATGAAAATTTGTGTTTGTTCTATATCTGGGTGTTAATATCTATTTAAGTATGTATTTAAACCTATATATGTATGTATATCAGTCTCTGGCAGCCATATCACAAGCTTTGCTTAGTTTGGGGTCAGATGACCGTGTGTGCAAAAATGTCCCGAATATTTATTTATTATTTATTTATTTATTTATTAGTCAGTCCTTACTGTGTACGTAGAGTATCCAAGAGAGCATTCCAAATTTTGCCAATAACGCCACCCACCCCTATCCTCCTACCTTTTTACTATAAGACAGCTAAAAGTACTGCACACTACCCATCGTGAAAATTCCAAAAATTCGTACACAATTATTTGGTTCGTCATTTATGATATGTACTGCCGATGAATGGAACTCCCTGCCATCTTCCTTATTTCCTGAGAACTACAAAATATGCATCTTCAAGGTGAATAGATTTCTTCTAGATCAACGTGTTCCATCCTCAGCCGCAACGTCGTATACCATCGAATTTTTATATTGTCAAAAACATTTATTATAATTATTTTAGTTTGTTCCGTCCTGCTAGTTTTTTATATATTGCATAGGTGGCGAAAAAGCTAACGTACCGCCTCATGGTAAGCGATCTCCGTTGCCTAAAGATAACTGTAACACCAAGGGCATCATAGATACGTGGCTGATCCTAAAAAATTCTATTAAAAGAAAAAATTTTGGACTATTCGGAAATGCCGCAGGATGAAGCTCATTCCGCAAATTGCAAACATTTTAAAACATTTTGGGCAAAAGTCCAGTAGGGTGTCTGACGACCTGTGGATTGCACTGGAAAGTGAGGTTGGCTACATTCCAACATGTGGCAGACAAATATTCGACCCAAGTTGATCTATCTTTGCAAAAATAGAGACGGCTCAATATAGAGGTTCGTACCTAGGAACGTACGTTCGTGCCCTTGAGCTAGTCGCCCAAAAACCAAAAAAACGAGTTACGCCCAACGCTCTCTAGGTTCGCCAACCAGTCCAGTCAAGCTGTAGAAATCGTCTGAGGCCAGCAGTCAGTCACAAAAAAAAATTACAAATTATTACAAGCACAAACCTTTATATTAGGATTGGCAACTCCACCTTCTTTGTGCTTCCATGGCCTGTCTTAAGTTGGATTATTGCTCCAACTAGCATATCGCATAATAGGGTATTTGACTGTTTTTACGAAATCATCTCAAATTGTCTACAATCTTGTGATTTTATTTTTTTTCTTCATAATTTTCAGAATTTTTTGTTTCGAAAGAAACATAATAATGTTAAAACAATTCGTTATTCATTTCCTGTAAATAAGGATCAAAAGTTGGTGTCGCCTAAAGGCGTCGTTGGTGGCCAAAGGGTTAACATTAATAGGCTATAAGGGTTATCTTTAATTGCCTAAGTTACTCTCGTGACATCATAGTAGGTACATAAAATGTGGCTCACTGTGTTTTTATACAACTGAATGTGGTCGTAGTATCTATCGTCGTAAAAGTCTGTGATTACTTATGTCTATAAGGTTATCCAGAAAGGGTGTGCTAAGTCGAAAAGGGGTCACTGTACCCATTACAATGAATAACTTCCATGAAATCTCAAAATAAAAGTCCGCTAGATATTCCATAGAAAAATTTCAGTAACAAAATGTATTTTTTCGCGATTTCGGGATTGGCCCCATAGTAAAAGTTGTTTATAATGAAAATGTCCTGCTATCGGCTTAGTACACCCTTTCTGCGTAATTTTGTATAATGTCTATGTAAGATTTTTTAATGTATGTTTCAGAGATTTAAAGAAAGAGGACTCGTATAAGAGGACTTCTGTCTACGAAGAAATCAATTCGGTTCTCTTGCTGTATACAGCGGGCCGCGTGAAATTAACAACAAATTCATTGTGGCGGTAATTATCTCTTCTCTATTTACAAACGAAGTGAACAGGGTTAAACATAACGGTTGTACTAAGTCGAAAGGAGGTCAAAGTACTAATCATTATGATCAACTTTTACTATGGGACTAACCCTGAAGTCGCGTGAAAAACACTGTAGAATTCCAGGGTTACCCGGGAAGGGTTTACTAAGCTGAAAGGGGTTCGTTATACTCATCATAATGAACACTTTTTACTACGGGACCATTGTCCTACTTCCTACTAATATTATAAACGCGAAAGTTTGTATGTATGGATAAGTTTGTTCCTTATTCACGCTGCAACGGAACAACGGGTCGACCTGATTTTTTGCATGGGTATAGTTCAAGAGCCAGATAGTGACATAGGCTACTTTTCATCATCATCATCACCATTTTTCATCACTACGCGGGTGAAACCGCGGGGCGCAGCTAGTGTTCCATACATTCGAGTGTTCATGTCTTTCATCTCATGTCGAATGAGAATGACCATTTTTAAATGGAAGAGCTGTTTTTTTTTTACGATTTCAGGTTTTGTCCCCTATAATATTTTTCCTGTAGATAGGTTGTGCCCGCCACCATATTGACTAGACGAATGCAAGGCGCCAGCCATGCCCGACTTCGTTCAGCTGTCGCTCAGTATAAAAAAAATATCGCTTTCTATCAACAGATATAGCGTAAAAAAGTATTTCATATTCTGTCCTTTATTTCACAAAATGCACATATACATGCATAGGTAAGAAGATATATGCTGCGTTTAGCCAGTTTTTAAAGCCGCGTTGTTCGCCTATAGCGTCTCTATTATTAAGTACACCTCACTGTTGGTCCCTGTATAACTTAGTAAAAAAAAAACTCCCATGGAAATAGGTACCAACAGAGGTAATAAGCATCGGCCTGTCACGGCCTACTACATTTTATTATATTTATATATTATGTACTAGCTGCGCCCCGCGGTTTCACTCCTGCGGTATCTGCCAGTGAAAGTTCCGTCAACATCTGTCCAGCCGTTTTTACCATTGGGAACATATACGGGGTGTAAGGGGAACACCCTCGAAGCCAAAAGAAGGTAATTGTACTCATCATTATGAACAACTTTTACTATGGGACCAGCCACGAAATCGCGAAAAAAAAAACAGCTGTTCTATAGAAAACGGTCATTGGCACTCGACAAAATGTATGGAACAGCAGATATTTCTTATTTCTTAGCGATTTCAGGGTTGGTCCCATACTAAAAGTGGTTCATAATGATGAGTACAATTACCTTCTTTTGGCTTCGAGAGTGTTCCCCTTACACCCTGTATACATAAACACATCGCCTTTTATAGAAGAAAAGAAGACGGTTATATAGATAAAGGTTGTATCGATAGATGATAGACGTGGACAAAATGATAAACTAACAGTTTTTTTATGGATGGTTTTCAGTTTTGTTAAGAAACTTGGTCTTTGTACTTGGTCGAACCTTTTCTAACCAAAAAAACCTCACTATATTTCAGACAGCTGTCCGCCATTCATACGCTTCTCAAATGTATGGAGGAAACATCACTTGCTCTGACGTCATTCTTCTACCACGCCAGTTCACGAGACCCTGGAGCGTTGGGCAAGTCTGGTATACACCGGTATGCTGCAGAAGACCACCTCGCTTCTCTAGCTCAATATCTTGAAGTGGAACGAATGGAAGACGCTGAGACGCTAGAGGAAGTCGCGTTTTTGTGAGTAGTTTTAAAGTAAAAGAGTTTAATAACCGGGCAAGTGCGAGTTGGGCTCGCGAACTGAGGGTTCCGTACCACCACAAAATTCAATAACTGCCTGGTAATGAACAGAAACTGGTCACCAACTCGCACTTGGCCATTGTTTATTATTTGTTGTTCCAATTCAAAGTACGTATTATAATCGTGCCAAATTTTACGCTTGTACCTACGTATTATTATTTTTACGTTAGAGCTAATACAAAAATGTGTAAAAAATACGTTTGTTGTATGGGGACCTCCTTTCGTTTTTTCTTTTTGACTTTTTTATTATTTGTCAGTTAATCCACCGTAACATTACATATTCTGTGAAAATTTCTACCGGCTATCTATTATGGTTCGAAAGATACAGCCGTTAATAGGTAGGACAGACGGACAGACAGACAGACAAAAAGACAGACATACATCGTAGGCTTAGTAATATGGTCTCGTTTTTACCCTTTGGGTATGGAACCCTAAAATGGTTGCCTTTATTGATAGATTCCTTCTTTAACAACGAGGGGACCTCATTGTTAAATATAGGTATATTTTTTGGTCCCATAGACAAGTGAACGCAGTGCATTGCTGCGTAGGATTTTTAAATTCTAGGTGGAGCTTTTTTTTGTTCTATACATTGCTAGGCTGAAAGCTATTCTCTTATTTGAGTGAAGCAAGTTGTTCATAATGATGAGTAAAATTACCTTCTTTTGTCTTCGAGAGTGTTCCCCTTACACCCCGTATAGTTTAAGACGAACACCCCTATACAGTGTGCATTTATTTTATTTTAGACTAAAACTAGTACGAGTTCTATGAGTCAAGTTGCCTGAATTAAACTTTTTTTTTATACCGTTATTGACCAGCATGATATGGGTATCAAATGAAAGGGTTTGCTGAGAAGAATACGAAAAAGCTTGTTGATAAAAAGTATTTTTTAATTTAATAAAGTTTATATGGTGGCCTCGGAACGGAAAGCGACCACCGGGCAGACCACTGGCCCGCTGGTCGGACGACAAGGAAAGCAGTGGACAAGGCTAGCACAGGACCGGAAAAGATGGCGCGCTGAAGAGGAGACCTATACCCAGCAGTGGGTGGAGAATGGTTGATGATGATAATGATGATGATGAATAAAGTTTATTATTAATACAACGAGATCGATACGTTCATGATCTTTTTAGCTTTTCTGATTCACAGTTACAAACAAGGGCGGCAAATAGAATCAACGGACGGAGACGTTAACTACATCAAGAATTTAGAGAGCTGCCTGTCGCTACTGCGGGACTTACAAATTCACTTATTCACGCTTGTCAGGTATGCCAATAAATGTAAAGCTCAATTCAAATCCATTGTTTAACAAACACATAAGTTTAAAACCTATGTTAAAAACATAGGTTTATAATATAAGCTTAGAATATATAAATGGAAGTGGAGTAAGCCGTGGTTGCCTATTTGGGAGACCGCTAGACTTGAAAGCGTGAGGTCGCGGGTTCAAACCCCGGGCCCGTACCAATGAGCTCTATGGAGCTTATGTACGGATTTTCATACCACTGGCTTTTCGGTGAAGGAAAACATCGTGAGGAAACCTGCATACGTACGGAGAAGAAATTCAATAGCGTATGTGAATCCACCAACCCGCAACTGGCCATATCCACAAGCGTGGTAGATATGGTCCAATCATCCTTTCGGGGGTAGGCTAAAAGTCCAGCAGTGGACTATTAAAGGGCTGATTATGATGAGTAGGTACACCTACCTGGACCTACCTGGTGGAGTATACCTACAGTTTCTCCTTTAGCACTTACAGGTCGTCCATTTGATCTTCTTGTTTGCAGTTGTGTGCCGCTCAATATTGAAGTGAGCGTTTGTAGAACTAGTAAGAATATGTCAGTGTGTGCAATACGTGGCTATCGCGCCCCTTTAGTATTGGCAGGCTTTTTTCGGTACTACCTCGAGTTTCAGGGTTTCAGGGTTTCAGGCAAATCCAAACTATATATGATCATAGGGTATATAAGTTAAATAATGAAACGAATCTAAAATGGCGGTCTGTACTTGACTTGTATTAACAGTAGTACTGTTAGCAAAACAAGAGGTACCAGCTTCGGCATGGAATTCCTTTCTACCATTCAAAAAATTTGTGCTTATTGATACCTATAATATATTAATTTTTAATATTGATTTTTATTCATATGTGCTCCATCGTAGACCACATCATCGCTTAACATCAGGCAAGTAGGTGACAAACGCAAGCTTATTATTTAAAAAAAACTATTATGAGACAGTTTTTATTGGTAACCTTTTAATATCATTGATTTTGCTGGCAGTACATTCAATTTTATTTCTCGAATTATATCTAGTGATTTTTTTTGCCTAAAATTGTTTCTGTTGTGATTGCAGAGAGTCAGCGTCATCTGAGAAGTGGCAGGCGCGTCGCACGCTGTGCGTCGGCGCGTTGATCCTCGTCCTAGTCGTGCTCGCCTCGCCCGTGCTCGTGCTGTTGCTGAGACACACTGTCTACACTATACAGGTACCTATTTATAAGATAAAAACTGTATTTCTGTGTCTATGACTTTTGTGTAGGTATCTATTTGAGGACTTCACTCAAGGAACATTATTACTCCTAGCGGACTTATTATTATAATGACTCTTTATTTCGATACATTAACGGGTCTAGCCCGGACCTTTCAGAGGCATTGGAGGGGCCGAAGCCAACACCAAGAGGCCCTGTTGAATAATAATACAATTATGGGGGTGTGTATAAAATGGAATATAAAACTATTGTACAATATAGGATTAAAAAATCTGGGCTATTGAGGTGAACAAATAGTGGATAGGAAAACAGATCTATAGGATGAGAAACGGCACCTGCCTTATCTTGTCTCATCTCAAAAAAAATTTAGGCAGGTACTTGCCACTAAATGGGCCCCCCATAATGGCTGTCGCATATTGGCACCGGAAGGGCAACATTGGCGTGGGTGGCTTAGGGTGTCGAGAGGTGTGCTGCACTTTCACTAAGAGCTACTCGCGGCGTTATGCCCTTTAACACTTCCACTCTGGAGCTTAGGTTCTTATTATAATTATTATTACTCCTGACTTCACTTCAGAAATAAACGAGTAAAAGAATGGTATCTTTATAACTTGATTTTTTTTCATAAATTATGAATATGGAGTCTTCCATCCGTTAATGGTTACTCAACACCTATAACTCCATAGAGTTAGGCCCACAAATCATATCCCTGGAGCCGGGGTCTTAGAATACTGCTTCGGTACCCCCTGCCTGTCGTAGGAGCCGACTAAAAGGGGACATTTGGGTGGCCAGATTTGGGGATCTGACTTCCCATTCAGCAAGCCCAGGGAAGCAACGGGGCGGTGTGGCCCACGCCGTTGTAAAAGAAAGAAACGGAAATGCCCTGAGCATTTCCCGGGAGTGATGCTTCAGGCAGCGTGCTAAGAGGGTACTGGTGCGTTGCTATGGAACTTTTTCGGGCTAACCGCAGGTCTAAAATTGCGGTTCCGCGCCGCGTTGTGCCTTCGTTACGTCTCGGCTGTTCTAAAATGGTTTTGACCGAGTTACTTAAACAATTGGAATGCCTAGTTGCGAAAAAAATGAGCTCGCGCTGCGTTATGACGCTCAGTTTTTTTTTTTATTTCACTTTTATCTGAGTGACTATGACACGGTTCTTCAAAAAGGCTGTTAATTTAATCTTTGAAGGTTGGAAACGTATCTGTGATGCCCTGATATTACCTGTAATACCAGGGCATCACAGATAGGTGACGGTGATCGCTTACCGTCCGGCGGCCTTTTAGCTTGTTTGCCATTATCTTCTCTATCTCTATCTCTACATAGTATATATTTAAGTCGCTTTCCGCGTCTGTCTGTCTGTATGTCTGTAAGCCGCTAACTCCTCCTAAACCACGCAACGGATTTTGATTCGGTTTTCACCATCAGTTAGATACATTTTCAAGGAAGGTTTGTATACAATATAACTAGCGACCCGCCCCGGCGCACGTAAATTACACCCCTGCAAAGCCGGGCGGGTAGGTCGTATAGCATAAAAAACAATGTTCAAGGTCTAGGTGTAAATTTTATTGTGCTTGTCTGTGAGGGTCTTCCATGGCATCTTCATATAAGTAATTTAATCAATCAGTTAGTTTCTACTCTAGTCTGTGTATATATAAATAAATAGCAGATCTTTTATACAGGGTTAAACGAATGTTCAAATGTTTCTGGAAAATCGAGGGACCCCAAAAAACAGGCTGGGCCTAGTTTGGGACCCACAATTAAAAGTTAAAATACTTAGCTTCATCATCATCATCATCATCAGCCAGAAGACGTCCACTGCTGAACATAGGCCTCCCCCTTTAACCTCCACACTGAACGACAGCCTGCCTTTTGCATCCACTGGATGCCCGCGACTCTCACAATGTCGTCGGTCCATCTAGTGGGAGGCCTCCCTACGCTGCGTCTTCCGGTTCGTGGTCTCCACTCCAGAACCTTTCTTCCCCATCGGTTATCGGTTCTTCGAGCGATGTGGCCTGCCCATTGCCACTTCAACTTGCAAATTTTAACAGCTATGTCGGTGACTCTGGTTCTTTGGCGAATATCCACGTTTCGGATTTTATCGCGCAAAGAAACTCCGAGTATAGCTCTCTCCATTGCCCGCTGTGTGACTCTGAGTTTTTCCAAAAGGCCAACAGTTAAGGACCACGTCTCTGTACCATATGTCATCACTGGCAACACACACTGGTCAAATACCTTCGTCTTGAGGCACTGTGGTATCTTGGACGAGAAGATGTCACGCAATTTCCCGAACGCTGCCCATCCAAAATACTTAGCTTAAATCAGTTTAATTAAATTGTAATAATTTGTATACTGTTTTTAGATAAATAAATTATTTGAATTTGAATCTTTGATACAGGGAAATAATATATTGGTGTTATAATACGTTATTTATTATTTACATGTTTGTTGCCTGAGTATCTAACATGGCATAATTATTTGACATATATGTATGTTTTTTTTTTATATTATATGATGAAAACTGATCTGAACTGAGCGAAAATAGAGTGCTTAACTAAAATTATTTGAGGTCATTTATTGTTTTTATCTATTATGCTATGAATGGAATGCTGGCGCCTACTTTGGTCAAAAAATTAGCATTGCCATCCAACGTGGCAATACTGCCAGCATTCTGGCCACTTTTCCCTCCACCGATGGTCTTTTGGATTAGTATTTTTAATGAATTTTATATAAAAAAATGTATATTTTAATTTGTACATATAATAATTAGGTAGTGATAGTTTTAGTTTTTAAATACTGTGTATATACTGTGTAATATTTTTCGTGTAAATAAATTTATGCAATGAATATATGAATTATGAATAGAATTTATAATAATATTGATGTGTTCAATTATTATTGTAAAAGTTGCTGGTCTCGTACCTGCTTATAGCATCAAAAGCAAACTTGAAAACAGAATCTTATTAAAAATTATAATATAGAATCTTATAATAAATTATAATAATTATTAAAATATCTAAAACCTATCGATCTTTTTGTACACAGTTATAGATATTCTGATTCCGAGACGGTACAGTCTGCTGACACAACGAGAAACCTCGTGGTGGCTCCATTTTGGCACAAACAATGACTTACTTGTTGTAGTCTTAGGTTGCTGATTAAAACCTAACCAGGCCAGCATCCAATGGTTTCCTGGAAGAGATCGCTTTTAGCGATAAGGCCGCCACTTGTGATACTAGGTCGTGTTTTAAACTATCACGGTTGTTCACTAAAGTTATGTGATCCCGTAAATAATCATAATTATAACTTTAGGTCGTGTTTTCTATCTGTTTTTAATTTTTATTTCTGGTTTATAAAATAAAGAGTTTCTATCTATCTATTATTTATTAATATAATATCGTACATGTATGGTGGCGTTCAAATGCAAGCCTATTATTAAATTAAAAAAATGCCAGTTACGATTGAGGTTTGTGAAAGTCAAGGACGTTTCATAGCATTAGGTTATGAAACGTTCTTGGTGAAACTTTATAATTAACTAGCGGGCCGCCCCGGCTCCGCACGGGTATAGTCATATAGCCTATTAAAATAGCCTATATTAATCAGTGATAATGTAGCATTCAAATGGTGAAACAATTTTTAAAATCGGTCCAGTACTTTTTGAGCCAATTCGTTACAAACATACATACAAATCTTTCCTCTTTATAATATTGTATAGATGGTGAGAGAGAGACACACACACAGAGAGAGAGAGAGAGAGAGAGAGAGTTGTGGTAAGAGATAGTTATATCTGTAATTATCGCGAAAACCAAATATATTAATAATAAGTATTATTCTGATTCAGAATCTTGTCTATTCTAGTTTTATTTTCATCCTCGATACAATACATTGTATATTGTATTCATATTACTTAAAATATTGCAGAAAATATGACTCCGAAAAATGGGACTCCAAGTAAATTGTTCTTATTTTCAACACCAACTCCTGAAACAAAATACAAAATGATTATCATAAATGAATTACCTACAAAATCTATACTCCTACACTAATGTTTTAAAAAGGTTGATTGGTAAAGTTTCTGACCTTTTCGATCAAAATGTTCCACACATTTTGTCGAGTGTCAATGACCGTTTTTTATGGAACAGCAAATATTTTTTTCGCGATTATAGGGTTGGTCCCATAGTTAAAGCTGTTCATAATGATGATTACAATGACCTCCTTTTGGCTTCGAGAGTGTTCGCGAAATCGCGAAAAAAAAATATCTGCTGTTCCATACATTTTGTCGAGTGTCAATGACCGTCTTCTATAGAACAGCTGATATTTTTTTCGCGATTTCAGGGTTGGTCCCATAGTAAAAGTTGTTCATAATGATGAGTACAATTACCTTCTTTTAGCTTTGAGAGTGTTCCCCTTACACCCCGTATATGAATAAATTTAACATGAAATATGTAGTCGAGTTTTAGTTTTTCAACCTATATCCATCGAGTTGTATGTACTACATAGTACATATTATAACTCGATTCAGTACATATAACTCGATGCCTAATTGCCTTTATATTTTCTTATTTTGTAGAGAGCTCTTGAGGTGCTCAAAAATTTCATTATATTAACCAATATAATGTAATTTTCTAGTTTTTGAACCAGATCTAATAATACGAATAATTTAATTATAGTCATGTTTATAAATATGTATGTCTGTAAAGGTTAACTTCTCAGACGAATTAACCAATTCTCATAAATCACCGATAGCAAGCATATAAAATTCCTGAGTAACATAGTTCCTTTCGACGCATAATGCAAAAAAACGCAAAACGCCAAATTAGCATAACGTTGACACGCAAAAAGCTAGTGGTAATAAAAAATTGCTACAGAGGTAACGTTCTTGGCATTTACGATATTATATAACATGTTAACATTTTGTTAGCTAGAGATCTGCATAATAATATATTTTATTTATCTTTTTAACCTATTTATAATAATTTAATGCATATTCAAATGTTGGCATATAAATAGAGGTTGCGATTTATTTAAAAATTTGTTATATTTATTAATACAAATATTTCATAAGCTGATAAGATCCATCTCTGATAACATTGATTTTATATTATTAAAAAAAAAAATGATTTTATACCTGCTTAGTAAATATTTATGTATACAAGTTTTTAAAAATAATATTACTAGCACCAGTTTCACCGCTATCTATTTTTTTTTTCAGGATAAAATGTATTCCATATTGAATGCGAATTCGTTATGAGCCGTATTACAAACAGCAGTCTGTCAATTTTAGGTGTTAGGTTTTTTTTCATTCATTCCCCTGTCACCTGATGGATATTTTATGTATTTCCTGACACAGTTTAGCATTCCATGCAATACCTAGGCATTTTTATACTGGTTTTACAGCTGTGCGGGACGTCCGTACTATATACGCGAGACGGGATCTACGCAGAGGCAAGTCCCGTACGGAACAAACCGCGTCGCTGTGAAACGATGTTCTAGCGCCTCACGTATGTCTCCGCTCCGGGAGCCCGTACTACGAGAGACGGGATCTACGCGGAGGCAAGTCCCGTACGGGACAATCCGCGTCGCTGTGAAACGATGTTCTAGCGCCTCACGTATGTCTCCGCTCCGGGAGCCCGTACGGGCGACCCGCACGGGTCTCCCGCACAGCTGTGAAACCTGCCTTATCTTTCCATGTAGATATATGAACTGAAAATACTATTAAAGTTATATGATTATTTACGGGATATTTACCGTGGTCATATAACTTTACTGAACAACCGTAATAGTTTAAAACAGTGAAAATAGTATTTTTGTCGTTGCCTACAACTTCCGGTTATATTAAAATTTTACCTAATAAAAAGTTCTATACCGGGTTTCGTGGAAAGGGCGTACTAAGCTGAAAGGGGTCCATAGTACTAATCATTATGAACAACTTTTACTATGGAACCAACCTTGAAGTCGGAAAAAGCAGCTTGGCTGTCAAACTCATACCTAATAAAAAAAAATAACTGTTTCATACATTTTATCTAGTGTGAATGACTTTTTTCTATGGAACGGGTGATATTTTATTTGCGATTTCTGAGTGGTCCCATAGTAAAATTTGTTCATAATGACTGGTAGTATGTATCCCTTTCGGATTAGTACAATCTTTCCGCGTAACCCAGTATATTGCATTTCTGGCATAGTGACATATCTACGCATAATATAACACATATTGAATGTGGAATTACGTTTACATAAAATTGCACTTATGCGAAATGACATATTCATGAAATGACACGCATACATTAATAACAGCTCTAGTAGTATAGTATAGTATATTTCTCTAGTATAGTATAGTATATTTCTCTATGATAACAGTCAACAAGAGCCTGTTCTCGGTTGGATTTCTCAAAGGGAATTGACAAAAAAAAAAGTAAACCAAAGTTATATGATTATTTACGGGATATTTACTCTTCCCGTGAACATGGTGCATGTAACTGCGCCGAAATATCGGGAGCTCATTCCACAACCTTACCACGGTAAATATCCCGTAAATAATCATATAACTTTAGTGAACAACCGTGATAGTTTAAAAAAATATAAACCACTAGTAAAAAAAGTACTTACGATTTAAGGCAAGGCAAACAAATAAAAGTGTCGTTTAATTTCGTTTTCAAATGTTTCTCCGGACACGTTTCACTTTTTAACAAATCCCTAGTAGCTCTTCTATAGATCAGGGTATTAGGTACCACATTTTCACTAACAATTTCTACTAGTTCTACGTTTCCCGACTGTACCGTTTGGGTAGAAATGGTAGAAAATATGCAGTACGTGGCAAAAACTACCAAAATAGTCGGTACGTACGACATGTTTTCGGATTTGAGGCCAATCGCTATCTGTTTACTGTTTTAGTTTTTGAAAGGTTCTAAGATGGGTGGGAGTGGTATAAAGATCTCTTCAGACCACGCCACAACTCAGATTTATACAGAAGCAGAAGACAAAATCATCATTAAGACCAATTTTTACTATGGGAATAACACTGAAATCATCTGTTTGATATATTTAATTGAGTGTGCCCTACTGTTTTCTATAGAATAGTGGACATTATTTTGCGTTTCCGGGGCTGGTCTTGGAAAAAGTTGTTTAGCATCATTCATAATTTCGGCCTATCACGTTCCCATTGCTGACATACGGTTTTTTACGATATTTTCCATCACCGTTGTTGAGCAATGACAACGAAACTCGTTCGACGATCAACGAAAACAAAACGATCATTTATTTATTTATTCATTTAGCACGGTTATACACCAATTACACTAAAGATACAAAATTATAAAAATGTATAACCTACAAAATTAACTAATTACATGTCAAAATGAAAAGCTTATTACATTAGTTAATAAAATTAATACACAATTACTTAAAATATTCAGGTACGAATAATGTCAAATAAGTAAGTAAAAACTACTCAATATTGTATAAAAATAAGGTAATCATAAATAGAGCCAGACAACGAAAACAAAATTTAAATTTGTTGAAAAATCTATGAGTTATAAGTATTTTAATTTCATGCTAGCTAGAGAGGGCACTATAGCACGTTATGACGTCAAGTTTAGGACACAAGCCTATTGTAACATAACATAGTCTGAAAGCCCCCTTGATGTGAAAGGCAGCTCACCTTCTGTATTGTTGCTTGAACTTTCAAAACTATCAGCGTGCGCGTTTTATGACATCATACCATGAAGCGACTCGCTCCGGTTTTGTTTGTTCAATATATTATTGTACTAGCTGCGCCCCGCGGTTTCACTCGCGTAGTGATGAAAAATGGTGATGATGATGATGATGAAAAGTAGCCTAAGTCACTCTCTGGCTCTTGAACTATATACCCATGCAAAAAAATCAGGTCGATCCGTTGTTCCGTTGCAGCGTGAAAGAGGAACAAACATCCATACATACAAACTTTCGCGTTTTAATATTAGTAGGATAATAATTATATAAGTAGGATACTTCTAAACTTGAGTCTATCTAATATTTGTTTAGTCTATTTACCTATAATAGGAATGTGTGTAGGTCTGTAGGTAATAGAGTTAAAATAATAAAACACTGTTTTAAAAAGGAAGTTCTTAACTTGACTGTATGTTTTTTTGTGTGTACTAAACGCTACGATATTTTCGCGAATAGGCTACCGGGAAATTCCTTATGGGGTGTAGGGGTCCGCTAAGAAGGGGTTGAAAAAGGGGGTCAAAAGGGGGTGGTGTGTGTCTGGGAACGAAGTCGCGGACAACAACTTTTTATATTATAGAAGCTTAGTTCGCGCCGCCATTTTGCCGTATTTAGGATTCCATACCCAAGGGTGTAAACGTGACCCTATTAATAAGCTTACGCTGCAAATCTGTCTGTCCGTCCATCCGTCGTATCTTACATTTAAACGGCTGTATCTTTCGAACCGTAATAGATGGCCAGGTGACAATTTCAGAGGATATGTAATGTTACGGCGGATAAACAAAGAAATAATAATAAAGTGAAAAAGTAAAAACTTAAGGGATTTTTTTTGCTAAAGTAGGTAGGGGAAAGTTGTATATATAACTAGCGACCCGCCCACCCGGCTTCGCACGGGTGTAATTTACGTGCGAAGCCGGGGCGGGTCGCTAATTATATATATAAACCTTCCGTGAAAATGTATCTAACTGATGGTGAAAACCGCATCAAAATCCGTTGCGTGGTTTAGGAGGAGTTAGCGGCCATACAGACATACAGACAGACAGACAGACGCGGAAAGTGACTTCAATTTATACTATGTAGAGATAGAGATAGAGATGATTCCTCGAGGTCAAATGATCCCCCGTTATTCCCAGTAAACTATTAATGCCATCTTTCAGCATTCATTAGCAATCGTTCCCCGCAGTCGTTTTAGTCGTCTTGACGAAGTATCATAAACGGGTTTTTAACGTATTGTTGTATTTGCTCTAGTGTAAAAACGGTAATACGTACAAGTTTCAAAATTGGCATGTTTAGTAGTATACACATTCTGAAGCAAAAAATTTACTTTACTTAACAACAAAGAAAATGAAAATATGAGAAAGTTTGCGAGTAAGTATGTTTTTTACTTCTTCACGCTGAAACGGCTGAACGTATTTGGATGAAATTGGGATAGAAGACAGCTTATAATACATCCTAAATTAAAATATAGTTTTCAACCCGAAAAAATTAAACGTTCCTGGGGGATAGCGGGTGAAACTGCGGAGCACAGCTAGTAAATAACAAGTGTTTTGTTTTCAGACGTTTACCCGCTCGATAGAGATAAGCACGCAGCAGCTGATGGCAGAGAAGCAGAAAAGCGACATGCTACTCTCCAGGATGTTGCCGCTGCCGGTGCTTAAGGTAAAATACATATCGATATTACTATAGTTTGGTACTATCGCTAAAAGCCGAAGATCGGGCTGAATGGCGTGCATTGGTAGTAGAGTTATTGCCAGATCGGAAAATGAAAAAGGAGAGTATTATATGAGTGATACTTACCAAAAAGGCGAATTTCTGAAGAAAAAAAATGTGGAATTATATTAAAAAAAAAGCGTCACGGTACGCCCGACTTATGTGAAACATGATGGCTTAAGAGAGCGTAATAATATTTGCCGTAACAGCATACGAATCGGTTTTACTGCCAAGGCGCGAAATATATAGATGTTTAAAAATAATTTCAATAATCTTCTAGGATTACATTAACATGATTATTAATGTAATCCTAATAAATTTGCCCTATTAAGTTTTCTTACAATTTGCTCGCGGTATCTAACTTGATATGGATCTGTGGCCTATTCCAATATAAAACCTTCATTGTTCCCGTGTAGCATTTGCGCGCCCAGCGGACAGTGCCAGCGGAGTCTTTCGACGCTGTGACCATCTTCTTCAGCGACATCGTTGGCTTCACCACCATATCTGCCTCCAGCACGCCTATGGAGGTCATCAACATGCTCAACATGCTTTATAGGTAAGTGGACTTATGCTGACTGAGGGTTAGCTCTGGGTAGAAGGCTAGCTCTAGCTAGAGGGCTAGTTTTTGGGCAAAAACACATGCACACGACACGACACGACATCGTGTTGTGTTACGATTTCGCATCGTAATGTCGCATGGCACTACGATGTACATCACCAAGTTTTATTTTAAATTGAATAATAGGCTTGCGTTTGACCGCTAACTCGCTGCGTTCTATGATTGAGCACGCTCAATCAAAGTGCTTGCCTAGAAGGAACCATCATTCAGGCAGTGCATTACACAGACTAGCAGTTCGTACAGGAAAAGTGGAATCAAAGCGCTTCGTACGGGTTTTCGGAATATCAACCAAAAAAGGTGTCTTTTCGCGCCCACTGGCAGTCCGATAGAAAAATCATTTCGGCGGTTTAGGACCACAATAAAAAAATATCATTTCTTCAAATGACCACTTTTACAAAATGACCACATCTACAAACGACCACTTGAACAGGCAGAATTTAGATCATGCAGATCTGATGTAATATCCGATAAAAAACCGATAGACTAATATCCACACTGCATGTTTGAATTACTTTTAAAATCTAATTTCGAATTCAAAATTTCGTTTGTAATTTTGATACGTTTTTTAAGCACGTCAATATTCGTACTTCCCTCACTGTACAGCACTTTAAACTTAGCAAAAAAGTAGGCTTTAGCGAGAAACGCCTTACTTATTGTTTTAGCAATCTTCTTTGAGAGCCTTCTCCATACCAATCTTATAGATTTGATATTTGATAGCCCGTTGGTCGAGTTGGTAGTGAACCTGCTTCTGAGCTTGGGGGCGTGGGTTCGATTCCCACCTAGAACAAACATTTGTGTGATGAACATTTGTGTTTGTTCTATATCTGGGTGTTAATATCTATTTAAGTACTAGCGACCCGCCCGCCCAGCTTCGCACGGGTATAATTTACGTGCGAAGCCGGGGCGGGTCGCTAGTTATATAATTATTTAAACTATCCTATCTCTCAAGTTGGATCGAACTGCACGTGGTGTGCGAAAGTTATTATAATCGGTTAAGTGGTTTAGGAGTCCATTGAGGACAAACATTGTGACACGAGATTTATATATATTAAGATGTATTTAAACCTATATATGTATATATATCAGTCTCTGGTAGCCATATTACAAGCTTTGCTTAGTTTGGGGTCAGATGATCGTGTGTGCAAAAATGTCCCGAATATTTATTTATTTATTATTTGTTACAGGTAATTATCATGGCCGTGCATACTAAGTGCAACTTGTTTTATTGTCGTGTTGTGATAGAACAAAGTTCTGACTGAAGAAGGTATGGTTGAACTGCGTGAAAGACGACATGTTGTGTAGGGGAGTGAATACAGATATCACAAATTATGCTGCACTCAGCAGCTGGGTGTACTGTAGGTACAGCGGATCTTTATGTCTCTTGAAGTTAGGCCCTTAAAATCCATTGCGCAAGTAGCGCGTTCTTTGCGACAACAATAGCTACTGAGCAAGTTTGCAGCCAATTTCTGTACCACTTTAACTTGTGAACCACCGTGAGTGGCTACGTCTCGGCACCGTTATGTCGTAACGCGTAGGACACACTGGTTAAAGACCTTTGTCTAAATTATAATTAATATTGCCCGCTGCTAAATCAGTTCTTTATTTTGTTTTTGTCGTTTTCCAGACTCTTCGACGAGAAGATAATGCAGTACAATGTGTACAAAGTGGAGACTATTGGAGATGCATACATGGTCGTCTCGGGGTTGCCTCAGAGGAATGGTAGGAACCCCTTCCCTTACTTCTGAATATTTGTATTTACTCATAAATATGTTTTATTGTCACTTATTAATGTAATTGGCAACTGTGGAAGTGGCGTTAGCATAGTACTTTTTATCATCATCAGTCCATCATGTTTCCACTGCTGGGACACAGTTATTTTCTCAGAGAGAGAGAGAGAGTGAGAGAGAGAGAGAGAGAGAGAGAGAGAGAGAGAGAGAGAGAGAGAATGGGCCTTAATCCACCATGCTATCCCGTGCATGTTGGTGAATGTCTTACGTCTTTAAACTTTTTATAGTTCTTGGTAATACCGGTTTCCTCATTATGTTTTCCTTTACCGTTTTCAGCGATGGCATCGAAAATGAACATTATTTATTTATGTAGTTTTTTTTTTTTTTTTTTTATTGATACATTTTTACCATGGACAAAATCGTCCATGCCTTTATTTGCTCATTTTTAAAAATATAAATATTTTTTAGTTTTATTTTTTCTCTTAGGCGTAATAACAAGACTTAAATTATGTATGTATTTTGTAAATTATGTATTTATGTAGTTGGTACTAAATAAGTCAGTGATGCAAGGTCGAGGCTGTTATGTCTTCTGTGGTCGAGGATCATACCTTGTGCCATCAGCATGTAAAGCGTTTACGCTACTGTTCGGCCACCATCTATCTATGGAAAAATTTGACATTATGAAATTACGGTTACACTGTAGTTCTAAGCCGAAAATGTCGATAATGCCAAAGTAATCATCATTATGAAAAATTTGTTTGAATGGCGATGTCATCCTGTTAACATTGAAGATGTGTGAACACTTAAATGGTAGTAATTTTTAAACTTTCGCGATTTGAACACATGTTTTAAATGTTTATCGGGACTTATCACGTATTATTTAATATAGGTAAAAAAAAAAAAATATGTACCTTTCGCTCGACGTTTCGACCATGTTACAATGGCCGTGGTCACGAGCTGACTGAAAACTGCGGGTGAGTCCGGCGAGAAGAGCGGGTGTTTTGTTCTCCTACCCTCACTTGATCTTGAAAAAACACCCGCTCTTCTCGCCGGACTCACCCGCAGTTTTCAGTCAGCTCGTGACCACGGCCATTGTAACATGGTCGAAACGTCGAGCGAAAGGTAATTTTTTTTTTTTTAACTTAAATGGTTACGGGAAAAGGGTGTATGAACCCGATAAGGTTCCGTTATACCTACTCATCATTATAAACCACTTTTACAATGGGAGTTAGGACCAACCACAAAATCGCGAAAAAAAATCAGCTGTTCCATATATTTTGTCGAGTGTGAATGACCGTTTTCTTTGGAACAACTGATTTTTCTCTTGCGATTTCAAGGTTGGTCCGGTAGTAAAAGTTGTTCATAGTGGACCCCTTTCGGTAACCCTTTAGTGTAGTTAAACAAATGAGCGAAGGTTTAGTGTGTACGCTATCGTTTCCAGGTAATCACCACGCGTCAGAGATCGCGGACATGTCTCTGTCTCTGATGCGGTCGCTGGAGGGTGCTGCGGTACCGCACCGGCCCGGCGAGCCGCTTCGGATACGCGCCGGCGTCAACACCGGCCCGTGCGTCGCCGGTGTCGTGGGGACCACCATGCCGCGCTACTGCCTCTTCGGAGACACCATCAACACTGCGAGCCGTATGGAAAGCACGGGAGAAGGTACGCGCCACGTCATATGGCATACCATTATCTAAACTTCCTTATCCCATTGCTGGGTACGGGTTTTTTTTGCTATGATCTGCCTCGGTTCTGCACTATCTGGTCGGATAGAATGTTCATTATTTAGCCCAGCCTTACGGCTAACTCCTAACGCGGGTACGAATGTGCGCTGAAACAGCGCAGTTCGGAAAATCACGTGAATGTGAACCATAACGCGCGGAGATACAGTTTGTGGTTGCGCAACTTTTCTCATCACATAAACAGAAGATCGTAGACCGCATCATCGCTTAACAACAGGCGGGTTGGAGGCCAAATGCAGGACTATTACATGAATAAATAATAGGTAGCTGTTAGGCCTCTGGTGCCTGTGCAATAGAATCTCGTGTCTGTAGTAAGAGGCTTCTAAAAGACGACCTCTGTGCAGTCAGACGACAACAAAATTGTGTGATCGACGTTGTCACAGGCGGAGAAGCCAAGACAACATGCAGTTGTATCGGGAGTATTCGGGAGGATCCGTAACATAGTGCTGTGGGCTCCGCTGTGTTCCTCTGAGATTCCGTAGTCTTTTTGTAGCACTATGGGAGGTTTTAGTCAGTATTATCCCAAATCTGGCTGCACCCCAATGCAGCCGGGTATCTTTGGAACATTTTCCGCTCGACAACAAAAAACCTGTTAGAAAAATGTTGTTCATACTCGAAAACTACTACAAAATAGTTATAATTTTTTTATGCAACTACTACCAACCCCTTCCTCGCCCCTTCTCACAGTGCTTAGTCACGTCAGCGAGGGTCAAAGACGCACCTACAGAGTAAGAAAAGTCTGTGGTCGTGGTGGCGGGGTGATGTTTTGCTAGCTCTATGTAAATTTGAGATATATTTTTTCTGTCAACAGCGATGAAAATCCATATATCAATTACGACGAAGAAAGCTCTAGACGACATCGGAAACTACGAAGTGGAGTCTAGAGGCATTCTCGACGTTGCTGTAAGTATACACATCTGGAGCCTATCAATCATCCATATTCACCACTATCACCACTTATATTCAGACAAATATATGAATTTTACAAAAAATATATATGCACAAAACATGATTAAATCATACACACATAGGTATATAAAAACGCATGCACAATATTTTTTTAACAGTAGTTTTTTCACCAAGGGCATAAAGCAGTGTCTTAAGTCACGGGCGTCGTATTGAATCCCGAAAGTAATGAAGGATTCGAGATCTAGCTCCAGAGAGAAGCGAGGGAGTTGAATCCTTCATTACGCTCGGGATTCAAGCACGCCCAAGACGAAGACACCATTATCCCCGAGGAGAATATTCTACTTTTCATACTTTCTGGGAGACAATAATAAGATATAATATAAATAGAGACAATAATAAGATATGATATAATAATAATAAGTACTTCTAGTAAGAAGGTAATTATACTCGTAGGAGTAAATAATTTTTTACTAAAAGTGAAAATAAATAAATATTCGCGACACTTTTGCACACACGGTCATCTAACCCCAAACTAAGCAAAGCTTGTGATATGGCTGCCAGAGACTGATATACATACATATATAGTTTTAAATACATAATTAAATAGATATTAACACCCAGATATAGAACAAACACAAATGTTCATCACACAAATGTTTGTCCTAGGTGGGAATCGAACCCACGCCCCCAAGCTCAGAAGGCAGGTTCACTACCAACTGTACCAACGGGCTATCAAATAGACTAAAAGCATTGATTCAAATACTGACTTTACGCTTTTTGTAGTTTTTCATCTGCAGAAATCGTCGTAGTCTTTCATGTATGCTTCTTTGACTTTTCTGGGAGCAGATTGCCAACAATGCTTAAGGCTTCGGATATAGTAGAATCCGGAATCAAACCACTGTCGACACTTGAAATTTTATACTAAATTTGTATTTTAGAATCAATAAAAATGATGGTTTGTTGTTTAAGACTACAGCGATTTGCAGTATTCGTGATTAAATACTTTTGATCGTTTGAAGAAAGAAAGAAAGAAAGAATGAAAGAAAAAGTTTATTTGTGACCAAATTAGGTTTTAAAAAAAATAGCTTATTGACTAGTTATAATATAAGAAAGGACTAGTTATAATATATTGTTTTGAATTTATAACAGTACCCCGCATGGTGAATTCTGTCAAGTGCCAAGTGAGCGGGCGGCCCAAGTTACCAACAAAGTAACTTGGCTGTGGTAGCCCATTTGGGAGACCGCTAGACTTGAAAGCGGTAGATCGCGGGTTCAAACCCCGGGCCCGTACCAATGAGCTCTTTGGAGCTTATGTACGGATTTTCATACCACTGGCTTTTCGGTGAAGCAAAACAACGTGAGGAAACCTGCATACGTATGGAGAAGAAATTCAATGGCGTATGTGAATCCACCAATCCGCACTGGGCCAGCGTGGTGGATATGGCCCAATCACCCTTACGGGGGTATGGTAAAGGTCCAGTAGTGGACTGTTAAAAGGCTGACTATGATGATGAACTTGGCTGTGACTGTCGCCACCGGTGGCGTGTTGTCATGTCCATTTCTCTAACACCATGCTGTCTTCGTGAGTTCCTCACACTTCAACCCTCTGGGGTATTCACAGATAGTCACTATTCCACCTGATCCATAAGTGTGTTCTTCAGTGCTACCGCTTTACCAGGTGTATTCTATTGAATTTCCAGGGCAAAGGCATGATGGAGACCTTCTGGCTGGTGGGTAAGGTGGGAGGCCTGCAGGCCGAGAGTCCTCGCTGCCGACTGCATGACTACGACCAGAGTCTATTGGAAATGCTTATAGGACAGTAAAACTGACACACAAATCATATTTTTATTGTTTTACCAACTTAACTGTTCAGTGTGGAAGGAATAAAATACAAAGTATTTTTTTACATAAATAAAACCTGACTATACGGAAGATGGGTCAAATTCAATACACAAGATTATATTATAAATTTACACACGCAAAGGAGGAATATAAAAAAAACAAATGGGACCACTCTTTTTCTTCTTCTATCCTCATGAGAAAATTTTGGCGTTGTACGTTTTGTGCATTTGCCAGTGTCGAGTATTGAAATATTTTCAAGTTGTATTATTATAAGATATCGTTAAACAAGTCTAGTCACAGTCAGAGTCAAGTAAAATAAGTCATGGTAAAGTGGTGAAGACTACACTAGAAGCTAGACAGAGTTTTGAAAGAAACAAGAAAAATCATCTATCACTTCGCTATATACCTACCTAACTTTTAAACGACATGTTTTTTCATGTTGGCGCTAAAACTCTGGGACCACAATTAAGATATAAACATAAAAATACATGACATCGCGTCTCAGACATCACGTAACATACACACAAAAATATAGCAGTCGGATTGAGAACTTCCTCAGTGTTTTGAAATCGGTTAGATATTGGCCGAAACTGCCTACTTATTTTTGTGTAAACCAGAAAGATCCCAACCAGAACTAGATAGAGGTCTATGGTGAAAACAGTTATTATTGAAATTGTAGTTCAGTACACACGCGTGACGGTCACGATCATAATTATGGCCATCACTATTTTTATTTTATTTTATGTGGTGATTCAAATTTTAGTTTTGATAGCTGCTTGAACATAAAATTAAGTCAAGAGATCAATTTTGGTGCTGGTCCAATGTTCCATTCAATTCGTTTAGTGCGAATGGCATTTTTCTATGGAATACAAGTTTTTTCGCGATATTTGGGATGGCCCCATTTCAGTTGTCCATTACGATGAGTAGCATCAATGTTGTTATATATAAACTGACGTAGATACGTTTTACCGAGGCAATAAAAACAAGTTAATTAGCTTGAGTGAAATCAGTCCACCCTATATCTGGCAACGATGCATACGTACGATACGCGATTTTGGAGTATGAAAAATAATAATGCCCTAATATAGTAATCAATAATGCCATTTTGTGTGTTTAAAAAGTGAAATATTTATACCGGGACGCCTGTAAACGGCTTTAAAGCTGTAAAATTCTATGGGTCCTACGTAGGTAGCTATAGTAAAATATTGCTATGTTTATAGTGCTTTTTTATGAGTTCTCTATTGGTAACACCTCATTGGGCATAATGGTTTCTTTTCCGCGTAGTACCACAGTTCCATGTTACCCACATCCTCAAGTGACGCTGAACAGTTAAGATGTTGAAGGATGTAGGTGGAAATAAAACAGGGATATTCTTGTTTTTGTTTATGACAAGTATATTTTTTTAAATGTCATGCTGTTATGCGGACAGCATTTACTGAGCTAGAATAAAATGAATTTAATATTTTAGTATAGACCAACCAGTATATTTTGTCACAAGATATCAATTGTACTATAGTTGTAATTTTGCATTATATTTTCTGGTTATGTTAATATAGTCTTTTACAGGGTTATAAGGAAAGGTTATGCTAAGCCGAAAGGGGTTCATCATTATACCCATCATTATGAACAACTTTTACTATGGGACCAAATCGCACACTGAAATCGGAGGAAAAAAAACCAGCTGTTTCATTACTTTTCGTCGAGTGTCAATGAGCTTTTTGTATGGAACAGCAGATTTTTTTTAGGGTTGGTCTTTAGGGTTGGCCCCATTGTAAAAGTTGTTCATAATGATGAGAACAATGATAGCCCCGAATATTTCCTATGTCTCATCAGTATGAGCCCTGGGTATAACCCAAAGGCTACTATTAATTCAAAGATAATATATATGGTTCCTGTAAAATATCGGGTCGCACTGCCCTACTGGCCTCATTTTTGTCTATGGTTATTCTCAAACAAACCAACCAATTGTCATAATTGTTTTGCCAACTTGCAGTGTTGTCATCCAAAGAACTTTTAATTTTCACGTAATTTTCTTGTGACAAAATACTACGCTGGTTTTAACTAAATATAACAGGCCAAACTTAAGCTAAAAACAAAGTATGAATGCGTCGTCTGTTTTGTAAAATAAATCTGGCCTAATAGTTTCTAAGTTATTTATTCATAAACACTTGATAAGCTAGTCTATGCTTTAAAATTATCAGTCAACTTCTTCCTAACGAGTGTGTAGTCAACTGTCAAGCGTGAAAATGAGACAAAATATCAATGTAAAAACCAAAGTACTTAGAGGTCAATGGTAAAAACCAAATTCAAGCTGCAAATTCAAGTAGCTGGTTAAAAACCACTTAGCCAAACTAATGCCATTTTTGTGGGACCACTTCTGCTTTTAATCGTGGAGTGGACATATTATAGGCTTAGATTAGGTACCTGATTATAGGTTTCAAAAATATCTATACAAGGTAAATTACGAGAAAAAGGTGTACTAAACCGAAATGAGGACATTGTACTTATCATTACAAACAACTTTTACTATGGAACCAACCATGAAATCGCGAAAAAAATATCAGCTGTTCCATACATTTTGTTAAGTGGCAAAGACATAAATATGCTCCGCTTTTTAAAACCTTTCGGCTTAGTATACCATTTCTGCGTAACCCAGTATAGGGACATAATTGCGCTACAGAGAAATCGCAGAAATATCGCTGAGCACTGCATTTTTTTGTCGCACTGGGCACTACAATGACAACTGAACATTGTGTTGTGTTGTGTATTTGTATTTTTCTGTTTTGTGATGTTGATGTTACCGTGTTCTGTTCAAAAAATAAATTTAACAACCTTACCTCCGGAAGTCGGTTATAATAGAACAGATTAACTTATCAAACTTTTATGAATAAGAGGATGTACGATTGTACGACTCAATAGAGACTGGAGAGTCGAGCCTCCGTTCAGAAACTCTTCGGTTTTGTGCTTGGTTCAAAATATTTACCATGGTATAATAATTATACTCCGCCAGAGGCATTACGGACAAGTGCTATTGCGGCACCAAACTAACGTTAAATCGGCTCAGTTGGAAAATCACGCGACCACAAACTATATCTGGACGCGGTAAGGTTCACGCTCTTGTCCGTAAGGTCCCAGGTAAGCTATTCCGAGAAACTACATACTGACACTCACTTTGCGGGAAAGGGACATGGCATCCCTTCCTAATCCAACCGCAAACTTTAAGCGCTTATATCTCAAAACTTTATTGGCCGATTTAAACGAATTCTTCGGTTAAATAATATTAACTGAACTCGGTTGTATAATATAGCATTTTTTTCTGAATATTTATTACTAGATATTGTCTTTATTAACTAAATAAAATGCAAGCTAACACTACAAATACAGTTAGACTGCCCATAGACCGTTGACCAAACCTCCTATTGACCATTGGTCTAAAGACAATCCAAATGCTCAAGCCCACTAATTATAATATACTTGCGGTCCACCCCAGCTTCGCACGGGTATAGATTATAGCCTATGTCACCCGGGGATAGTGTAGCTTCGGAGTCAGTGAAAGAATTTTTCGAATCGGTTCAGTAGCTTCGGAGCCTATTCAATGCAAACAAACAAACAATCATCATTTGTGTTTGTTCTATATCTGGGTGTTAATATCTATTTAAGTATGTATTTAAACCTATATATGTATGTATATCAGTCTCTGGCAGCCATATCACAAGCTTTGCTTAGTTTGGGGTCAGATGATCGTGTGTGCAAAAATGTCCTGAATATTTATTTATTTAATCGAATATTTCCTCTTTATAATATTAGTATAGATTTTTCGCTAGGCTTAATATTTTAAACCAAACAAAATACTGTCCGGTAGCCTATTTTGAACCAACTGTAATCTGTAACTGTAACTGTAAACTGAATGGAGTAGGCTTTTAGACGGCAGTTTGTACGCGGCTTTACCGTCTCGACTCTCCGTTGGACCTCAGGATAATCTGTGACTCAAAGACTAAGATAATCTGAGGTCTTAGTAGATAGTATAGATGTAAAGTTGACATGTCAGGCGATGTCTCAATTGTAAATACTTAGATATAAGTACCAAATAAGTAATTAGAAAATATTATAGTTAAGTTAATCTTAATTATTTATTAATTCGATGTAACGAAAATATATTATGTTGTGTGTACATAGATTTACAAATTGATGGATGTTGGGTCTAGTAGCAAATTCATTAAAAAAACGTCCTGAAAACTATATTTTAATACGAATCTCTAGTGTGCTTTCTTTCGCTTCAATGGCATCTAATGACTGATGGATTTGTAACTTAGATAAACTTCAGCAACGTAATGCCTCATTCAATGTCCTGAGTTCATACTCATTTGACATCCATTTAATTTTTATAATTTTAATATTTTGATAATATTATTTATCTTATTTATATTTATAATATTATATAGATTATATAATATTATAAATAAATACATTTATAGACATATCAAATATACCGATGAATTTTTAGGTCCTTTGTAGTTACAACAATGTAAAATTGTTTAGCTTGCAAAACTGTTTATTTTTGTTGGTAAGAGACTATGGATTTTTTTTACAATTTACTAATACCCAATATTTTTTTAAGAAATAGTCGCCACAAATATTTTATTTTGCAAAAGAGTCTATGTGTAAAAAATAATAACATTTGTTTAAGATTCGTTAAAAAATGTAGCGATAGTTAGTTAGTCAGCTTTTTTTAACAGTTGCGTAAATGTAGGCTATGTGAACAGATTACCGTTTTGTTTCGGGCAATTTTGATAGCTGACCCGATATCCATCGTTTTGAAAATCTTTGTGTGTATGAATGTTACCGTTACTTAATCTATTATTTAGGTACTTCCATTGATGGTCTACAGTTGTACCTAAATGAAAAGTGAAAGAAAATAAAGTCTGTTAAATACGATTTATAATTTTTCATTTCAACGGTTAGTTTATTTTTCCTCTTGAGAGGTATTTGCCGTTGCACGCCTTGTGTCAAGTATCGAGTTTTTTTACAAAATCAAGCAAAGGTACGTCACGGTCAAAAGCAAGTCATGCCCTAGAACAGTAGTGGAGACTTTACTAGAGGCTTCTGTGGAGTTTTAGAAACAACACGAAAATGAATGCCTTATTATATCACTTGCCTATACTCGAGAACATTCAACATAAACAATTTTTTTTTATTTTTTTTTATTTATTTAACAAAATCCACAGCCCTTTAAAAACTTAACAATAAACTAAGAACTTAACTTACGGCCAATAATGGATTTACATTATATTACTAATCTAATTAATACCTACAGTCGTATATTATAATCAATTTATGGGTACATGTTGTGGGTGTGTGCGGGAGGCGAGTGTGTGGGGTGATAGTGTGCATGTAGTGTGCATAATCTACCATTAAGGTGGTTCGATTCACAAATGGCGGGAAATTCAAATTTCAAACAGTTTTCTAGTCCTTGTAGCTAGGCCAGGTAATTATTGTAAACGATCATGACGTTAGCGCAAATTGATTGTTATTCTTTACAAAATCATATAAAGTTATTTATCTCTAATGCACATTATAACTTACATTTGTGAATAAACTATTTTTTGCTGTTTCAAACGGTTTATTCACAAATGTAAGTAATATGGTGCGTTACTGTTAAATAATTGTACATTATACTTAATGTAAAGAACAGCCAATGTTTTGCGCAAACACTTTAAAAATAATTAGCTGGCTTGGTTACTAGGACCAAAAAAACTGTTTAAAATTTGAATTTTCCGCCATAGGTGAATCGAACCACCTTATACTCCAATCCACACGAATACTCGAAAATACACAAGTTTAGGAAAATAATACAATAAGGCGATATATTATCTTTTATCCACGTTGGTGCCAATATTCCCCAACAGTTAGGTAGGTAATAACAACAAATAATAAATAATGGCCAAGTGCGAGTCGGTGACAAATTTCTGTTCATTACCAAGTTATTATACTCGAGCGCCTGTAGCAAACTGCGTAGCAAATTACTCCGAAGATTGGAAGGCGTTATCATCATCATCATCAGCCAGAAGACGTCCACTGCTGAACATAGGCCTCCCCCTTTAACCTCCACACTGAACGACAGCCTGCCTTTTGCATTCACTGGATGCCAGCGACTCTCACTATGTCGTCGGTCCATCTAGTGGGAGGCCTACCTACGCTGCGTCTTCCGGTTCGTGGTCTCCACTCAAGAACCTTTCTTCCCCATCGGTTATCGGTTCTTCGAGCGATGTGGCCTGCCCATTGCCACTTCAACTTGCAAATTTTAACAGCTATGTCGGTGACTCTGGTTCTTTGGCGAATATCCACGTTTCGGATTTTACCGGAAGGCGTTATAATAACTGGTAATTCGGTAACTTGGACAACCTTATTGTATGTGTCACGGCACCCTCAGTGCGCGAGCTCGACTCGCACTTGGCTGGTTTATTTATTTATATGACACGGGAACTGCTCACCGACTAAAACAGTTACTACAACAAGAGTTAACTCAAATAGTTTTTTAAAGTATAATAATTAAATATTTATTAGGAATTTGCTTTTTAATGTACAATTTAAAATGAACTAAAATTACTTAAAAATAAATAACACACTTATCCTAAACTAAACAAAAAAGTAAAAAAAAACTAAAAGCCTCTTGGAGAAAATATGTATAAAAAATAAAAATAAATATATGAAAAAGTAGCAAAATCATACATTTCATCATAATTTTGTCACGTTGAATGGCAATGCTAATTTTTGGCTGCAATGGGCACCAGCATCGCGGTCACCAGTCGCCTCCTGTTATAAGTGAAGCGATAGTTATATAAGTGATACAAAAGCTGATAAAACCGTGTTAACAATAATTGCCCATAGACAGTTGAAGGTCAAGAGACAATCTAAACGCTTAAGTCTACAACCAGGTAACAGATTATACTGGATTACGCGGAAAGGGTGTACCTACTTAGACGAAAGAAGTCTTTTGTACCTACCAATAATTAAAAACAACTTTTACTATGGGAGCAACTAAGTAATCGCGAAAAAAATATCAGCTATTTCATAGAAAAACCGGTCCTTCACACTCGACAAAATGTATGGAACAGCTGATATATTTTTTATGATTTCAGGGTTGGTTCCATAGTAAAAGTTGTTCATAATGATATGGAAACTATGGACCCCTTTCCACGTAACCCTTTGCGCGTAACCCTCTATAGATACCTACTCAGCATACTGGCAGCATTACGACGGCAATGCTAAACAAGCTTTTATTTAAATGATGCTTTTAATTGTATTTATCTATACTAATAATAATATTATAAAGAGGAATGATTTGATTGTTTGTTTGTTTGTTTGCATTGAATAGGCTCCGAAACTACTGAACCGATTTGAAAAATTCTTTCACTGTTGGGATGCTGCACTATCCCCGGTTGACATAGGCTATATATCCCGGCTACGCCCGTGCGAAGGCCTCTCTCTTGCTATGCCATCTGCCTCGGTCCTGTGCTAATCGATCCAAGTTCGACCCACGGTAGTAATAATATCGTCGACCCATCTTGCAGCTGGACGCCCAACGCTCCGCTTACCTTGCCTCGGCCACCACTCTGTTAAATCCTTACTCCACCTGTCATCACTGCGCCAAGCAACGTGTCCTGCCCAGCTCCACTTTAATTTCTTTACCGCGATTCCGACGTCTCGAACCTTTGTTCTCCGTCAGATTTCGGTATTATTCGAACTCGGTCTTGGAGTTTGATGCCTAGCAAGGATCTCTCCATGGCTCTCTGTGCTACTCTGATTTTGTGCACAGCTTCATAATTATGTGAGTTTCGGCACCATAAGTGTAACGGTTCTAAAAATATCTTCCGTTCATGGCAAATGGCACATACGCTAGAAGCCAAACTTTACGAATAAAAAAGTCACCACGATGACATAAACATCGTTGACAGAATGAAAGTGATTGACGTAATGTCAGTTCGCCCCTGGTGGGGCAGAGACATAGATTCAGGCAGAGAACACATTGGTTGAAGAGGCGAGTTTTCCAACATTATGGCATATGGCGTGACTATTCTCCAACTTTTTCTTTACTTCTTCTACTTCAATTTATACTATGTGGATAGTATAAATTTAAATTAAAGTCGCTTTCCGCGCCTGTATGTCTGTATGGCCGCTAACTCCTCCTAAACCACGCAACGGATTTTGAAGCGATTTTCACCATCAGTAAGATACATTTTCACGGAAGGTTTATATATGTATAACTAGCGACCCGCCCCGGCTTCGCACGTAAATTACACCCGTGCGATGCCGGGCGCACGGGTCGCTAGGCTTTACGCTGTGGATTTTCTTTGGATACCTACGTACCAACCAAATGTTTCAATTCTACGTTTGTAATCCATGCTAAGGCCAAGGGTGGCTAAGGATTGGAACAACCTGCTGGCTTCATTGGTTCCTGAGAGGCTGGAGTGAATAGGTATCTTCTAAGTCTGCGTGCTTCATCTTCGACCGCATCGTCGCTTACCAACAGGCGAGTTGGTGGACAAACGCGGACCTATTCGCGATAAATAAAAAGTATATATCTTTGTACCTACTTCAAAAGGTTGTAAACTTTTGAGCAAATAAACGTTATTATTATTGTAACATTATCATTTGTTTTCATTTAGGTATATTTTAGCAGCCATTTTGAAAATATTACAATACTAGCTGCGCCCCACGGTTTCACCCGCGTAGTAATGAAAAATGGTGACGGTGATGATGATGATGAAAAGTATCCTATGTCACTCTCTGGCTCTTGAACTATACCCATGCAAAAAATCAGGTCGATCCGTTGTTCCGTTGCAGCGTGAAAGAGGAACAAACAAACCAACAAACAAACACACTTTCGCATTTATAATATTAGTATGATTGGGTATTGCATATTGTATTGTCACAGAACTATTTATGTGTATGCAAAATTTCAGCAAATTCGGTTAGGAGGAACTGTTTCTAATTTAGCTTGTAAGATTTGACCCAAACAAACTAACAAACATTGCAAAATTTGTAAGTTCTTCGCCACGGTGCACTCGAGGTTGCAGTACGGTGCCGAGCTGTATGCGCGCGCTGCCGACTGGGAGCGCGCCTTCCGAGCGCAGAAACGTGCTGTTCGTACCATCGTGGGCGTGTCGCGATCCACTTCTGCGAGACCCTATTTTAAAGAGCTCGGGATACTCACATTACCTGCCATTCTGATTTTCCAGGTGGCAGTGTATGTGAGGAATAACCTGGACCTGTATAGCAAACGAGGAGAGAAGCACTCTTGCTGCATCCGGAACGCCAACAAGCTGGTCGGTATCCCACGCTCCCTCACGAAATCCAGTAAACTGACCCACGTTATGGGCCCGGAGGTATACAACATGTTGCCGGATACAGTAACAACTGCTCCAAGTGCGAGCTGTTTTAAAAGCAGACTCAAGTGCTGGCTTATCGAGCAAACATTCTATGACTTCAATGAGTTCATAGCCAAATAAAATAATATTATAATAAATAAAATAAGTAATATAATTAATAATAATACATAATGTATATGTATAGAATTTTTTAATACCATTGACGTGTAAATTTATAATTATGAATAAATGACTTTGACTTTGACTTTGACTTTGAGTTAAATTATAGCTGGTAAAAAAGTTAGGGATCAATTGACAAAACTTAAAACTATCCACTCTGATCATAGCGTGATGATAAAGTTAGAGACGCAAAAAAAAACAAAAAAAAAAAAAAAAAAACAGCCAAGTGCGAGTCGGGCTCGTGCACTGAGGGTTCCGTACCACCACATAAATTGTTAACTACTAAAGTAAAAAAAAGTAGTGCAAAAAGACATCACGCTCTGGTGATCACTGGTCACCCATCCAAGTACCGACCTCGCCTGACTTTGCTTAACTTTGGTGAACAGATAATTGTCACCGACTCGCACTTGGCCAGTACTTATTATTTATTCGTCTGTCCACCCACAAGATGGACAAACAACCTAAATAAGCCAAGTGTGAGTCGGGCTCGCGCACCGAGGATTCCGTACCACCACAAAATTCAATAACGAAATTACCAGATATAACTTGGTAATGAACAGAAACTTATTACCGACTCGGACTTGGCCATCATTTATTATTTGTTGTGATACTTTATAGTGTGTTCTATAATCATGCCAAGTTTGACGTTTGTACATATTACCATTTTTACATTAGAGCTAATACAAAAATACGTTTGTTCACTTTCGTTTTTACTTTTTATTATTTCTCAGTTAATCCGCCGTAACATTACATATTCTGTGATAATTTCAACTGGCTATCTATTACGGTTCGAAAGATACAGCCGTTTAAAGGTCGGACACACAGACAGAAAATGTAGGTTTAGTAATAGGGTCCTGTTTTTACCCTTTGGGTAAAAAGACCGCAAAGAAACGCTGCATGCAGGCCGCTTCCAACCGGCCCTTTTGGAAACCAATGGAGGAGGCTTATGACCAGCAGTGGACGTCCACTGAAATGATGATGATGGAGTTTATTATTATTTCTCAGTTAATCCGCTGTAACAACTGTATCTGCTGTAAAATATATTTTGTGAATATTTCATCTGGGTATCTATTATGGTTCGAAAGATACAGCCATTAAAAGGTAGGGCAGACAGACAGACATAAATACAGATTAACATACAAACAGACGGCGTAGGGTCATAGGGTCCCGTTTACTCCTTTAGGGTACGGAACCCTAAAAACTTCATTATTCCATCGTTATAATGTACCAATTCGTAAATACCAGTAAACGCGTTCACGTCATACCATAATGATCCGAAATCACGTACAAAAAAGAAACGCAATGGGCAATTGAATAATTCAAATGCACGTAGCCACAAGGTTGGGTTCAAGGCGCAAAAAACTAACTAAAGACACTGATAGAAGTAACTCACGGTATCTGTGCCCCAATTGTATTTTAAATGATGTTATTAAAATATTCACAGCAGTCCGATCGTTGCTGTTGAAGTGCAATCAAGTGCGACGATAAAAAAAAAAAACTCTTAGCTGAATGCATTTTAGCTCATTTGCCAAGAAAAACGTGAAAAATTGGCGGTAGTTTCATTTATTTTTTTGTCACTAAAATGTTGCAGCTTTGATGTCCAAAAAGTTGTAATCAAAAAGTTTCTCATTTATAATTGGAGCTGTTTAATTCGGAATTAGTGTTTTTTTTAAAAATTGGTTTTAATATTTATAGTGTGTGTAAAATGGGGGCCACGATAAGAGTCTGGAATTTGTTTATTTTAGTGACATTTGTGTGTAGTGTTTTCTCGAGGAGTGTACAAAGACGGAAAGGTAAGTTCATTTGTTATTCTATTAAAACTTAACTGTTTGCCATTAACTGTGACTGGCGACCCTTATATCTTCACAACTCCTTAGCCGATTTTGCTAATAATCGAATTTGATTTGTATTTGGATGAACTACTTGCTCACAAAGTTTCATGAAGATCAGCCAGTACGCATGCAAGTTATCGTGGAATAAATATACAAACATATTTATACACAGAAACCCCGATTGTCCCATTAGAAACTGAGATCTCACTTCGTCAAAAACTAGCTGTTAATCATAGTGACTTTACGAGTCTCAACCCTATGACCGATTGGAACTCTCGTTTAATATGAAGTTTGCTTTTTTCTCGCAAATTTTTACTATAGCCTAGTCGAGTATATAGAAGACAAATCAACTATAGAATAAATTGATTCGCTCCGCACTTTGTTGCCATACACAATCAGGGTCATTATATCATATCTAGTTATATCTTAAACATGCTATCTGAGATCTGTATGTGCATTTCATAATAATATGTAATAAATTATTAACATAATACAACCCTCACTAATACTAACACTACAAATACAGTTAGACTGCCCATAGACCGTTGAAGGTCTAAAGATAATCCAAATGCTCAAGCCCACTACCAGTTGGCAGCGTACCCAGCATGCTGGCAGCATTACCACGCTGAATGGCAATGCTTATGCGTTGAGCCAGAAACACGCCAACATTTTGGTCACGTGTCCCATTAACCAGGCGCTCTAAAAGATTTTTGAAAATGAGGGGAGCTCCTGGTCCCGATGGGCCCAATGTCTCGACCCAAAACGCCTCAAATATGTAACCACTGTTAGGTGGTTATAAATTATTGAGTATTAAAGTTGCTAGTCTGTTAATTTTTCATCGGACATATTTCAGAGAGTGTATAGGACAAAAAGATCAAAAAAAATCACCCCACAGGCCCACAGACCTATATAGTTCTGTGGTTCACCCCCATCAATACAATATGAACTCATTCACGTACTCAAAAGATAACATTCGTGTTTTAGCTCCAAAACCGGAAGCAGAGTAGTAATAAAAACCGTAGGTACCTTTACAAAACAAAGTCCAAATACTTTGGCACCTGACATCTTCCTGAAACACAAGGTAGGGTTGGTGCGACGCGCCGGCCGCGGTAGCTCGGTACCGATGCGTTATGCGGTGTGCAGGTGCCTTATTATAGATGTCTTATCGTGATTCGGATTGTGATCGTGATCGCGTGCCATCTCACTTACGCACGTGGTGCGAGTAAGTAGATGCGAACGGGACGGCATGCAATTTCGATCACAATCAAACTTCTATAATAAGGCCGCTGGTCGCAAATATGCTAACCTTGGCAGTGCTTGCATATTTGAGCCGTTTGGGATCGAGACATTGGTCCATAGGGACCGAGAGGTCACACAAATTTCAAAAGTCTTTCAGAGCACCTACGTGAGCAAAATGCTGGTTTGTTTCTGGCTCAACGCATAAGCACTACCTTTCAGTGTGGTAATGCCGCCAGGGTATGCTTTGATTGAAGTGAAAATAAACGCCAAAGAAGTTTACCTAGTGCATATAGATCGATGCCGTTTCTCATCGATCTATATAGATAATTTTAGTCCCGTCAGATTAATTAGTTTAGAGAATGGTACGACAAAGTTCACGTCTTTAATAAATAAAGAAACGATAATTATTTAATTTGTATAACCATATTGCTTATTTTTATTTTCAATGGTTCATTGTCTCAACACAATTACAATGAGAGTTACTTCGTGGGAACTCAGTCCTGATTTAATTTCTCAGTCTTTATTACAAACAATGTTATTTCGATGCATATTGAAATTATTACATTGCATTTACGCAACTTGTTGCGTATATCTCTTCTCTTCTCTATCTCTACATAGTATAAATTGAAGTCCCTTTCCGCGTCTGTCTGTCTGTCTGTATGGCCGCTAACTCCTCTTAAACCACGCAACGGATTTTGATGCGGTTTTCACCATTAGTTAGATACATTTTCAAGGAAGGTTTATATATATATAACTAGCGACCCGCCCCAGCTTCGCACGTAAATTACACCCGTGCGAAGCCGGGTGAGCGGGTCGTAAAACATTATTGTTGATTCTCGCACAAGGATTCTTGAATCATTGTATGATAATTCTGAAATCTGATTCTGATTTCTGAATTTTGAGAAAGGTTCTGGAGTGGAGGGAGACCACGAACCGGAAGACGCAGCGTAGGGAGGCCTCCCACTAGATGGACCGACGACATTGTGAGAGTCGCGGGCATCCAGTGGATGCAAAAGTCAGGCTGTCGTTCAGTGTGGAGGTTAAAGGGGAAGGCCTATGTTCAGCAGTAGACGTCTTCTGGCTGATGATGATGATGATGTACGAGAATTTGTACAATTACAGTTTTGGCTCGATTTTAACACATGTTTTATATGTTTATCGGGACTTATCACGTATTATTTAATTTAGGTAAAAGTACGTATGTATGTATGTTTCGATTTTAACAGTATTTAAATTTAGTTGGCTCTCATGACATGAGAAATGGGAATGTTTTTTTTTTCGTTGCACCTCCTCGAGTGGTATTGTTCAACTGGGGCCTTATAGCTAGTTGTAGCAATCCAGTTAAGGTGATGAAAAAATTTTGCGCGACCGCAAACCGTATCTGGGCGCGTTAAGGTTCACGTTCGCGTGATTTTTTTAACATTAGTTTGGGACCGCATAACCAGTTGGGCGTAAGGCCCCTGGTCTTAAGGCTCAGAATATGGCGCGCGGCTAACTCACTCGCGCATTTGATGTTTTTTAAGATATCAAATTTCCGTATCTACTTTTTAAAATGTGCTTCTGTCAATTCGCGAGGAATATTTTAAAATATTTGGAACAATCTCATTTTTTTTTAATAATTACTATAAAAAATGGGATACCTAAACAGTTTTACCATTTATTCTAGTCAGGTTTCCCATTAATATCTAATAGGTCTGTGGGGAACACTCATTCGGCAGCGCATTCCGCAGTCCAGCGGTTCGCACAGTAATAGTGGAATTAAAGTGCTTCTTACGGTTTCAGTTTTTCAGTAGCACGCGCTAACTCCATCTCCTTTCATCTGCACGTGGAAGTGTATAGCGCTATCCTGTTCTAGTGTAAGCTTCGCTGGTGATTATTACGTTCATGTGTTCAAAATTGCATCAGTTTTTTTATAACAACAAAAAGTTACGCAATCACATTGCACAATATTAGAATTAGTAGTTAAATCTGATGAAAACAAAAGACAAAATACGTCATGACAAAGTCCTAATATTTTTTCCACGATTTCGGGTTTGATATTAAAAGTTGATAATAATGTTGGGTCTTATGGATCCCTTTCGGCTTTGTAGACCGTTTTCGCGTAACCCTGTATATACAATGTTATAAAAAAAAAAACATTTATAATACCTAAATACATATACAGGTTTATTTTCCTTTTTCAGTGGAACAAAAAGTATCTTTCGATGAGAAGAATAAAGAACATTGGAATCTACAGGCCCAATGGACTTTACGAACTAAGGTAAATTTACGAACTATGGTACATTTACGATTTATGATACATTTACAATCTAAGGTACATTTACGAACTAAGATACATTTACAATCTAAGTCTAAGGCACATTTACGATCTAATGACATTTTACGAACTAAGATATATTCACAATCTGAGGTACATTTACGAACTAAAGTATATTTACGAACTAAAATATATTTACAATCTACTATTACGATTACGATTTAAGGTGCATTTGTATTGCACAACTAACTACATAATATACACGTGATTTTCCATATTTTCCTCCTTATGCACCTCTTAATGCACTACCTTTTCTTACATTTCATCAGGATTGGTTAAAATTTTAACGTTTAGTCGTGAAAATGCAATGAGATTTTTGGTAAGATAATAAAACAGGCAGAAGGACAGTAATGAAGATTATCTTACTACCTACTTTAGCTCTAATAGCTGCATAATAATGTGAAAAGATGAACGGCTACATTCCACTGAATGGCGTTGTGCTTTAAGAGGAATTGTTACTGATTTCAATTTTATAACCTTGAGGTAAAATTCACCACAAATAAATCATCGTGAAGTAATTAAATATTTATTTTAATTTAATTTTAATTTTTAATTTTAATTTTAATTTTTATTCAGGAAACATACAGTGATATATAACTAATTTAAAAAGAAATTATGATAACTTAGCACTATTAACACGTTTCCGCATATACAAATCTAATTAACAGCTTGTTTACGCTAAAAAATTACTATAGGTTAAGGTAAGTATATAAGTATAAAATATAAAAAGTATAAAAATATAGTAGTATAAGTGCTAGATAAGTAATGTCATAACATAACCTATAAACGAGACAGTTCAAAATTCGCACCAAACCAGTTCTTGAAGACTATAGCTTTAAATTTGTGTGGAGATGTATTAAATAGATCAAATTCAGGAAAATCATTCAGTTTGTTAACACAGTTTGCTGATCTTATGAAAAATGAGTTTTGCCTGTAGTTTGTAGAACTATGAGGGATATGGAGACTAATAGGATGTCTTACAGAACACCTTGTAGGGACTTTCAGATTTATCATAGAAAGAAGATGAGGAGAATCGATCTGAGATTGTGCTATTTTCATTAACAATACAATGTCGGCTATTTTCCGTCTCTCATAGAGAGGAAGTATATGATGTCTGCGACATCTTGATTCATAATTCCTGTCGTGTTTCTTGCATTTAAATTGTAGGTACCGCATAAAATTTCTTTGAATTGATTCAAGCCTATTAATATATTTTTCATATTGTGGATTCCAAATCTGTGAACAATACTCGAGGATGCTACGCACGTATGAGCAATAGAGAATTTTAGTTAGTTTAACACTATTGAATTGAGAGCTTGATCTTTTAATAAATCCCATAGATTTACTAGCCTTATTGGCGATATTATCGATATGTCTCTCGTATAGTAATTTTGAATCATGGATCACCCCTAGATCACGGACTTCTTGAACGTTCTTTAGGTCCTGTCCTTTAATTTTGTATGTAAAAACCGTTGCTTGGGATTATCCTGTTTAAAGTTGAATGAACTGTTATCCAATAGGTATATATCCATGAGTAATGGCGCCACGGCCAACAATGGTTTTACAAGCTTTTATCACAAAATAAATAAATGCAGAAGGCTGGCTTCGGCTGATCTTGATTTTAATAACCTACGCGCAACCGTAACGCTAGGGCTGACATAGAAAAATATATTATTAGGTTAGGTATTATGTTACTTTCAAACGCATTTATTTCTGATAGAAAAAGGTAACTTAATAAAAGGTCATAAATTGGTAACAGTATGGTACTTTCGTAGGTAATTCATTAGGTTAGGTAATAAAAAAAAAGCGTCAAGTCCGTTTTGTTTAATGTTGTATTAAAACAACTGGTAGAATATACTCATTGTAATTTATGTCAATTATCACACGAAACGATAGTTATTGCCAAAGCGCGGGCACTGGCGACTTGCGTTTGAACGACTTGATCCGAGATCGTTGTACGTTCACCTCTGTGCGTACGCCTGTTACGCTCGTTATATAGAGCTGGCTTTCTGTACCTATTCATTTTGTGCTTTTATTTAATTTGCAATGTTTGTATGTTTGTTTATAGGTCAAATCTTACAAGCTAATTAGAACTACTTCCGAGTTACTACTATTGAGTTGAATATTTACATGTTGGTTCAGTTCCGATGACAATGCATTTTTTTTTTTTTTTTGTAATCTTTATTTTTAAAATGGGGTTTTGACATGAAATGACTATGCCACCCCGTAAAGCTAAAGTACACATAATCACACAAACACTTAACTAACAACTTCCACACGGACACTTATAATCTATAAATAAATGGTACATTTGCATCAACATCTTGGCTTCTCTGGAACCAGGTGATGCCAAGATACTGTTGCAATAACCTACATTGTTGCCATAGGGCGACAATGCTCGCCGCTGGAATGCATTTTTATGGTAAGCATGACCTGAATCGACATCCAGGATTAGCTCTAGATAAAGAAACTCTTCAACGGTCAACACGAAAACACGAAATTGAGTGTACGCATTATATTATGATAGCCAGTTTTAAGATTTACCATGACATGGTTCCTGCTCTCAGGGTTGGGTCCTGACTATGGAACTCCTCAATGCCTAGCAGCACAGAAATGAATATTGTTTAGGTACGCATTCAATTAGGATATTTCGACTAGGCTGGTCCTCGCCTCGGGGGATCCTAGAGTTGGCACATACTTTTCTCAAAAGCTAAGTATTGCTATACAGCGGGGCAACTCGGCCAGTGTTCTGGGAACCCTGCCGCACGGTGGTGATCTCGACGGCGTTTTTGTTTTGTAGTAGGTACATGTTTGTATATTTTATACAATCATCTTTTAGTTTAATTGTAGCTTTTATTTAGCTATTTTAAGTTTTAGTTTTTAGTTTATATTTTAAGATTTCATTAATTTTCTGTTTTTTTTTTAAGTTCCTAATCAATAAATTGAAAGATTAATAAAAAAAAAAATATGGTAACCCATTCTAAGTGTAAAAATATAAGATGTTCCATACATTTTGTTGAGTGTGAAAAATATGAACTGTTCCATAGAAAACGGTTATACCGAATATTGTCTTTCTTTCAGGTGAACACAAAACTCAATAAAAACGTTGCAAAGAACGTAATATTATTTCTGGGAGACGGAATGAGCATAACGACCCTGGCCGCCACCAGGGCGTACCTGGGTCAGCAGTACGGACACAACGGAGAGGAACTCAAGCTCACCTTCGAAGGGTTCCCTTACACTGGATTAGCTAAGGTAAGGCAGGCCTGGCGCACTCCGCACTTTAGGCATGAAGCTACAAGTAGCCGACTTGTAGTTTCCGCTACAAGTCGGCAAGTCGCTGCCGCTGGTTAGCTGTTCAGTTGACAGTGTCCCTGGTGGAGAGTTTTGGTATTGCCACCTAAGAAATTCACCAAGAAAATGCTTTAGTTCTAATTTTGCCCACCTGAACAGCCAAGTTGGTGGCACTGTACGTAACACTTCAAAGCATCATCAGTAGCACGTGCTCCTTCAATGTGTCACTAGTTGCAATACGTCACTAGAAGTAGCATCACTAGTGACCATTTAGGGTTAAGTCAATGCTAGCATACTTACATTTGCTTTGAATGTTGTGCGTCAAGTTACGTGTGGTTACGTGCTAGACTTTGAGAATGGAAGACTTTACGTCATTGGTGCTAGACCACTTGTCGGATCACGTGGTACGTTACCTTAGGCCGTTGCAGACCATGATGTGTAGTAGGTACAAGTAGCAAGTACAAATTGCAACTAGCAGTGAAAGTGGTTAGTAGCACTTCCACTCACTTGAAATAAGCAAAACGTTGCAGACGATGCGTAGTAGGGACTTGCAACTTATACTTGCTATTTGTACTAAGCATCGTCTGCAAGCGCCTTTGGATGCATGGGCGCTGCGTCGGATGTGTATGGTATGCATAATTATGTTTAACGTACCTGTGTATTCTTCGAAATTTTATATTATGGAATAAACTCTGGTGTAAACATAAGGTATCCTACAACTTTTGCATGAGACTAAACATTAAGTTATGCAATATTTGTTTAGGATTTTTACATGGAACAGTACTTATAGTGGTAAGCGGCAAGTAACTAAGATGAAAGGAAGTCATTGTAGGCATCATTATGAATAAGTTTTTCTACGAGACCAACCCTAAATAGACCGCACATCAGGCGAAGTCGGTTAAACGCAAACCTATTTATTTAATAATAATTAAAAAAACAGCTTGCTTGAGTCGCTGACATCCAGTGGATGCAAAAGGCAGGCTGTCGTTCAGTGTGGAGGTTAAAAGGGGAGGCCTATGTTCAGCAGTGGACGTCTTCTGGCTGATGATGATGATGATGATGAATTAAAAAAACAAGAACAGAAAATTATGATAATTTTCACAGAACTATGTCCAAGTAGACACCACAACACAAGTCGACCTACCTTGCATGTCATATTTCCATTACAATTATGATTTATCGTCATAATTAAGTCCGACTAAAATCAGTCTGCTTAATCGGTTCCGCGACAATACGTGTCAGTTTGAAACGAAAATGGGTAATTGTGCAATATTGAGTTGTAAGAAAACCGCAAATAGAGTTGGCCGACAGATTAAAGATATTTCTTTTAACTTTTTTCAATACGAAAAATTTGAGAAGATTAATTTTCATACAGTTTTTAACCGCTTGTGAAGTCTACTTAGATATAGGTCTGTGGTATTTCCCGATAGTTAAATTCTGGCTTTGAGTCCTGCAATCTATAGGTACTAAAAGCATTCTGAGTGTCTTCAAATCACGAGTGAATCGGTTTCTAGTAGGCAAGCGTACTTCATCGTAGACCAAAGATAACGAACCTGACTATGCGGGGTGTAAGGGGAACACTCTCGAACCCAAAAGAAGGTAATTGTACTCATCATTACGAACAACATTTACTATGGGACCAGCCCTGAAATCGTGAAAAAAATATCAGCTGTTCTATAGAAAACGGTCATTGACACTCGACAAAATGTATGGAACAGCTGATTTTTTTTCTCGCGATTTCTGGGTTGGTCCCATAGTAAAAGTTGTTCATAATGATGAGTACTATTTCCTTCTTTTGGCTTCTAGAGTGATCCCCTTACAACCTGTATACGTTACTTTCCAGACATATTGCGTAGATAACAACGTGGCAGACTCTGCTTGCAGTGGCACTGCATATTTGACTGGCATCAAGGCCAACAGTGGTACGGTGGGTCTCAGCGCAGCCGTCAAACGGGGCGACTGCAAGGGTCAGATCGACGGGAAGTACTCCGTTACTGGACTTATGGACTGGGCGCAGAAAGCTGGGAAAGGAACCGGTATAATGAGTTTTATTGCTTTTCTTCCCTCCAAAGGTTGGCAACGTATTTTAATACCTCCGGTGTTATATACATAGGCAATGACGACAGCGACTGCTTACCATTGAGCAGCCACTTTGCTTGTTAGTACACATAGCATAAAAAAATATATGTTTCATTTAGGAGTTTAATTTTAATCCATAGCTCCCCTTCGACCAAAATAAAATTATTGGACGTGCCATAACCATTGTAATTGCTCAGTAAAAACGAGGCAAAAACGTCAAACATATACTTCAACACCTAATTATAACCATGTAAATTTGTTACAAAAAATAGATAGCGGTTTTTTGATGTTTATTTACACTTTGGGAAAGCACACGAAGGCATAATTTTGTCACATATTTCGTTATCATGTAACAATAGACGCGTGTCGCACTTTCTACGGCTAGAGACCGACTGAAACGAAGTGAACGCCGGCGCTCATTTTGTAATCTTCAAAAATGCACTTCTTCTGGGCCCGTCCATTCATTTTATTTTGGTCGAAGTAGCTCCCTGATGAATATTGCACTCGCAGTTTATTTTTAAGTCACCGACATAGCTCTGCAAATTGGCATGCTGATATGACAGAAGGCCGGTAATAACTGTCACAAAAACGATAACCGTGGGATGTCTTCTGTGGTTGGGGTAGGCGTGTAGACAACTTGGCACACGCAGCGAAGGATATTATGCCTTTTTAATGAAGTTGAGAGTCAGAGGCAAGCCCATTTAAAAAAAAAATATCATCTTATAGTTTCAATGCGTCAAAAGAATAAATTTTTGTAACAACTTATACATTTCGTTTGATTATCAGTAACCCTGGATATAAGAAGAAGATATTTGACTTTTTAAAATAGGCTTGCGTTTGACCGCCATCGTCTGATGTTAAACGATGATGCGGTCTGCGGTGGAGCACACTTGCCAAGAAAAATATTCGGGACATTTGCAGACACCAAGATTGTAACTATCGGGGAACACCCAATTAGACATCGCATTCCACAGACTAGCAGTTAGCACAATAATATAACCCTTGATTGATTGATGAGGCATAGGTTCTAACCAATCACAAGCTGCCCCCCGCGACTGACGTGGCATCATTTTGCAAAAGGGAATTTTGACTAAGTACATGCGCGATCAGGTGGTTATATTATAGTTTCATCTCCATGCGCAAAAATGGTTTCAATATGCAAAAATTGCTAAATGGTTTTTAATTATACAATCTATCATTTATTTAGTTATTTATATGTTTTGCAAATAAAAATTATAATTAAAAAAAATATTTTATTTATATTACACGGGAATTACTCACGTAAGATTAAGCCGGTCACTCCAACTATAGTCTCAACCGCATTAGGCAGTCTTTTTCTTACGTGAGTAATTCCCGTGTAATATAAATAAAATGTGTGAAAACCACGTCAGTTTCTATAATAAAAAAAATTCTTTGCGCAGAGTTGATGTATGATGGCATAATAATAATAGGAGAATTCCAAACCTCAAAGACCATATTTCCGTTTACAGGCGTGGTGACCACGACGCGAGTGACACATGCGACTCCAGCGGCGTCTTACGCGCACTCGGCCGATCGAAGATGGGAGTCGGACTCTGACCTGCCGTGGCACGCGCAGCCGTGTCAGGACATCGCCTCGCAGCTGGTGCGGGGACAAGTAGGAAGCAATATCGATGTGAGTAGAGACTTAGAATAAACAATAGTACAAGCTTCCTAAGATACCACACATTGGCAGATCCAGGGGCCATAGCCCCCCCAAAACACCTAGCAATTCCGTACATTCGACTCAATTTCTCGATTTGATTCCTTCGAACCTTGTCAGCATGCCCCCCCCCCCCCAAAATGAAATCCTGGATCCGCCCCTGATACCACAGTGCCTAAAGACAAGTGTGGTTGTCAGTGATGTCATATGGTACTGAGACGTGGTCCTTAACAGTAGGCCTTTTGGAAAAATTCAGAGTCACACAGCGGGTAATGGAGAGAGCTATGCTCGGAGTTTCTTTGCGCAATAGTATCCGAAACGTGGATATTCGCCAAAGAACCAGAGTCGCCGACATAGCTGTTAAAATTTGTGTTGTGCTGTTGAAGTGGCAATGGGCAGGCCACATTGCTCGAAGAACCGATAACCGATGGGGAAGAAAGGTTCTTGAGTGGAGACCACGAACCGGAAGACGCAGCGTAGGTAGGCCTCCCACTAGATGGACCGACGACATAGCGAGAGTCGCTGGCATCCAGTGGATGCAAAAGGCAGGCTGTCGTTCAGTGCGGAGGTTAAAGGAGGAGGCTTATGTTCAGCAGTAGGCGTCTTCTGATGATGACAAGCTTCGACCAAAATAAAATGAATGGACGGGCCCAGAAGAAGCGCATTTTTGAAGATTAGAAAATGAGTGCTGGCGCCAGGTAATATAAATCAAATGTGTGAAAACCACGTCAGTTTCTATAATAAAACTTTACGTGCATAAGAAGTGAATGAACTAATTTTTTGTTACTTACTTACAGGTCGTGTTAGGCGGTGGAAGAAGCATGTTTTTCCCAAAGACTCTAAAAGATGACGAGGGTAATAATGGGTACCGCAGTGATGGAGTCGACCTCATCAATGAGTGGATGATGAAGAAAAGATCCGAAGGGCACCTTCCTAAATTCGTACACACACAAGCGGTGAGTTTAAGGAGGCCTTATTTTCACCGGATTTGCAAATTGAAGTGGGAGTGGGCAGGGCACATAGCAGGCATAGCATAGATGGCCGATGGTGCCGAAAAGTTCTCGAATGCAGACCCCCTACTTCGTCGCAGCCCCTTGTGTAGGATATCATTGAATAGGTCTTTAAAAAAAAAGGTAAAGTTTGATACATCACTTTTTTATCAAGTGTATAATTTTGTGAATTATGGCCCACCAAAGTGGCAAATAAAATCCGAAACGTGGATATTCGGCAAAGAACCAGAGTCACCGACATAGCTGTTAAAATTTGCAAGTTGAAGTGGCAATGGGCAGGCCAAATCGCTCGAAGAACCGATAACCGATGGGGAAGAAAGGTTCTGGAGTGGAGACCACGAACCGGTAGACGCAGTGTAGGGAGGCCTCCCACTAGATGGACCGACGACATTGTGAGAGTCGCGGGCATCCAGTGGATGCAAAAGGCAGGCTGTCGTTCAGTGTGGAGGTTAAAGGGGGAGGCCTATGTGCAGCAGTGGACGTCTTCTGGCTGATGATGATGATGAAAGTGGCAAAAAGTTAGTCCCCCCTGCATTTCTAAATTATGAAACATAGATACTTGCAACTTATCATGCTAATAGGTCATATTAAAAACCTTCAAAATTATTATAGTAAATAAAGATTATTATTTATTTATTATTTTGAAAATTTTCTGATTATAACTTATTGAGTAATAGCGATTAAACTGTAACAAATTCAAGACGTCCTAGCTCAAAGGTCATTGACCTTTTTGTAAAATTCTTGGCAAAGAATGTTTCTCAAGTAGTTTTATTTTTGGCTAAACCATAAAAAGTACGTACATGTTATGTTGGTATAATAGTCGGCAACGTATTTGTGATGCCTCTGGTGTTACAAGTATCCATAGGCGACGATGACTGCTTTCCATCAGCCAGCCCGTCTGCTTGTTTGCCATCTATGGCATAAAAAAAAATGCACCTCTGAGATTTCGATAAGTCCAGCTTCGATTTTTTTTTTTCTGTAATCACCTATTTCTGTACTATGATTGTGACCACAATTATAAGACATTGGCTACGCAAAACGGAACCCTACCATATGCGTGTCTCTTAGCCAGATATTTCTTAGTAAAATTACATTTGAGTGTTTTAGGTCGTCACGTCATAAGCAGACGCCATTTACTTGCGAGTGTTTTGGCATCGTAGAGCAAGTATTTGAAAATTAGTCAACATAGCGCTTCTATATTTAGATAGCCCGTTGGTCCAGTTGGTAGTGATCCTGCGTTCTGCGCTTAGGGGCGTGGGTTCGAGTCCCACCTAGGAAAAGCATCCATTTGATGAACATTTGTGTTTGTTCTATATCTGGGTGTTAATATCTATTTAAGTATGTATTTAAAAATATACGGGGTGTAAGGGGAACACTCTCTAAACCAAAAGAAGGTAATTGTACTCATCATTATGAACAACTGTTACTATGGAACCAGCCCTGAAATCGCGAAAAAATATCATCTGTTCTATAGAAAACGGTCATTGACACTCGACAAAATGTATGGAACAGCTGTTTTTTTTTCGCGATTTCAGGGTTGGTCCATACTAAAAGTGGTTCATAATGATGAGTACAATTACCTTCTTTTGGCTTCGAGAGTGTTCCTCTTACACCCTGTATATGTATGTATATCAGTCTCTGGCAGCCATAGTACAAGCTTTGCTTAGTTTGGAGTTAGATGACCGTGTGTGCAAAAATGTCCCGAAAAAAATAAAATCTTACATTGACAGGAGCTTCTAAATGTAGACGTTACGAAGCACCAGAGTCTCCTGGGTCTGTTCTCTCCTGACCACATGCCATACCACCTGGAAGCACCTGATGATGACCCGACACTGTCGGAAATGACGTCCAAGGCCATTGAGATGCTGGCCGCTAAGAATAAAGGATACTTCTTGTTTGTTGAAGGTACACCTATATTATACAGGGTTACGCATATAGACTGCACTAAGTCGAAAGAAGGTCATTGTACTCATCATTATGAACAACTTTTACTATGGGACCAACCCTGAAATCGCGAAAAATACATCAGTCATTCCATACATTTTGTCGAGTCAATGGCCGTCTTCTGTGGAACATCAGTTTTTTTTCGCCTTTTTTCTGTCGGTCCCATAGTAAAAGTTGTTTATAATGATGAGTACAATGACCTCCTTTCAGCTTAGTACAGTCTTTAAGCGTAACAAGAGAACTAGAGATAAATAGCTGTTTGAGATAAATCTTGCTAAACCAAGTAAATTGCTTCAACCGCATTCAGCGGTCGGTCTTTTTTAAGGTGGATTTGAAGAGCAATGTTTAATCATTGCTACCGCATTCAGCGGCCGGTCTTTTTTAAGGTGGATTTGAAGAGCAATGTTTAATCATTGCTACCGCATTCAGCGGTCGGTCTTTTTTAAGGTGGATTTGAAGAGCAATGTTTAATCATTGCTACCGCATTCAGCGGTCGGTCTTTTTTAAGGTGGATTTGAAGAGCAATGTTTAATCATTGCTACCGCATTCAGCGGTCGGTCTTTTTTAAGGTGGATTTGAAGAGCAATGTTTAATCATTGCTACCGCATTCAGCGGTCGGTCTTTTTTAAGGTGGATTTGAAGAGCAATGTTTAATCATTGCTACCGCATTCAGCGGTCGGACTTTTTAAAGGTGGATTTAATGAGCAATGTTTCATGATAGCTCTTCAAAGCCACCTTAAAAAAAGACCGCTGAATGCGGTTAAAACTATAATCCGAGTAACCGGCTTAATCATTTATGTGAGTAATTCCCGAGTCATATAAATAAAATGTGTAAAAACCAAGTTAGTTTCCATAATATAATAGAAGATAATATTATTCGCTATTCGATGAACAATGAAAAAATTTCTAATAGAGTTTCGACCAAAATAAAATGAATGGACGGGCCCAGTAGAAGTGCATTTTTGAAGATCACAAAATGAGCGCCACTTCACTTCAGTCAGTCTCTAGCCGAAGGAAGTGCAACACGAGTCTATTGTTACGTAATAACGAAACATCTGACAAAATTCTGCATTCGTATGCTTTCCCGAAGTGTAAACACACAAATAAAACCGGTATCTGTTTTTTGTAACAAATATACTGTACATTTTTGTAATTAGGTGTTGAAGTAAATGTCCGACAATTTTGACTCGTTTTTACTGAGCAAGTGCAATGGATAGGGCCCATCCATTCATTTTATTTTGATCGAAGGGATATAGTCGAATATCGAATGATAGCGATCAATCGCGGCATCTCTATTGCCTATCTTTTAGGTGGTAGAATAGACACGGCCCACCATGAGACCAAGGCTCGTAAGGCGCTCGATGAGACAGCGGAACTAGCGAAGGCTGTGGAAGCGGCTCTAAGGATGGTCGACCTTCAGGACACGCTCATCGTAGTCACCTCTGACCACAGCCACACCATGACTTACAGCGGGTACAGCAAGCGAGGGACTGATATACTCGGCTTCACCAACAAGGTAAGCTCGGTGGTTTTTTAAAGGATCGTATTCGAATGACGCGGTCGCGGGTTCAAACCCCAGGCCCGTCCCGTACCAATGAGCTCTTTGGAGTTTTTTTTTTTTTGGTTAAATTTTCGTGACCGTGGATTCAATGTCCTTTAGTCGTAATATTAAACATGTTTACATAGTAAAAAAATCGTCAAACAAGTCATAGTCAAAGTTGTGCACGTTTACGAGCACTTAATAAATAATAATTCACCATTTACTACACATTAACATTCGAAAATATAAAAGTTTAGGAAAATTATCCAATGAGCCAAAATGTCTTTTTCCACGTTGGCGCCAAAAATTTGGAGTTTATGTACGGATTTTCATACCACTGGCTTTTCGGTGAAGGAAAACATAGTGAGAAACCTGCATACGTACGGACAAGGAATTCAATGGCGTATGTGAATCCACCAACTCGCAACTGGGCCAGCGTGGTGGATATGGCCCGATCTCCCTTGCAGGCTAAAACGTCCAGCAGTGGACTGATAAAAGGCTGATTATGATGATGATGATTCGAATGAAGTAATTCGCCAGAGAACTACATGACATAACTCAACGTATTTCAGATTAGTTCCCAATTCGTACAATACCCAATTCGATCAACGGATAGTAAATGCTCAGTTCGTTTTAAAATTAGTTTTGCTCTTAAATTCCAGAAATAAACCGACCATAAGCGATTCGGGTTCGCGGACTGAGGGTTCCGTACCACCACAAAATTCAATAACGAAATTACCAGTTATAACTTGGTAATGAACAGAAACTTGTCACCGACTCGCACATGGCTATTATTTATTATTTGTTATAATTTAGAGTGTGTACTATAATCATGCCAAATTTGACACTTGTACGTATTACACGTTAAAACACGTTAAAAAAATAAGTTTGTTGTATGGGGACCCCCTTTCGTTTTTCGTTTATTATTTCTCAGTTAATCCACCGTAACATTTCATATTCTGTGAAAATTTCAACTGGCTATCTATTAAAAAACTTAAAAAAAAAAAAAAAAACTTCAACTTTGACTTTACAGATTGAATAAAACAGCTGTTAATAGATAGGACAGACGGACAGCCAGACAGACACAGACAGACATCGTAGGCTTAGTAATAGGGACCTGTTTTAACCCTTTGGGTACAAAACCCTAAACAAAACCCGAGAAGCTTTTCTTCCAACAATAAGTGAAGCTTTAAAAAATCCAGGTTTTCGAAGTAAACCTACAACAAAATAAAAATAAAATGTGATTACATTTATTTTGAAGCGGGTAAGAAAATGTTTAAAGTCCTATAATCGCAACAGCTAAACAGTATTGGACACTACTCGCACTAAACAGATGCTCTAATCACTCGCAATAATCACTCAGTACTTTGTTTAGTACATTTGCACTTAACGAAGTGCAAGCTTTTGTTTTCTGTGCTCACCAGCTGAACGCGTCAGACAGTCTGCCTTACACCACACTGAGCTACGCGAACGGGCCGGGCTACAAGCCGCATGCGCAGTTCAAACGACACGATCTCATGCTTGACGATATTAGTAAGTATGCCTACAACCTTTGTGATCATTATGATTATAGCTTGGGGTTACGAGATCGAATCAGAAATGAGGCGATCCGTAGACGAACGAAAGTCACCGACATAGCCCACCGGATTAGCAAGTTGAAGTGGCAGTGGGCAGGGCACATATCACGCAGAACAGATGGACGATGGGGTCGAAAGGTTCTGGAATGGAGAAAACGGACCGGTAAGCACAGCGTAGGATGTCCACCCACTAGATGGACAGACGACCTAAAAGAGACCGCAGAACGCTTCCAACCGGCTCTTTTGGAGATCGATGGGGCCTATGTCCAGCAGTGGACGTCCTATGGCTAAAATGATGATGATGATAGCTTGGATTTGCCTTAAACAAGAGCTAGTACCGACAAAATGTCTGCCAAAAACTGTAAGGACGATGATGAGCTTAAAGAGGAATATGATGATGTTGGTAAGAACTTTACACTGAATTGAGACTGGGTTTTGAAATTATAACTGTAATTAATGTATGGACGGGCCATAACCATTAAACTTGCTCAGTAAAAACGAGTCAAACTATCGGACATTATACTTCAACACCTAATTATAACCATGTACAGTAGGTATATTTATTACAAAAAATAGATAGTGGTTTTTGTTGTGTATTTACACTTCGGGAAAGCACACGAAGACATAATTTTGTCAGATGTTTCGTTATCATGTAACAATAGACTCGTGTCGCACTTCCTATGGCTACAGACCGACTGAAACGAAGTGAGCGCCGGCGCTAATTTTGTAATCTTCAAAAATGCGCTCCTTCTGGGCCCGTCCATTCATTTTGTTTGGTCGAAGGTTTAAACATCTTTTAGTGCAAGCGTTTTGAAATGTGTGTATGATTCGTTTTTGTATGATATTAAAAACAACGCAGTGTAGGTAAGCCCCCTACTAGCTGGACCGACGAAATCGTAAGAGTCGCAGGCATCAGTGGATGCAGATGGCAGGCTGTTATTCAGTGTGGAGTTATAAGGGGGAGGCCTATGTTTAGCAGTAGACGTCTTCTGGCTGATGATAATGATGGTGATGTGTCCGGTAGCCTATTGCTCATTATTTCCAGAAACTTTAACTTCCAATGGATTCATTCTCAAACATGTAAACGAAGGACTCTGTGTCATACTTCTCAAGGATATATTCTCAGAAAAATTTGTGATGCGACAATAAAACTTTTTTGTCAAACCTATTATCTAATGGTTAAATGGCGATGACTAACCACATAAGCGTAACACATCGTATTGTTTTTTTTATTTCTGCTGCATAAAGACATTAATTCATTTTTTTAAAGCAAACACAGATATTGGTCGAATTTTTCGATAATATTAACTCCGCCGATTTTGACGAAACTTGGTATGCGCTTATATTCAAATTAGCTTCATGAATGCGTGTAATTTAGGACGTTTTAAATATAGATGCGTCATACAACAGCATTATTGCATTATTGCACTTCAACCATCTTTTGCATTTCCGTTGTGATATTATTGCCTACACCGGCGGACATTAGTTCCTACTAAAAATTACACGAGTAATTTTACTGTGAAATACTTAACACCAAGTTTATTATTTGTTGAATTTGTAATATTATGGTTTGAGTTTGGGCACTGACACCACCAAATCCAATTGGTATGTATAGAAACTTATTAGCGCTAATTTTAGCACCTTTTCTTCTTCTTTCCTGTTGTTAAGTGATAACTAGTGACGTTAGGCGTCACTCAAAGTTACGACACTGATTCAGGAGTGCCTAATGATAGGCAACTCACATCACCAAAGAGTAATATAATAAAGGGGGACACATCACCGCGTTCGCTTACTCAAGAGGTCCAGGAATTCCAGGTGGTCTGTCAAAGATAGAGGAACATTCTGAAACAGTGGAGATAGCGTGAATTGTCACTTTTTTTTTTGCGGAAAAAAGACAAGTTTGGGTTTTGTTGTGTTGAATTTGACGAGGTTTTCGTCACCCCAATTTGATATGGTCGTCAGCTTAGGAGTCACCTATTGAAAATGGATTAGTGAAAAAGAAGATTACGCTTAAATCTCTGCTGAGCTTAGGAGTTCCTTAGTTAGGCGTCGCCTTGTTCCCACGAACAAGGAAGCCACTTAGTGAAAACGGGCATCACAATTTATTTTTCTCTTGCAGGCCACGTGAACTATACGTACCCATCGCTGGTGCCAATAGCGCGTGAGACGCACGGCGGGGAAGACGTGGCGGTGTTTGCGACAGGTCCCCACTCGCACCTGTTCACTGGCCACTACGAACAGAACTTTATCCCGCATGCAGTGGCGTACGCGGCTTGTATCGGCCCGCAACTCACTAGCTGTACATAGATCTATCAGTATATCGCTAGACAAGGGCTTAGCCACGTATCAGATTCTCTCCAGCACGGTAAGAGCTCGCCTGAAGTGCTTTTGAACTGAAGAGTAAACTTTAGGTAATGTTGCATTTTCCCGTCACTGCCATAAGCAAAACCCTGGCTTTGCCCTTAGCATAGCATAGCATCATCAGCCTTTTAATAGTCCACTGCTGGATTATTGGCCTACCCAAAAGAGGTGAAAGGACGATTGGGCCATATCCACCACGTTGGCCTAGCTGTTGGTGGATTCACATACGCCATTGAATTTTTTCCCCGTACATATGCAGGTTTCCTCACGATGTTTTCCTTCACCAAAAAGCCAGTGGTATGAAAATCTGTACATAAACTCCGAACAGCTCATTGAGATTTGAGCCCGAGAACTCACGCTTTCAAGTCTAGCAGTCTCCCAAATAGGCTACAAAACCTTAATATACCCTTGGCTATGCCCTTGCCGCCGGTTAAGTCTGAAACCAGAACATTTTATTGCTATAACGCCATTGAGATAGACGTGCTACCACTAAGCTCGCCAAAATTCCAATAAAATCAAATTCCTCCAGATGTTTTGGAAAAAATGGTAACACATACAAACACACATCCTCTTATTCATATACAGGGTTACGCATATAGACTGTACTAAGCCGAAAGGACGTCATTGTACCCATCATTATAAACAACTTTTCCTATGGGACAAACCCTGAAATCGCGAAAAAATATTAGCTGTTCCGAAGAAAACGGTCATTGACACTCGACAAAATGTATGGAACAGCTGATTTTTTCCGAGATTCCAGGGTTTGTCCCTTAATAAAAGTTGTTTATGATGAGTGTGGTGTAATGATGAGTACAATGACCTCATTTCGGCTTAGTACAGGTATGCGTAACCCTGTATAATATATTTATTTGTATATAAATAATTATGTAGGAAGGTATATTGTATATTATAACAATGAATCATAACAATACAATACAAAATGATGTGAAGACGATAGACGGGGAGCGCTTAGTGCATACGTATTCCCCTGTTTCCTCAGTGGATATAATGCCTATAGAGTTATAATTTAAAAAAAAAACATGGTCCGTCCTCCTACTACTAATAATGGAAACAAAAATATGAAAACGGCACGGTTTTGAAGGAGGAATCAAGACGTTGATTTTGTTAATAAAATTTTAAGGTATTTAGTATTAATTTAATAGATAACATTGTACCTAAGTAAATAAATGAATAATGATAAGAAATAGTAATTTAAGATGTTTTTAAATTTTGTACGTTGGTAATAAAAAATAAATATCATGCATGTTCAATCTTTTTACTTTTAAACTATATTTTCCTTGTATAAGTACTCATATGGTTTTTATAGTCGACTAGCTGTGCCCCGCGGTTTCACCCGCGTGTATTACTCCTTATATCATCAGCTCTCTGCCAGTGAAAGTCCCGTCAAAATCAGTCCAGCCGTTTTGGAGTCCATATGAATATACATACATACACACATCATCATCAGCAGCAGCCATTAAACGTCCACTGTTGGACAAAGGCCTCCGTGTTAGAGAGGGGTTTTGCCATAATTCCCACGTTTGGCAGGCGGCTTGAGGATCGCAATACACACATGTATATATGTAGTCATATCTCTCGCAGAACCGATAACCGTTAGAACAGAAGTGTTCTAGAGTGGAGACCAAGAATAAGAAAGCGTAGGACGCCCTGAGACTCGATGGGGTGACGATATACGTAAACTAGCTGGCAGTGGCCGGAAGAGAAGCCGAAGATAGGACTGAGTGGCGTGCCTTTGGAGAGGCTTATTTCCAGCTGGAATAATATAGGTATATACCTACTGCTTATGGTGATGATGACGTTTTGGTTGTCAAGCAAGCAAACGTGCTGCCTGATGGTAAGTAGTCACTGTCGTCTGTGTTAACAGAGTTTTAAAGGGTCGGCAACGCATTTGTGATGCCTCTGGTGTTACAAGTATCCATAGGCGACGGTCACTGCTTACCATCAGGCGGCCTACGGAATTTAAAAAAACTGCAGCACCGGAGGCAAGAGAGCTCGGATCAAGCATCCAGTGGTTGCAGATTTTATTTTTATGATTTTTTTTTATGACAGGCTGTCTGTTAGCATTGGACGTCTTCTGGCTGATGATGACGATAAAATAAGAAATGTTGACCGTCACGGTAAGTCCAGCAGATGTGAAGCATGACGGCACAAGAGAGCGTCATGTCGTTTGTCGTGACGGCACACAAGTCGGTTTTACTGCCAAGGCTGCCCGTAGACGTTTCACATCAAAAATTAGAACATACCGGAACCTAAGATAGAAATTCTAAGAGTATCTCGCGCCAATACATTTCATAAATAGGCAATACCCTATCAGATGGATATTCGTGAGGCGAAAAGCGAATCGAACCACGCACTTTGCTAAATTGTTACAATAACTTTAGTTCTATTGTAATTGAATTAGCTTTATTAATAAACAGCCGTCGACTACAGTTGGCTCTACCTAGTAAATACTTTCAAGTACCTGTTAGATTTCATATCAGCCCCTTAGTAGCTCGACAACCCCCGAGTTGAGAGGGTGTCGCACCCTCTCTCGTATTCTCGCGTATAAGTATTTTACAATAAAATAGTTAGTTGAAAGTTACTTAGAAATATCGAGTGAAATAAAATGGGTAAGTTATGAAAAATATTTTGTTTGGTTTTTGGAAGTTTTCTGTGTAGTAACGCTTTCATGGTCAAAGTCAAAGTCAAATATTTTATTGCATATTATGTTAAATCACCTATTTCAAATCACTTATATTAGCCTAATGACCCTTTTGAAGGGGCAAGTGCCTTTATTAACTAAACAAAATACAAGCTAACACTATTACTACAAATACAGTTAGACTGCCCATAGACCGTTGAAGGTTTAAAAACAATCCAAATGCTCAAGCCCACTATCAGTTGGCGGCATGCTGGGCACGGAAAAAAAGATTTACTCCCGACAAAACGTACGCAACAGCTGTTTTTTCGCGTATTTCGAAGAGTCGTACAACAAGAGTTGTTTGTTTTTTGAAACCGCCCTAACGGACTACAAGTATTGTAGTATTGCGTTTAAAAAATATCGGTAGTATATAGCGAATAAAGCGATGCTACCCTTCCTGTTATTTTACGACAAAGTAACCACTAACAGAAGCACAGAAGAAATTTTTTTTTATACTTCTCTTTTCTGTGAACAGAAGTCTGGAGTGTCACAGGAATAGGTAATAATGACTGTCACTTACCTTGAGCTAAATGGTTTTAACGGGATATGCAATAACAAGCCTTATTTGTGGGGATGTTTATCCGAGCTACGTGGAAAACAAAGCATTTTTCATCCCATCTATTCGAAAAGGACGACTTGGTTCGCCTTTAAGTGCACCCAAAGGTGGTGTTTTCTATAAGAAACATTTAGCGGGCAGTAATGAGTTTTTAATCCTCTTTATAAGCAATTATCTTTGCCGCGCACTTTTTGAATTTGGAACATCTTTCTAGCGCCAAAGAAATCGAACGCAAATGTTGTTTAAATAAAGACTGGCTGGTACGACGGCCAACAGTTGCGCCGCCAGCTAAATAAAAAAAAAAAACGCGCGAACTACAGCCCGCGTTTTCAATTTTCACGGATTGTTAATAATTCGTGGTTTTGTGTAACAATAAATTATCATAATAAAGAAAATGTCTCAAATGTAAATATAAGTTTTTAGTTGTTTTATTATTGGATACTATTTAATTTCAATTTAGTTGTTACTCTATGTTTTATTAAATAATAATATTACAATAAAATATGAGTCGCCTTTTATTTTCTCATAGTGGGTGATGAAAAGTAGAGTGTATCACTCGGGCGCAATTTTTTTTTTGGCTTTGGTGGCGTACTTTGAATCCCTTCGTTCAGGATTCTACTAAATAATACCTCGCTACGCTCGGGATTCCCGCACTTCACTCTGGATTCAAAAAAGCGCCCTCGCCGTAGTAATATTATTTTGCTCCCTTATGTTACAATCCACTATTTATGTGCCGTACGGAGAAAACGAGGATGAAAACAAAATGTTTACCACACCCTGCTGCTGTGGAGTATGAATTAATAAAAATTTAGATCGTTTAAAATTTAAATTAGGTTTGTTTCATCATTTTCATAACCAAGTGTACCATTTGCAAAACTTATCCTTGTCAGGTTGTTTTTTTTTTTTAATAAATAAACTTTTCTCTCTACTCAATCTGACAAAAAGCTACAAAATGGCATTGCTAAAGTTAACGCAACAAAACTATAATTTGGAGTCACTTATAGATAAGAAAAAAGAAACTTGTGTTTATTATGTCTGTATCTTTGATCATTATATATTATACCTAGTTTGGATTTGCTTAGAACTCGAGCTGGTACCGAAAAAGTCTGCCAAAAATTTAAGTGGGAGAGGTAAACATTAACAGCTTACATGTAATTCAGTACCTATTCCATATAGAATGTTTGGTTTACAAACTTTTGACAAACAACCGGGCGACCAGTTTCCCCGAAAAGGCGAAAGGGATTCAGAGTCGGAGCTTCGTTAGAGTTTTAATTTAAACTATTACGTAAGTACATATACCAAGGACTTTTACTGAGTGTCTTTTTACAAGATTTTAGCAACTTGTCTTGTTAGTTTGGATCAAATATTCCAATTTAACTTTAAAAAAAAGTTTTTAGGTGTCTCCGTATTGAATTTAGTGTGACGTCATATTTTTTTTTCTTAGCAACCCCTTTCAATAATTTGATACTCATATCATGGGGGTGCATAAAAATAACAGGTCTGGCATATTTGGGAGTCCACCATATTAATGGAGTTTTGGCCGCAACGTGGAAAAAAACATGTCTGCTCGTTGAATTATTTTCCTAAACTTGTGTATTTTCGAGTGTTAATGTGTACTAAATGGTGAATTATTATTCATTAAGTGCTCGTAAACGTGCTCGAGTGTGGGTAAGTGATATAACGAGGTGAAACATGTCTTTTTGTGTTGTTTCCAAAACTCCATAGGAGCCTCTTGTAAAGTCTCCACCACTTTACAGGGGCATGACTTTGACTGTGACTATGATTTGTTTGACGCTATAAATTCTATGTAAACATGCTTAAGGGCCCCTTTGCATAATGCGTAGGTACTAAAGTCGTACTACTACACGCGCACGGCCCAGACGCACACAGCGACGGGACGACGGAGAACAAACACGAGTCAATAAAACCATTTTGATAGTTTTAATTATTTACTAAAATATATTTTTAAACTTTTATCGTATGTTTCTATATTTTATGTTTCTTTGTTTGTTTGTTTGCATTTAATAGGCACCAAAGCTACTGAACCGATTTGAAAAATTCTTTCACTGACGGGAAGCTACACTATCCCCGGGTGACATAGGCTATAATCTATACCCGTGTGAAAATGTGTCGTGTTTGGGCTCGTTTCCTTAGTCATGATGAGATCTGCCTCCAGAAATATTTTGACTGACCTGATCGAGGACTTTGGAGACTGCTACTGGAACTGCTAGACGGATAGAGCTAGAAGTGTCGAGATTGGGCTCGTTTCATTTGTCGTGATTAGATCTTCTTACAGGAATATTTTGACTGACCTGATCGAGGACTTCGGAGACTGCTACTGGAACTGCTAGACGGATAGAGCTAGAAGTGTCGAGTTTGGGCTCGTTTCATTTGTCGTGATGAGATCTTCTTACAGAAATATTCTGACTGACCTGATCGAGGACTTCGGAGACTGCTACTGGAACTGCTAGACGGATAGAGCTAGAAGTGTCGAGTTTGGGCTCGTTTCATTTGTCGTGATGAGATCTTCTTACAGGAATATTTTGACTGACCTGATCGAGGACTTCGGAGACTGCTACTGGAACTGCTAGACGGATAGAGCTAGAAGTGTCGAGTTTGGGCTCGTTTCATTTATCGTGATGAGATCTTCTTACAGGAATATTTTGACTGACCTGATCGAGGACTTCAAAGACTGCTACTGGAACTGCTAGACGGATAGAGCTAGAAGTGTCGAGTTTGGGCTCGTTTCATTTGTCGTGATGAGATCTTCTTACAGGAATATTTTGACTGACCTGATCGAGGACTTCGGAGACTGCTACTGGAACTGCTAGACGGATAGAGCTAGAAGTGTCGAGTTTGGGCTCGTTTCATTTGTCGTGATGAGATCTTCTTACAGAAATATTCTGACTGACCTGATCGAGGACTTCGGAGACTGCTACTGGAACTGCTAGACGGATAGAGCTAGAAGTGTCGAGTTTGGGCTCGTTTCATTTGTCGTGATGAGATCTTCTTACAGGAATATTTTGACTGACCTGATCGAGGACTTCGGAGACTGCTACTGGAACTGCTAGACGGATAGAGCTAGAAGTGTCGAGTTTGGGCTCGTTTCATTTATCGTGATGAGATCTTCTTACAGGAATATTTTGACTGACCTGATCGAAGACTTCAAAGACTGCTACTGGAACTGCTAGACGGATAGAGCTAGAAGTGTCGAGTTTGGGCTCGTTTCATTTGTCGTGATGAGATCTTCTTACAGAAATATTCTGACTGACCTGATCGAGGACTTCGGAGACTGCTACTGGAACTGCTAGACGGATAGAGCTAGAAGTGTCGAGTTTGGGCTCGTTTCATTTGTCGTGATAAGATCTTCTTACAGGAATATTTTGACTGACCTGATCGAGGACTTCGGAGACTGCTACTGGAACTGCTAGACGGATAGAGCTAGAAGTGTCGAGTTTGGGCTCGTTTCATTTATCGTGATGAGATCTTCTTACAGGAATATTTTGACTGACCTGATCGAAGACTTCAAAGACTGCTACTGGAACTGCTAGACGGATAGAGCTAGAAGTGTCGAGTTTGGGCTCGTTTCATTTGTCGTGATGAGATCTTCTTACAGAAATATTCTGACTGACCTGATCGAGGACTTCGGAGACTGCTACTGGAACTGCTAGACGGATAGAGCTAGAAGTGTCGAGTTTGGGCTCGTTTCATTTGTCGTGATGAGATCTTCTTACAGGAATATTTTGACTGACCTGATCGAGGACTTCAAAGACTGCTACTGGAACTGCTAGATGGATAGAGCTAGTGCGTTGCGGTGCGCAGTCTTAGTGGTCAGTCATGGTGCGCAGTCTTGGTGCGCAGTTGGTGCGCAGTTTTGGTGCACAATCGGTGTGCAGTTGGTGCGCAAGTTGGTGCGCAGTTTTGGTGCGCAATCGGTGCGCAGATGATGCGCAGATGATGCGCAGGTTGGTGCGCACTTGATGCGCAGGTTGGTGCGCACTTGATGCGCAGGTTGGTGCGCACTTGATGCGCAGTTGATGCGCACTTGATGCGCAGATTGGTGCGCAGTTGATGCGCAGTTTGGTGTACACTTGATGTGCAGTTGATGCGCAGGTTGGTGCGCACCTGATTCGCAGATGATGCGCAGGTTGGTGCACACTTGATGCGCACTTGATGCGCAGGTTGGTGCGCACTTGATGTGCAGATTGGTGTGCACTTGATGCGCAGATGATGCGCAGGTTGGTGCGCACTTGATGCACAGGTTGGTGCGCACTTTATGCGCAGATGATGCGCAGGTTGGTGCGCACTTGATGCGTAGTTGATGCGCAGATTGGTGCGCACTTGATGCGCAGATGATGCGCGGTTGGTGCGCACATGATGCGCAGTTGATGCGCAGGTTGGTGCGCACTTGCGCACTTGATGCACAGATGATACGCAGGTTGGTGCGCACTCGATGTGCACTTGATGCGCAGGTTGGTGCGCACTTGATGCGCACTTGATGCGCAGGTTGGTGCGTAATTGATGCGCAGGTTGGTGCGCACTTGATGCGCACTTGATGCGCAGGTTGGTGCGCACTTGATGCGCAGATGATGCTCAGGTGGGTGCGCATTTGATGCGCAGATGATGTGCAGATTGGTGCGCACTTGATGCGCAGGTTGGTGCGCAGTTGATGCGCAGGTTGGTGCGCACTTGATGCGCAGATGATACGCAGGTTGATGCGCACTCGATGTGCAGTTGATGCGCACTTGATGCGCAGTTGATGCGCAGGTTGGTGCGCACTTGATGCGCAGATGATGCGCAGATGATGCGCAGGTTGGTGCGCACTTGATGCGCAGGTTGGTGCGCACTTGATGTGCAGGTTGGTGCGCACTTGATGTGCACTAGATGCGCAGATGATGCGCAGGTTGGTGCGCACTTGATGCGCAGGTTGGTGCGCAGATTGGTGCGCAGTCAAAATTTTCCTGGAAAAAGATCTCATCACGACAAATGAAACGAGCCCAAACTCGACACTTCTAGCTCTATCCGTCTAGCAGTTCCAGTAGCAGTCTCCGAAGTCCTCGATCAGGTCAGTCAAAATATTCCTGTAAGAAGATCTCATCACGACAAATGAAACGAGCCCAAACTCGACACTTCTAGCTCTATCCGTCTAGCAGTTCCAGTAGCAGTCTCCGAAGTCCTTGATCAGGTCAGTCAAAATATTCTTGTAAGAAGATCTCATCACGACAAATGAAACGAGCCCAAACTCGACACTTCTAGCTATATCCGTCTAGCAGTTCCAGTAGCAGTCTCCGAAGTCCTCGATCAGGTCAGTCAAAATATTCCTGTAAGAAGATCTCATCACGACAAATGGAACGAGCCCAAACTCGACACTTCTAGCTCTATCCGTCTAGCAGTTCCAGTAGCAGTCTCCGAAGTCCTCGATCAGGTCAGTCAGAATATTTCTGTAAGAAGATCTCATCACGACAAATGAAACGAGCCCAAACTCGACACTTCTAGCTCTATCCGTCTAGCAGTTCCAGTAGCAGTCTCCGAAGTCCTCGATCAGGTCAGTCAAAATATTCCTCTAAGAAGATCTCATCACGACAAATGAAACGAGCCCAAACTCGACACTTCTAGCTCTATCCGTCTAGCAGTTCCAGTAGCAGTCTCCGAAGTCCTCGATCAGGTCAATCAAAATATTCCTGTAAGAAGATCTCATCACGACAAATAAAACGAGCCCAATTTCGACACTTCTAGCTCTATCCGTCTAGCAGTTCCAGTAGCAGTCTCCGAAGTCCTCGATCAGGTCAGTCAAAATATTCCTGTAAGAAGATCTCATCACGACAAATGAAACTAGCCCAAACTCGACACTTCTAACTCTATCCGTCTAGCAGTTCCAGTAGCAGTCTCCGAAGTCCTCGATCAGGTCAGTCAAAATATTCCTGTAAGAAGATCTCATCACGACAAATGAAACGAGCCCAAACTCGACACTTCTAGCTCTATCCGTCTAGCAGTTCCAGTAGCAGTCTCCGAAGTCCTCGATCAGGTCAGTCAAAATATTCTTGTAAGAAGATCTCATCACGACAAATGAAACGAGCCCAAACTCGACACTTCTAGCTCTATCCGTCTAGCAGTTCCAGTAGCAGTCTCCGAAGTCCTCGATCAAGTCAGTCAAAATATTCCTGTAAGAAGATCTCATCACGACAAATCAGATGAGCCTAAACTCGACACTTCTAGCTCTTTCCGTCTAGCAGTTCCAGTAGCAGTCTCCGAAATCTAATCACATCAGTTCAGTCACTCGGAGTGTAAGATCTCATCACAAAATCCAAGCTCTAGCTGCAGACGTGTGCAACTAGAGAATCCGTCGCTTCAGCATCCAAAGTCCACTCCAAAATCCACCAATAGTCAGTCCAGTCAAGTCAAAAATAATAGTAATACCTACTTATTACCTACAATACAATTAATTGCTCTTACCCTATTCTTACGCAGTGATCAGGGATCGAGATCGTTTTTTAAAATTTTCCGTGTCCATACAGCGATGTTTTTTACTTTGAGGTGCTGGTGTCAAGCGGCGTAGGTCTGCTTTCGACGGCACCCGAGCGCTGACTGAGACGCCGTTTCAAATCGTAGACAAAATCAGACAAAAATAATCAAAGGAAAACAAACCTTATTGCGCATAGTTTAAGCCTTGTCGGTTCTAGCAAAATATTAGAAAACATTAGTAAAACTATTTTATTTTTCCTATGCCTATTTGAAACATAATTGAACTTTTTTTTGCATACTTTTGTTTAATAATATACGTAATAATGGAGTGTATTTTTTTTATTGATTAAAAACATATAGTTTTTGAGATATATGTTCCGAAACACGACTAGTTTTCGTAACTTTTGTGGTAAGAGGCTACGAAAAATATTTCTAATTAATTATTTATAATATTTTTAAGTATTTTTTTTGCATAGATATTGTACAAAAAGAGTTTTCTATCTATAGATAGTAATACCATATGACTAAGTATTACAGATTCGTTGGAATATGTACCGAAAGTTAGCTTATTTTTATCAGTTGACGGATAACGTCCTTAATATTACGACTAAATGACATTGAATCCACGGTCAATAAAAAATAAAAAATAAACATAATAATTGTGTCCTTTAGCTAATCATGCATTGTCCACCCCAACTAAACGTGTATGCAAAATTTCAGCTCAATTGGGGTTATCTGTTTTAAAATATATAGTTGCAGAATTTCACCCAAACTAACAAAGCAAGTTAAATAAAAGTTTGTAATAAGTATTTAAAAAAGTATTCTATTATATTTATTAATAAAAAATAATTAAAAAAATTGGAATTTTCGTACTGATTCTTACAGTAGGTATGTTCAAATTACTTAGTCCTGCGATCCTTTAAATAACTAAGGATTTGTTAGTAAATACTTGTGTGACTGTACCTATATTTCTGCGGCTTTAATAACCATAGTAACCATCCACCTTTCTGTTCCATTCTCATTGAATAAACATTTATCTTCTTCATTCACAAGCCTAACATAACTAGGGCACTTTACTAGCTATAATAGCTATAGACAGAAAGGCGCCAATACGCGCGATGAAAACAAATAAATAACAGCGTGATCAGACGCACTTGTCCTCGACTGCAATAGATTGGATAGCTACAAGAGAGAAGGGATAGAATTATATATTTTTTTATTTAAGAAAAAAGCTGCATGGCTTTGTTCTGAGCACGTCCCTTTAAACATGTTTGCGTTTTTCATTGGAAAAGTCGAGTAACCTTCTTGTGACCGTTGCGGCGCAATTGAAGATGTTTACCAGCCTGGAAAGAAGGACGGCGTTGTCAACTGTTAGACTGTGATCATGTCATCTAGCAAGTGTTAGGCTGCAATAGTGTGTTGTCCGAGTTCGAATTATAGAATTCCAGAGGGTTGAACGACGTATACCGTGCAGCGCTTAAGCAAAGAACCCAATAATTTAAGTCAACCTAGTAAATGATCTGAAAATTGCTGCTGGCCTTTTGGAAAAACTCAAAGTTGCATAGCGGGCAATGGGGAGAGTTATGCTTGGAGTTTCTTTGCGCGATGGAATCCGAAACTAGAATATTCACCAAAGAACAACAGTCACCGACATAGCTCCTCAGATTTGCAAGTTGAAGGGCAGGCCATGTCGCTCGAAGAACCGATAACCGATGGGAAGAAAGGTTCTGGAGTGGAGACTACGAACCGGAAGACGCAGCGTAGGGAAAGGGAAGGAAGACGTAGCCTCCCATTAGATGGACCGACGACATTGTGAGAGTCGCGGGCATCCAGTGGATGCAGGCTGTCGTTCAGTGTGGGGGTTAAAGGGGGAGGCCTATGTTCAGCAGTGGACGTCTTCGGGCTGATGATGGTGATGATGAGGAAAATATTAAGTTACAAGAGTGTCATTCAATCAATACCCTGCATAAAAATAATAGATAAAAAAGTCATCATGTTGAACATCTGCTCGATAAGCCAGTGTTTTAGTCGTGCCTAAAATTGACTAAGCTGAGCAATGATGTGCTCCGGGAACTTATTGCACACTGTCGGGCTTATACCATACGACGACTTGGCAGACCTCTCCAGTGCGCGAGGCACAAGCCTGTGGCCAGCCTGTCCTTTTTGCAGGTGCTGTCAAGCGTCTTGTAAGAAGCTTCGTTTATTCTGACATATACCGCAACTTGGAATATGACCAGTGCTGGTAAAGTCAGGATCCTGCGGGATCCCTATAATAGCTTGGATAGCGCGCTTTTGTAGTAAGAAAACACACTCCGAGTTCGCAGCCCTGGCAAACAACTCGGTGTCATATTGCAACAAGGAATGGACAGTGGCAAAATAGCACGTCTTCACTATGTACTCCTGTGTAGTATTCAGGTTTGAACTTTAGGAAATAATATTTATGTCAAATGACACAGTATGATTGGAAATTCCAAGGATTACTAACTGGGAATTCTAACGATTTTTTCCCTTATATCAGAAAGGTATCAAAGGCAGAATGACTTATGTGAGAAACCACAATAGGTATATCTATCAAAGGTTATATTTTTAAAATATTTTTATGATTAACAACAAAACCTATATGATGGATCCAGGGCATGGAGTATTGCTCCCACCTGTGGAATGGCGCACTGGAACACCAGCTGCAGCGTCTTGGCTCTCTACAGCTGACGCTAGCTCAGACAAACAAGGAAGATAAATTGCCTTAGTACAATTATCGTTTGTGTATAAGTGTCTGTGCTTAACCCACTTTTTTCAAACCGTGCTAAAACCACTCTTTGTCTAAAAAACTGCAAGTTCGACACACTTACTAATTTTTCACGCACACTAAGAAACTTGTAGCGATACCAAAGAACTAACTTACTAGTTCACATGCGAAAATAAAGGGCGACAAGGTCGTCTGCTGGGTGAGTTCGACTAAAGGCATTAAACCTGATTTAGGCCAGATGGCACTATTCAATTTCGCACCGGCTACGCCACCTTACCATATCTCCCTTGTTTGTCTGATCTGAGATCTCAACCAACCAGAACTGGATTGTTGTGATTGGGTATAAAAATACTGAACTACAAAACATTCTTCATAAAATTTCCGTCACCATGTGGAAACCACATTAGGGACACAAATAAATATCTCCATTTACAACTGAGCAATTTTTATTGCTGATTTTTTTATGGATTCGTAAATAAAGTTGGAGATTCATGAAGTTATGTGCCTAAAATACCTCGGTAGTTTATGCTATGAATATCGTTTAGGGCAAGTGCCTTTATTAACCAAACAAAGTACAAGCTAACACAACACTAACACAACAAAAATAGATTAGCCATAAACCGTTGAAGATGTTAAGACAATTCGGATTGTCTTTCTTTTAATGTTTACTTGAAAATATGCTACAATTGTAAAAAAACAATATGGTTAACTTATAAATGAGTTATTAAAGTATTACTTACATCGAAAAGTCGTAAGAAATCTCGTATATTTTTGTACCTTCAACGGGCTCAAGCCCACTATCAGTTGCCAGCGTACCCAGCATGCAGGCGGCATTACCACGCTGAATGGCAATACTTATGTGTTGAGGCAGAAACACGCCAGCATTTTGGCCACTTTTCGTTTCACTAAGGGGCTTTTAGATTAGTTTTTCTGTGTTATATTTATTTATTGTAGTTATGTATTTATATTTATTGTAATAACTTGTGTAAATAAATTAATAACTTAGCAATCAACCTACTTAGTTCACTAGATGTAGGATGATTTTTAAAATGATGATGGAGAGCAATCTATAATCTTCGCCACAGCAGTTCCAAGCATCAAAGAAGACACGTCTAATTGTGGATCGCGGCTGAAGCACTGGTGCCGCAGCCGAAATTGTCAGCTTTGGCGGCTCCTGCTGCTGCCCTTCATCCCAATCCTGGCACTCATCGTGCAGACCACGCTTTCTCTGGAGAACAGCGTCACCAACGGCAGGGAGGTCGCCGATGTTGAGGAGCAGGTAAGAAAATTAAGATGAGATATCTTTCTAAGTACCCAACCTCGCTTTACAATCTGACGGCACCCGGTTCAATTCTCGGCCCTGACTAATAAGTATTTAAATAAATAATGTGCAGTTTCAATGCATATTGCTCGACAACGGTGAAGTAAAATATCGTCTGGAAACCAGTATGTCCAAGAACATCAAAAGTTCAAAAACAAATGAGATTCACCAACATGCATTGGGCCAGCATGGTGGATTATAGGGCCCATTCTTTTTATCTAAAAGAAGGCCTGTGCCCGTCCCGTGTAAAGGGTGATAATTATTGTCTATGTGTAGGTGTAAGAAAGCTTCGGACGGATCTTAAAGATAAGGCGTTCGCACGCGCGTCTCGTTTCGGCGTTGGTCTTGTACCTATTTTTTTTGTGTAATATTATTTTATACTAGCTGCGCCCCACAGTTTGACCCGCGTAGTGATGAAAAATGGTGATGATGAAAAGTACCCTATGTCACTCTACGGCCCTTGAACTATACCCATGCAAAAAAAAAACAGGTTGATCCGTTGCTCTGTTGCTGCGTGAAAGAGGAACAAACAAACCAACAAACTTTCCGCATTTATAATATTAGTATGATGATGTTTTTCATCGAAGTTAATATCAGAATTATGAACAAAACTGAGCTACTTTCGTCTCTGTTGCGCAAGCTCTCCCCAACCTTCACACGGGATGTCACAGTCACACACGATGAGATGACGTTTTAGAACATCCTTGTAACGTAAGCAGTGGCCTTCGTGTGTGCCCTCCTTCAGCTGTGAGTAAAAGTCAGCCCTAAAACTCTTCTTACGTATCTCAACCTTAAGTTGGACGTCAATTCCACAAATAGTACGTCATAATTTCAAGCAGGACGTCAACACTCTAAGCTGGACGTCTTATCAACCCACCTAAGTGTAGTTGACACGTTTGAAACCCGGCTGAAGACAAATTAAACCCTGAACCTTGTGTTGTGTGACGTACAGTAAATCAAGTGACGAACTACCACTGCACTGATCGTCACTGCTCTGTGGTGACTTTGCAGTAGGTCTAAAAATAAGTTTCGAACATTTCAAGCCAGGGCGTCAATACTCAAACAGAGAGTAATTCTTTTATTTATTTACTAGCGGTCCGCCCCAGCTTAGCACGGGTATAGATTATAGCCTATGTCACCCGGGGATAGCGTAGCTTCCGAACAGTGAAAGAATTTTTTAAATCGGTTCAGTAGTTTCGGAGCCTGTTCAATGCAAACAAACAATCAAATCTTTCCTCTTTATAATATTAGTATAGATAATAGGCCTGCGTTTGACCGTCAATTCGTCTTATGTTAAGCGATTATGAGGTCTACGATGGGGCGCGCTTGCCTTTTTTTTAAGGGGAAATCTTCCAAAGTTTCCCGGCTGCATTGGGGTGCAGCTAGGTTATGTGGGATTATACCCACTGAACCCCCCCCCGGTGACCAGCTTTAGTGCTGGAGCACGCTTGCCAATAAGAAACCGATTCACTCGTGATTTGAAGTCACCCAGATTGTAACTATCATTCCTATAAGTCTCCTGATATTTGATTAGGTTAGGTTAGGATGAAAATGTTTATGGGGCAAGAGGTTATGGGTGATTGGGTTTGTTTGTAAGTATTTCTCTTATCATTCATCTTATTACTGTAATCTGAATGTTATTTTTATTTTATTATGAAATCAGGGTCATTGCGGTACCGCAATGGTAACTTAATGGTAATGGTTAAAATCGGTACTTGGATGGGTGACCACCTGGGCATGATGTTGTCTTTTTGCACTACTTTTTATATTTTGTGTTGTTTCGGAATCCTCACTTGGCCGGTTTTTTATTTATACTTGTTTATTGTGACGTATGATAATGGTCTCTCTTAAAAGAAAGTAGAATTGGCCTTGCACGAGCTGAAATCACTTTCAGGCCGCGTAAGTCCAATTTCGATGACGTTCTGAAGTGTCAGAGGCTAAGACCCACTTTGAGTCACTGCTAGAGGACTAGTCAGTAAGTACAATGCGACCGAAGTTACAAATAAGTAACGAGGTCGAAGTAAACATAAACAGTGTTTCTGAATTCGAAGCACGATTACTCGCATGGGCTTTAATGGGTCGTATAAACATAAAAAGCTTAGGATGTGTTCCGAAAAATAACGATCACTCAGCAATCTTGTGTTATACCGTTTTTATGTTTAATTCATTTTAATACCTTTATATCGGTCCTTGTGTCGCACTTCCTGTTTGTTTCCCAAAGTACAGGGTTATTGGAAATTAGCTAATAACGTCTCCCAGGCAGGTTTCCTACATCATACCTGACAATTTTAGTTTTTATTTTAGTTCCATGAATTTGATTTTTGTTTTCCTTTACCGAAAAGCCAGTGGTATGAAAATCCATATATAAGCTCCAAAGAGCTCATTGATACGGGCTCGGGGTTTGCGGTTCCATAGAAAAACATAATTTATCAATTTAAATAACCGCCTTCAAAATTAGTATAAATACATACGCAATTTTGTTTCTTTGGATGATATAATTTTTCCAGATATTTTGATTGCATAACCAAACCACTAAACCGATTCAGTTACAACTATGGGAACAATAAAGTATATCCTTTCAATGAAAAAAATATTTTTCCAAATCGGTTTAAAAACGACGGAGATATGAGGTAACAAACATAAAAAAATGAGGACCCCCTTTTTTGAAGTCGATTAATAACATTTTAATTATGGCAATGGCAAAATCGCAATTAATTTACGTAGTTTTAAAAACGGCCCATTTACCTACAATATACAAAACTATACATAAAAGAAATTTTTACATTCAATTTATATTTTGTTTTAGTCATATTAATAAAATGCATTAGAAAAATTGTATCATTGTAAAGAAAAAAAAAATGGAACAACACTTCAAATATAAAATAAATATTTTTTTATTAATATTACACGGGAATTACTCACGTAAGTGCAAAGCGAGACACAGCCGTGCGCACGCATTCACCTTGAAAAAGACCGCCTGCTGCGGTTGAAACTATAGTCGCAGTGACCGTGAGTAATTCCCGTGTAATATAAATAACTAGTAGGCCGCCCCTGCTTCGCACGGGCGAAGCCGGGATATGTCAGCCGGGGATAGTGTAGCTTCCCAACAGTGAAATAATTTTACAAATAGGTTCAGTTGTTTCGGAGCCTATTCAATGCAAACAAACAAACAATCAAATCTTTCCTCTTTATAATATTAGTATAGAAGTATAGATATCCTCCTCCAATAACATCCTTTCGGTTTAATACCTATACTATAACCGTTCCATGTAACCTTGTGCCGAGGCACGTGTCTCAATTTTCCATGTTTTCACATTTTCTGTGGTAAAATGTAATTTACTCTACGTCAGTTTTCATCACACTTGAGCTCTGTTGACCAGTGTAGACACCTCCGCGCTCAGTAGGGATGCGAAATGAACATCAACTTTAAATTGTATCTACCTGCTGATAGCTCGATACAAGCATTTATTATTATTTATTATCTAATCCCTCCTGCCCATTTTTCAATCGGACTGCCAGAGCCGCACGAAAAATCGTCACCGCTTTATCTATACTAATATTATAAAGAGGAAAGATTTGATTATTTGTTTGTTTGTTTGCATTGAATAGGCTCCGAAACTACTGAACCGATTTGAAAATTCTTTCACTGACGGGAAGCTACACTATCCCCGGGTGACATAGGCTATATTATATATTTATTTAAATAGGGATCCTTACTAAAACTCCAATAATGTAACCCGAGGCGTAAAAAAAATCAGATTTACAATTTTTACTTTGCGTGTTTGACAGTTCTAAGACAGGACAACGTCTGTCAGGTCAGCTAGTTACATATAATTTTGTAATCGTAATATGAAAAAGTCTGTTTTTTTCAACGACCTAGTTTTTTAACCGACTAAAACACACCCCTTTCTTATCCCTACACGAAATCATGAATATGTATGGGTTGTATTGGTGAAACAAGCATCTAAGTACTGACTACTCCATTATGATAATAGAAAAAAATCTCGGGAAAAATACCAAGTCTAACATAATATTTGGGAGCGTTCAGAATCACGCTTTTAGCGACGCCAACATCGCTAATGCGAACCAATACTTGCCAAAGAAAATGTTTTAATGGGGTTTCTTGTATTTTTTTAAGCGATCCATGTAAGATCCAATCCATCCATGTAGCGACAATGGCAAACGTCACACTGCTAGCGCAGTCCTGAAGCAACTGAGAGTAAAACTGCGCTAACGACTGGTTTCAGTCACTAAAAGTTGCTGGAGTTTGGCCCCGGAGGTTTTTAGGACGGCAATCGAACGTATACTGGGTTACGAAGAAAGGGTTTACTAAGCCGAAAGGGGTCCCTAGTACCCATCATTAAGAACAACTTTAAATATAGGATTGCTCTCTGTAAACGCAAAAAAATATCAACAGAATAACGATCATTGACACTGAATAAAATGTATTAACAGATTCGACCAAGTAAAAAAAAATGGACAGAAGGAGCGCATTGAGCAAAATGAGCGTTAGCGCTCACTTTGTTTCAGTCGGTCTCTAGCCGTCGTAAGTGCGACACAAGACTATTGTTACATGATAACGAAACATCTGACAAATTTATGTCTTCGTGTGCTTTCCTGAAGTGTAAAAACATAAAAAAAAACGCTATCTACTTTTAAAAAAATGGTACATGGTTATAATTAGGTGTTAAAGTATAATATATCCAACAGTTTTGACTCGTTTTTACTGAGCAAGTTCAAATGGTTATGGCCCGTCCGTTCATTTTATTTTGGTTGAAGTGGAACAGATGTTTTTTTTTTGCATTATCTGGGTTGATCCCATAGTGAAAGTTGTTCATAATGATGAATATAACGGACCTCTCTCGGCTTAGTACAGCCTTTCCGCGTATCCCTGTATATATGTTGGTCGTTGTGTGTAGCTTGTGATTTCTTCTTTGTGTAAACTTGCATTCTTTACCAGGTAAGCAGAGCAACAGAGCTAGGGAAGCTGGTGACCAGGTTGCAGCAGGAGCGATCTGAAGTGGCTTTCTTCATTTTCACCAACGGAAGTACTTTGAGGTATGTCATTTTATGATTATTGTACCTTTTGGGCAAACATATTTTGCCTTCGACCTCATAGGTACTTTTTTATGCATATAAGTGACGAGTCGTGCGAGATGCTAGGAGTAACTGCCATGTTTGCACATGACTGTTCAATGCCACCCATAATTCCACAATTTCACAACTGAACTTCGATCGGGCCCCCCATAATGGCTGCCGCATATTGGCACCGGAGGGGCAACATTGGCGTGGGTGGCCAATGGAGGTGTCGAGAGGTGTGCTGCACTTTCACTAAGAGCTACTAGCGGCGTTATGCCCTTTAAAACTTCCACCCTGCAGCTTAGGTTCTTAGCTCTAGCAGTTTCCACCCACACACGGCCGGTTAAGGCAAGCCAGGGGTCAGGGGTCTCATTTAGCTCCATGGAATCAGGGTACGCGGTGTCGCCAATTACCGACGGCTCGCCATAAAGCCGCCCCTGCATTATATATTATTATTATAATAAATTATTATTCAATATAAACTGTTCAGCCATTTGAAGATTTTGAGCAGACTTTTACAAGACATTTAAAAAATAATTTATGTTAGTAAATCCTGGCATTTCGAACACTGCAGTATCCGTGGTCACAGTTTTTTTTTTGTTTACAGGTCGAACCTGACTCAGCGTTTTGCGGGCACAGACAGCGCTATCCACCAAATGGGAGAACTACCGTTTCTGGTGTTCAAGAGCCGCATGGATCCTGTCTCTGGTATCAAGTTCCTGACTGAACTGAGCGAGCTGAGGTGAGAGCTTTTGAGTTTTGGGCAACCTACGCGGTAGACTCATTATCATCAATACCACTTTCAAATTGAAGCTTGGACCTCCAAACTATAATGTAAAGTAAGATTAAGCCGACTATAGTTTCAACCGCATTAGGCGGTCTTTTTCAAGGTGAATGCGCGCGCGCGACTGCGTCTCGCTTTGCACTACGACCCTTTAGGATTCTATTAACTCGCCTTTTAAAGAACTCCATGTTGTAGCTTCTCGAAATCGCCGTGGAAGGTAGCTCATTCCACATTTTGCAGGTGTGAGGCAAGAAAAATCGTGTGAATCACACAGTGTGCGATTTCCACTGATCTATGTGATGTGTGGATGAATGCCTTTTGAAAGTTGCAACCTTCACTGTGGATAGATTGAGTCGATAACATATAGTAAATTGATTTCTGGTTCAATTCTCACTGTAAATTACAATTCATCTATACTAATATTATAAAGAGGAAAGATTTGATTGTTTGTTTGTTTGTTTGCATTGAATAGGATCCGAAACTACTGAACCGATTTGAAAAATTCTTTCACTGACGGGAAGCTACACTATCCCCGGGTGACATAGGCTATAATCTATACCCATGCGAAGCTGGGGCGGACCGCTAGTATATTATACAACAGTGGCGATATGTCCTTGATAGTGCCGATGAGTTGTGTAAAGATTAGGCGATAAGAAAGTATTTTTGTTCTGATTGATTGATTGATTGATTAAGTGGGCACATGGGCAGCGTTTTGTCCTTACAAACGTATTCTCGTGTTTCCTCCCTGGATATCATCATCATCATCATCAGCTAGAAGACGTCCGCTGCTGTACATAGGCCTCCCCCTTTAACCTCCACATTGAACGACAGCTTGCCTTTTGTGTCGTTTGTTGTCGTTGGTCCATCTAGTGGGAGACCTCCCTGCGTCTTCCGGTTCGTGGTCTCCACTCCAGAACCTTTATTCCTTCCTCCCTGGATAATACCGCTAGAACTGTATTTTTTTGAATTAAACTTATATCTATTGTCATGCTGATATCATTTATTTTTTCTTATAAGTTAACTACTATAAGAAATATGAACCTTTAAATATCATTAAATTTTTTGAATATAATTAAAAAAATAATGAAAACGGTCTAGTTTTGAATGAGGAAATAGAAAAATACGAGACAATCATTTTGTCTACTTTTCGTAAGTATAGTCGATCCGAGCTGCAGTTGTCCCTATTGCGCTCTACGGGGAGAGGCTTGAGGTCAGGGGACAGCAATATATTTGCTAAATACCTATTCATCAAATTTCTTGGCCGTGGTATGCCTTCTTAACTCTTTATTGTTCACATCATGAAATTTGATACAGAGGACAAAAACTCTTAAAAACTAGTGTAACACAGACGGCCTTATCGCTAAAAGCGATCTCTTCCGGGAAACCTTACGATGAAAAGGATTAATATAAGACGGGGTGTGCAATAGAGCAGACTTTGAAATTATTCTATTTATAACCAAAGAAGAATAATATACCTAGAAAAGTTCTTCAATATCAAGAAGTGTGTACAAGACGACCGGCGCTGTCATTCGCAGGGTGACCAGGTTATACATTTTACGAAACTACCATAGTCAACTAGACAACTAAAAATAATACAAACTTATCATGACAAAAAATTACCTAAACACCAGAACCTTTTAACCGACTTCAAAAATAGAAGCAATATAGCCGGATAAAGCTATATCGCCAAATGGCCTAGCCGTGTTCCGACATGTTTTACGGTGACGCCCTTAGGGAAAACGAGTCGGCATAGTTACTTCACTGAAGAGCTTCTTTTCGTTCTTAACGTAAAAATGTTATTTCACCCAAAATATACCAAACCTACCAACTTTCGTTAATAAACCAATAAAAATAATGATGTTCAAATTTTATGAATGATAAATTATTATAACACCGGCTTGCACTCACGATTGTGTTTGATGAATGATGTTCATAAAGTAAAAAAAAATACAAAAACTTATAAAATATTATCACTGGTCACACTGGCTTGACGAGTGTTCTCACAGATTATGTATATTATTAATTAGGCATTCCCTGATATTTCTCGATGTATTCTTGCAGTATCGAAACACGCAAGACATATTTTAGTATATTTGAGCAATATATAACCTAAAACAAGATCAAAACGTATGATAATAAATAATTATGTATATCGTAATGACAGAGAAAAAACAATATAACAGATGAAACAGAAAGGGATGATGCGGTCTAGGGTCTCCGTCAACTTGAAGACCCCAGATTTTGTATCCTCTTTGCCCAGATTTTCTGTGCTCTGGGTCCTGGTGGACACAGAAATATAGAGATAATTGTCTATGGATGTGTCTACCGGTCGCACAGCGGACATGAGAAGACAACCAGACTCACGGAATATCTGATTGAGGCGGCGGATGCGGCTAAACTAAAGTACCCTATAGCCCAGTTTGTGTTTAAAATAAAATCAATAAAGTAATAATAGACTATATTCAAGAAATTCACAGAAATCGGTATTCGTAGGGATTATCGCTAACGGTCTACGGTCGGTCTACCAAAAAAAAATATTTTGCCCAAACCTTTTACCAACCTTCGTTAATAAACCTATACAAATACTAATATCCAAAATGTCATAAAAATTACTAAAAATTTCTAAAATGTTATCCCTGGTCACATTGGCTTGCCGCGAGCTCTCACAGATTAGGAAATTAAGCAGAGATACTTCACTTCCGATACTACGAATTGTGCATATTATTATATCGAACATTAGTTCGCATGGTACACTTATCACTACCAAGGTATCCCAACTGGTAGAGATAAGTGGGAAAAAAATCACTTGGACAAGTTTGTCATTAAATATTTTAATTTCTTTTATTTAACAAACTTAACTGTGTAGTTGGCAAACAGCTGCTCCCATACATACCAACTACAAAAATTAAGTTGGTAATAGCAAAAATCATAGTCTGGACTGAAATTTTTCAGTCAACATCTTCGCGATATATTATTTAACACATTAAATTTGATATAAAATACTTTTCATCCACTAAACAGATGGGTGGGTGAAGGTCGGTCTTTACTCGGGTCTTAGATTAATACTCTGCATATTAATTATTCTGTGATAATTGATGTCATAGTTGATGTATATGTCAAGTTCGGTTTCGACCGGAAAAAAATATTTGTTATACACTTATAATACAAAATTTTAATCTAATTATTAAATAAATCAACTAATAATATTGTGTTACTTACGACGTGGATGGTTAATTCATACTGAGGTACGTATTTTACCGGGTTTTTTCACTAAATATCTGCCGCTCTACACCTATGCACGCCAAAAAGACAACTGAACACTGTCAGACTGGGGTGTGGGGACTAAGGCACAGCAACGTTTATCGAAGTGAGGATTCAGTACATGACGTCTAGTACGTAGTACATATAGGTCAATGTTTATAACACTGTTTTTAACTATCACGGTTGTTCACTAAAGTTAAATGATCCCGTGAACATGGTGCATGTAACTGCGCCGAAATATCGGGAGCTCATTCCACAACCTTACCACGGTAAATATCCCGTTTAGCTTTATTTATTGGGCCCTTGGGGACCGGGAGCTCACCTCATTTTCAAAAATCTTTCAGAGCGCCTGGTTAATGCGACGCGTGACCAAAATGCTGGCGTGTTTCTGGCTCAACGCATAAGCATTGCCATTCAACGTGGTAATGCCGCCAGCATGCTGGGTACGCTGCCAACTGGTAGTGGGCTTGAGCATTTGGATTGTCTTTAGACCTTCAACGGTCTATGGGCAGTCTAACTGTATTTGTAGTTTTAGTTTTAGCTTGTATTTTGTTTAGTTAATAAAGGCGCTAGCCCAGGAAAATAAACTTTATTCTATTTATACCATACATTCTAATAGTAATACACACTAGTACTTAAAATTCTGATAATATTAAAATGTTCTGTGGTCAATATTATGTTCTTCTTAGAACAGATCGACCGCAGAATTGGTCTACATCGTTGTTTATCACTCTGATTTGTTGGATGACTCGTACAATTGATTTCAGTCTGATTCAGATCCTTATCTTGGAACTTACACGTAATTCTTCACAACAGAGTCTAGCAATGATGATTCATATGGTGCGTATCATTCTTAGTTATTTAATAAGCTTCAGTCACAATTGTGATTGTTATCTATCTATATCTTGATAGACATATAGTACACTAGTTGAATCACGCGGTGTTACCCCCATTTTTCCAATTTTTTTGGGACGAAAAGTACCGTATGTCCGTCTTCATGATGCATACTATCTTCCTGCCAAATTTCGTTTAGATCGGCTTAGCCGTTTGTTCGTGATAAGCGAACAAACATCCAGTCAGAGAGACAGAGTTACATTCGATTTTAATAATATTAGTAAGGATTATCTAGTATATATAGTATTATTTGTATACTCAGTATTTATTTGTATGCATGTATTATTACTATATTATGTATTACCTTTACTCTTCTTAAAGTTATGTCCCTCCAAAGGTTGCCTGGAGCAGTGCAATGCAATGCACTGCAGGTAGATTGCGGTGACGAACGTCCCCACATCCCATTGCAAACATTGAATAATCTAAAACACATTCATCTTAAGAATCTAAAACACCATTCATGTTTTAAATGTCTATCGGAACTCATAAATTTTTAGGGTTCCGTACCTCAAAAAAAAAAAAACGGAACCCTTATATTATTATATTACCTTATATACCCTTACTTATTTGTTGTCCGTCTGTCCTTTTTCTCTGGAACGCGTAAAGATATCAACTGGAAATTTATATCAAATACTCAAATCTACGGTTTCTTTTAGCTGTAAAAAAATCAAACTTGTAAGTTTACGCGATCAAAAGATATGACCTTTTATGTCGCTTAATTTTCGAAATCACAAGGTAATCAAAACCTATAGGGTACTTCCCGTTGACCTAGAATCATGAAATTTGGTGTGAAGCAAGGTCTCATAGCACAAAGGAATAAAACCGAAAGTCATGAATTTGAAATTACATCATTTAAAAATAATTGTTTTGCTATTACAAACTTACATTTTGTAGTTGGCATGTATGGAAAAACGTTATTGTCCACTACAAAGTTAAGTTACTTTCAATATTGCAACTTTTTTGATGTTGTTTTTTTTTGTTTGGACTCGCGCTCTGAGGGTTCTATCCAACGGAACCCTCAGAGCTCGAGTACTACTCGTACTTTTCCGTTTTTTTTTAAATCCTAATAAGATAATGCGCGATAAGCCCGATACATTTAAAACATTGCTATCCCATTCACAAGCTTTACAACTTTCGTAAAAAAAGGTAAACAAGACCAAAATAATATAAAGGACGATTTATCTTACTTTGTATAGGATAAAATAAAGCCAGTGATTGTCCTCTAGGTGTCGACTCAAGACGTATGGCTGTAATTAAAGATTCGCGTTTTGATTGTGTTTTATGGTGCAATTGAACTCGGGATTTACTCAGGGAGGTATTTAAGGAGGTGGGTTCTTTCTTTCTGAGTTTAGAGCGGCAATAGTCTAAGAGAAGGCACTCTTTTCCCACTTTTAGCTAATTTAGTCATTCTAGTTTTAGTTTCTCTACTTCCATGGTTAGCTTAAAATTATAAAACTTGTGTTATATCCAAATTGAATGTTTTATCTAGGAAACATAAAAGATCGAAAAAGGATATTTCGCTCGACAGAAAAAAATAAAGAAACACTGATTTGCACTTTTCTCTAAAAAAAAATTTATTCAGATACCTATTTACCTAATGATGTCTACGATATCTTCCGGCTACCGCCGGTCGCGGTCGCCGGCCGCGGTCGCCGGTCGCGGTCGCCAAGATGCTTGCGGAATGCGGAATGCTTACCTTTAGGATTAAAATAGCTCTCACTTTAGCAAACTACACATTATGCCCCCTTACGGTTTAAGGCGCCCTCAATTACGTCTCTGGCACCAATAAACATCCCAGGATTCTCACCTTTAGGAAAGTTACAGGGCAATAAGTAGATCTCTTGAATGCGTGTTTTTTTAGAACAGAGATGAGTGGGCGTCACGTCCAAAAATGAGTTTTATTTCATTCGGTTCGGGATCTTTAACGCGCGCCCGACTCGTATTTGGCCAGTGTGTATTATTTGTTGTTTTACTTTAGAGCGTGTACTAATCATGTTAGCATTGACGCACTTTTTGACTATACTGGGTTACGCGGAATGGATGTACTAAGCTAAAAGGGGTCCATAGTACCAGTCATTATGGACAACTTTAGTATGGATGTAACTCTGAAATTGAGAAATAAATTACAGCTGAATCAGAAAACTATTAATTACCCTCGACAAAATGTATGAGGCACCAGATTATTTATTCGCGATTTCAGGTTTGGTCCCATTAAAAGTTCATAATGATGGAAAGCAATATTTTGTAGAAATTTGTTGTTTTCTTGAAATAGTAGAAGCGAAAGATCGCAGAAAAGTTTTTGAGATTTCGTTTCATTGGACCGACTATACCTAAATGAGCCACGCTCATGAGATTTTTTTTTTTTCAACAACTAAAAACTCATTATTTTCCGATGATGCAAAGCTGCATCTGCAATGCAATCTGCAATGCAAACCTGGGGCTCGATTGGCCCTACTTGAACTAGTTATTTTGTTTAGCGGCGAGTCCGCTGTGCTTCCAGGCCTTCGACAAGACCTAATGACTGTTGTTCTAGTATCTACTATTTACTGTGACGCCATCAGAATCACGTTAGTGTTCGATTGTAATACCACTTGAGCATCCAAGGCCAATTACCGGTTCAAATGTATTTATCCGTTAATTACTACCTTTGCTAGTGATTTCTTCTAACGTCTATGCTTTGCTATTACAGGGTTTCCTCAAAATTATGAACACCCTACAAGAAAAGGACAAATTACTCCGTGCTCGCTTTTCCCTCGGACCGTTTTTTTAGCATGAGTACTCAATCCAGGTCCCTTTAGGGTATATACAAAATCCTTGGTTTTGGACGACTCGGAGTGCGTAACTGAGAGACGGCTGAACGAAGTCGGGCAAGCAGCCTTGCATCCGTCTAGTTAATATAGTGGCGGGCACAACCTATCTACAGGTAAAATATCTTAGCACCCGGTATACGGGGTGTAAGGGGACATTCTCGAATCCAAAATAAGGTAATTGTACTCATCATTATGAACAACTTTTACTATGGGACCAGCCCTGAAATCGCGAAAAAAATATCTGTTCTATAGAAAACGGTCATTGACACTCGACAAAATGTATGGAACAGCTGATTTTTTTTTCGTGATATCAGAGTTTGTCCCATAGTAAAAGTTGTTCATAATGATGAGTACAATTACCTTCTTTTGGATTCGAGAATGTCCCCTTACACCCCGTATACCGGGTGCTAAGATATTTTACCTGTAGATAGGTTGTGCCCGCCACTATATTAACTAGACGGATGCAAGGCTGCTTGCCCGACTTCGTTCAGCCGTCTCTCAGTTACGCACTCCGAGTCGTCCAAAACAAATTGTATTTTTGTCTCTTTCTAACAACAAATAAAGTGTAAAAAGTCTTTCATATTCTTTCCCTTATTTCACAAAATGCACATATACATGCGTAGGTAAGTAAATAAATGCTGCGTTTAGTCACGGGCATCCAGTGGATGCAAAAGGCTGGCTGTCGTTCAGTGTGGAGGTTAAAGGGGGAGGCCTATGTTCAGCAGTGGACGTCTTCTGGCTGATGATGATGATGATGATGATGATGAGTCAGTTTTTAAGAAGCCGCGTTGTTCGCCTATAACGTTTCTATTAGGTATTACATCTCACTGACCGGGTGACTCTTTTCATTATCGTAATTAGATGCTTGAGCTTGGCCGCCAAGTCGTACTACTTTTTAGTACTTTAGTAATCACGTAAAGCGCAGTGCGCGAGCCTGACTCACTCTTTGCCGGTTTATAACTACTATATAAAGTCCGTTTGGGTAAAAAAAATACTTTGAAGTTGTGTTATTTGTGCAGTTTTGTACGTCACGTAAAAATATTTATTTTTTCTCGCTCTCTGTGTTCGATATTTGTGACCGCTGGGACCCAGTGCAACGTGGGACGGGCTTATTGGCACTTGCCCATAAAAAGTCTTATTGGAACTTGATCATAGGTATACAATTCTTTATTAACAATAATTAAAGTCGCGTTGATCATTACGTTGTGACCGTGATCGATCACAGAAGCTTGTCAAAGTTTCTACTTTAATCTAACTTCGTCCTTCAGTTGATGGTATTAGTTCTTTCCGTTAGGGAGTTTTTAAAATAATGCAATTTCATTCTTAAAGTTTCCGCGCAACGCGGTTCCGCTATTATTATGTAAGATAATTATTTCTAAAGGGAGCATTCCGACATTGGCGACCGCGACCGGCGACCGAAACCAGCGACAGCGGCCGCGACGCACGATCCACTGCTCAGTATGAATTTATATGGAGTGCTAGGCAATGCAAGCGACCGCGTCGCTTGAAGTGTGTTGCTTGCATTGTCACTGGTACTGGGGACGGGCAGTCAGACAGACACGCAGACAGACATCGTAGGCTTAGTAATAGGGTCCCGTTTTTAATCTTGGTGTACGGAGCCCTAAAAACTAGCTTAATTTCATTTTCTTCTATTATCTATTTAGGATATTAGGACGGGCCGCAGCGGGCCGGGGTGCATCGCACGGTCGGTACTTGGATGGGTGACCGCCTGGGCTTGATGTCTTTCTGCACTACTTTTTTGTATTTTGGAAGTTAACAATTTATGTTGTGGTACCCTTAGTGTGTGAGCCCGACTCGCATTTGGCCACTATTTTATAATATTTATCCTTATTTAGCTTATTATATTCAAATTGTATTTATTCAAATAGCTTTCCCTCGTTCTTTATTGGAAGAGCTGTTTTTCCCCCGATCCCAGGGTTAGTCCGAAAGTGAAGGTTTTTTGTATTGATGTATATAATGATCTCCTATCGGCTAGTACAACCGTTCAGCGTAACCTTGTATAATCGCTTTTGAGTGCAATATTTATGGAGAATAATAAACGTATTTAGCATATAAAACGAGTTTCACACGCAAGGTTGTCATTGTTATACCATCGTAAGTAATTTACTCCCATCAGGGCATAAGCTCTTTTAGAAGGTTTTATATTATAATTATAATAATATTATGAAGAGAAAAGATTAGATTGTTTGTTTGTTTGCATTGAATAGGCTCCGAAACTACTGAACCGATTTGAAAAATTCTTTCACTGACGGGAAGCTACACTATCCCCGGGTGACATAGGCTATAATTTATACCCATGCGAAGCTGGGACGGACCGCTAGTATTATAATAAAACTTTAAAAAATATGTAAAATCGCGTCAAATGAAATTAGAAAATTATCACAAACCTACATCTAAGTAAACTTCACAAGCGGTCCAAACTGTATGAAAACTAAGCGTGTCAAATTTTTCGTACCTAAAAGTGAAAAGAAATATCTTTATTCTGTTGGCCATCTCTATTTTTGTGGTATTCTTACAACTCAGTATTGCACAATTATTGCACAATATTACCCATTTTCGTTTCAAACTGACACGTGTTGTCGCGGCACCTCAATCGGTGCCGCGACAACACGTGGCAGACTTGTTTTAGTCGGGCTCAATTACGACTATTCATCATAATATGAGATGCAAGGTAAGTCGACTTGTGGTGTACTTAGATATAGGTCTGTTTTTTTTTTTTATCTATACTAATATTATAAAGAGGAAAGGTTTGATTGTTTGTTTATTTGTTCGCATTGAATAGGCTCCGAACTACTGAACTGCATAGTCATAAGATTTTATAATTTGTATATTCCTTTTGTATAGTCATTAGTTATATTATGTTATATCAAATATAGTAAAAAAAAATATATGTTAAAAGTTGACAAAGGGAGTTCGTGGAGAATAAATAAACAAAAAAAAAAAACAACGTAACATAGGCTATATAAAATTTTCATATAAAATTGGGATCCTTACTAAAATAGAGAAACCCAAGGTGTAAAAAAAATTTATTTACACCCGTGCGAAGCCGGGGTGCGTTGCTAGTTATTAAATAAATAGGCTTGCGTTCAATCGCCACCTCGCCTGACGTGCGGTCTATTTGGGGTTGGTCTCGTAGAAAAACTTGATCATAATGAAGCGTACAATGACCTTTCATCTTAGTTCCTCGCCGTATAACACTATACCGTGACTATACCATGGAAAAATCCTATACAAATATTGCATAGCTTAATGACTTTATTCTATGAAAATATCTTAATAGCAGTTTTGTAATAAGCTGTAATGGTTCTCACTGCAATTATAGGCACTCCTTGTTTCATGTTTGTACCATCGTTATACGAACATACTAGGAACCCTTAATGACTTGTTGGCAAAGGAGTAGATATATAAACCATAAATGGCTTAACCTAGGAACTTTTTTACAGCATAGCACTTAATAGAAGTGTTATTTTATTCTTTCCTCTGTGAGGAGTTTGGCGTCGCACTCCTGTGCATTTTCCATTGTGAAGTAATTCATTATTATTTATTCATTTATTTATTTCGTTTATTTGCCAGTGTACACAAATTACACGAGGTCCTTAAAACAACAAGTTGGTACAAAGACCCTGTTAGGGCGCTGCAATTTTACTTATTAACAATTTGACACATAATATTATCTTAAATTATAATAATAACTATAAACAAAAGCTTTCTATTATCATCTTTATTATCTACTAGTAGGCCGCCCCTGCTTCGCACGCGAAAAAGGCGAAGCCGGGATATATAGCCTATGTCAACCGGGGATAGTGCAGCATCCCAACAGTGAAAGAATTTTTCAAATCGGTTCAGTAGTTACGGAGCCTATTCAATGCAAACAAACAAACAATCAAATCTTTCCTCTTTATAATATTAGTATAGATTATCATGTTTAATGATATGTAGTCAAATAAGGCAACAGTCAGAGTCAAGCTAAGTTAGTCATGGTCAAGTTAAAGTCATGCCCTAGTAAAACGGTGGAGACAAGATACTTCTATGGAGTTTTGGAAACAACGTGAAAATACATGTTTCACCGGGTTATATCACTTTTCTACACTCGAGCACGTAATATTAATCCACTATTATTACCTACTAGCAAACCCGGCGAACTCCGTTTCGCCACCAGATGACTTCTATAAACCTCACGGAGCCCGAGACCTTTCCAACGAATGCAAAACCGTGGAAATCGGTTCGTGCGTTCTGGAGTTGTAGCGTCAGGAAGGAAAACCCGACTTATTTTTATTATTACGCATTACCACTCGAAAATACACAAGTTTAGGAAAACAATACAATGAGACGACATGTTTATTCACGCTGGTGCCAAAACTGAATGGTTGAATTTTTAACGGCCTCTTATACCAAATTTGACGTTTTCAAATCAATTTTTTTCAGTTAAAAGTACAATATTTGAGCTGGAAAAAAATACATGTCACAGATACATCTTTGTTTGAGTTTATTATTTGGTTAAAACACGATAGAATAAACTTTCCTCGATCAAAAAAAAATCTGGTTTCAGTTATTTTTTTTCTTTTTATGCTCTAATGAAAGCTCGTAAAAACGCAATTTTATAAAAAAAAAAAAAAATTGGGTAGAATTTTGATAGTGAATAGTTTCGTTTTTTAGTAAAATTAAAAAGGTCGCGAGAATTTGCGCGCACCGCGTTCAGTACCGCGCCAGGCGTCATCGAGGTCGGACCTATGTTAATTTTTGTCGTTGCACCCCCCGCGGGCGTCCTGACTCTTGGGTGGCAAAATACATCGTCGCTATAACTTGGCGGGGGCTGAGGGAGCGTTTTGTTGCCTACGCGACTCGGATAGTAGGGCGTTAACTTGAAACTGGTGACATGGCTGGGATCACCAACCTTTTCATCAGACGCCATTTTACTTCATATTTGTGTTTCATTATTTCGACTCGAATGTGATTCTTCTTGTTGTTTGTTGTGTTTATTATTGTTGAACTCTCTTTACGGTGACTCGCTATCGGTGTTTTTCCTTACTTCGAGTGGCTATTTCATCGATAATATGTGGATGGCTTTTATGACGATGGCAGCCGATTCAATGTTCAAACCCCGGTAGAGGGATGAGGTCAAAGAGTTCATCAGAGCATTCCCCGTTTTAATACCAGACTTGTAGAACAAGCTAAGCGAACCAACGCAACGTCCCGGCGCAAGCCCACCGGTTCCAAGGTGTTGGATAGATTTGGGTCATCGACAGGTCTAACGGCTCTTCTCTGCAGTCAAGTGGATCGAGCATAAATCACGCGAAAATCACGCGAACGTGAACCTTATCGCGCCCAGATACGGTTTGCGGTAAGAGAACTGCTATTGCGGCACCTAATCCGCTCAGTTGGAAAATCACGCGAACGTGAACCTTATCGCGCCCAGATACGGTTTGCGGTCGCGTGATTTTCCAACTGAGCGGATTAGGTGCCGCAATAGCAGTTGTCCGTAAGGCCCCAGTTCGTAGACCGCATCATCGCTTAACATCAGGCGAGATGGTAATCAAACGCGAGCCAATTATTTATTTAAAAAAATAAATACCCATTAGTGATCTAAAACTCAATTATCTCGATTTCTCATGGAAATTAAACGTGCCAAATATTTCGAAACAAAATTGTGCTCAGCTCTTAATAACAAAACGTGATCAGTGGAGTTTGAAAGATCGATTAAATGCGAGTCGATGCCCTAGACCTTGATTAAATTCTTAATGGAGTGCCTATAATATTATTTGGCAATGTATCAAAACTTTTAAGACGGGTGCTTTGACCGGTAGAAATAAGGACGAATTGCGAAACTTGATTTGCGAAAATTGATTTCATTCGGCACGTGGTGTTCTGTACTCTCGTTATACAGGGTGTAAGGGGAACACTCTCGAAGCCAAAAGAAGGTAATTTTACTCATCATTATGAACAACTTTTACTATGGGACTAGCCCTGAAACCGCGAAAAAAATATCAGCTGTTCCATACATTTTGTCGAGTGTCAATTAACGTTTTGTATAGAACAGCTGATATTTTTTTCGCGATTTCAGGGCTGGTCCCATAGTAAAAGTTGTTCATAATGATGAGTACCATTACCTTCTTTTGGCTTCGAGAGTGTTCCCTTTACACCCCGTATAGGTGCCATAGGTGGCAAACAATGAGACGGGCGGCCTGCTGGTGAGCAGCCAACGTCGCCTATGGGTACCTATAACACCAGAGGCATCACAAATACGTTGCAGACCCTTTATGACTCTATTAACTCGCCTTTTAAAGAACCATGCATGTCGTAGCTTCTTAGAAACACTACGAAAAGTAGCTCATTCCACATTTTGCAGCCATCTTCATATTACCTGACTGCTTAAGAGTAAGGTTACTGTTTTTCGAGTGTATGGATGTATGTGTTGTTTGTATGTTCCTGTGTACCCCCTGTAACTTAAGAGGCCTATTACAAAATTAACTGTTCAATTTTAAGTATTTGTATTTTCGGGCATAAAACGAATAAATAAAGCTGTAATTTTCAAGATTAATATAAAATATGTAAACCACAACAACAAAAAAAAAAAAAAAACATGAAGAAAAAAAAAAAAAGAAAAAAAAGACAACTACTCTTACTCTTTCTCTTTTACTCTTGTAAAGTATAAGAGTAATAAAAATGTTTATTTTATGACAGTCATTTAACGAAATCCATTCTCAAACTTTCCCTCATAAAGTTTTACGAAAAACTACGTTTGTAAATTGGAGGTAACAAATGGATATATGAGCTTTAACAAAATCTGAAGCCGCTACATTATATAAAAAAATACAGATGTATTTATTACAGCAACTGAATTTTCTACAGATCTTATTAGTTAAAAGAAGAATTATACCAAAAACCCAGTTTTCGATGCTTTTTTCGTCAAAAAATGTAATAGGATAGGACCCTTAAACGGCTTTACAGATTTTGAAATACAATAAGTATGTAGTTGGTTTCATCTTCATGTCTGGAGTGTCACAATAAAACTACATTTTGCAGTCGGGGTTTTTGTTTCTCTTTTATTAGTAACGTATTTTATACAAAAAAAATACAAAGAGTCGAATTGATAACCTCCTTTTTGAAGCCGGCAAAAACTTTTTTTTTTTGTATTGTTTCGGGGTTTGTTTCGTCTCTATAATGGTTTCGGTTATTAAATACATTCTTGCAATTCCCATGTGTTACAATTACAGATATAGCCATCCAAGGGCGAGGTGAGGTCGAGAATTTATCGAGGACAAATACTGAGACCACCTTGCCATAAAAATACCATTAAACTTTTATCATCAAATTATTGACGATATCGTAAAAAGGTAACAAAAAAATCCGTACTTGCAAATAAATGGAATCTTTTAATTTGGATGCTTTGGGTAATTACTTTATTTGTTTTCAATGAATCGTCTTCTATCATCATCATCAGCCTTTGATAGCTGGGCATATTTATCCTTACAGTAGGCAATTTTTGTTCTCATCTCACGTATCAAGCCGAATTCATGCTGGTTACTTGCTGCAATAAATTGCCACAGATTAGTTAGTAATTGGTAAAAACGGAGAGATCCGATTCGTCTGTTGAGTAAAATGCTTGCTAGTGAACGTAGAAGTAATACAATATTACTTAATAAATGTCCCATGAATATTATTTAATAAATGTTTCTTTCCATCCAATGGTTGCCTGGAAAAAATATCTTTTTTTTAAAATAAATAATAGGCTTGCGCTTGACCGCCAACTCGCCTGATGTTAAGCGATGATGCGGTCTACGGTGGAGCACGCTTGCCTAGAAGAAACCGATTCACTCGTGATTTGAAGACACCCAGATTGTATCTATCTCTTTTAGCGATAAGGCCGCCACTTGTGGCACTAGCTCGTAAATGTTTTCTATCTGTTTGTAATTTTTATTTCTGGTGTACACCAATAAAGAGTTCCTATTTATCTGTCTAATAACCATGAAAAAAGGCTCAGTTCTATATGATAAATAGAAAAAATGCCAAGGGCATAAAAAGGCACTCCCAGTCATTCACCTTACACCGAAATAAATACAATTTATTTCTATAAAGAATCCAATAAGACCCGCAAGTTTCCGTGTGATCTACCCTTCATCCCCTTTAAATTAGATTCGGGGTAAATACTGTCTTGTCAAACAATCACAAGGACTCGAAGCCGTGTCATGGAGTTGCTATTAGCTTTAGCTCCAGACTTGTTACAATAGGACAGATAACTGCAAAGAAAAATTAACTATTTTATTTATATTACACGGGAATTACTCACGTAAGATTAAGCCGGTTACTCCAATTATAGTTTCAACCTTTGGTTTCAACCGTATTAGACGGTCAAACGACGGACGGGGACGGTTTTCCCGTGTAAGGGACCGTCATTAATCACGTGAGGCTTGAAAGGGTTTAGCAAATATCACGAAATATCACAAGGGGGGAGGGGGGGTGTAGTAAGATATCACGTGTATTTATTTTTTCATCAAACGCGCGAGTTCTAAACTGAGTGTGACCTTGACTCGCCTTTGCCAGGCAACGAACGAACTCCCCGCGCGCCGCGCACCGTGACGATCGCCCGGCTCGGCTTGCCAGTCGCCAGTTATTCCTTTATCGTGATAAGATAATACCTAAAGTTATATGATTATTAACGGGATATTTCGGGAGCTCATTCCACAACCTTACCACGGTAAATCCCTAAGTTATAATAATCATATAACTTTAGTGAACAACCGTGATAGTTTAAAACAAGATAATACCTATTTAAACAAAAATTAAGATTTTTTGAAAAATACACGTGATTTTGGTGGGGGGGGGGGGGGTAGTCTTAAACCTCACCGCGTATCACCAAGAGGGAGGGGGGGGGGGGGGGTTAAATGGTTACAACAAATGCAACAAAAACATCACGTGATTAATGGACGGTCCCTAATATAAATAAAATGTGTGAAAACCACGTCAGTTTCAATAATAAAAATTAACCTAATTCAAATTCAAAATTCAAATTCAAAATATTTATTTGTCAGAACATGGTAGGTACACATACATATAAAGTAGCATACACTACCTACAAGTACCTACTTTACCCGATGACGCTAAGCCAAAGGAGGCTAATATAGTTGGAGTATAACGTATGTATATATATGGTACTGAGACGTGGTCCTTAATTGTTGGCCTTTTGGAAAAACTCAAGAGTCACACAGCGGGCAATAGAGAGAGCTATGTTCGGAGTTTCTTTGCGCGATATAATCCGGAACGTGGATATTCGCCAAAGAATCAGAGTCACCGACAAAGCTGTTAAAATTTGCAAGTTGAAGTGGCAATGGGCAGGCCACATCGCTCGAAGAACCGATAACCGATGGGGAAGAAAGGTTCTGGAGTGGAGGCTTAGTACTCACAAGGGCAATATCACAAAATATATTCGAAGTAAAACGTGATATTATCATAAAACCGACGTATTTGTAAAAAGTTCTGAATTTCTTGCCGCGTAGCTTTGTGCGTAGCAAGTGCTACGCAGATGAACTACGTGGCAAAGTGCTACGTCACATTGTAACATCAAGTCCCTCCCTGTAATTTTACCGCATCCTATTTATTACAAAGGGTTACGAGGATTGGTTGTACAATATTGAAAGGAGGCCATATTAATCATCGTTAAAAACCACTTTTAATATGGGACCAATCATGAAATTGTGAAAAAAATATCAGCTGTTACACGTTCATTGTGAGTGAATGTAATTTTTCTGTCACGATGGATGAAGATTGCTAATCGGAAAACGTAGTGTAGGACACCCTGAGACTGGCTTGTGACGGTATAAGTAAAACAACTGCCTTTTTATTAAAAAGACATACCGTCACAAGCCAGTCTCAGGGTGTCCTACTCTACGGTTTCCGATTAGCAATCTTCAAAAATCTTGATGGTGTTATTGCATAAGCAATAACACCATCAAGATTTTTGCTTCTAAAAGCAAAAATATAATTTTTGTATTGAATGACTCGTTTCACGCCTTGGCGTAGCTGTAAGTGTGACGAGTATTGGTCTATAACAAAAAAAAAAAAAAAAACAATATATTGTGCAAAGCAGTTTCTTTGGCAAATCTCTAGTCTACTGTATTTCCGCTTCAAAGTCACTTTAAGTAGGTATATTGTATAAATATTACCATTATTCTTCAACACATTTTGCTACAAATGTTTGCATGGCATAAGCATATCATAATCAGCTTTCTAATAGTCCACTGCTGGATTTTGGCCTACCCCCAAAAGGGAGATTGGGCCATATCCACCACACTGGCTCAGGTGGTGGCCCGGGTTGGTGGATTCACATACGCCATTGAATTTCTTCTCCGTACGTATGCAGGTTTCCTCATGATGTTTTCCTTCACCGAAAAGCCACTTGTTTGAAATCTGTACAGAAAACCTTACTGGTACGGGCCCGAGATTTGAACCCGCAACCTCACGCTTTCAAGTCTAGCGGTCTTCCAAATAGCGGTCTACCACGTTTCTATTTTTATAATTGCGCATTACACGAAAAAACAACATCATAATCATAATCAGCCTTTTAACAGTCCACTGCTGGACTTTTAGCCTACCCCCGGAAGGGTAAAAGACAACATACTTGAGACAACTTCGGAATTTCAAAATTTTACAGTTATGACTTTTTTCCATCCGCAGATCTAGCATCAACGATGGCACGTCGATGACAGAGGCAGTGGAGTGGTATACGAACGCGAATGCTGCTCTTTTAAACCACCTAACTAAAGAAATCAAGGACACCGACAGCAGTACCATTTGGAGGTAAATTCATGATATCAATTAAGGGCGTATGATACCTCACATACAACACACCTACAACAGTCGAACTAGGTAGGTCCAACTTCAAGAAAGAGGTCAATCAGCCAACCCAACTCGGCTGGTCAGCGTTCGGTAAACTTCGCAACGTCTTCTCGTCCAAAATACCCCAGTGCCTTAAGACGAAAATCTTCGACCAGTGTGTGTTACCAGTGATGACATACGGCCCTGAAACGTGGTCTCTCGCTATTGGCCTCATAAGCAAGCTCAAAGTCGCATAACGAGCTATGGAGAGGGCTATGCTCGGGGTTTCTTTACTAGATCGAATCCGAAATGAGGAGATCCGTAGATGAACGAAAGTCGCCGACATAGCCCACCGGATTAGCAAGTTGAAGTGGCAGTGGGCAGGGCACATATCACGCAGAAAAGATGGCCGATGTGGCCGAAAGGTTCTGGAATGGAGACAACGGACCAGTAAGCGCAGCGTAGGACATCCACCCACAAGATGGACAGACGACCTAAAAGAGACCGCAGGGAAACGCTGGATGCAGGCCGCTTCCAACCGGCCCTTTTGGAGATCGTTGGGGGAGGCCTATGTCCAGCAGTGGACGTCTTATGGCTGAAATGATGATGATGATGATGAATACCTTACAACGCGGTGCTCTCTAAAGAATATTGCAACATTTACTTTGAAATAAAATACATTGAGAGCCTAATAACATTTTTTGACAAAAAAGTAATGGTAACTGGATTTTTAAAGTAAAGTAAGTTGATGCAATCAATAAAAAAAATTATACAGATATTTTAATTTCTGTAATAAAGGGATTTATATTTTTTAATGAAACGGATTCAAATTTTGGAAAATCCCAACGTTATCAACTTATTACTTTGGGTACGGAACCCTAAAAAAAGACGAAACGGTAGAAAAATGGGGCATTAAAACTAAAAAACACGCTGCATTTGTAATGGGTCTACCTGAAATGTCATACGAAATACTTTATTTATTTAGTTCCCTCCTTTGTCGTACATCCTTTGTCCATCCTTTTGTCGGTAAATTTCTGCTCAATTTGTCGCCATCTATGCCACGGCCTCATGCATAGCGTCACTGATTTTGGAGTCAAGCTGCTTACACACTGGTTCTGACCATTGTTTCGGGATTCGACCCGTCGTCTTTTTCCTTCCACTTTTTCTTCAAGGTCCAGGGGCCTTACGGACAACAGCTAATTGCGGCACCTAATTCGCTCAGTTGGAAAATCACGCGAACGTGAACCTTATCGCGCCCAGATACGGTTTGCGGTCGCGTGATTTTCTGAAGACTCTGCGCCATAAAAAAAATATATGGAAACTGACGTGGTTTTCACACATTTTATTTATATTATACGGGAATTACTCACGTAAGATTAGGCTGGTTACACAACGCCAACGCGTGGCCACCTCGTATCAACGTCGTGTAAAGGTGGACCAGTAGTTTTTTAGGCAGCACCTCAGCGCGCGGGGCGAGTTTGGCTGGCGCATGGCTTCACCAGACGCACCGGTGCCGAGCGCCGACGTCGCGTGACGCGCCGCAGGCCGCATGCTTCTAGTGACACAGCTAGTGACTCAGCCATGCGCACGCTGTCGCTGCCAGCCCCGAGGCTTCAAACAATTCATTACACATTACTTATAACTAAAAGGCTTAAACCATTACAATATGCTAAAAAACATTGCTTCACTGGAAAGCAAAAAACCCAACACGGATACTACCTACTGCGAATTAAAGTAAATTGCCATATTTCAGCCCTGTCGGAACATTGGTAGTCGCAGTCTAAGCTCTTGTCCATTAATATTGATGGCTATAAATGACCTTCAAGTAGTTACTGGCAAAATATGCAGCACGGCGTGTATATTTGTTAGACAAGGCGTTTATTAAATGCGTTTAGCCAGCTGAATTAGAAAATGTCACAGAATAGTTAGTAATGAAACGGGGAACTGGCGATAAACATTCCCGCGCCAGTTAAGCTCATAACGATCCAGCTAAGTAATAACTTTGCAATTTTAAGCTCAAGTTTCCGCTTCATGGGCTCTTTGCCTGCCATTGTGCATCTAACGACTGTTGACTGGTGCTCCGCTAACAGTGACGTCACGGACAAACAACCGCGGCTCGTGGACCAGTTAAATACTTGACATGAATTATTACACAATATGCATAGAGCAATCGTAAATACAAATGAGTTAATCCAACTTCTTATACCTATTTGACGTGTTGGCCACACAAAAATGGACATAGAGCAGATAGAGCGCCCGGGATACAATTTGGATGGCGCAGGTTCGAATTCTGCCAGCTGTCCTTTTTAGGATTCCGTACCCAAAGGGTAAAAACGGGACCCTATTACTAAGACTACGATCCTACCTATTAACGGCTATATCTTTCGAACCGTGATAGATAGCCAGTTCAAATTTTCACAGAATATGTAATGTTAAGGCGGATTAACTAAGAAATAATAAGTCAAAAAGTGAAAACGAAGCAAACCCAATACAACAAACGTGGTTTTGAAATAGCTCTAATGTAAAAACGGTAATACGTACAAAAGCGTCAAACTTGGCATGATTATAGTACATACTCTAAAGTATAACAACAAATAATAAATATTGGCCAAGCGTGAGTCGGTGTAATATTTTAGTTCATTACCAAGTTATTACTGGTAATGTCTTACCTGGATGACCTCTTTATCATGAAGTCGGTGTTATAAATTAATAATTATTGTATTTTGTGGTGGCGCGGAACCCTCAGTGCGTGAGCCCGACTCGCACTTCGCCGGTTTTTTTATTGACTTTACCATTTACATACTAACTAATATATAAGTGTGCTAGTTCCCTCTTATACATACGCCCTTCATAAGTATGATGAGATGGCTACTGATGATGCTTTAGTTAAGAGAAGGCCTACGAAAAGTGGCACTTTCATTTAGCCCGATCGAAAAATTGGCCATTATGATGAAGTCTGTAATTTAATTTATTTATTTATATTTCACTAGCGGTCCGCCCTAGCTTCGCACGGGTATAGATAATAGCCTATGTCACCCGGGGATAGTGTAGCTTCCCGTCAGTGAAAGAATTTTTCAAATCGGTTCAGTAGTTTCGGAGCCTATTCAATGCAAACAAACAAACAAACAATCAAATATTTCCTCTTTATAATATTAGTATAGATCAAATGGCCAAGTGATATTGCCTGTATACATAAAGAAATTGACTAATACTCGCATTACTTTGTTTCGGATTATAAGGCAATGTTTTCAGTAAAATTACATTTCATAAAGAAGTTTAGCATCTAATATTTCAGGGTGACGGCTACACTATGTCATGTGAAAAACATTTGCCACTTTCACATTAGCAGTGTTTTGAATTAAACAGCAATGTTTCCAGAGAAATTACCTGGAATAAAAAAAAATTGCATCAAATATCTCAGGGTGATGGATACATTATTTCATGTGAAAAACATTTGCAACTATTCACATTAGCAGTGATTCAGACTGAAAGGCAATGTTTCTAGGGAATAAAGAAATTTCGCATCAAATATCTCAGGGTGAAGGGTACAATAATCTGGTGACACTTAACTGTGACACACAACCGCCTTGCTGGTTTCATCACTCATTCGCATAAAATAAACTTATCTGGCAGGTTTTAGGTGAATAAAAATGGAACAGTTTTTTGTGGTAACTGTTTTACTGGAAATGTTATGCATCATCCTTCGTAATTTATTCAGCATCCTCATTACGAAACTTTTGTAATGGAACTTTTCACAGAAAAGAAAAAAATTAACTTTTATTATGAAACTTTTGGAATGGAATTTGCCTTCAGGATACCCAGACTGGGTTACAAAGCCGGACGAAATACAACCGCAGGTTACTAAATCTGTTAGTGATATACCTATTTAGTGAAGATGATTGTTTAGTGGTCTCGGTTCATCGCAAATGAAGCGTGGGAATGACGCGTCCCGTTGCTTATTCATCCAAGCCTCGTCCCATTGAAGTAGGTCAAGTTCCATAACCGATTATTAAATCGAGATTGTGCCTTGTCTATATCTGAGGACCCTCTTAAGTGAGTCTTAATCCTCGGAGCGTGATTGAAAATTGAGTCTACATCATAATGGGAATCTTTAGCGCTGAATCGAACTGTCTTAACGTAACTGGCTTTTGTTCTTGAAATTGTCTTAGTAGATACTTTAAGTATCATCAATAGCATTAGATAGCTCCGTTGGTGCAGTGGTTGGTGGGTAGTGAACCTGCTTTCTGCCCTTGGGGGCGTGGGTTCGATTCCCGCCTAGGGCAAACATTAATTTGATGAACATTTGTGTTTGTTCTATATCTGGGTGTTAATATCTTTTAAAGAATGTATAAAAAAATATGTATGTATATCAGTCTCTGAAAGCCATAGTGCCTTGCTTAGTTTGGGGTCAGATGACCGTGTGCGCAAAAAGTCCTTGAATTTTTTAATTTTTTATCAGCCTTTTATCATGTTATTCTCACTGCAGACACAGGCGTTTTCTCAGAGAGAGAGAGAGAGAGAGAGAGAGAGAAGACTTAATCTACCATGCAGGCCCAGTTTCAATGCCATCGCTCAAAAACGGTGAAGGAAAACATCGCAAGAAATCCGGTAGTAATGTCCAAGAACAGAAAAGTTTAAAAACATAAGAAATTCACCAGCATGCTCTAGGCCAGCATAATTGATTAGGACCCATCCCCTCTCATTGAGAGAAGGTCTGAGTGCAGACCCACCCAGCAGTGGGTACTTACACGATAAGCTGAAATGATGATGACGATGATGAAATCTGTGCAAGTGGGACATCTCTGCCTGGTACTAACATATTTTTTTCTAATTTCGCAGGTACCTCGTAGGTTTCAAGAACCTATTACGCAGTATCGAGTGTAAAGGGATTGCATCGGTTCTGGGCATCAATTATTTTGCTAGAGGATACCTGCAGCCCAAGGCATATGAGCGGTGAGTCTTATCACTTACTTTACTATCTTTTATCAGAGACTAGTCTCTGTTTCTACTAATTTTGTTAGTCAACCTCACTTACTTATTTTCTCTTGTTCTTTTAACCCATGCTATCCCACTTCTGGTTAAAAGTCTCCCCGATCTCATTTTAAGGGTTCTGTACCCAAAGGGTACGAACGGGACCCTATTACTAAGCCTACGATGTCTGTCTGTCTGTCTGTCCATCAAAAAACCTTTTGCTGCTGCGAGCTAGGTCCCGTATATTAACAGGGATGTGGAAACATTTTTATTGACGACGCTTAATTTTACAATATTTCACTTAATCTAATGGTAAATTTTACTTTAGCTACTTTCATATTCTACTTCTACTCCGTCATCTCCTTAATAACAGATGTTTTGTATTTTGATGATGGTAAGCGACAATCTGGCTGAGGATTAAATCAGCTGTTATTATTATTGTTGGGATTTGAACTCATACCCTGCGAATAGAATTCGAACTTGCCCACTACTGAGCTTTCAACGCTACAAACACGTGGACTGGATTAGGATTGACATGACTGAGGATTGATTGAATAGTCACAAAAGTGTCGTGATTTATAGGTTCATAGCTCACATGGTGCTGGGAAGGGACTTACTGGACAACACCCTAAATTTGGTACCTTCACTCATACCTCTCCACAAGGACATTAAAGAAGACAGTCCAGAGTATCAGGTGTTAGAAAAGAAGTAAGTTATTTGGCGTATTTTTGTGAAGCAGCACTTTTAGCAGCGATTTCGGATGTTCTTCCTACCACCGTCGACCGTGACTTATCGCGTCACCCGCCTGGCATGTCACTCGAACCGCCAACACCTTGCCCGGTGCCTCAGCCCCGCACGCTCGTGCACAGAAGGGCGCATAGCCATCACCACCGACGCTCAGGTGAGTATTCCTCGGGCTATCAGACACCACTGCAGTCGACTCAGTCTCGCGGAACCGCCCGCCGTCCATCATGCTGCGACCTTCACGCTAGACATGCTTAGTAGAAGCTTTGACCGGCGCGCCGCACAAGCGGCCTGGTTATGTGGGCGGAGCCGCCACCGCAGCAGTACCCAGTGCCTTCTGCCTCAACGGTGCAGACGCCGATGCGCCCACTACCGCACACAGGGACATAAGTGGGAGACTCCTGCTATTGCCCTCTCTCTCACTGTCGCTGATTACCTCACCAGAGAAAGATGCAACTTAGCGTACGCCTCTATCAGTCACTGGTGCCATCGAGCCTAGCTCGCACCCTCCCACCGGACCATCAGAGAGTGCTCGAGGCGCCGAAAAAGCCCTCACACTCTCGAAGAACTAATTCCCTGAAAGCTGTATCTTTCAGCACCCAGCCTCAGCAAGGAGGTTTGCCTCAACGCCGATCTCCTTACCTCTCCACTCTCCAATAGAGAAGAGGAAGAACCTCGATGACGAGGATGTCCTTGAAATAAATAACGAACTGAAAAATATCCTAACCTTTTGCTAATTTAGGATGCGAAGATATTTTTTTTACTTGTTTATTCTGTGTTTGGCAGTAAGTTATTAGTCTATACCTAATCATTTTTGCAGAACTATCAGATAGTAGGTAGACAAAAGTTTTTAAAGACACAAATATAATTTGGATTGTCTTTAGACCTTCAACGGTCTATGGGCAGTCTAACTATATTGGTAGTTTTAGTTTTAGCTTGTATTTTGTTTAGTTAATAAAGGCACTTGAAATAAATATATATAAATGATTTCAACTTCCAGGTGTCCTGTATAGTTAAGACATTATTTAATTTTCAGAAACCAACAAATAATGGACAACAAACACCAAGAAGGCAGCGTTACAGATGCCATTGACTACTTCGATCAAACCGCCACCTTCCTGGATAAGCTGCGAGCGGTACAGAAGCAGCTTAGAGAGAATATACGGTATAATCACCAACAATGACGATATTGATCACTAATTCCACCCACTACTGAGTACAGGGGCCTTACGGACAACAGCTAATTGCGGCACCTAATCGTTTAGTTGGAAAATCACGCGAACGTGAACCTTATCGCGCCCAGATACGGTTTACGGTCGCGTGATTTTCCAACTGAGCGGATTAGGTGCCGCAATTAGCTGTTGTCCGTAAGGCTCCAGGTGTCCTCTTCGGTGTGCCATCTGTTCTGTGCCTCGTTTTTCCGTTGTTGGCGGATAGTGGGCTTTTTCCGTGGGTTCCAATGATGTGAATATAAAAGAAAAAAAAAATAAGTTTAAAAACAGATAGACAGACATCGTAGGCTAAGTTATAGGGTCCCGTTTTTACCTTTTGGGTAAGGAACCCTAAAGACGAAAGGGGGGTGGGTCCCCCATACAACAAACTTATTTTTGTATTAGCTCTAATGCAAAAATGGTATTATGTATAAGCGTCAAACTTGGCATGTTTATAGTACACACTCTAAAGTATTACAACAAATAATAAATAATGGCCAAGTGCGAGTCGGTGACAAGTTTCTGTTCGTTACCAAGTTATAATTGGTAATTTCGTTGCGCGAGCCCGACTCGCACTTGGCCGGTTTATAACTTTTTGACTTTTTTATTATTTGTTAGTTAATTTTTTGTAACATTCCATGTTCTGTGAAAATTCCAACTAGCTATCTATTACGGTTCGAAAGATCAGAAAGATATAGCGTTTATAGGTAGAACAGACGGACAGACGGACAGACGGACAGAGGGACAGACAGATATCGTAGGCTTAGTAATAGGCTCCCATTTTTACCCTTTGGTTACGGAACCCTAAAAACAGTCGAAATGAGAACCTCTCTTTGAAAATATTAGTCACAATAAAATCGTTGCACAATCTCTAAAAAAGTGTTGCAACGATTAGGTAAACTTTTAAATTTGTCTCACGTGCAGTGAACCATGTCTCAATATGAATCTATAACATGCGAGCGATGTTTCCGAGAAGCTACAACATGAGATTATTCAAAAGGCGAGTAGATAGATTTTTAAAGGGTATCTAATAGATATAATAGGCTTGCACTTGGCCGCCAATTCGCCTGATGTTAAGCGATGATGCTTTACTTTGGTTTACGATGCAGCATGTTTGTCTAGAAGAAACCGATTCACTCTCGAATATTCAGTCTTTGAATTTGAATTTTTGAATTCACTGACCGTGAGACCCTCAGTATTTGACATTGTATTTATCTGTGAATCAGAACATAAATATGCAGGTGCAGTTCAAAACAAGATCTAGATTTCCTGTGAAGTAATAAAAATTGCATCGAATTTTCGCAATAGTTTTGTAGTCTGTTGTGATTCGTAGTACTCGATACTAAATAACATTTTTTGTCGCATTCCTTCTGGTAACATTTTTCCTCTTGATTCGCCAAACATCTTGATCCCATAAATCAAACAAGAGTGCAAGCGATACGAACTTGCTTGTCATGACCTTGGTTTTATCGCGTAGGAGTTACCAGGATTTGATGTCGGGAGAATTTAAAAAACCCAGTTTTTTTTAAAAGTTTTTTTATTATCCTATACTGTCCCACTCCTGGGCAAAGGTCTCCCCCATTTTCTTTCCAGACAGCGTGATCACCCGCCAGACTTGACCACTGTATCTGGAACGTGTCGAGGTCATCGCGCCAGCGTTTTCTCGGCCTGCCTTGGCTCCTTCGTCTGTTTTCAGGCACCCACTGTGTGATCCTCTAAAATTTTTTTATCATATTTTTTAAATTTAATATTATTACGTTCCGTTACACGAGCTTTCACTCCCGATTCATAGATATTTATGATTGCATATTTATACTACCGGAACGTGGTAAAAATTACAAAAAATATATTTGGGAACCGTGATGACCAAAGGAGAGCCTCTTATACCAAAGACGGTTTTAAATCAATTTTATTCAGTAAATTACAATATTTGAGCTGAAAAAAAAATACATGTCACAAATACATCTGTGTTAGAGTTTATGATTTGAAAAACACGATAGAATAAACTTTCCTCGATCAAAAAAGATCTGAAACAAAATCGACTTAGTTTATTTTTTTCATTTTATGTTCTAATGAAAGCTCGTAACAACCTGGAAATTGCATGTACTGAAAGGCAATTTTATATAACATTTTTTTATTTGGATAGATTTTTGATAGTGAATAGTGTCGTTTTTTAGTGAAATTAAAAGCGTAAAAAGGTCGCGAGAATTTTGGCGCGCCACGTTTAGTACCGCGCCAGGCGTCATCGAGGTCGGACCTATGCTCGTTTTTGTCGTTGCACTCCCACCGCGGGCGTCCTGACTCTAGCAAAATACATCGTCGCTATAACTTGGCGGGTGCTGAGGGAGCGTTTTGTTGCCTACGCGACTCGGATAATAGGCCGTTAAGGGTTCATAGATAAGTTTTATTACCTTAACCGGAACGTTGACCGAACATTCTGAAACGAACCCTTAGCCTGGGAGATATTATTTAAGGGGCTAAGTTTCACCTATGGCGAGAAATTCAAATTTCAAACAGTTCAACAAAAAACAAGGACAAGAAAACTGTTTGAAATTTGAGCATCCCGCCATATGTGAAACGTTCCAACTTTAGATTAAAATATTACAAACATGATGTAAGAGACATTGTCCTATCAACAAGCCAGACTCGCTCGCTTTCCTGAGATTATCACACAAATGTGACGCAATAGAGTAGGTATGCGGTGAAACTAAATATAAAGGCGGTGAATGAACGCTCAGTAGGTTAGGTATATTTAAACGTACGTACCTACTGGCCTTGACAATGATTATACAATATACATTGAGTAGGTCAGTTTCATTAAAAGATATGGCGCTACAATAGTGATAAATTGATTTGTGATCTTAGAACTAGGGTTGTAGCTTTAACTCTGCGAAATTTTGTAAGTTCAAAACAAGACTTGAGATAGATAGATAGAAACTCTTAGATAGAGATGGGTCAACTCGAGTTAACTCGAGTTCAGAGGCGGTTTTACCAGTGGCGATTACTTATTCGATCGCGTTATTATTTTTATTATCTTAAGTTAAGTTTTAAGTTTATTATTTTTTGTTTTATTATTTCTGTAATGCAATTATATAGTCTAATTTAATCAATTAAGTAATTATTATTGTAATTTTTCTCACTTTAAGTGAACATTTGTTATTTGACGTGTAAATTGACATTTAACAATAAATTACTTATGACTTACTTATGACTTAAACGTTAACTATGATTTGTCCTACTAATATTATAAACGCGAAAGTTTGTATTACGTATGTAACACTTTATACAACTTTCTAACACTTTATAAAAAAAAAAAAAAATACACTTAGGCAATAAAAATCCACCATTAACACTCGAAAATACACAAGTTTCGTTTTTTTTTGTATACACATGTTTCGGGTGACAATACAGTTCAGATTTTAATAAGTATTTATTTAAGGAATTAATTGATTGTTATCTGTTTTGTGTATCTAAATAAATAATCCTACTAATATTATAAACGCGAATGTTTGTATGTATGGATGTATGGATGTTTGTTCCTCTTTCACGCTGCAACGGAACAACGGATCGACCTGATTTTTTGCATAAGTATAGTTCAAGAGCCAGAGAGTGACATAGGCTACTTTTCATCATCACCATCACCATTTTTCATCACTACGCGGGTGAAACCGCGGGGCGCAGTTAGTATAAAATGAGAAAAACGCTATCTAGCGCCATAATGGATGGAACTGCTCTTACTTCATATTATAAATCGTTGTTAACGTGTTCGAGGAGCTAATAGACGCTTTTGGAAAAACTAAAAAAAAAAAAAAAAAGGCCCTCAGGTTATCTCACGCCAACTCGAGTTGGAAATTGTTACACAAGTATTCAATTCGAGTTGCATCCTTTTTACGGAAGCTGTTGTCTCAATCAGCGACGTGCACTGGGGGCAATTTAGCTTCGTTTACGAGTTTACGACCCCATTTCGCGCGAGTAATGGATAATTAAGCGCCGTAAGAAGCGCTCTGATTCCACTTTTGTTGTGCGAACTGCTATTCTGTGGAATGCGCTGCCAGAATGGGTGTTCACGATAGTTACAATCTGGGTATCTTCAAATCACGAGTGAATCGGTTTCTTCTAGGCAAACGTGCTCCATCGTAGACCGCATCATCGCTTAGTGTCAGATGAGTTGGCGGTCAAACGTAAGCCTATCACGATATAAAAAGGTAAAAAAATATACAACTGCATTAAGCACCCCTTACTTTTCTGAAGTCGGTAAAAAATTCATCATTTTAACATCTTTCTGGCCAGGAATCGAATCAGAGACCTTAGGTTCATGTGGCAGACATGGTACCACGGTACTGGGCCGAACCATTCGTCGTTATATGTTACTAGCTGCGCCCCGCGGTTTCACTCGCGTAGTGATGAAAAATGGTGATGATGATGACGAAAAGTAGCCTATGTCACTCTCTGGCTCTTGAACTATACCCATGCAAATCAGGTCGATCCGTTGTTCCGTTGCAGCGTGAAAGAGGAAAAAACATCCATACATCTATATATCCATACATACAAAGTTTCGCGTTTATAATATTACTAGCTGAATCCCGCGGTGCTACCCACGATTTTCCAATTTTTCCGCATTTTCTGGGAGAATAATTAAGTACCCTATGTCCGTCCATATGATGTACACTATCATCCTGCCAAAATTCGTTAAGATCGGCTTAGCGGTTTAGAAGACGCAGCATAGGGAGGCTTCCCACTAGATGGACCGACGACATTGTGAGAGTCGCGGGCATCCAGTGGATGCAAAAGGCAGACTGTCGTTCAGTGTGGAGGTTAAAGGGGCAGGCCTATGTTCAGCAGTGGACGTCTTCTGGCTGATGATGATGATGATGATAGTGGTTTAGTCGTGAAAAGCGAATAAACATCCAGACAGAGAGACAGAGTTACTTTCGCTTTTATATTAGTAAGGATTTATGTCGATCATGATTTGCAGAGACCGAGTGACAGAGAGCCTGACGGAAGCGAGACGTAGCGAGGTGGTCTGCTCCGGGATCCTGGTCCTCGTCTGCGTAGTCTCACCCATCATCATCGCCCTAGTGAGGAACGCGGTTAACACTATACAGGTGAAAATACTCCACGTTCATACATTTTACTATCAGCTTCTTTGATAACATTGGGTAGGTATGTTAATTAATGTTTATGTAGTTTATTAAATATGTAGGTATAAAGTATGTTGTCTATATTATGTAGTCTATGTACATACAGGGTGTAAAGGGGAACACTCTCGAAGTCTCGAAGCCAAAAGAAGGTAATTGTACTCATCATTATGAACAACTTTTACTGGTAAGACGCAGCGGAAGCTTAAGGTATGATTCCGAAGTCGGCAGCACGCAGCAGTGCTGCTGCAGCACTACTGGTCCCAGTACATTCTCTATAGGTTTATTATATGAGATTATATGCCGAGGCTGCGGCTGCACTGCTGCCGCAGCATTGCTGCGCAGACCTTAAGAGGCCTACTACAACCGTTCAATTTTAAGTATTTGAATTTTCGGGCATAAAACGAATAAATAACGCCGTAATTTTCAAGATAAATATAAAATAAGTAAAACATAACATAAATATGTTTATTTTAAGACAGTAATTTAACGAAATCCATTCTCAAACATTCCCTCCTAAAGTTTTACGAAAAACTACTTTTGTAAATTGAAGGTAAGAAATGGATATGTTAAGTTTTAACCAAAATCTAAAGCCGCTACAATCATAAAAAAATACAGATCTATTTAATACAGCAGCTGAATTTTCTACAGATCTTATTAGATCTTTTTCGATGCTTTTTTCGTCAAAAAATGTTATAAGACCCTTAAACGATAAAGAAATTTCCGAGCGCCCGGCGCCCTATTTAGAAATTGTATTTTTTACTTGTGGACAGGTATACGCAAGAAATTTATCAGAAAAGGCCAGAGAGCTGGAATATGAAAAGGAGCTGAGTGACTCCTTGCTCTACCAAATGTTGCCAGCAAGCGTTGCCAAGCAGCTGAAACAAACACAGCAGGTAATGTATAAGGGTGCCTTTCCACCAAAGATGTGCTATGCAGCTATGTTTCGAAGAACGCATCCCTCTACATAAAAACATAGCTTCGTTGAACCCGTTTCCACCAGTGCTCAGCTAAACTATGAAAATAAAGGTTCCTTATGGTGGATGTCAAACACGTCCATAGCTATACAGCGCAGCACATCTCTGGTGGAAAGGCACTCTTAAGGGGCATGTTTAAGGGCTTGGCTATTTTGCTCGCACATTTAACATTTTTGAAGGTATAGAACTTATATAAAATATGTACTATATAAAAAATCTTTGGTATAGAATCACTGAGTGGGAGAATTAAACCAAGTAAACAAACACCATCTTGTTTATAATACCTATATATTACGAATATATTATTTTAAAAAAATATGTTAATTCCAGTTCTGCGTTGGTGTTAAAAAAAACTATGTTTTTTGAACTCCTTCGCCAAAATAAATGGTATTGACATAATTTCTGTTAATTATTTTTATCCCAACGAAGCCTTTATTCTATAGCGGACGTTAATATTTGCTAAAATTAGGACAAAAGGGCACTTTTTATTTTCTGAGTTAAGGTGGTTCGTTGCACAAATGGCGGGAAATTCAAATTTCAAACAGTTTTCTTGTCCTTGTAGCTAGGCCGGGTAATTATTGTAAACAACCATGATGTTTGCGCAGATTGATTATTATTCTTTACAAAATCATGTAAAGCTATTTATCTCTAATGCACTTTATTACTTTTTTTAAAAGCTAAAAATTTAATTAAAGAGTTGGACATTATAAACAGAAAATTAATGAAAACATAAAATATAAACAACTAAAAACTACTTGAAAAATTACAAACTAATACTAATATATAAAACTAAACTAATCTAATAATCCGCTGCCAGCAGGCATCGTACCCAAAATGCTGGCTGCATTGCCGCGTTGAATTGCAATGCTTATACGCTGTGCAAGATATCGGCCAGCATTTTGGTCGCGAGATGCTTCGACCAGACGATTTGATAAATCTATAAAAATATTTTTAGCGCCCGGTCCCCACGGGCCTAAAGTTTCGACCCCAAAAGGCTCAAATATATACCCACTGTCTAGGTTGCTATATTTGCGCCTTTTGAGGCTTTCTGCAGATTCAGCTGCTGTACCAGCCTTATTTTGCGTTCTAGGAAGATGAGACGGTGCAAGGGTATCAACGCAAGTAGCGTCCCATACTAATGGCCGCCCCATCTTCCAAGGAATCAACGTCATACCGTCCGGTCTTTTACCATCACCACGTACGAGGCCACTCGGTTCAAGAACGGCCACGCAGTTGGCACTGGTAAAAGCCCGGCGGATGACGTCGTTAAGGCTGGCGTGACGGGGAATCCTTCCCGCGCTCCTTGTGCAGGAAAGCCCGTGGTGACCGAGCTGGTCGACAGCAACGCCACACTGGCAACGGTGTGGAGCACAGCACGATGCGCCCAAGCGAAGGGAAGTCGCTATTCTGAAACTGGAAGAATCCATTAATGTTCCGGTATGGGGTGAAGGGAGGGCTTGGAGCCACAAACCTGATTCCCATTCCGCGACGGCCAAGAGACGGGCCCGATCTGTAGAGTTCAAGCACGTGTTTAAAAGTTGCTTCCGCGCTCGCTCACAGATCGGCCCATCCCAGAGCCGCTGCGAAGATGGAGTTAAAGGGAAATCAGTGTTTGGGCATGCTACCCTCCATGCGTCCCTGGCCTCGTTCATGTAAGATAAGTCAACAAAGCTATCTGGAAGGATTTTTTTAATCAAAAGCTGATTACTATGAACTGAGGCCAGGAAAGCGGGCAGAGCCACACCAGCAATGGAGCGGATGCCAAGTCCCCCCAAACGTACAGGAAGTGAAGCCTGTATCCACTCTCGATCTTTTAAATTTACATTCAAAATTGAAGCCAAAGTGTTTCTGACGATGTTGTCTAAACTCTTAAGTAGATCTGGATGCTTCCAGAGTTGACAACATCGGACGAGATATGTAAATTTTGGTACAAATAGACAAAAACGAATAATCGTGAACGCCATGTGGGTATTAATTTTTTCTAAGCGGTCCGAATATTGAAGGAAATTTAGAATTTTTTCTTCAATGAAAAGAGGGAAAGATTCATCCAGAATAGGAGAGCCCAACAAACGAAGTGTACTGTTATTAACAATTTTTATATTGGGAGCCAAAACATTAAATTTTTCTATTAACAAATCTTTTGCTGGGTATGAATTTGGAATAAAAAGTTCACATTTTGAAAAATTTAGCTCTAGACCAATGGTGCGAAATTCAGAAATCAAAAAGGTGAGGTCGTCAAATAAACTATTTGCGTCACTACCCAAAGTACCATCGTCCAAATACCAAACATTTAGTTTTGATTTTAGGCGTTCGATGATAGGATGGATGGCGAGGCTAAACACTGCAGGGCCTAGTGGGTCGCCCTGCTGACAACCGACAGCGGAAGTAATTTCGTTGCCATGATAAGTCAATTTTGAAGAGAATCCATAACATTGCCAAAGAAAATCATATAAGTTTGGAATTTTGTCTTTGACTTGCGTTAGTAGGGCACCTCTATCTACTGAATTGAAGGCATTCTTTACGTCCACCTTCAGCAACAAATCACCACAATTTTGATTCAAAAAGGTTCTAACAGAATGGACGGCAGCTTCACAGCCACCGCGCGAGCCAAACCCTAACTGTAGAGGCTGAAAAAGGTTTGCCAAAACTGGTGCTACCTTTTTGCAGCATACTTTGGCTGCGAGACGTCGATAAGTTGTTCCAACGGCAATTGGCCTAATGCCACCGTCCTTTTTTTTTAAAGCGCACAAATTGGCTCCGTAGAGTATTTCAATGATATCATTGTTCACTTTGCCAGACAGCATTAGGTTTACAAGAGCCGTCAGGTCCCTCAAAAGTGCTTCCCCGGCCTCTCCGCATGCACCACATAACAAGTCTTTTAAATGTTGCGGAGCTAGGGCGTCCAGGCCTCCAGCAGACCCACTCTGGAAAGACATGACGGCTGCAGAAACCTCCAATGCTGTCACCTCAACGGTGTCATCGCCATCTATCGGTGCCTCAGGAAGTATTTGATTTGTTGCTGGAGGTGGGTGTTTTCCCTCCAAGATCGAGAGGGTTTCAGAATTTGAGGGAGCAATCGTGTCACTGGAAAAGAGAATACGTGCCGCTCCTTTAATATTCCCGTCGCTGATTTTACTTTCCACAAGTTTGTAGATAGCAGACTCAGCAAACGGATTCACAGAAAATTTTGAATTTTGATTAGGATCCGAGTTGTTAACGAAAAAAACAGGCTCTTCTAGTGTACTACCGTACTTCACACAGTTCTCTTTAATTCGAGTAGTCAAAGACTTTTTGTTATTGGCTTCAAAACTGACGTGAAGTACGGCATACGGGAAGAAAAGCAAGTGTACCCAGCTATTTTTGGAGTTTTTGTCAACCACAGCCTTAATGGCGCGGGACAAAGCTGTGGCGACAGAGAGGCGGGCACCTCTGGGAATGCGTTTCAAAACTGGTTTGATATTTTTGTAACTGGCCATAGTTTTCCAAAAAGGATTCGTACAAGCACTGAAAGACAAATTTCCAGGGACTTGGTTAAAATTAGGAGCCGAAAGAGGGATATTGTTCGATTTGTGGCATTTCCCTTGGTGTATTTTTAGGCCTCTCTGCCCTTTAAAAAGCCGATCTTGGGAACAATCAGGGCATCTTACCAGATTTTCCTGTGACATAACTGGTCCATCAAAATTATTCACGTCCACTTGGGCACATTGTGGTGTATTCATTATCCTTAAAATAACGTAGAAAAATACAAGAAAAAATATTATGCAAATTATCATAAAAATCAAAAATGTCAGTATTTTGGCAGGCTGCTGTTGTTTTGACTTGGTTTTGACATCATGGTTTTGACTCTTCAAGTGACATCAAAACATGCGCACTACTACTGCGCACTGCGCAGTTGCTGAATTTAAATGCGCACCACGGCTTGGCGCCATGGTTGCCAAGGTGACGAACAGGCGTGATCTATGTCAAAAATGTCAATAAGACAACAATGTCCACCCGAAACTCAAAATCAAAAATCAGCTGATTTTGTCATGAAATTGCTGTGCGTATGTCTTGCAAATATGTTTGATAACTTCAATACATTATATATAGCACTCTTATCAGCCAAATTATATGCAAGGAGCTTTAGAACTATTTTTAAGATTTAAACAAATATTCAATCGTCTTTGACATCAAAGACATTTTTTTTTTTTTTTTAACAGTAACGCACCATATTACTTACATTTGTGAATAAACAAATTTTTGCTGTTTCAAACGGTTTATTCACAAATGTAAGTAATATGGTGCGTTACTGTTAAATAATTGTACATTATAATGTAAAGAACAGCCAACATTTTGCGCAAACACAGTGTTATTTAAAAATAATTACCTGGCTTGTCTACTAGGACCAAAAAACTGTTTAAAATTTAAATTTCCGCCACAGGTGAATCGAACCACCTCAATAACTCTAACTATTATACATATTAAAACTTTTTTGTGATATCAGCTGATGTTTCTAAATATCACATTGAAGCCGATTCAATAGCAGCTGTTGATATTAATGAATGTTTGATTTTAGCGGATGAGGTTTTTTTAAAACACCACATTTTAAATGTTTCCTATCTTTCTTTGTAGCGCGATTCGAGGAAAACCTGTGGGTACCTATAGGTACCTTACATGTTTACGCAGTGTGACCTTTGCAAGTTATTTCAGAAGCCATGTACACGATCCAAACAATTTTTAATTAAACTTTGCGAAAACTTTATATTTCGTTGAGAGGTTTGTGCTGAGTTTAGTGAAAAACTTTATTCATTATTTATATTAACTACTTGTGAACAATGAATTACGCATCACTCGCGAATTTATAATTAGAAAAAAAAACTTTATCTTTTTTATTTCTAGTTTACACAATAGTTTCTATATAATATCTATCACAGATATACACAACCAGATTGGCAATATATTTCAGTGAAAGAGACAAATTGATATGGCTCAGCACATGTACAAAAAGGACATAGATAGACTTTTTTGTCCTTATCGGCGTGGCCTCTTTTTTGCACCAAAAATGTCAAAATCTGACGGTTTTAATCCCAACAAAACGGGTCTGAATATTATTTATTGCCTTTTTTGGTGATTTAATGTGTTATGTGCGTCTTTTCTCTGAGTAATAACTGTAAAAATGGTTCTACAATGCTTGGGTGTAGCATTTTGGGCTGCAAGAAGCGCAGTGAGAGACAAAACGATGAAATATTATTTCACAAGTAAGTAAACATAATAACGCTTGTAACGATCACCTAAAGACATTCAGGATATCAATTCGTAAACGTATTTTCATAGTTAGTCCGTTTTTGGGTCGATTTGTGGTCTAATTCTATGAATTTTATCAAATTATTCACTTAGAAGATAAATGATGAATGTTGCCAGTTTATGAAAAAAAAATTACCCACCGCATCTACCATAAATTATTCGTTCTGCAGGTTTCCAACTGATCCTGTCTTACGTATGAAATGAATGTGCTACGCGGTCGTGAAAGTTGGGTGCCAGTAAGACATGGTAGATTTTTTTCGAAACATTTCAATGCCGGATCCATTGTCAGAAGAGATATTAATTATTTAATTAAAGAGTTTTATCTACTTATCTAATTATTTGGAATGTTATACATAATACCATGCATGAAAAAAAATTAACCGTCCAAGCGCGAGTCAGGCTCGCGCGCTGAGGGTTCTTTACAATCACAAAATACTTATTAATAATTATTATTGTAGTTAGGCAAGCCAAGCACTGCAAAGTGCCCCGCCATCATGCTATGGTTACTTCACAACCTTTTTTCTAGTATTATATTCTAATCCTAACAAATAATTATAATAAAAACTAACGTAACTTTCTGTCTGTTTTTTACGAGGAAATGGCTAAGTCAACCTTAAGTAAATTTGTCAGTACGATAGGGTGTGTCATGAGGACAGACAACGTGCTTTTCTTCCCAGAAAATTGCAGGTTGCAGCAGATAGTGTATAAACAATAAATATTTTAAAGGTAGTATTGTTTCCAAAATTACTCATTGAAGATTCACTACCCATCATAGTAGGTAAATTACCCTAACTTATAGCAAATAATTTTAATGTGGCAGCACACCTTGTTGAAGCGAGAGGCACTGAGCTAGCCACGCTCATTGAAAATCTATAGGTAGTAGATCTGTGATATCTATCTACACTCCGTTCACAAATCTTAGATATTTTATGTAAACAAAGAAATGTCACAAAAAGTCACTGTCAAAGTGACATGCCAGTTACTCAAACATTTTTCACTCGAAAAATATTTTACTCTCTATTTTCCTCACCTTGGCTCTCATGAGGATATTCTGATAGCTCAAAAAATTAATAAAAAACATTATTAAAAGATTGTTATAGATGGCGTTATTATAGAGGCGTTAACTATTACGATAGAGTAAATAGAGGGCAAATGAAACGCTGGCCAGAAATATTTAGAATCTCTAATAGTTTCTATCAAAAATTGTTTTTTTTTAATTATAACTTTGTATAGAACAGATATTACGTTAAAATAAATAGTATAAAACACTTTTTATTTTATAATTGTTCATAAATTACGACTAGAAGAACATAATAAAATACTTTTTTGGCATTGACCTATATGTTTAAATTCTTTGTTTTTTGGTCAAATATTGTAAACTACCATTATGAAAGATATTTTTTGCACTGGTAACCCCTTTGTTTACATAATATATCTAAGATTAATAAACGGAGTATATAGCAGTCGCACTTTTAGCGGTCCATGCGAAAATCACTCTGAGTTTGTGCCATTCTTGACCTTATGATAGCACTAATATAAGAGCAAACACAAAATTGCTAAAGAATTCACAGCGACGCGAGAGAGACAAATGACCGACTATAAATTACTCTCTCGACGTAAAAAAATGCATAAATCTGGGTTTTCACACATTTGACGTGCTTGTGGCTTCTAACTTGATAAAGATCTGTGGTCATATTCAAATAATTATTATTCTAATTAGTAAAACATTCAGAGAAATATGTGCATTCGGTATAAAATACTAATTTCCAGAGAAACCTAAAGTATTAGAGCTGCAAGTGTCTTATTAGCACACGGTAAACATACTGTGATCCCCAAGCCGCCTGCCAAGTGTGGGGATTGTGGAAAAACCATATGACTCTGCGCTAAAAGTCACTTCTCAGAAGATCATGAATGAAATATACATTACTAGCGACCCGACCGCCCGGCTTCGCACGGGTGTAATTTACGTGCGAATCCGGGGCGGGTCGCTAGTTATATATATAAACCTTCCTAGAAGATGTATCTAACTGATAGTAAAAACCGCATCAAAATCCGTTGCGTGGTTTAGGAGGAGTTAGCGGCCATACAGACATACAGACAGACAGACAGACGCGGAAGGCGACTTCAATTCATACTATGTAGAGATAGAGATAGAGATACAGTATATTGGTAGTACTTTAATTCTACATGCAGTATTGAACGTTGTAGCGAATAATAAGTTGTAGTAAAAAAACACACCGTGACTCGCTAACAAACCGATTACCGAAAATAAGAATAGGTCTTATAGGTATACTACACGAGCGCAGTGTAATCTTATTCTTATATGTATTGTATTCGTATTCGTATTCGTACACCTACATGTACAATGTACAACTCATACCCCTATCTATACTTGTCTTAATCTCGTCATCATCTACGCGGGGACGCGGCGGGGGTAGACTGTCTCTCTAATGTCTCCGAAAGTCGATCGTCTCGACCGATAAAACACAATCGTAAGTGTATGCCGATATTATAGTAATAAATCATCATCTAGTCTCATAACTCTAACTGCTGATATTATCAGCTGTCAGATCTGTATGCAACCAGTTTTTAGAAGTGAACAATCTCGTTTGGTTCTTCTGCAGGTCCCCGCTGAGTTCTTCGCTTCTGTGACAGTGTATTTCAGTGATATCGTCGGCTTCACAGCTATTGCAGCAGTGTCTACTCCATACCAAGTGAGTAGGAAAAATTGGTACTCAAATAAACAGCCTTTTCTGGGAACTTGGAAATTGGCTGTAACTGCACGTGCAGCCTGTGGGCTGACTACACTAAAAGGCAATACAGTGACCTCCGTGTCCTTTATAACAACGCTTTTAGGAGGTTGTTGGGGCTGCCCCAATTCTGCAGCGCCTCAGGCATGTTTGCGGACGCACACACTGCCTGCTTTCACTCGGTGATGCGGTTGCGGGCCGCGTACTTGGTGCGCAGAGTTGGGGCCAGCTCTAACACCGTCCTCAAAATGATTGCGGCCAGGTTGGACTGTACTTTCCTCCGGCATTGTTGTGAGAGGCATGTACCGGTACCAATGCCGGAGAGAAAGTACTAGTGATTGTACCTGACATTATTAATATTAGACTTGAAAATATATTTGTGTGTTTTGTTTAATTTAATTTGACATATAATTTGATTGCTTTGACTTTATTTTATTATATATTTTATTTCATTTTAATTATTGTGTAATTATGGTATGGGTGTCGTAGCCTGAAATAAATGAATTTGAATTTGAATTTGACTGCTGATATATTTTTGTTTGTCTATGTTGTCCCACTGCCGGGCCAATGCATTCGTCATCTCCTTCCATATATCTCATTCCTGTGCGATGTCCTGTCTTTGCAAAATACATGAAGATCGTGTCGCCATCGTTTCCATGGTCTGCCTGGGGATTTCCCGTCTTTAGGTACCCATTGCGTGACTTTTTCTGGCCGTCTTCTTGCATGTATTCTGCAAACATAGTCCGCCCACTTCTCCTGACTGTGACATTGAAATAAAACGTAAATTCCAAGTGAAGCAGTTTGTTTTTGGTTCTTTTGGAACATACCTTCCGATTTTTGGTGATGTAAAATACTGTTAGCTAGAGACCTAGAATATGCCTATGATTATCTTAATAAAACCCTATTGTCAGAATGAGCCGCCAATACAACGAAATCCTAGTCTCCAAGAGACATTGATATATATTCCATTTAAAGTTACTTCCGTTTTAATGGCACTTAAAAAGATTTTGCACTTTAATTTGAAAAATTATTTACCTATTGTATTAAGTTTAGTAAGAAATGACTTGGTAATTTATAGTTTGCATGTTAGCATTAAGTTTAAAAATTAATTCAATATATTATTAATTATCTTTTAATAAGTAACTACCCACAATGATGTTATTATAATGCACCTATATACGAGGCATACATACTTCGGAGTTTCTTTGCGCGATAGAATCCAAAACGTGGATATTCGCCAAAGAACCAAAGTTCCCGACATAGCTATTAAATCTGCAAGTTGAAGTGGCAATGGGCAGGCCACATCGCTCGAAGAACCGATAACCGATGGGCAAGAAAGGTTCTGGAGTGGAGACCACGAACCGAAAGACGCAGCGTAGGTAGGCCTCCCACTAGATCAAGGGTTCCCAAACTTATTTTGTCTACTGCCCACTTTGAGAATAAATAATTTTTTATTTTTTCACCTACTTAAAAACCACTATAACTTCAAATTAAATTAATCAATTATTGTGAGCTATATTAGCGGTGATGTTCACAAGTTACAGTTGAGAGTCGAGAGCTCATGCAGTCGGTGTCTAAGAGGTCTCCTAGCTAAATGAAATTACAAATCACCCCCCAAGCCTCTACACAACGCCCCCATTTTTTTATGGGTCTCTTACCGCCCCCCTTTAGGGCTGCAGCGCCCACAACGGGGCATTATCGCCCACTTTGGGAAACGCTGCACTAGATGGACCGACGACATAGTGAGAGTCGCTGGCATCCAGTGGATGCAAAAGGCAGGCTGTCGTTCAGTGTGGAGATTAAAGGGGGAGGCCTATGTTCAGCAGTGGACGTCTTCTGGCTGATGATGATGAGGCATACATAGTTTTAGAATGTGATACAGATAATTAAAATGTAAATTCAATATTATTTTAAAATTATTGCATTCTGTTTTGTATGTTATAGAATAAATGAAATGAAATAGCATTTCATGGTTGGTCTTACAGTAAAACTGGTTCATAATGATGACAAGGGTTCTTCTTTCAACTTAGTACAGTCGTAACCTTGTATTTACTACAACTGGGAATTTTGTATATCTAATTTCAGGTAATAAGCTTTTTAAACTCGGTGTACAAGCTGTTCGACGAGAGGATAGAATGCTACGACGTGTACAAGATCGAGACGATCGGAGACTCTTACATGGTTGCTTCGGGACTACCTGTGAGGAACGGTAAGTGAAGGTAGCATTTCGATCTTGGCGACCGTGACCGGCGACCGCGACCGGCGACCGTGACTGCGACTCACACGTCACGCGACGCGGTCGCTTGCATTGTTTAGTACTCCATATAAATTCATACTGACCAGTGGATCGCACGACGCAGCCACTACTGTTTCTACGTAAAGAGACTAAAGTATCATATAGATGCAATGACTGTTTTAAAAAGAGGGAAGACGCGTGACATCCAAACATTGTACTCATTAAATATAGCTTTGTTTCGGCTCGAGTCAGCGGCGACGTTGACGTCTACAGTGTAAACGTCAGCTTCACCGCTCCATTAGACACTACACTAGACCATAGAAGTGACATTTAAAGAAAATTAAGTTAATTGTTTTTAATTATTTACGAGTGAAAAGTAATGCCGTGAAACTTGTTTTTTGTCTTCGAACTGTTGGTGCACCTTTTGAAAACGCAGAAAGTATTTTTTGCTGCTTTATTAAAACACAAATTGACAAGTAATTCACGTGCTATCAAAACGACAGTTCGATTGTGACTGAAGTCTATTAGGCCCGTGAGCTTAATTTGTGCGGCCCACGTCAAGAAGTTCGTCCCGTATCTCCCCTATTTACTTACATCAATGTATAGATGTGTACAGATTATTCGACGAGAGGATAGAATGTTACGACGTGTACAAGATCGAGACAATTAGAGTGATTGACTATTGAGTCACAAACACATTCATTTCACTAGATAAGAACGATGCGAAGGAGCGAGTAATTTTTTTGACAGAATTAAATATAATTATTTATTCAAGTACAGTGCTATTGTATGCCTTCCTATTTTATGTCCTTTAGAGCCTTTAGTTTTTACTTTTCAACATTATTATTGATGTTTAATTAGTCCGCCGTAACATTACATAATCTGTGAAAATTTCATCTGGCTATTTATTACCGTTCTAAAGATACAGCCGTTAAAAAGTAGGCAGACTCGTCCAATTGTCTTCTCATTCCCCTGCTGGGGAATGGGGAAAGGGTAGTTAGTAAAAGCCCTTTTTCCCTGGCTTTTCTGCGCCCATGGAGATGGGCGCGTCTCTATGTTTTGGTGTCCGGGGCGGTGCGCTTTCCCCTGCGACTAAGTGTTGTCGGCGCGATCAAGGGCCGCCGGGTGAGATCCCCGGTTACCCGGGGAAAGCCCAGCGTACCGATCAGCGGCCAAGGCATTAGTTGCCGGGGTAGGCGCTCCGAAGTAGGCAGACGGATAGAGAGATAGACAGACAGCGTGGGTTTAATAAAAGTCCCCGTTTACACTCTTTGGGTACGGAACATTAAAAACGTCGGAAGAAAACATCGGTAAAGGAAAACATCGCGAGGAAACTGGTATGTCATGTCCAAAAACCTTGAAAGTTCAAAGACATAATATATGACATTTACGAACACCGACTGAGCTAGCATGGTGGATTAGAGCGCATCCTCTCACTCTCTGAGAGAAGGCTTGTGTCCACGCAGTGGGAACATGATAGACTAATAACGATGATGATGACGATGATGAAGTGCCCACTAGTAAGATTAATGCTCCAGACGGCAGATGCGTCATCTGCCATACCGTTATTAACATTTTTTTTATAAGTTTTAATCTGTTTTCGTTTGGTATCATAGTTTTGGTATCAACAGTCGCCGGCCGACCTTCACGAAAATTGTAGTAATATAAATAATAAATAAATTACTTAATCACGTCTATCTGAATTCACAGAACTAAGAATACCCAGAACTACGAGATGTTACCAAATGCCAATTGAAGTTTTTGGCAACTTTCTTGTTGACTTTACAGGGAAAATCATGAAAAATCATGGCGCGAATATTTTCTCAAATTCCATTTTATAAAGAATTTATAATGTATTGTTGCAAAAAGTGATAATTTATGTATTATTATTTATGTACATAGATAGGTAGGTATAACAAACAAAGAAAATAAAAAAAAGCTTATAAAACCATAATAGTTTTTAGTTAAGTAATTTTATCACAAATGGCCAGTTCTAGAAACATTCGGTATAACCACAGAAAATAATATATTTTTTGTATAAATTAGAACGGTTGTCAAGGCATTTTTGTAAGCATTGTAGCCAGTTGCACTCACATAAACGAAACGTCAGTCATTCGAAATCAGTTAGCAACTGTGTTGCGGAGTTCGACACGCTGGCAAGGTTCACTCATATGCCTGGTAACAGATTTTAATTCTCATTTCCGTTCTATTTACTTCTTTTTTCTATGGGTATAACCCAAGTATCACACCCTCAGTTTCAATTACATAAAATTACAAGAGAGCGCGGTAGATATGTGACAAATCGGTCATTAAACTAAGTGGGTTTTTATTTTAAGTCTTGGTTTTTCTTGGGACTTTCCAAAAGGTAATCTTGAGTTAATAAATAAACATTGTTTCGTAACAGGTAACAAGCACGCGACAGAGATAGCGAGTATGGCTCTTGAGCTTTTGGAGGCCACGTCGATGTGTCGTCTCCCCCACCGCCCGGATCAGGTAATGTTTCGGTTTTTGATACATTGGCATCGATTCTGATGTGAATTGACAGCTCTAAAATTGATGCCATCCTTCTCTCACATATTAAAATGAAAAGAGAGACAGATAATTTTAGTCCTGTCAGTTTGGTTTAGTTTAGTGTATGACAGAATCGACGGCATTGTGTTCAATACCTGCAAGCAGAAGTGCAAATAGTCGTATGTTAAATATTTTTTTATTTCGTAGTTGCGCGTGCAAAAGTCGCTGTGTATTTTTGTGATTTTTGGTTTTTTATTCAGTTTTAATCGATATTTCAATACGCACATACTTTAAAAACAGCTGTGATAAAAATGTAATATTAACGGGCGGTTATCCGAGTCGCATAGGCAACAAAACGCTCCCTCAGCCCCCGCTAAGTTATAGCGACGATGTATATTGCCATGCTAGAGTCAGGACGCCCGCGGGGGGAGTGCAACGACAAAAACGAGCATAGGTCCGACCTCGATGACGCCTGGCGCGGCACTGAACGCGGCGCGCCAAAATTCTTGCGTCCTTTTTACGCTTTTAATTTCACTAAAAAACGAAACTTTTCACTATCAAATATCTATCCAAATAAAAAATGTTGAATAAAATTGCCTTTCAGTACAATTTCCAGGTTGTTACGAGCTTTCATTAGAGCATAAAATGAAAAAAATAAACTTAGTCGACTTTGTTTCAGATTTTTTTTTGATCGAAGAATGTTTATTTTACCGTTTTTGGAACCAAATCATAAACTCTAACACAGATGTATCTGTGACATATATTTTTTTCCAGCTCAAATATTGTAATTTAACTGAATAAAATTGATTTAAAATCGTCAAATTTGGTATAAGATGTTCTTATGTAGCTCTATGTGATTGATATTGACAAAATCAGTTTTTTGCATCTCCTGTAAAGTGTGTGAAAAACACATAGTGATTATGGAAAGCGCAGCGACTATATAAAAAAAGGTTATATTAGAAAATTTCATAAATTCCTTAACACAACAGAAACATTGGTTTTTATTTATGTATTGAACATTTATCATCCATCATTTATGTATTGAACTAAAATTTGCAAGTTGAAGTGGTAATGGGCAGGCCACATCGCTCGAAGAACCGATAACCGATGGGGAAGAAAGGTTCTGGAATGGAGACCACGAACCGGAAGACGCAGCGTAGGTAGGCCTTCCACTAGATGGACCGACGACATTGTGAGAGTCGCTGACATCCATGCTTGCAGTGAATGCAAAAGGCAGGCTGTCGTTCAGTGTGGAGGTTAAATGGGAAGGTCTATGTTCAGCAGTGGATGTCTTCTGGCTGATGATTTTGATTGAACATTTGGGTATTTGCAGACACTGTGCATGAGGAGTGGTATCCACATGGGCCCGTGCGTTGCAGGCATCGTCGGCAGCAAAATGCCGCGCTACTGCCTCTTTGGAGACACCATCAACACTGCCAGCCGCATGGAAAGCACGGGAGAACGTCAGTATATATCTATCTATATATTTTCTATCTTATCATGTTAGGCATCTCTCTCCTGGACCGCATACCAAACGTGGAAATTCGACGAAGAACGAAGGTCGCAGACGTGGTTAAACGGATCACGAGACTCAAGTGGAGATGGACGGGACACTTGGTTAGAAGGGAAGATGGACGGTGGACCAAAGCAGTCACAGAATGGTGGCCCCGGAACGGAAACCGACCATCAGGCAGACCACCAGCCCGCTTGTCGGACGACATCGTTAAGACAGCAAAAAAGCAGTGGACAAGGCTAGCGCAGGACCGGAAAAGATGGCGCACTGAAGAGAAGACCTATACCTAGCAGTGAGTAGAGAATGGTTGATGATGATGGTGATGATATAGGTATCTATCCAACGTAGCTCAAAGGATCAGCAAGCTTAAGTGGCAACGGGCTGGCCATATCTGTAGAAGCACTGACAACCGCTGAGGTAGACGGGTTCTAGAGTGGAGACCGCGTACCGGCAAACGTTGAGTAGGACGCCCTGCATCCAGGTAGAGTAACGACCTGCGACGTTCGGGTCTTGTGGCGTTCTTTAGGAGAGGCCAACATCCAGCAGTGGACAAACATCAAATAAGCTGTTGATGACTAAGCTAGGTATCTATCTATAAGCGAAATACTCGAATACTGCCTGACTTATCACGAAATCTCATAAATAGCTTGACCTACGAAGCATAATTTCTAATATTTTAATAAGGAGACATAATTTCTTATAGGGTGTAGAAGTCCTATGATTGTAAAAGCCCTGAACGAACACCCGAATGATCCGAAGCGACGGGCATGCACTCAGCGCTTGCTCGGTTCTTTCCGATGTACTACTATGTTAACTTAACGTTTATTCCAATTATTTAAGCTGAGAACCTATCACCCAAATAAACCTCGGCGAGGTTTTTTGGTGACAGTAAACAAAAAATATAATATGTAACATTAAAACAAAACAAGACGATATTAAATGATTCAAAACCATGTACACAGAACTGATTAAAAATCTATCTTGCGAAAGCTTTAGCATCCGGATTCGGCAATGGCAAAGGAAAACGTTCCACAGAACTAGGTATGATGGTGGGAGGGAAAACCGATGCAAGATGGACTCATCGTCTGACATAAGTCATTGATTAAAAACTTTAAGTAAAAGTTTACACAAAGAATAACTGACTAAAAGGAAGATTAAAAGGTCGATACGATTTTTTTTGTACTTATCGATGTTAGGAAGAATTACGTGACCGGCTTATCAATTACAGTGTAACCTCTATGCGACACTTAAGGGACTGTGCATTTTCTGGCGTTATTCAGTTGTCGTTAAATGAAGATAAGAAAAATTAGTATTATTTTACTTTTATAAATATGTATGTATACGGGGTGTAAGGGGGACACTCTCGAAGCCAAAAGAAGGTAATTGTACTCATCATTACGAACAACTTTTATTATGCAACCAGCCCTGAAATCGCGAAAAAAATTCAGCTGTTCTATAGAAAACGATCATTGATACTCGACAAAATGTATGGAACAGCTGTTTTTTTTTTCGCGATTTCAGGCTTGGTTCCATAGTAAAAGTTGTTCATAATGATGAGTACAATTACCTTCTTTTGACTTCGAGAGTGTTCCCCTTACACTCTGTATATGTATATTTTATGGTAACACTAAGACCTGAGTTTTGGCGCCAACGTGAAAAAAAACATGTCGGCTCGTTGGATTATTTTACTAAACTTATGTGTTTATTTGAGAGTTAATATGTACTAAATGGTGAATTATTATTTATTAAGTGCTCGTAAACGTGCTCGAGTGTGGAAAAGTGATATACCGAAGTGAAACATGTATTTCATTCGTGTTGTTTCCAAAACTCCATAGAAGACGTATCTTGTAAAGTCTCCAACACTTTTCTGGAGCATGAGTTTGACTTGACCGTGACTTAATTTGCTTGACTCTGACTGTGACTATGTCTTGTTGGACGTTATTAGTACCATGCAAACTTGTTTAATATTACGACTTAAGGACTTTGTACCAAGGCCATGAAAAATTTAACAAAAAAAAAACAGATGATGCCGTTGTTCAGCAATAGACGTTTACAGTACCCTTAGTACAAGTTTTGATAGTATTTGAAAATTTCGTTTTCGTATTGTTCCATACATTGCTGGGCTAAAAGGTATTCGAAAACTTTTTTCGTATTAGAGTGAAGCAATCTATACCGCCGATTACTACCGATTTTAGTTCCTCCACGTTTCCGATAGAGGCGCTTTACTAAAATTGATGGAACAATACGTAAACGAAAAAAGTTTCGAAAACTATCAAATCTTACTAAGCGTACTGTAGACGTTTACTGGCTTATCACTACATAGTATAAAACAAAGTTGCCGTCGCTGTCTGTCCGTCCCTATGTATGCTTAAATCTTTAAAACTACGGAACGGATTTTGAAGCGGTTTTTTTAATAGATAGAGTGATTCAAGAGGAAGGTTTATATGTATAACTAGCGACCCGCCCCGGCTTCGCACGTAAATTACACCCGTGCGAAGCCGGGCGGGCGGGTCGCTAGTAATGTGAATAAAAGTAGGCGGAGACAGGAGTCAGATGTTGATGATGATGTGCCTCAATCGATTGTTTCAGCAATGAAGATCCAAATATCCGACGACGTGAAAAGGGCTCTGGACAAGACTGGACTCTTTGTAACCAGCTCTAGAGGCGTTGTTGAAGTCAAAGTAAGTCACTCCAGTCTATCTCATAATCTCTGACATTCTGTTCCTGTAAAGTTTTTCTGCTCAGTGATTTCGATTCTGATATCATACAAATACTGTAAGTAGTTTGCGCCTTGAAACCATTAACCTTGAAAAAGACCGCCTAAGAGCGGTTTCGCACTACGTCCGATCCGAATCCGTGAAAATATGGATCAGTGCCATAATGTACCTAAGTAATGGATATTGTTCCAGGGTAAAGGTGAAATGTCGACGCACTGGCTGGAAGGTCGCACCGGCCCGTCTCCGGCACGCCCTGCAACATCCCTGGACATCCCACCCAGCTTCCTGGCCAGGATACACTCTCACGGACGATCTTCACCCCGTTATCACGCAAACAGGACCTATTAGCTCTTTGCCTACTACGAGAACAAAACCATGAGAGCGGTTTCGAACTACGTCCGATCCGAATCCGATCCGAATCCTTAAAAATATGGATCTAGAAAACTCGGACCGAATTCGGATATTGCGTACGCACTAGTCCGATCTCTGATACAAATCGAAGCAATCATTTTAGGCGGAGCCACAGCAAAGTGTTCACGTCGTTGATCATGAGTCCTTTCAATCGACGTCAACTTCCGAATCTATTCCAAAATGGAAATTTACGGATGACGGAGCGAATTCGGATGACGGAAATCGGATCTAGTGCGTAACCTACCATACAAATAGTTGTACGACAACTTCGGAATGTATTTTCACGGATTCGGATCGGATTCGGATCGGACGTAGTGCGAAACCGCTCGTACCATATAATATATTCTTAAATCAGGATATACGATATTATAGTTTTAGAATTTTTTCAAATGTTCATTACAAACAACACAAGCGTTTTCTATGTGGCAATGATTTGATTGCTTTGACCAAAATAAAATGAATGGACGGGCCCAGAAGAAGCGCATTTTTGAAGATTACAAAATGAGCGCCGGCGCTCATGTCGTTTCAGTCGGTCTCTAGCCGTAGGAAGTGCGACACGAGACTATTGTTACATGATAACGAAACATCTGACAAAATTGTCTTCGTGTGCTTTCCCGAAGATTAAATAGGTACACAGCAAAAAACAGCTATCTATTATTTGTAACAAATGTACAAATGGTACCATGTACATGGTTATAATTAGGTGTTAAAGTATATGTCCGACGCTTTTGGCTGTTTTTACTGAGCAAGTTCAATGGTTATGACCCGTCCATTCATTTTATTTTGGTCGAGGTTTGATTGTATACTTTTTTATCTTTCCTCGGTGAGGACTTTGGCCTCGCACTCCTGTGCATTTGCCAGTTTCAATTACTGACTGCCCCGGTGCTCAATGCTTGACTGCCCCGGTGGCTCAGTTGGTAGTGAACCTATCTTCTGTGCTTGGGGGCGTGGGTTCGATTCCCATCTAGGACAAACATTTGTGTGATGAACATTTGTGTTTGTTCTATGTCTGGGTGTTAATATCTATTTAAGTATGTATTTAAAAATATATATGTACGTATATCAGTTTCTGGCAGCCATATTACAAGCTTTGCTTAGTTTGGGGTCAGATGACCGTGTGTGCAAAAATGTCCCAGATATTTATTTATTATTTAATTATTATCAAGTTTGATGAAAAATGTCTAAGAAGTCAGTCAGAGTCAACCATAGTAAGTCACGGTCAAGTCAAAGTCATGCCCTAGTAAAAAGGTGGAGACTCTATAAGAGGCTTCTAAGGAGGTTTAGAAACAGCACGAAAATATATGTTTCACCGCGTTAGATCACTTGAGAACATCCACGAACACATAATAATTGATAATCCACCATTACTACCTACGCATTAACGCTCGAAATAGCAGAAGTTTGGGAAAATAATACAACGAGACGACATGGTTTGAAATTTTGACTACAAATTCAATTTATTTATTTGTCAGAACATGGTAGGTACACATACATAAATAAAGTAGCATACATGGTCGTAAGAATGGAGACGTATCTCATGCCCTTGCCTGTTACAGTGTACAAATGTTAGTTTTTTATATATATTTTTATTAGTTTTGTTAAAGTTAAAAAAAAAAAAAAATGTCTATGTTAGAATCATATTTTGGTTTAGTTGTATTTTATACCTCAATTAGATGTTTATTACTACCTATATAAGTTATTATTATCATTAAAAAAAATTCTAGTACTAGTTTACAGTTTTGAACCAATCTGTCTTTTACTAGGGCATGACTTGGACATGACCTTGACTTACGTTGCTTGATTCTGACTGTGACAATGAATTATTTGGTGGTATTTTAAAAAACTTGAAAACCTAATAACTAGAATTGTTATAACGAATTTTTTGTTACAGTTTTAATTACTTTTTGTTTCAGGTTAGTTTAATTTTGTTCTTTTATGTAATTAATATTTAAATTCAGGTTAGGTTCAAATTAGAATCACAATTATCTATAGAGAAAATAGTTTAACCAAAATCCTTATTGTACTCGAAACGACGTAGAAGCGGAATTACACTAGAAAGTCGACATATAAAAAAAAAAAAAAAAAAAAAAAAAAAAAACCTATCAATCTTTGACACTGACTCGTGAGGTAAGATTTAAAAAATGAACTTCGTACTCTTTGTAAGCAATTCATTCAACTCGGTTCAGATGACGCATGTTTGGTATCGTCACAGTGATTGCATCGTTACTGTTATTTATAAATGTTGCGTAAGGTAGGTTATTTAAGTCTTTGTAATGTATTATTTAATATAATGTAAGTTAGTGTTATAGAAATCAAGTCAATGTCATTAATGTTTAGGCTATTCATCCCGCGGGTCCAAATGAAACAAATAAAAAAATACGGTGATTCACACCGTGGTGCGAAAGGTTCAATTAATTTAAATGGCTTGGGTGATTCACGCCGTGTGAAATTCCCTAGTACTATTAATGTTTGATGAACTCTTGGTTCACATTTTTGTTGATTTCTCACACGGAATATTGACAGTTTTTTTTATGACACTGTCGTCAAAACAGTTTTAAGACAAATGAATATTGTTCGTAGGTAGTAACAACAACGCGGGAATATATTTTATACCAAACCAGACAAACCAGTACACAAAATTTATGTCACAAGGCATTTTTATGATGATCAAATTTTTGACTACGGTTAAATGTCAAACAAACAAACCAAATGTCATAATTGTTTTACGATCTATATATTATGAAATTTTTTAATGATCATTGTAATTTTTTTTCTATTATCTATTTTTTCTATGAAACATTTTTTTTCGCAGTTTCAGGGTTGGTACCATTGAAATTTTATTGGTCTTATCAGGAGAGACAGCGGTCAAAGACAAACTTATTTTTTTTTGTAAAATTTATTCATAAAGATGCGTACTGTGAACCCCTTTCGGCTTAGTACACCCTTCCAACGTAATCCTTTCGACCAAAATAAAATTAATGGACGGGCCCAGTAGAAGCGCATTTTTGAAGATTACAAAATGAGCGCCGGCGCGCACTTCGTTTCAGTCGGTCTCTAGCCGTAGGAAGTGCAACACGAGTCTATTGTTACATGATAACGACATCTGACAAAATTATGCATTCGTATGCTTTCCACCGGTATCTATTTTTGTAACAAATATACTGTGCATTTTTATAATTAGGTGTTGAAGTATAAGAGGGAGGCCTTGTTCAGCAGTGGACATTTAATGGCTGATGATGTGATGTGTGTTGAAGTATAAATCCGATGGTTTTGACTCGTTTTTACTAAGCAAGTTCAATGGTTAGGGCCCGTCCATTAATTTTATTTTGGTCGAAGCGTAATCCAATATATTATGTACTTCACGGCATTGCACCTTTTACGTTTAATATAATAAGTAAACAGCTAAATATTCTATCATAGCCATAATTTAGTTAACTTTAGCAAAAACGAATAAAAATATATATAATTATAAAAAAACTAACATTTGTACGCTGTCACAGGCAAGGACATGAGATACGGACACGTTTTCATTCTTACGACCATGGTATGCTATTTTATATGTATATGAACCTACCTACCATGTTCTGACAAATAAATAATTTGAATTTGAACAGCATATTTTGACACAAAAAACGAAAGAAAAAAAATAAAATACAGCAAAACAATTTCTTTGAGTTAAACAATATTAACGATGACAATTAGATATTTGACACTAATTTTAAGAGTTTTTTGTCCTCTGTATCAAATTTAATGGTGTGAACAATAAAGAGTTAATCAATCAATCAATTTGACATAATTATATGAATTTAAAAAATAACTATATCGATTACTATTATGTAAGAATAGGTAACAATATTTTGTACAAGTTGTGATACACTCTACATTATGATTAAACGGTGGCCGAGACCACAAAAAGATGAATGTATTTATTATTCACTGTTTTCCTTTTTTAATGACAGTAAAGAGCAATGGTGGCCGGGCGGTAGCATGTGCGCTTTACAATCTAACGGCACCCAGTTCGAACCACGGCCTTGTACCAATGACTTATTTAGTATACAGCTTTTTTTCCTTTATTAACTAAACAAAATACAAGCTAATACTAACACTACAAATACAGTTAGACTGCCCATAGACCGTTGAAGGTCTAAAGACAATCCAAATGCTCAAGCCCAGTACCAGTTGGCAGCGTACCCAGCATAAAAACAAAAAATAAGGAAAGAGGAAAAAAGGAAAAAAAGGGGAAAAAAAGATCCATTAATTATCATCCATACACATCGATCTAAATGTACCAGGTACATTAACTTCTTTGTCCATACATTTTGTTTTTTTATTTTTTTCATTTTTTTTCCCTATAAAAAGGATCCATTATTTTTTCTACGATTAAAAGTATTTCAGGTGTTATTATAATGCCACCTCCATGTCCTCCATGCCTAGTTTCATTTCAATCCTTTTTTAATGTTTTTTTGGAGTGAGTGTGGAAAAAAAACAAAAAAAAAACGCATTAATAAACATTAGTGTGATTAGACAAATGGCGTGCACGGGGCACCCAAATGTTGACGTTATTACACTGCACACGTTGTATGCTACAGTCATTAGTGGCAGATACGTACCGTAGGTAGGTACTTTAACTACTATAATTGAGATAAACTGGGTTATTAGTTGATCGCGTGCCAGTACAACCACATTTATCAGAAAACTAAATGAGGGAGCTACAATCTTATTCTGTTTTTTAGGGTTCCGTACTAAAGGTAAAAACGGGACCCAATTACAAAGCCGTCCGTCCGTTCGTACGTCCTACCTTAAAACGGCTGTATCTTTCGAACCGTAATAGCTTAGATAGATAGCCAGTTGAAATTTGCACAGAATATGTAATGTTACGGCGGATTAACTAAAGGGGGTCCCCATACAACAAACGTCTTTTTAAACGTATTTTTGTATTAGCTCTAATGTTAAAACGGTAATATGTACAAGCGTCAAACTTGGCATGATTAGTCTAAACTTTAGACTCTAAAGTAAATCAACAAATAATAAATAATGGCCAAGTGATAATCGGTGATAAATTTCAGTTCATTACCAAACTAAAACTGTTAATTCCTTACTTGGATGACCTTATCATTTCACCGAATCGAATTGTCATATTTTACTAATTTTGAAGTCGCTTTTTCAAATTGATAATTATTGTATTTTGTGCTTGTACGGAACTCTCAGTGCGCGAGCACTTGCACCTGGCCGGTTATTTTTTTTACGGTAGACAAACAAGCGAAGGGCCACCTAAGTAGTCACCGTCGCCTAAAATATCCGGGATATTGGCGGTGCGTTGCATATCTTTGAGTACTTTATTCACTCTTCGTTTGAAGTAATTGAGGTCATATTTTGGAGGGAAAAGGCGGTAAGCCATTTCACAACTTATCTTCAGGTACGGTGAATAAAATTGTTATCCACAAAACTATTTTACTGACGAATCTCTAGTGCATTTCCGCTTCAACGTCGCATTAACACTGTACCATCACTGTACCAAGCACAAGTTCGGTCGTGTATGGAGTACTGCTCTCATCTTTGGGATGGATCAGCTAAGTACCAGCTTGAGGCATTGGAATCTATTGAGAAACGGGCCAAGAAGCTCATCAGCAATGAATCCTTGGTTCGGGCTAATCTTCTTAGTCTTGAGCATCGACGTAAAGTTGCTAGTCTATCGGTTTTTTATCGGATACATTTCGGAGAGTGTGCATCGGATCTGCACGATCTATTTCCCTCCTGTCTATTTTTCTATCGGACTGCCAGAGCGGGCACGAAAAATTGTCACAGCTTTATAGTTGATATTCCGAAAACCCGTACGAAGCGATTCCACATTTATTATGCGAACTGCTGCAGTTCGCTGTTTGCTGTATGCCACAGACTTAGTCTGTGGAATGCGCTGCCTGAATGGGTGTTCCCCGATGGTTACAATCTGGGTGTCTTCAAATCACGAGTGAATCGGTTTCTTCTAGGCAAGCATGCTCCAACGTAGACCGCATCATCGCTTAACATCAGGCGTGATGGTGGTCAAACGCAAGCCTATTATTTATAAAAAAAAAATTAAGTAGGTACAGGAAGGAATATAGAATCAGTAATTTTACTCTACTGAAATTTGTTAATGATGACCTAAAACAAAAATTTATTACATGAAAGAGAAATTATCCTGTAACTTATTAATCTTTGTTAATGATACAAATTTAACCTAACCAGAAATGAATATTTTTTTTATTTGGTGTTCTATTGATAATAAAAAATTGTTTAATCATTTTGCCACTTCTTAGATTTACATCTAGCATAATAACAGATTAGTCGTTTGGTCTTTAGTCTGTACTAAAGTCCATTACAGACGATGCATAGTAACTCGCGCAAGTAATATTCGCGCGAGTACTACGCATCTAATGCGTAATAGTATCATATCGGGCGTCGAAGTAAGGATAAAAAAAGTTATCACTATGAAGTTTGAAGAGGTGGCAAAAGTTGCCTTATTTTAAGTAAGAGTTTTTTTTTTTACTTTTTCAGCCCTCTACCGAGCGTTCAAACTTTTTAAAATTCCAGGAAAATTAATAATAGAAGAATTGTTGTTAAAAACGAAAGCGTTTATAAATTCTTGTAAATAATTAATGTTTTATATGAAAATTTATTGTATTTTATGAAATTAACTTCATGACTCGTGCGACCGTGTTTCCCGAAACAGGTGCTATACGATCTGACGTCTATTCGACGGTAGTATTGACGCTAAACAGGCGTATTTAAACAAGCCCGACTACCATATGTGCCAGTTCAAATCTAGACATCGAGGAGCGTGGGCCAAATAACTAAGTGCTAATAAAATTAAGCAATTCGCGTGCCGTTTGTTTCAGCGCATCAAACACGAAGTGACTCAATCGCGTTGATTCTTGTTTATTACTAAATTATGTGTGGAATTCTTCTGTCAAAGATGTCGCGTGCCTTAGTTTTATGCGTGCTATTATTAGTAAGCCAGGTTGAGATGTTACCTGTGAATCCATCGGGACTTTTAGAAAATCCAGGGAGTCCGGTGGGCTTGGTGGGTCCAGTAGATCTTGTCCACTTGGAATCAACCATTATTGGAAGAGTTCAGTCGAGACGAAAAAGAGCTTTTATGAACAACGAAGGAAAGTGGAAATGTCCAGAGCATTTGGTGAAACTGTGGGACTCATGCGTTACGTGCGAAAAGTAAGTTTTTTATTATACTTATTATTCCAACTGTTATCTGGATTGCATATTTTTAACATTCATGAAGATGAAAAATTAATATGTTGGAATAAATAATAAAAAACAAATCAAAATTTAAAAACACTGTTTTGTACTATCACGGTTATTCACTAAAAAAAAAAAGGTTCATGGTTTTCAAAATTTAAAAAGATTTTTTTTTTATCTTGTTACAAAGACTGTTGTGACGAGCTAGCAGTCTGCTCTTGACCATGGCCATTGTAAATTTGTAACATGGTCGAAACGTCGAGCGAAATAAACCTATTTTTACCTAAATAAAATAATGCGTGATAAGTCCCGATAAACATTTAAAACGTGTGTTCAAATCACGAAAACTTAAAAAAAAAACTATTTTTAAAATGTGTCACATTTGATTTGTTTCAGATACATGGACACGATGGATACAGAAGAGTGTTCATAAACAACGTAACTACGAGACACAGACAGCTCAACACTTCAAGTGGCAGTTTATCTCTGTTTATCGCTGTTTAGCATGCCGCCAGCATGCTGGGTACGCTGCCAACTGGTAGTGAGCTTGAGCATTTGGATTGTCTTTAGACCTTCAACGGTCTATGGGCAGTCTAACTGTATTTGTAGTTTTAGTTTTAGCTTGTATTTTGTTTAGTTAATAAAGGCGCTAATAACAAAAAAAAAACAACATGTTAGACATCGAGGTACAATATAAATAGAATCGTGCCGGAAAAAAAAACACTCGGCGCACGCTACCAATTGCGCAGACTTTTTAGTTAGTTACAAGGTAACCACGATCTGACTACAACGCCGCACTACGATGATATAGCGGACAACTGACGTTGAACACTGTGCAAGCGACATAACGTCTAAATTGAAATAAATGTAGCATTGTGAAATATAATTATAATTGATACAATGTATGTACAATGAATGACGCTAGGGAGATTTTTGACTCTTTTCACTGCGAGATTGTGACTCTACCTCAACTAGAAACTTTACCTCAATGCTATTATATAATTTTGAGAATGTGATAATAATAATTATGAATGGTGGTACTATTGTGTCACAGGATTGTATTGTATAATAATTTATTGTAGGTATTTATTTTATTGTTGATAAATGTAATGCTATTGTTTTTGCTCAAATGAACAAAATGTATCATTCCGGTAGAAATTAACTTTCAGTCAAGAAATAATTTTCAAATTGAATTATAGATTGCCACAAACATAGTCATAAACTCTTATCTACTGAGAACTTTAGAAATAAATTTGCGACCAGTGAAATAAATTAATTGTTTCTCGTATTTTTTTCAGTATTCAGTTAGTATGTATAATATTCCTGTTAAATTGATGATGATTTCTTGGTATGATAGAGTCAATTACTTAGCGCTCTATAAATAAATAATCGCTCAAGTAAATGTGTTATTTATTAGTATATTTTAATACCTATTATATTTGTAAAGATAGATGGAAGTTACATATTAACGCAAAAACGCAGAACTATTACAAGCGTGGTAAAAAATAAATATGTCACTCTCTCCAGCCCTTGAACTATACATATGTAAAAAAACAGGTTGATACGTTGCTCTGTTGCTGCATGAAAGAGGATCAAACAAACCAACAAACTTTTCACATTTATAAAATTACTAGCGGTCCGCCCCAGCTTCGCACGGGTATAGATTATAGCCTATGTCACCCGGGGATAGTATAGCTTCCCGTCAGTGAAAGAATTTTTCAAATCGGTTCAGTAGTTTCGTAGCCTATTCAATGCAAACAAACAAACACACAATCAAATCTTTCCTCTTTATAATATTAGTATAGATAGTATGATTACTAAACTAAACTAATAATATAATATAAATATAACTTTATGTATAGTCATTAGTCATATGTTATATCAAATATAGTTAAAAAAATATATGTTAAAAGTTGACAAAGGGCACGGACCCAGGAGTCCGTGGAGAATATATAAACAATTAAAAAAAAAAAAAAAAAAACTAAACTAACGCTGTTACAAAAGTTCTAAAGACAATCCAAATGCTCAAGCCCACTCAGTTTGCAGCGTACCCAGCATGCTGGCGGCATTACCACGCTGAATGGCAATGCTTATGCGTTGAGCCAGAAACACGCCAGTATTTTAGTCACGCGTCGCATTAACCAGGCGCTCTGAAAGATTTAAAAAAAGAGGTGAGCTCCCGGTGCACAAGGGCCCAATGTCTCGACCCCAAACGATTCAAATATGTACACAACTAAACTTAATCAAAGCAAAAGCCTGACGCGATTAATCGACACCGAACTAAAATTATCATAGTAAACAAACATTTATGTAAAAACCGTCGCGTGTCCAAACGAGTTCTAATGATTTATTAAACTTAGAGGGGATTTCCTCGTGAGTCGCGGACAAGTGGCTGCCTCGGCCTCAATTCGATTAGCAACATATTATCATCACAAAAAAAGAACTTATAGTTGTTTTTTGTTTAAAAAACACGAATGTTTACTCTACAACACTATTATATCTATACTAATTTTATATCGCGCCGCACCGACATTCTAATGTATATTTCTAGTAAACTGTATACAACATTTTTCAAAGTATATTATGTGTATATAAAAAAAATAAGAATGAAGAGAAATTTTTCTCCTTTCCTGTCTGTTGAATCCATACGGCCTTGAAGGCGGCCTTTATTTAGCAGAGCACGTTTACTGGCTGATGCTGTGTGGTTGTGTGTGTGCGTGTGTGTGTGTGTGTGTGCGTATAAGTGTGTGTTACTTTTTATCATGTGACTCATCATTATGAACTACAATTGTTTTCACGTCGATGCCTCAGTTGTAAAGTCATCCCGTATTAACATCGAAGTTAGAAGAAATAAAAAATAAAAAAAAAGAATTAGATTAATTCTTGGCGCATGCCAAACCATTACGTCAATAAACAACACCAAAATAAAATTACAATCGTTAATACAAAAACAAAATTCTACACGAACGTAAAAACCGTCGCGTCTGGCAAACGAGTTCTAATGAATCATTATAATTATTACGTTTAGAGGGGAATTCCTCGCTGAATCGCGGCTACTTCACTCATTTCAATTAGCAACAAAACTAAAAACGACCACCTCCATAACAAACCACTTCCTCGACGGACTAGATGAAAAAACCAGCTAAAAAGTTCCGACAGACCAGATTTTTAGTACACGAGTCAAATAATATAATATGGGTACAGGGTTACGCATATAAAAAGTAGGCCGCTAATAATCACTTTAAAGTTCCATTTTCCTAATGACCATGTTTCAAAAAGTACATTGTATGATATACGTCGGGTATGTCATACAATGTACTTGACCCGGACCCGGGTATGTCCTAAAACTGCGACCAGAACCACCGGAGGATGGGCAGCAGCGTCCTATTAGTACCTACACGGTGAACGAACTGCGATCCCCAAGCCGCCTGCCAAGCGTGGGGATTATGGCAACATCCCTCTCGAGGGAGGCATTTGTCCAACAGTGGACGTTTAATGGCTGCTGGTGTATGTCATACAATGTACTTTTTGAACCACCTAATAGAAAGTCAAAGTCAAATCATTTATTGCACATGCTTAATAGGTGACACCTATATTAACTTATTGACCCAATTAGGGTATTGCAATTTATGCGAGGCGCGGCCCAATCTATTTCGTAATGGTTTATCATTTAGAAAATTTTCTTCTAAAAAATTGCACTTTTCAAACAATGAGTTTGCAAAAAACCGGTTCGTTTTCGTCACTCAGGTAATTTATTAAATACTAGCTGAATCCCGCGGTGCTACCCGCGATTTTTAAATTTTCCTGCGTTTTCTGGGAGAATAAGTACCCTATGTCCGTCCATATGATGTACACTATCATCCTGCCAAAATTCGTTAATATCGGCTTAGCGGTTTAGTCGTGAAAAGCGAACATACATCAGACAGTTACTTTCGCTTTTATAATATTAGTAAGGATTTTTATTACTGAGGGCCACTATTATACATTTCTATCCTTGATTTTGGTATTGCTAATTTATGCTAAAATCTGAGCGGATATTTACGTAGTTTTATTTTTATATCCTTTAATATATGAAGGGTATTTATTAACGAAGTTCCAAATTTCAAAGATGTAATTTGATGCGACGGTTGAGATTTTATGTTTAACAAAGTACGGATACTTGTTGTTAATTCATAAGCATTCATGCAAATAAAAACTTTAACTTTGACTAAGATAAAAATATAATAGTATATTTAGTAAGGTTTATATGAAATGAAAAATTAAATGAAATGAAATGTTTTTATTCCAGATTTTTCATCCATATAAACTAATTTAGAAACTAAAAACTAAACAGTAGGCAAATAAAAAAATTAAATTAAGTAATGGGCGTGTGGTATGCTCTCCATGTACGATGCAGGGGGTTAGAGAGCCAGTTTCGCGCCGCAACCACCAGAGAGATATTATTATATTACATTAGGCAAGCCATTTACATTCTGTATTCACATAACTTGGCTATTAATAAATATGTAATTGCAGAATGAAAAGTGACGTGGTTTTCACACAATAAATATTTTGTTTTTATTACACGGGATTTACGTAAGATTAAGTCAGTTACACCGACTATGGTTTCAACCGCAATTTACGCGACGATGTCGTATATCAATTCGTATTGAAAAGCTTGGTAACGCTATGGACACTTTGATATTCTTATTCAACACATAACATGGAGCAAGTTGCACCCTGTTATTAAATAAGTGCTGCAATATCTGCAATAGTTCAGATTTAAGACAGTAATTCTCGGTGGATTAACTTCCAGGGTTTAGGTCTTCTTCCAGCGTTTTCACCTCCTGCAGGCCTAGCACGGGCTGTGGATAAATTGTCTTTCCACCGTTTTTATCCACGCCTAGACGCGATAAACCTAGAATATGGATACGTTTGTCTTTTTCTCGCGGGATAAAATTATAACCCTGACCCCTGTTAAAATAACCCTGTTAAAATTATTAATTTATACCCGTGCGAAGCTGGGGCGGACCGCTAGTTCAAAATAAAAGAGTAAAATCTTGGCGCATGGCAAACCAGTTTTGAATGATCAATAATACGTGTAGTTTTTGCTAAGTAATAACATGTAAAGTTTAGGATTTACCAGCGGACCTAACCGGTCCGCTGGTAAATCCTTTCGTAGCAAAAACTCCACATATTGTGGGAATTAAAGCAATAACAAAATAGTATACACATAATTATGCAAACTGCATAATTACAACTAAATACCTACCGACATTACAATACATAACGAACAATTCTAATAATTTAAGAACTCCATGTACCTACATATGTCTGCAATAAAATATTGAGTATTGAGTATTGAAATAATTACTTATTACTATAGGCTAAATAGTTTAGGTATTCATTTAGCTTGTATTTAATTTAGTTAATAAAGGCACTTGTCCTTTAATAAACAAATGCCATTCTCTACACATATAGGTGTTTTTCGGCAACGTATTTGTGATGCCTCTGGTGTTACAAGTATATAGGCGACGGTGACTGCTTTCCATCAGGCAGCCCGTCTGCTTGTTGGCCACCTATGGCATAAAAAAATTAATAGGTAATGTAATTTATTAGTTAATGACTTAATCATCATCATCATCATCATCATCAGCCAGAAGACGTCCACTGCTGAACATAGGCCTCCCCCTTTAACCTCCACACTGAACGACAGCCTGCCTCTTGCATCCACTGGATGCCAGCGACTCTCACTATGTAGTCGGTCCATCATCGGTCGGTGACTTAATATGACACGTTATATCGAATTAACCCTGACTCCCTCTCTCTCTCCAGGTATTCGGAATATCATGCTACACCCGCTCTCACCCGCGTTATATCCGGGATAAAAGTAGCCTAAGTTACGACTTATAACATCAGCTAAAGATAAAAAACAATGAAACAGTGAAACAATGAAACAGTGAAAGATAAAAAACAATGCCGGTTGCATTGTTCTTTGGTAGCGCAAGCAATCTCTTTTGACTTTTTTTTTTTTGAGTGTTTTTTAATGATGTAATATTTTGCGATTTCAGGGTTGGTTCCATAGTAAAAGCTTTAGTAAAAGTTGTTCATTATGATTAGTACAATGATCTCCTTTCGGCTTAGTACAGTCTATATGCGTAACCCCGTATCTCTATCATTATTCTACGACATAGCCATATTTACTAGGCAAAATATTAAACTATATAACCCGAACTATTCCGAAAACCCGTAGGACGCTTTTATTCCACTTTTATGATGCGTACTGCTAGTCTGTGGAATGCGCTGCCTGAATGGGTGTTCTTCCCCCATAGTTACAATCTGGGTGTCTTCAAATCACGAGTGAATCGGTTTCTTCTAGGCAAGCGTGCTCCATCGTAGACCGCATCGTCGCTTTACATCAGGCGAGTTGGCGGTCAAACGCAAGATATTTAATAGATCTTAATAGATCTATTAAACTATATAACCCGAACTATTCCGAAAACCCGTAGGATGCTTTTATGATGCGTACTGCTAGTCTGTGGAATGCGCTGCCTGAATGGGTGTTCCCCCATAGTTACAATCTGGGTGTCTTCAAATCACGAGTGAATCGGTTTCTTCTGGGCAAGCGTGCTCCATCGTAGACCGCATCGTCGCTTTACATCAGGCGAGTTGGCGGTCAAACGCAAGACTATTTAATAGATAAAAAAGGAAATAAATTAAAAAAAAACATTGAACATGTAAAATAAAATATAGGTATATTATATATGTAAAATATTTTCTACTTCGTCACACAAATGCTTAAGTGACGTAGTAGAAAATTAATCTGCAGGAAAAAATATGCGCCAGACAAATCTCTCGTTCTCTTACGTAGACACCATATACGGAGTTTAAACGGAATTTACTCTGTCCTTTGTCTTTGTGACGTAAGACAGACGTCCCGATAGCTGACGACATTTGAATATACCTTAATAAACCACAAAACCATGTTACAAACCGTCGACACTAGCTTGTAGGCAAAGGAAGAGTGACGAGTGGAAAAATAATAATTCCCTCTTTCGCCAACTCATCCACAGTAGAGCTATGTAAAGTATGTAAACGTACGTCGCCTGTAGGTTAAATAAGATTTTTTTGGTTGATAAATCGTAATATTTGTATCTAGTAATTGATTTGGGAGAGAATTTATTTATTCATTGGAAAACCAACAGCTTTTTACACTAAAATATACAATGGAAAAACGATAGGAAGCCAATTACAGGTTCTCACGAGTAGGTATCTCTATCTCTATCTCTACATAGTATAAAGTCGCTTTCCGCGTCTGTCTGTCTTTCTGTATGTCTGTATGGCCGCTAACTCCTCCTAAACCAAGCAACGGATTTTGATGCGGTTTTGACCATCAGTTAGATACATCTTTAAGGAAGGTTTATATATATAACTAGCGACCCGCCCCGGCTTCGCACGTGAATTACACCCTTGCGATGCCGGGCGGGCGGGTCACTAGTAGATTATATAAGAAGTTAAACATTTGCAAATACGTTTCGAACGAGAAAGGTTTCGGTAACATAAAAAACAAAAAAGTATAGATAAAATAAAATAAAAACAAAAATAACAACACATAATATAAGCCCGACATTTTAATGTTGTTGACCGTCTGCTAGGAAAAACTCACTGCTTAGTTGCCGCCTCGCCGAGGAAGCGCTGGTGCAAAATAGGTCAAGGTCAGTGCGTTTGCTCAGTTTATTAAAGTTTTATTTATATTACACGACGCGGCTGCGTCTCGCTTTGGGCGGCCCGTAGTGCAAAGCGAGACGCAGCCGCGCGCGCGCATTCACCTTGAAAAAGACCGTCTAATGCGGTTGAAACTATAGTCGGAGTAACCGGCTTAATCTTACGTGAGTAATTCCCGTGTAATATAAATAAAATGTGTGAAAACCACGTCAGTTTTTACTAAAGTTGTTGCTTGCTCGCCATAATTTGTTGACACTTTGGCCTGAGTCCCAGCAATGGGAACATAATAGGCTGCAATGATGATGATAATCTATGTACAAGAACCGCTCGTCCACCATCGCATAACTTCACATCACATCATCAGCCAGTAAATGTCTATTGCTGAACAAAGGCCTCCCACTTTTTTTGTTAAAATGTTCAAGACCGTGGATTCAATCAACTTTAGTCGTAATATTAAACAGTTTATCTATACTAATATTATAAAGAGGAAAGATTTGATTGTTTGTTTGTTTGCATTGAATAGACTCCGAAACTACTGAACCGATTTGAAAAAATCTTTCACTGACGGGAAGCTACACTATCCCCGGGTGACATCTATACTAATATTATAAAGAGGAAAGATTTGATTGTTTGTTTGTTTGTTTGTTTGCATTGAATAGACTCCGAAACTACTGAACCGATTTGAAAAATTCTTTCACTGACGGAAAGCTACACTATTCCCGGGTGACATAGGCTATAATCTATACCCATGCGAAGCTGGGGCGGACCGCTAGTATATTATTAATAGCGTCAAACAAGTCACAGTCACAGTCAGAGTCAAGCAAAGTAAGTCACGTCAAACTCATGCCCTTGTGAAGTGGTGGAGAGGTGGTTGTAAGAGGATCCTATGGAGTGTTGGAAACAACACGAAAAGACATGTTTCACCTCGTTATATCACTTTCCCACACTCGAGCACGCTTACGAGCACTTAATGAATAATAATTCACCATTTAGTACACATTAACAGTAACACCTGAAAATATACAAGTTTAGGAAAATAATTCAACGAGCCGACATGTTTTTTTTTTCCACGTTGGCGTCAAAACTCCGGTCCCCACTTAGAGAGGGGTGTTGCCATAATCCCCACGCTTGGCAGGCGGCTTTGGAATTGCAGTACGTTCACCATATACTAATAAAACGCTGCTACCCATCCTATAGTAGTTCTGGTCGCAGTTTTAGGACATATCCGGGTCCGTCAACAGCATCGCGCAATTTACATAGATCATTATTATAGTACACTTACTTGTACATGCATGCACTTTACAATCTGACGGCACCAGGGTCCATCCAGCCCTGCACCAATAACTTGTTAAGTAAATAGAAATAACTCAATAGGTGCAGTTTCGATGACATCGCTCAAAATCGAAAAACATCGTGAAGAAACCTCCAAATGTATGTCCAAAAACCTCAAAACAAAAGTTCAAGGATCATATATCCTTGAACTTTTGTTTTGAGGTTCATGTTCAACATTCACCAACAATTTCTGGGCTAGCGTGGTGAACTAGAGTCCATCATCTCTCTCTGAGAGAAGGCCTGTGTCCCAAGTTCCAGCAGTAGGAACATGAAAGGCTGATAGGCATCGATTCTGATGCACTCTAAACTAAATTTGACAGCTCTAAAATTCTGTTTTAAACTATCACGGTTGTTCACTAAAGTTGTATGATTATCAGTCTTCCCGTGAACATGGTGCATGTAACTGCGCCGAAATATCAGGAGCTCATTCCACAACCTTACCACGTTAAATATCCCGTAAATAATCATATAACTTTAGCTCTAAAATTGTTGCCATCCTTCTCTCACATATTAAAATTTAAAAGAGAGGCAGATAATTTTAGTCCTGTCAGATTGGTGTCACTAAACTAAGTGAGTGGTATGACAGAATCGACCCCAATGACGATGAAGAATATGAGAAAAAGTCTAAGGACATGTATGAATATCAATGTTAACTCTACTATTGCTACTATAATTATGATGATACGAATGGTCAACAATAAAAAAGCCATTTATTTAAGAAGAGCAAATGATTTCTCAATCATTCAATTTTGGAAAGTGGATACATCCGTTATTTATACAGTCCTGCCGGCACCGACATAACTAAACACCTGCTGGTCACTTCCTCTCCTCCCTCCATGAGAAAAAACCCACTTAGATTAGAGATCTTAGACTGGGTACAAACTACAAACGGCTAGTCCAACGCGCTAAAAAAGCTAAAAGGTAATATAGGGGTAAAATAACATGAATGGACGGGCTATAACCATTGAACTTGCTTAGTAAAAACGAGTCAAAACCGTCGAACATAAATATTTCAACGCCTAATTATAACCATGTACAGTACATTTGTTTAAAAAAATGTGGTTTTTGTCTACGTCCAAAATAAGATTAATGGATGGGCCCAGAAGAAGCGCATTTTTGAAGATTACAAAATGAGCGCCGGCGCTCACTTCGTTTCAGTCGGTCTCTAGCCGTACGAAGTGCGACACGAGGCTATTGTTATATGATAACGAAACATCTGACAAAATTATGCCTTCGTGTGCTTTCCCGAAGTGTACCTAAATACACATTAAAAAATCGCTAACTATTTTTTGTAACAAATTTACTATACATTATGGTTATAATTAAAAGGGTCTAAAGGGTCGGCAACTCGGCAACGTATTTGTGATGCCTCTGGTGTTACAAGTATCCATAGGCGACGGTGACTGCTTACCATCAGGCAGCCCGTCTGCTTGTTTGCCACCTATGGCAATAAAAAAAATTGGCGTTGACGTATATGTCCAACGGTTTGCTTTGTTTTTACTGAGCAAGTTTAATGGTTATGGCCCGTCCATTCATTTTATTTTGGTCGAAGGTTTTTGTTGTTTATTTACACTTCGGGAAAGCACACGACAGCATAATTTTGTCACATGTTTCGTTAGCATGTAACAATAGTCGCGTGTCGCACTTCCTACGGCTAGAGACCGAATGAAACGAAGTGAGTACCGGGGCTCATTTTGTAATCTTCAAAAATGCGCATCTTCTGGGCCCGTCCATTCATTTTATTTTGGTCGAAGGTTTACGGTTATTTCTCATTATTTTGACAACTTTTACTATTGGACCAACCCTAAAACTGCGACAAAAATATCTGCTATTCCATAGAAAACGGCCAGTCACACTTGACAATATGTATGGAACAGCTGATATTTTTTCGCCATTGTGTAATTTTATTTGTAATAATGGTGTTATAATTGTGAAAACCTAAGAAATCAATCAACTGGGTTATGCGTAAAAGGTATACTGTGCTATAGGGTTCCATTAGTAGCCATAATTTTTTATTTTTTTACTTTGATACCAACCCACCAACCAACGACAGAAATTGGCCATATGAACTACTGAATGCAAAAAAATACCCCATTAAAATATGTTAAAATTAAATGGATATATAATAATTTAATAATATATTTATTCTATGTCCATGTTAACACATATAATTATTTATTACTGAATAAAAGTTTTATTGAAAAAAACCTACCTCAAAAATGTTTTGGTAGTTAACTCTTTGTTCATGAGAATTGGTATTTCAAAGAAAAGTAAAAAAATAATGTGTACCCTTCTTAGCTGCTACGGTAGGTATGGAAACATCACTGCGTCATAATGTTAGCGCGAATAAATACAGGTCCTTGGTAACTGTACATTGGTAGTGTATTAGGTACAAGTGATATCGGCGGACGCTAGTGGCTGAGTCGCTCTCAGTTACATTTGTATAAACAAAAGTAAATTGAAAAAATTATCACTTCGAAAATGGTGTTTCGTTCAGTGCTATGTGTGATGTTGCTAGTGAGCCAAATGGAGACGTTACCTTTGAACCAGACAGAAAAGTCACTTTTGAACCAGACAGAGAAGTCAATTATGAACCAGAAAGAGAAGTCACTTTTGAACCTGACGGAGAAGACACTTGTGAACCAGAAAGAGAAGTCACTTTTGAACCAGACAGAGAAGTCACTTTTGAACCAGACAGGGTCAGATATGGAGTTACAGGATTATTCTACGAAAGTGGCTCAGTCGCGGGTCAAAAGGCAAATTATTAAAACTAATCATGAATGTCCAAATGGAGAGGTGAAGTTGCATCCATTCGGCTGCGTGACGTGTGAAGTGTAAGTATATTTAATACTAGCGGTCCGCCCCGGCTCGGCACGGGTATAGTTAGCATATTAAAATATCAGTGATAAAGTAGCATTCAAATGGTGAAAGAATTTTTAAAATCGGTTCAGTACTTTTTGAGCCATTTCGTTACAAACATACTTACATACAAATATTTCCTCTTTATAATATTGTATAGATACAAAAAATAGGAATTTCTTTAAGAGTTTAATATGTAATAAGAATGGTTTTAACTTGATTAATGGTTTGTTCACTGTTGATCCATACTGTTGTTAAATTTCAATTTATTAACCATCGATGACCATTGATAAAAAAGAAAAGAATTAAAAACTTCTCTTTTCTGTGGATCTATCGACTATTTGTTTAATATTGACGGTATTCTATTTTAATTAATAACATTGTTTTCAATCGAGTATTTTTCTAATTTTTATTATGTTGAGGTATCGTAATAATTATTGTCTCATTGGTGTATTTATTTTTATTTTTTATAAATAATGGTGTTGACTGTAATGTTGGCAACATAATATTTTGAGTTGGCAACACAGATTATGCATCGCTCTTGATGAACTTGACCATGTAATGGCGGCTGTGTGTAATTGAGTGAGTAACAGAAATAAAACTAAAGATACCATAGAACCACTGCTTTTATTCTTCGAACAAATAGGCTTGCGTTTGACCACCATCACGCCTGATGTTAAGCGATGAACCGATTCACTCGTGATTTGAAGACGCCCAGATTGTAACCATCGGGGAACACCCATTCAGGCAGCGAATTCCACAGACTAGCAGTTCGCATAATAAATGTGGAATCAAAGCGCTTCGTACGGGTTTTCGGAACATCAACCATAAAGCGGTGACGATTTGGCGTAATTGGCGCAAGCCGTACTAATTGAGTAATCAAATCCAAATGAACGCATAGGGGCATCGTAGGTCCAAACTCCAAACGGATGATACGATCTCGACAAAAAAAAATTTTTGTTCAAAGTTACTTGATCGACAATGACCTTTTTTTCCTGGGCTAGCGCCTTTATTAACTAAACAAAATACAAGCTAAAACTAAAACTACAAATACAGTTAGACTGCCTATAGACCGTTGAAGGTCTAAAGACAATCCAAATGCTCAAGCCCACTACCAGTTGGCAGCGTACCCAGCATGCTGGCGGCATTACCACGTTGAATGGCAATGCTTATGCGTTGAGCCAGAAACACGCCAGCATTTTGGTCACGCGTCGCATTAACCAGGCGCTCTGAAATATTTTTGAAAATGAGGTGAGCTCCCGGTCCCCATGGGCCCAATGTCTCGACCCCAAACGCCTCAAATATGTAACCACTGCCGAGGTTAGCATATTTGCGTCGCTTGTGCTGCTCTGCCGAATTGGCAGCCGCGCCAGCCCTACCCTGTGTCTCAGGAAGATGTGACGGTGCCAAAGTATCAACACAAGTTGCGTCCCATACAAGGGGCCGCCCCAACCTCCAGGGCACAAGTGTCATACCGAGACAGTGTCCTTGTCTATGATTTAAAAAAATCTGTTGTCCATTTCAAAATCTTAAGCTCTTTTGTGGCTTTTTTTCAATATTTTATACTTTTTTACTTTTTTTTATTTTATACTTTTTCTTGGTATACTCTCTTTTTACTTTATAATATATTATAATACAGGTCATCTGAAAGTTTTGCAGTTCCGCATGGTCTTCACGGTAATTGCTATTTGCGACTGTTGCTCTCAAAAAGCTATAATTGCTTTGACGTTGACTTCTGCCAGTTCCACAATTAAGTATTTGTTTATGATTGCGGGTCGTTCCCGTTTGTTCTACCAATAGAACAAACGAATTCCCGTTTGTTTTATTGGTAGAACAAACGGGAACGACCTTATGCTTGCCACCGATTGGTAGAGGCGTTATGGTCTATGACTGTTTTCATTCGCTATTTTATTCATTCCTGCAATATCCACCAGCCACTTATGCTGATGATACAATAAAAATAATTATACTTAGTAGAGTTGAGCTGGTCTGATGATGGGGTTGGTAAGGAACTCTTGAATGAAAACTTAGCTGGATATAGGCTGATTATGGTGATGAAATCGACAATCGACACCGCTTTATGGTTGATATTCCTAAAAAACCCGCACGGAGCGCTTTAACTCCACTTTTATTGTGTGAAGCTAGTCTGTGAATGCGCTGCCTGAATAAGTGTTCCCTAACAGTTGCAATCTGGGTGTCTTCAAATTACGAGTGTAGTTTTCTCTGGCTTGTTTTTGTGTGCTCATTCGTAGACCGCATCATCGCTTAGCATCAAGCAAGTTTTTTTTACATCCGACTTGGCTAACGTTTGACCGCGATCTCGCCCGATGGAAAACGATGATGCGGTCGCACGTTGGCGATCAATCGCAAGCCTAATCCCAAATAAATAACAATAAATAATGACGTAAAGGTACAGTAATGACTTTATTATTTATTTGTTACAGATACGAGCAACGGACCGACAAAGACTGCCCTATCCAGGAGGAAAATGCAATTTATGATCATGATTAGATAACCGAAGGATTTGCCACATACATGTAATTTTGTTTAAGGTCATTATGTGATTTATCCCTTAAGGCGAGGTTACAATGGGATGCGAGCACTTTTATTGCCGCAGTCGATAAGTAGCTTTATACTGTATCATATACGAAGCAAAATATGGCGCAGAGCATAATATTTTTAAAGATTTTCTTATATATTTTGAAAAGTGAAAAATTTATCTCATTTCTTGTTTTGTATTTTACCTTCATATGGTTCCATGATGTAATCTTTTGTACGTGCTTAAAGTATTTTTAGTCTCATCTTTGCTCTAATAGTTTTCGAGCAAATGATTCTTAGTCACGTTTTTATTTTTGAGAATTTATTCAGTGTATAAGTGTATTGTATTTTAGTGACAAAATATTCTTAATTTTGTATTTAAGAAGATTTTAGATATTCGAACGTCTGACAACCTGGCCTTAATAAGTTCAACGCCGGTTGCACCTGTTGTTAGGGGACTTGCAAAAGGTTACCAGATTGAAAATTTAAAAGTCCGGAGAAATCTAGCCGCAATCCTGAAGAGAGCCTAAAAATCCTGAAATCTCAGGATAAATCCTGAGATATGGTAACCATACTTGCAAATGCTTTACCAAGATCGCTTCGCCATCGTCTCGCACTTGCGTGATTTGTTTTTCTTTGGTGTTTCCAACCAAGTGGAGCCATCCACCGCCAAGGCGACACTTTTTTCTTAGTGCGTAGAATCATTTGACAAGACTGTGAGAGTTCTATAGAGGTTTTGTTAACTAATAAATCTTGCCCAAATATTAACAATGTTATAATTATTTATACCTGTACCTTTAACGGCCGGCTATCCGAGTCGCGTAGGCAACAAAACGCTCCCTCAGCCCCCGCCAACTTATAGCGACGATGTATATTGCCACACTAGAGTCAGGACGCCCGCGGGGGGAGTGCAACGACAAAAACGAACATAGGTCCGACCTCGACGCGCGCAAATTCTCGCGACCTTTTTACTGTTTCAATTTCACTAAAAAACGAAACTATTCACTATCAAAATTCTATCCAAATAATAAAATTGCCTTTCAGTACATGCAATTCCCAGGTTGTTACGAACTTGCATTAGAGCATAAAACGAAAGAAAACTGAATCGACTTTGTTTAATTTTTTTTTTTTGATCGAGGAAAGTTTATTCTATCATGTTTTGAACCAAATCAAAGACTCTAACACAGATGTATCTGTGACATGTATTTTTTTCCAGGTCAAATATTGTAATTTAACTGAATTTTTTTTTATTTAAAACCGTCAAATTTGGTATAAGATGCTCTTAACATGTAATAGTAGTACCTAACTAACTACTTAAAGCTTTGAGCTATGATAAAAAAATGATATTTGAAACTTTAACTTTATTTCAAACTAGTAGGCCACCCCCACCCAGGCCAGGTAATTATTTTTAAATAAAACAGTGTTTGCGAAATATGTTGGCTGCTATAATGTACAACTATTTAAAAGTACCGCGCCATATTACTTACATTTGTCATGAAACCGTTTGAAACAGCAAAAAATTGTTTGCAAATGAGGTCACCTCCCCATTTGTGAATAAACAAATTTTTGCTGTTTCAAACAAAACCTCACATTTCCAGTTTTTAAAATTTTAGAGAATACATAAAAATGTCTCGACGGAATTTCTCTTTTTCAAGGGAAAAGTGTGGTTTTGTTCGAAACTCTCGATTTCAAATGAAATTGTATGTAGGAAAAGAGGTGTTTATGACAAGGTTTTACTTACATGCTTCAATCAATTTATCATTTTTTGCCCAAAGAAAAAAATAAACGAAATTTTCAAAAGTGGAAAAGTGAGGTTTTGTTCTTCACCTCCTCAAATGTAAGTAATAATGTGCATTAGAGATAAATAGCTTTACATGATTTTGTATAGAATAATAATCAATTTGCGCAAACATCATGATCGTTTACAATAATTACCCGGCCTTGCTACAAGGCCTAGCTGGCTGGCGTGGCGGGAGATCCTGCAATCTTTGTGCAGGAAAAATTAAGCATGTATCAAAAATTCCCAATAAATTCCAGTCGTGCTACTTATTAGGTGGGTATTTGCGCATGTGTCAAAAGATCAATTGTGAATAACGTCATTACTACTGTAATAGGTCGATGAATCGTTTGCCTTGAAAGTAACTGTAGTTTCGTTGAATTAGGTCAGTGAATACTATCTTACACGCAACATAGTCATAAGATTTTATAATTTGTATATTCAATTAGGCGGGGCGAATCAATTAGGCGGGGCGAATCAATTAGGCGGGGCGAATATTGAGAAGGAAGTCGATAAAAGAATTCGGCTAGGCTGGGCAGCGTTTGGCAAACTTCGTCATGTGTTTTCGTCGTCCATTCCCCAATGCCTGAAGACTAAAGTCTTCGATCAGTGCGTCCTACCTGTACTAACATACGGAGCCGAAACGTGGACACTGACAGTGAAGCTAGTCCATCGATTCAAAGTCGCTCAGCGAGCTATGGAGCGAGCTATGCTTGGCGTATCTTTGAGAGATAGAATCAGAAATGAGATTATCCGACAAAGAACTAAAGTAACCGACATAGCTCAAAGAATTAGCAAGCTGAAGTGGCAATGGGCTGGCCATATCTGTAGAAGAACTGACAACCGCTGAGGTAGACGGGTTCTAGAGTGGAGACCGCGTATCGGCAAACGTAGAGTAGGACGCCCTGCAGCCAGGCGGAGTGACGACCTGCGAAAGGCGGCTGGTGGCAAGTGGATGCGAAAAGCAGAAGATCGTGCCTTGTGGCGTTCTTTAGGAGAGGCCTACGTCCAGCAGTGGACGAATATCAAATAGGCTGATGATGATAGTCATTAGTTTTATGTTATATCAAATATAGTTAAAAAAATATATGTTAAAAGTTGACAAAGGGAGAATAAATAAACAATAAAAATAAAAAAAAACTTATACTTATTATCCACAGTTTAGGTATTATTATTATCTTATTTTTTAATATAAATTATAGGCTTCCGTTTGCCCAACATCTCGCCGGATGTTGAGCGATGATGCGGTCTGCAGTGCGTTTTTTTACGTGTTCCAACGTATTGGAGCAAAAATCTTCTACAAACAAGCTTCTCATTTACATATCAAAACTCATTTATTTATATAATATATAATAATTATGTCATTTATATATTGGTACATAAAATGCTAACTGGTAAGTACGACACTGGAGATTTCTTTTACTTAATTGTTAACACATTTTGATTTAAATATTTTTACGATATAACAATAAACCGGCCAAGTGCGAGTCGGGCTCGCGCACTGAGGGTTCCGTACCACAACAAAATTCAATAACGAGTTATAACTTGGTATTGTACAGAAACTTGTCACCGACTCGTACCTGGACATTTTTTATTATTTGTTGTTATATTTTAGAGTGTGTAGTATAATCATGTTAACTTCGACGCTTGTAAGTAATACCATTTTTACATTAGAGCTAATACAAAAATAAGCAAAAAATACGTTTGGTGCATGGTTAGTTATAGTTTCTCCTTTGTAATTATGAAATCTGTATAATAAGATATCGCAGACATAATTTAATAAATAGGTATTTGAATGAATCCAAAAAAAAAACAGAGAAAAGCGCAAATAAATGTTACTTTCATATTTCTTTTCCATTGAGCAAAATGTCCTTTGCTTCGAGCAAAATCGTGTTTCGGTCTTTGGAGGTTCCTAGATAAAACATTAAATTTTGATATGATAACGTTTTTATAATTTTAAGCTAACCATGGAAGTAGACACACTTAAACTAGAATGAATAAAATTGCTAAAAGTCGGAAAATACACCATAGGCCTTAATACACTGCCTCAAGAGTCGAGTTCATACAATTTCTCGCAAATTACGATTTGCGATTTTTCACACTTAAGTCTGAGAGAATGCGCCTGACAGCTGCAATAACGTTGTAAAAAATGCTTTTTTTTAATGCCATAGGTGGCAAACAAGCAGACGGGCTGCCTGGTGGTAAGCAGTCACCATCGCCTATGGATACTTGTAACACTAGAGGCATTACAAATATGTTGCCGATCCTTAAGGCCTCTATTATACGCCCTTTGATGTTGACCAAATTGGTGACTACGATTAGCAATGAATTCCCATTCCATGAATTCGTTGAAGAAGCGCCGAAGCCTCTATTCCCAGGAAAGTACTACAATGAGGATATGGAAATTGCCAATAGCTGCTATAGTTCATAGTTATTTTATTAATATCAGAAAGATACATGTCAAATATAGGTTAAAAATGAACTTAATATAATGATTACTATAAATAATTAATTAAGCGCGTAATTACATTTTAATAACAATAATCATACAAATCAAAAAATGAATTAATAGCAATATCAAATTAAAATAATTAATAGCATTTAAATTTAAATAATAATAATAGTAAGATGTCATAAAAAAAACATTATCAAAGTCATGCACAACAAATTATAATAAAATAAGTCAAATAAATATCAATTAAAATTAAATAGGTAATATTATTGACTAATAACATAAATTAACTTTAATTTTGTGCGTCTTTAAAAACGTCAAAGTCATAAAACGTTTGCTATATAAATAAGAATACAGAGCGCAGCCGTAATAAAACCCGCTGTAAAATCGCAAAATATACATACGCCGATGTTTCAACAAATGAGCGATTTTATAATGCGTTCATATAAGCTACTGACACTACTAAACTACCATTCCAATGTAGAATGCCGAGACGCGTGCTGCTCTTATTCATTCATTTTAAATCTTCATTGAAGAACACCGCTCTTAGTCACAGTGTACACAAATTGTGAAACATGTATCTGAATATGTCGTGTGTTGCGGTTTTCTGTGTGTTTCTTTTCGTGAGTGAAATTCACATGCTACCTGTGAATCAGGTGGATACAGTAGGTCAATTGTTAGAGTCATTGACCACTGTCTCCGTAACTACGAGGAACTTGTCCAAGGTCAGAACTATGGGCCAAGTGCATCAGACAGGGCCGATGAGGCGAGGACTGCTCCAGGACACGCCAGAATCTCCCGCGCTGATGATGCCAGTTCTATCCAGAGTCAGGAGGCAAGCTATTAGACATCATAAATGTCCAAAAGGATTGGTGAAGCTTTGGACACACTGCGTTACTTGTGAAGAGTGAGTACCTGTTTAATTTTTAGGTATATCTATACTAATATTGTTTGTTTGTTTGCATAGGCTCCGAAATTACTGAACCGATTTGATAAATTATTTCACTGTTGGGAAGCTACACTATCCCCGGGTGACATCCTACTTCCTACTAATATTATAAACGCGAAAGTTTGTATTTATGGATGTATGGATGTTTGTTCCTCTTTCACGCAAAAACTACCGAATGGATTTTAACGAAAGTTTACAATGAAATAGCTTATACATTAGAATAACACATAGGCTATAACGGGTTGTAGTAGCGAGGCCGAAGGCCAAGCTCTACGCGTACGAAGTAGTGGGTTTCAGCTAGTAATATTATAAACGCGAAAGTTTGTATGTATGGATGTTTGTTCCTCTTTCACGCTGCAACGGAACTACGGATCGACCTGATTTTTAGTATGGGTATAAATATTCAAAAGCCAGAGAGTGACATAGGCTACTTTTCATCATCATCATCACCATTTTTTATCACTACGCGGTTGAAACCGCGGGGCGCAGCTAGTAGGCTATATACCTATACCCGTGCGAAGCCGGGGCGGCCCGATAGTTTAAAAAAAAAAATGTTTATTAGTGACGACGTCACAAATAAGCTTTTTTCTTTGAGTGGGTTTCTTCGTTTGGGTGATTCTAGTGATTTGTGACCTTTCTCTCCTATAAGAGAAAAAGTCACAAATCGGCTCCAACTTAGCATAATGCCGGATGTAATCAGCGCTGGTCTTCCATTGGATCCATTTAGTGATGTCACGGCGGTTTGTGGTCGGGTTTCTTTAACAGCTTATTATCAGTTTTTTTTAAGTATTTTCTAGCCATTGTGGTATTAGGCATGTAAATCATTTAATAAGAATCTTGGATATTATATACAACTTACCGATAAAACTATTACTACTAAAAAATAATAAACATAGAGAAATAAAAAATATCGATCTCCAAAAGGGCCGGTTGAAAGCGGCCTGTATCCAGCGTTTCCCCGCGGTCTCTTTTAGGTCGTCTGTCCATCTTGTGGGTGGACGTCCTACGCTGCGCTTACCGGTCCGTGGTCTCCATTCTAGAACCTTTCGGCCCCATTGGCCATCTGTTCTGCGTGATATGTGCCCTGCCCACTGCCATTTCAACTTAATAATCCGGTGGGCCATGTCGGTGACTTTCGTTCGTCTACAGATCTCCTCATTTCGGATTCGATCAACTCTTACAACTCTTAACTAGTTATTATTTATTACAGATACATGGACAGAATGGAAACAGATGACTGCCCAAGCAAACATAGATAAAAGCTTCTTCGTTAAAAATATAGTTGTATGGGGACCACCATTACGTTTTTACTTTTTGTCTTATTTATTATTTCATAGTTAACCCTAGATAGTTAACCTTCGGACGTATCCTATTTAAGCTAACCATCCGTTGAAACGAAGGGTATTATAAAAAGTATTATGCATTTGTTATTTTAAATTATTGTAAAATAAAAGAGTTTTAAATAAAATACCGTTTATGTAATTAGGCTTGACTTCGTTATTTAAAAACTATAGGAACTTTCCTGAGATCTCAGTATTGTTTTTTTATCACAATTTTTAAACTCAACATTTACTAGGAAATAATAGAAAAATTTCGGCTTTTATGCTGTTTTATGAAACATAAAACTATATTTAGAAAATTCAATCATTTTTCTTTGGCGCATATGACCTAAAAATCAACTTTATGTTTACCGCATAAACATAGACATCACATTGTACGGACCTGGGTATATCCTAAAACTGCGACCAAAACCACCGGAGGATGGGCAACACCATCCTATTAGTACACGGTGAACGTACTGCGATCCCAAGCTCCCTGCCAAGCATGGGGATTATGGCAACAACCCTCACTAAAAGGAGGCTTTTGTTCAGCAGTGGACGTTTACTGGCTGATGACGTATCATGTGATGTGCTCATTTGAGGAATTTGGATAAGGTTCCACTGCGATCCCCAAGCTGCCTGCCAACGGTGGTATCTACAAGTTTTATAGGTACCTATCTATACTAATATTATAAAGGGAAAAGATTTGTATGTAAGTATGTTTGTAACGGATTGGCTCAAAAAGTACTGGACCGATTTTAAAAATTATTTCTCCATATGAATCTACATTATCACTGATTAATATAGGCTATTTTGATAGGCTATATAACTATACCCGTGTGGAACCTGGGCGGACTGCTAGTGTTATAATAAAAAAAACAATACGTAGACACGGATACGGTTTTCCTGATTGTTATTATATAGGTACCTACATTCTCTTAAATAAATCAATGTTTGAAGCGGGTTTTGTTAGAAAACGTGGAAACGGCTTACGCGACCCCCTTATCAAGTAGGTACCATTGATAGGTATGCCTCGCGCCAATCTTTATGACCGGTCTAAAATTAGCTATTACGCAGGTCTCGCGTCTGTATTCAAACCGGCCACAAAGCTTTGCGTGCGCTGTACCTCTCGTGTTCCGTAAGTATCGGGAAAAATATAGACAGCAATATTTTCTACAGCGTGTTGATGTCATTTTTGAAGAAGTCGGGCGCGAGGCGGGTGGTCTATCAATGCGGTAAGCGCGTAACGTGTCTAATAGTGCTAACAGACGCTCGAACGCGGCTGAGGGACCGCCGTCCAACCAACGGGAGAGAAAGAGTGGGAATTTCATATTCCCTCTCTTTCTCTCCCATTGGTCAGCCGCGTTCGAGCGTCTGTTAGCACTATAAGCTGGCCAGGGGGGTTAGACAAGACCCACTTTCTGTTAGCGCTAACGCCTGTGGAACGATTAAATTGTATCAAAATGACATTAGCTTGAGATAACATCTCTCAAGCTAATGTCATTGTCAATGTCATTTTCATACAATTTCATCTTTCCGCAGGCGTTAACGCTAACAGAAGGTGGGTCTTGTCTAACCCCCCTGCACAGTCGGGCACAGCCCCGACTAGAGCGTCTGGAAGCCCCCGATGCATTCTAGAAATTGTCTTTGTGTGCGTTTATTTGTATTTTTATTATAATTTATTTTTTACATATTCTTATTTTAATTTTTCACATAAATTTTAAGGTTATATGAAAAAAGTGTGTAGATCTATTTATTACCTACAACTTTGCGATTTAACTGTTTTTCATAGGACTTGTAGTTTTTTCCGGAAATCGAAAAAATTACAATAAGGCCACATGTCATGTTTTTTTCACGTTGGCGCCAAAACTCATTTGTATATTTGACCTATTTATGTTTACTATGTATAGAATGAAAAAAAAAACTTTACAACAAATCAATGATAATGCTTCGACCAAAATAAAATGCATGGACGGCCCAGAAGAAGCACATTTTAGAAGATTACAAAATGAGCGCCAGTGCTCTCTTCGTTTCAATCGGTCTCTAGCCGTAGGAAGTGCAACACGAGACTATTGTTACATGATAACGAAATATCTGACAATATTATGCCTTCGTGTGTTTTCCCAAACTGTAAATAGACAACAATAAACCGCTATAATTATTTGTAAGAAATTTACTGTACATGGTTATAATTAAGTGTTGAAGTATGTGTCCGACTGTTGTGACTCGTTTTTACTGAGCAAGTTCAATGGTTATGGCCCGTCCATTCATTTTATTTTGGTCGAAGTGATAATGTGCCATAGTTAGTTAGCATTGCATCGAAGACATTACACGTGCATGAGCAAGAGCAGAATAAGTAATTTACAACAAGTTCGAGAGAGATGACGATACACGAAACAATGGCGGAATCACAATGGAACAGCTGATTTTCTGTATTACCAGTAGCGTGAAATTGTAACTCCCCAATCTACGTATTTATTACCGTGGAAATCCAATAAATCAATGTGGTTTTGATATAAATAATGTAAATTCGTGCTTAGCTTGAATTGCTTTGCTTGGGCGGACAAACCAAATGACAATTGAAATGCTTTTAGTATTTGATTAACAATTTTGTTTCCCAATTTTGTTTGTTTTGTTTTTGTTTATCTGTGTTTGTTGCAATAAAGTGGCAACTGGGCAGTGACGTAATTGAGTGTCAACTCCCGGAGCGCTAGACCTTGTTTTCTTGGATCATGGCTTTGTTCAGAAATCTCTATTGACATGTCCAATTTCTTTGCGTGACATCATTAAGGTTGCTATGCTAAACACACAGTTATATTATCAAAGAGTAGTATCATAAAGGCCTTTATAAAACTTTAATACAAAGGCCATTGTCCATTTGTTAGGGCATTATGGCTTGGCGTGAACAGTGACCCTTGGTATAATTATGATGTAGGCTTAATAACTTATATCAGTAGGTTTTAGAATATTACAATAACTTTGTATCAGAATTTTTGGTACTGCTAATTTCCTGCATGTGATTGACAGAAGGTTTTTGTAATAAAACTAGCTTATATTCACTTGTATTTTATTTTTAATCAGTGTCATATAATAATGATACATAATCGAAAAACTGGGCAGATGTTTAAATATTTTCTTGGTACCTTGACCAGCTTAAATACGTCCCGTTGAATGACATCAGCGCCTAAGCTGATGCATCGATACAGTTGAACCTCGTTCGTGGGTTAATGGGCAAATTACCATCAACCACGGCTTCAACGTCCATAGGCGAGCCACATTGAGGCTGGTTCTACATGAGTAGAGATTTCGGAGTCCATTGCTGAGCTATAATAATAGCGTGTTATTTTTTCTGTTGTAAAGTTTCATAACCATAGCTCTAGAAAAAACTCCATACAAATTTTAACAACCCTTTTCACCCCTGCAGGGGGGGGGGTATAGCTACTATTTATTTCGCAATAAATAGTAGCTATATATTGATCCGTGATATAAATAATTACTTTGTCAAGTTTCATTAAAATCCGTTCAGTAGTTTGAGCGTGATGCGATAACAAAGGGACAGACATACAGACATAAATAAATAAAAAACTGTTTTGGCATCTATATCGGTAATGATGTTCCCCAAAGGCAAAATTTTCCGAAAATATTTAATGTACAATTGTACTCATCATTATGAACAACTTTTACTATGGGACCAGCCCATAAATCGCGAAAAAAATATTAGCTGTTCTATAGAAAACGGTCATTGACACTCGACAATATGTATGGAACAGCAGATATTTTTTCGCGATTTCATGGTTGGTCCCATACTAAAAGTGGTTCATAATGATGAGTACAATTACCTTCTTTTGGCTTCGAGAGTGTTCCCCTTACACCCTGTATATAGTAGTATTTTGTAATAGATATAGACGAAAGTCTTTCAGTGCATGGGGGACTAACTTGGTAGCCCGATTTTTAAATCGTGGCTGACAGTGTACCGGAGTGCGAACCGAAAATGACTGTGATATTTCTATAATTTTAACAATTTTATATTATTATTGCATTTTTAACTATGATCCATTTCTAATTTTCTTTTGTAACTGTAACAAATGTGTAACAATATGGGTTCCATGCCTGAAATTTTTTTTTTTTTTTCTGAGCTGGTCACCCGTGGAATATTACGATTTACAAGTAAACAATGTATGTATGTATGTATTAAATTGACCCTTCTTTAGTCTTGCAAGCTCTGTCTGATCTCATCAATGGCTTTACCTAGTCTGTGGATCTCATAGATATATACTAGAATGATTTCATTCTAAAACAGGTAGTTTCGAAATCTCAGTTCTAGTCATAGATATATAGGTATGTTGGTTCTAGTATATTGTTGAAATTTTCCTTGTTATTATTTGAATGTCAAGGTTAATAGCGAATTGTGCTATGTTATAGTGTGATCTTGTTAATTTAGTCGATTTACTCGAATAGTAATTATTATAGTAATAATCGCCAATGTTGGCATCACACACACACCTCCCTTTTTTTTGTTATAATTTTCATGACCGTGGATTCAATGTCCTTTAGTCGTAATATTAATCATGTTTACATTGCCTTAATAGCGTCAAACAAGTCATAGTCACAGTCAGAGTCAAGCTAAATAGGTCACGGTCAAGTCAAACTCATGCCCATGTAAAGTGGTGGAGACTTTACAAGAGGCTCCTATGGAGTTTTGGAAACAACACGAAAAGACACGTTTCACTTCGTTATATCACTTACCCACACTCGAGCAGGTTTACGAGCACATATTGAATAATAATTCACCATTTAGTACAACATATTAACACTCGAAAATATACATGTTTAGGAAAAAATTCTAACGAGCCGACATGTTTTTTTTTAAATCATTGGTGCCAAAACGACCAAAAGACCTCCCTCTAAGAGAATGTTGCCATGTTGCCATAATCCCCACGCTTGGCAGGCGGCTTGGGATTGCAGTACGTTCACCGTGTAACAACAAACAAGTTTAACAAACATAACAAGCTAATAAGACGCTGCTGCCCATCCTTCGGTAATCCTTATAATTTATTCATTCGAATCGGTTATCACTCCTCTAAAACTTACAAAACATATTGACAAAGTAGCAAACCTGGTAACAAGGTGGCAAAAAGGTACGTGATAAAAAAATGATTAATGAAAAATGACGAGTCACCCGGAACAAGAACTGCTTGGAATTTTTGGTTGGCCCATATTAAGATCCGTTTTTATGAGACCGCATAAGCTTGGCTCTTTGACGCATTAAACTCAACCAAATCAAGAGTCGAGTTCGTACGATTTCTCGCTCATTGCGATTACGGATTTTTCACACTAAAGTCTGAGAGAATGCGCCTGACAGTTGCAATAAAATTTTAAAAAAATAGTTTTTTTAATGCCATAGGTGGCAAAAAAGCAGACGGGTTGCCTGATGGTAAGCAGTTCACCATCGCCTATGGATACTTGTAACTCCAGAGGCATCACAAATACCTTGCCCATCTTTTTATTTATATTACACGGGAATTACTCACGTAAGATCGCGGCGCGGCGGCCCTTAGTGCAAAGCGAAACGCAGCCGCGCGCGTGCATTCACCTTGAAAAAGACCGCCTAATGCGGTTGAAACTATAGTTGGAGTAACCGGCTTAATCTTACGTGAGTAATTCCCGTGTAATATAAATAAAATGTGTGAAAACCATGTCAGTTTCCATAATAACGTTGCCGATCCTTAAAGCTCTATTTACTCGCCTTTTGAAGAAACCCATGTTTTGCTTCTGAAGAATGAAAACCACAAATTCAGAGGACCGAGTTTAGTTGGCTGAATATTTTTTAGATTTTTATTTAGTTTTTTTGTTTCGTTACGTTTTTCAGAGTAACGAAATTTATTATAAACTAAAAAAAAAAAAAAACATTTTAAAAACAAGCTTTTTCGTATTTTACTCGACAACCCCTTTCATTTAATGCCCATATTATTATGATGTAAACATTTTGTCCGCCATATTAAATTTATCATCTAGAACCAAAGTGCTTGGTAAGACAAATCCAATGAACCCAACTCGACGGGATTACGTCATTTCGTTTAGGAGTTCCTGTGGCCACCTGCTTTCTCCATCATCAGACCATCTCGATGGTACCATAATATTGCATTGTCACCGAACTTACATAAGTATGCCAAATTTCAGCTCAATCGGTTGAAGATATCTGCTTCAAAATTGAGTTGCAAGATTCCACCCGAACAAACATAAGTAGTTACATATATACTTATTTATTTTTATTTTTATTTTATAGCCTTCTATGCTGGTCAATTTTCTTGCTTCTCATCTTGCTATGATGTCAAATTATCTATTTTAATGTTAAAGTTCATTAATTATTATTAAAATATTTTAGATGACAGATTTTTATAATATGTAATAGTATTACAAGCTGCACCCCGCGGTTTCACCCGCGTGGTGATGATGATGATGATGATGATGATGATGTAGCCTATGTCACTCTCCTGCCCTTGAACTATACCCATGCAAAAAGTGAGGTCGATCTGTTGCTCCGTTGTTGCGTGAAAAAGGAACATACAAACCAACAAACTTTTCGCATTTATAATATTAGTATGATTAATTAGTCATTGACATCAGCTCCGCTGTACTCTTTCCAGCTTGCCTTCCGGCATAGGCCTCTTCTTGGGACTTCCATTCATGTCTCTTTTGTGTTAGTCGTTTCAAATTTATGCCAGCCACTTTTTTAATTTCATCTTCCCATCTTACTCGCTGTCTTCCTTTATTTCGGTTTCCCCTCTCTTGGGTACCATTCCAATATATCCCTATTCCATTTTCCTTGTTTATTTATACATTTATATTTACATACATACATTGCAAGTCAAATAAAAACTTGTTACATATAAAAAAAACTGTTTTCTTGTGGCATTTAAATGCGATAGAGGCTTCCTCATTATTTTCTACCCTTGTTGCACGGGGATAATAATCAACCACGTATGTAAAATTTCACAGCATTAAGTCACAAGTTTTATCTAAGATTTTTGTGGTAAGGACCGATGACGCTCGGACTTCCCCAAGGCACGTGCATGGCACGAGTCACTATTAACTTTTTCATCAGTATTGGCCAATAATATGCATAATTAAACCATATCATAAAAACAAGCAACTGTGACCACTAAGCACCAGTATAATATTGGACGTCGCCACGTGCGCTCTATAAAAGTTACTCAGAGTTCCATCTTTAATCGTTGAATATTTATTAAATTTTTAGTAAAACATTCAAAAATGTCGTGTATTGTGGTTTTATGCGTGATCCTTTTCGTGACTCAGATTGAGACTTTACCTATGAATCAGGTGGTTTCAAACAGTCAAATGGGTTCTTCAGAGTCACCTGATGCTGTAACAGGATATTGGTCTAGAGTCAGGACAATGGATCAGATGAAACCGTTAAATCAGGAGTCAGAATCACCTGTGACTCAAGTCCTGACCAGGGCCAGAAGAACAGTGATTGGAAGTGCCGGATGTGCAGATGGTATGGTGAGGCTGTATGCAGGCGGCTTTTGCGTAACATGTAAAGAGTGAGTAACGTATATGAATATACCCAATCCTCTACCTTTTTCCCCCGTTTTTTAATCGTTTTATTTGATCTTGTGCCGTGAATCACACTAATATTATAAATGAGAAAGTTTGTGTGCTTGTATGTTTGTTATTCCTTCACGCTGAAATGGCTGGATGGATTTGGATGAAATTTTGAATATAGATAGCTTATGTCCTGGGTTAACACATAACACAACTTCTTTTCATCATCGTCATTATCACAATTTTTTACACTGCGCGGGTGAAACCGCAGGGCACAGCTAGTTAAAAACAATCTTGAAAGAATTTCCGACTTTCATCGATAGATTTCAAGTTTTGGTTGAATAATTTGTATGAAATATAGGTGCTAAGTTGTATTTACATAATGTATTGACTGCACTAGACTTGTCTCAGCCCCTCCGTCCACAACGTAGGTCACACAACGTTCAGACCTAGCAAGATTTATATTATATTACTAGCGACCCGCCCGCCCGGCTTCGCACGGGTGTAATTTACGTGCGAAGCCGGGGCGGGTCGCTAGTTATATAATTATTTAAACTATCCTATCTCTCAAGTTGGATCGAACTGCACATGGTGTGCGAATTTTATTATAATCGGTTAAGTGGTTTAGGAGTCCATTGAGGGCAAACATTGTGACACGAGATTTATATATATTAAGAATAAACTAGCGACCTACCCGCCCGGCTTCGCACGGGTGTAATTTACGTGCGAAGCCAGGGCGGGTCGCTAGTTATACATATAAACCTTCCTCTTGAATCACTCTATCTATTAAAAAAAAACGCTTCAAAATCCGTTGCTTAGTGTTAAAGATTTAAGCATACATAGGGACGGACAGACAGCGACAGCGACTTTGTTTTATACTATGTAGTGATAGTGATATTTATAATTTATGTTTCAGATACATGAGAAAAAAAGAAACAGACGATTGTGAAACAGACTAAAAGCTTTTCGAACTTAACTACTACAGAAGACTTTACAAAGGCCTCAGAACAGTCAAACAAGGGAGATATCGTATGGTGGCGTGGAGGGTGCGAACGCATCTGGCCTAAATCAGGCTTGATGCCCAGTCGAACTTACCTTGCATCTGCAGCAACACAGTCATATGCAAGGTATACCTAGTGACTAGTGAATTAGTTTCTTAGTTTTTAAATTTGTTAATACGGTTTTAATGTGGCAACCCGATTACACATAGCTCTAACGAAACACATTAAACAACATTTTTTTAAATAACATTTAAAAAAATGCTATTATGTGCACCTATATTTTAATTTTATATTAACTTTATAAATTATTTTAACTGTGCATAGTTTGTTTTTAAGACTAATGTATTTGACCTTACCTAGTATAACGAATCATTGTTATAAGGCTAAAAATCTAAATTTGAATCTTACAAAATTTCCCATGTTTTTGACCCGGCTATACACGAAAAAAAAGGATATATTTATAGATAGAATTATATAGGTAGGTACATTTCGAGAATTGCCGGGTCAAAGTTAAATGTATAAATTAGTCGTCAAGTAAAGCCCTTAATTAATTTATATAGTACCTAGTTCCGTTCTTAGTATTATTTATCATTATTCCTATATATCTATATCTATACTAATATTATAAAGAGGAAAGATTTGATTGTATTTTTGTTTGCATTGAATAGGCTCCGAAACTACTGAACCGATTTGAAAATTCTTTCACTGTTAGGAAGCTACACTATCCCCGGGTAACATAGGCTGTATTATATTTTTCAAAAAAAATAGGGATCCTTACTATCTAAATTCCATCTAAATTACCCATCTAAAACTATAATAATGTAACCCAAGGTGTAAAAAAATAAGATTTACAATTTTAACTTTGCGTGTTTGAAAGTTTTAAGACAGGACAACGTCTTTCATGTCAGCTAGTCTATACTAATATTATAAAGAGGAAAGATTTGATTGTTTGTTTGTTTGCATTGAATAGGCTCCGAAACTACTGAACCGATTTGAAAATTCTTTCATTGACGGGAAGCTACAATATCCCCGGGTGACATAGGCTATAATCTATACCCGTGCGAAGCTGGGGCGGACCGCTAGTTGTTTATAATTTCATTATTATTTATGATTGCTGTGCTTACAGCGAAGCCACCGCGCACTTAATAAAGAGCAATCATTACAGTGATCACAAAAAAAGTTGTCATTGTTTTATATTTACTTCATGTTGTACTTAAACCTATAATGGATTGACTGATGTAGGTAATTGGCGATTTGTGCCGTTTTAATTATTAATTATAAACATATTCTTATTGGAATTTTTGTGTAATTATAAACTTATCATTAGGTTTTTGTGATAATTCTTGTAGACCAATAAAGGCTGCTGTTGTTACTCCCTGTATTTTTATTTCACCTAGCTTTTTTTCTGCAACTGTTTTTTTTGTCAGGCTCCTTTGGAGTTCGGATCATTTATATACCTACTTACAACGTAACGTAAACGTACAATAAAATTACTAGTTTTTTTTTTTCGTAAACTCCTCCGAATTTCATAAAACTTGGCAAATATATAATTGAAGAACAAGAAAAGAAATAAATATAAGGTTTTTTTGGTTTCAGTTTGTGTTGCTAATTTAAATATATAAATGAAAAAAAATGAAAAATATTTTTATTTGCATAAACATAGCACTATAGCACATTGTACTATAGCATACATGCTATAGCATGCATGCATGTATGCATGCTATGGCATATAGTAGGTAATATATAAGTTTATACGTTTCATCAAATTTATTAAGAAATCATTTATAAAAATCTCGTAAATAAAAAGCTTAGGTTTACATAAATGTTGAGGTAAGTTCAAAAATGCTCGATATCTTTTTTTGGTGACTAAAATAAATCTTCGAAAGATACCCAGCTGCATTGTGGTGTAGGTGGATTATACAATATTGCTCCCACAGATGCCAAATCCCTCCACTCCTTCCCTCTGGAAAGGCACGGGCTGTACCGCACCGTTATCTTCCCTGGGCTCTCTTGAAGATCTCCAAATCTGACCACCCAAGATCCCACAGGCCAGGGAAAGAAGCGTAGAAACATTTAAGAATGATTTTATAAAAAGGCTGCATTAAGAAGTTAAAGGGGGTAAAGAAATAAAGGTGTTTTAAAGTACCATATGGATACCTTATCTTTTTAATTCATCATCATCATCATCATTTCAGTCGTAGGCTGCGCTTACCGGTCCGTGGTCTCTATTCCAGAACCTTTCGGCCCCATCGGCCATATGTTCTGCATGGTATGTGCCCTGCCCACTGCCACTTCAACTATATTTTTAATCAAAACTCCGAAATCTAAACTTTTCACAAAACATTATACTTACCTACTTTGCTTTTGCTTTGCCAGCCCTATATTAGAGCTACGGTTACGCGTAGATAGCTTATTAAAATCAAAGTCAGCCGAAGCCGGCCTACCGTACTTATTTATTTTATAGTGTTTGTGAAGACCGTTGCAGACCATGCGCAGGAGGCACTTGTCTTGCTACTTGTACTACGCACGGTTTGATCTTTTGATACCGTAGCAGAGCCCGGCTTCAGGGATAATGCTCGATTCCCTACCATAGAGATTTCTTTATAAGCTACAGTCAACGTCTACAGAGATTGCTCGACGTCCCGACCATGTTATAATTGGCCGTGGTCACGAGCTGACTCTTTCGAAGAAATTCTAGGTGACGTTTTTTTTAAATTAAAAATAGTCTTGCTCTTGGCCGCCAACTTGCCTGTTGTTAAGCCATGATGCTGTCTTCGATGGAGCACCCTTGCCTAGAAGAAACCGATTCACTCTCGACTTGAAGACACTCAAAATTATTTGCAACCTATGGCCCGGCCCGTATTGGTTAGCAAATGTCTTAACTTTTAAACTTTTGTGATTTGAACAAAATACGTTTTAAATTTTTATCGGGACTTATGGCACTTATTTTATTTTGGTAAAAATAAGTACTTTTTGCTCGACTTTTCGTTTGTTACAATGGCCGTGGTCGCAGGCCGACTCCTGTCTTGTCTATAGAGATCAGAGACATACAAAACGCTAGTAGCGCCATCTGTAATGCTAGTTATACGACCACATTTTCTCATCCAATTACGGCATTATTAAGGTGGTTCGTTTCACAAATGGCGGGAAATTCAAATTTCAAACAGTTTTCATGTCCTTGTAGCTAGGCCGGGTAATAAATGTAAACAACTATGATGTTTGCGCAAATTGATTATTATTCTTTACAAAATCATGTAAAGCTATTTATCTCTAATGCACATTATTACTTACATTTGTGAATAAACTAATTTTTGCTGTTTCAAACGGTTTATTCACAAATGTAAGTAATATGGTGCGTTACTGTTAACTAATTGTACATGATAATGTAATCAACAGCCAACACTTTGCGCAAACACTGTTTTACATTTATCAATAAACCATTTGAAACAGCAAAAATTAGTTTATTGACAAATGTAAGTAATAATGTGCATTAGAGATAAGTAACTTTATATGATTTTGTAAAGAATAATAATCTATTGTCGCAAACATCATGATCGTTTACAATAATTACCTGGCCTGGCTACTAGGACCAAACACCGTTTAAAATTTGAATTTCCCGCCATAGGTGAATCGTACCACCTTAACAGGTAAACACTATAAATAAATAACAATGTCTACAGCGCCATCTCTTCGACAGTCTTGGAAGCGTGTAACCGTCTCGGCCGAGTAGGTATTGCTTGCGTTAGAGGCAGATGTCGATATTACTTGAGGGTACATGGGTACTGAGGTCGTGTATCAAGCATTAAAGATGGCGCTGGTAGCGTCGTGCTAGCAACGCTTACCTACTAAGCAGTTTTTCCACTTTTAGGGATTTCTCCCTTTTTAGGGAAAAATTACTAATATTAAGCAGGTATAAGGAACTTTTTTTTTCGACAGGGATATGGGAGTTTTGGGGAAAAATCTAACTTAATGTGGTACCCCTTTTATTTATAGTAGGGGATCCAACTCGTAATGAATTTAACCCATCTAGTTTTACTTGACCTAGTAATAATTGCTCCATGACCGTAGTTACAAAAGACGTAGGAACAAAGTCGTATTATACCAACAGTTGGTTTGTTTTTAATTCTACATTGCAGAAAAAAGAAATAGATAAAATAATGAAACCCATAACGGCTTGCATTCAGCATTCCCAGCTCTGTGTGACAGAGATGCTAGCAAACAATTATTGCTCAACTTTGGAACCTACCAGTGCCATGTTAAGTGCAGCGACAAACTGTAAAAGTAATGCATCGGCTTCAAATTAGGTATTTAATGCTAAAAAATATGTAAAACTACATTTTATTCCTTATTATGTTCATGCTCCCTAAACCAAGGAATTTAAATATTTTTTTAAGGAATTTTAGGGAAATTTCCTAGACATGTTAGGGAAAAACCAAAATTGTAAGTGGAAACACTGCTACTAAGTAACGAGTAGGTCATCAAAATAAAGACATGGTCCAAAGGCCTCTGAAGCCAGACCAAAATCCCAAAAAAAAAAAACGTAGGTCAAGTTTAGTGTCTCCATATGGTCTCTATAGATGACGGATTTTTAGTTAGACGGTATTTTCCTCACGATACCCGCTACTACTTTTCATTTTACAATCAGTAAGTCAGATGACGCAAGCCAGGGGCTTTAGGGACAACTGCTATTGCAGCACCAAACTAACGTTAAATCCGCTTACGTGGAAAATCACGCAAACGTGAACCTTAACGCGCCCAGATACGGTTTGCGGTCGCGTAATTTTCCTACTGAGCGAATTTAACGTTAGTTTGGTGCCGTTGATCCTCGGCCTTGCACCAATAACTTATTTAGTGCTACCTATATTAAATGTGCGGTTTCAATGCCATTGCTTGACAGTGAAGAAAAACATTGTAAGGAAACCGATATGTCCGAGAACCTCAAAAGTTCAAAGACATATGACATTTACCAACATGCACTGGGTCAGCAGGGTAGATTAGGGCCCATCCTCTTTCTCCGAGAGAAGGCATGTGTATCAGCAGTGGGAACATAAAAGGCTGGTGATGTTTGTGTCCTAAAACTGCGACCAGAACCACCGGAGGATGGGCAGCAGCATCCTATTAGTACACGGTGAACTTACTGCGATCCCCAAGCCAAGCGTGGGGATTATGGCAACACCCTTCTTTAAGAGGGAGGCCTTTGTCCAGTAGTGGACGTTTGATGGCTGCTGATGTTGATGTTGTTGATGTCTGTGTTCTTCGCTCCAGATACGAACCCACAGATAAACGCCGATCATCTTTGGTTTTACCAGTTAATCTATTTTGTGATTGTAGATAAAATTGTTCTAACAGGAAAACTGGTGTGTTTTTCACACAGGTTGTATAACTAAGTATAGGTACTCTAGCCGCCTCTCATGTTACGGGTTTTTCTTAACACAGAGGTATTTACGGTCTATGGGCAGTCTAACTGTATTTTTAGTTTTAGTTTTAGCTTGTATTTTGTTTAGTTAATAAAGGTATTTAATGTTTATATGCAAGTATTTCATTTTCTTCCTTACAAAGGTTTCAATGGAACGCTATACGCGTTCCATAAGCTGACAGGAGTTCATTGTACTCATTATTATAAACAACTAGCAAACCCGGCGAACTCCGTTTCGCCACCAGATGACTTCTATAAACCTCACGGAGCCCGAGACCTTTCCAACGAATGCAAAACCGTGGAAATCGGTTCGTGCGTTCTGGAGTTATAGCGTCAGGAAGGAAAACCCGACTTATTTTTATATAGTAGACTAGCTGCGTTCCTCAGTTTCGCCCACTTGGACAACCCATCAGGAATCGCACAATTTTCCGGGAAAAAAGCATCCTGTCACTTTATACCTTTACGTACGGCCCATAAAATATAACGTAACAAATTACAGCGATCACTTGCTGCGTAAGAGCAGGATAAAAAAACAAAACGAAATTGCGGAAAAATAAGCTGCCCTATACTTAAAATGTTAAACACAAATCAAATATTAATATATTTTTATAAAAAATTGGCTTGCGCTTGGCCGCCATCTCACGATGCGATGATTTGTCAGAACATGAAAGGTACATAATTATTATACAAAGTAGCATACATCTACAATTTTTGAATAGCATCTATGTGCACATTCTCGTTCAGAAGAGAACTAGCTCCCACAAATTCAGGGTATCCTACTGTGGAAGCTAGGGCCTCACAAAGTTATTTTATTGTATTGCATAATTTGTAATTGTATTTTTAACGTAGGTATCTCATGTCTTTGTCAAGAAGTATATACAGCGTTCAAATGTGAGGAGAATTCGATTTAGGGTTCTGTGGGTGAAAACGGGACCCTATTACTAAGCCTATACTGTCTGTCTGTATGTTTGGCCGTCCGTCCGTCTGTCTGTCCGTCCTACCTTTCAAATGCTGTATCTTTCGAACCGTAATAGCCAGTTGACATTTTCACAGAATATGTCATGTTACGGCAGATTAACTAAAAAATATAAAAAGTAAAAACAAAAGAGGAGTAGGTGCAATATTTATTTACGTTTTTGTATTTGCTCTAATATTAAAATGGTGACACGTACATGCGTGCCAAGTTTGCATGATTATAGTATACATTCAAAAAAAAAAATGCGAAACAGATTTCTGATAGCTGTGACTGTTAAGCGCAGCCTTAATACGGTTGTATTGCGCAGCATACTGGGTACGCTGCCAACTAATAGTGGGCTTGAGCATTTGGATTGTCTTTAGACCTTCAACGGTCTATGATCAGTCTAACTGTTTTTGTATAAAGCAACTTGTACTAATATGACTGTATTCTGTGATAGAAGGGTAAATATAATAGTTTAGGTTTTAGCGCTAGTTTGCTTGTATTTTATTTAGTTAATAATACAGGAATTTGCCCTCCACCTTAACTAATATCTAAACCTAGAACAAATACTTAAATTCGTCGTTCAAACATCTATATATTTATCTATATTCAATCATCTACCGAAAGATATAAGAGACGAGACACATGACGGAAAATTCCAAAATAAACTAAAATTATTATTGATAAAAAAGTTATTACACCATAGACGAGTTTTTACAAGAAAAAAACATTTCAATCTCATGAACATTGTGTGAATATTATTCTTAGTGTAATTTTAAGTAGAATAAGTAAAACCATTTACTGTTTGCAACACCCTGTAAACAGGGTATAATGTGTATTTAGTGCATTTTTCCTTTAAATGTTATAACGCATTATATGGCAATGTAAAAAAAAAAATTAATAAAAAAAATATCTGGTTGGGAATCAAACCCGGGACCATCTACCTATTAGGCGGCCGCGCAAACACTGAGTCATGCCAGCCGTCATACAATGAGCTCCTTTTGGCTTAGTAAACCCTTTCTGCGTAACTCTGTATAATTATTATACGCCTACTTTTAGATGGCGCACAATCTCAGCTCGAGGCACCTTATCTTATGTAATAATTAAGAATACTAAATCTATTTATACATTGAAAAAATCGATCGCTGCGTTCGCTATGGACTCCAAAATGGCTGGATCAATTTTGACGAGACTTTCACTGGCAGATAGCTGATGTTATAAGGAGTAATACACGAGGGGACCGAAAGGCGCAGCTAATAAAAAATAATAAACTTTTATAACAGTGGTTGCCATTTATTTTTTATAATAAATTGTTTTCTCGTATAGTAAAGTAATAAAGATAACAATACAAAATTTAAAAAAGCTGACAACAATATCAGGGGTTCATGGAACGGTGGTACTAAGCCGATAGGAGGTTTCGTCAATATGAACAACTTTTACAATAGGGCTACCTGAAAACGCGAAAAAAATCACCTACCATACGAGTAGATATAAAATTATCATCCACTTTTAACGGCCTGTTATACCAAATTTGTCGGTTTTAAATCAATTTTATTCAGTTAAATTACAATCTTTGAGCTGGAAAAAAATACATGTCACAGATACATCTGTGTTTGAGTTTATGCATTGGTTAAAAATTTGATAGAATAATATTTCCTTGATCAAAAAAAAATCTTAAAACAAAGTCGATTTAGTTTACTTTTTTCGTTTTATGCTCTAATCAAAGCTCGTAACAACCTGGAAATTGCATGTACTGAAAGGCAATCCTATTCAATTTTTTTATTTGGATAAATTTTTGATAGTGAATAGTTTCGTTTTTAAGTGAAATTAAAAGCGTATAAAGGTCGCGAGAAATTGCGCGCGCCGTGTTCAGTCCCGCACCAGGCGTCATCGAGGTCGGGCCTATGTTCGTTTTTGTCGTTGCACTCGGGGGAGTGCGCGGGCCTCGTGACTCTTGCGCGGCAAAATACATCGTCACTCTAACTTGGCTCTAACTGAGGGAGCGTTTTTTTGCCTACGCGACTCGGATAACGGCCGTTAACGAAACTTTGTGTTATACTTGGTTATTGCCCCGCGATTTCAGGGTACCATAGTAAAAGCTGCCATAGTGTACCTACTTTCGACTTAGTACCCAGTACGCGCTCCGTAACTTCCGTATACTTATTTCTAATTAACTAAAAAAATTACTAAACAGACAAACACATGTCATAACAAAACAAAATAATACACATAAATATTTCCCTTTTTTAACTAACCTCAGTTCTGCTGTTTTTTATTTTTTTATTTGTTACTTCATAACTCCGTCATTTACAAACCGATTTGGAAAATTATTTTTCCAAAATTCTGGAAATATGGTCCCATATAAATTTCGTCCAAGTTCCATAAATGTTATAATAATGTCTGAATACGGTTTTTAGGAAAATAATATAGAAAAATTGGCCGAAAAAATTTGGAAAAAACTGGAAGAGCTTTTTTATAGAATTTTCGTATGATCTCAAAACCATATGTAATTGAAAGAATTTTATTGAAATTTGGACAGAACAAGCAACGTCTGTCGGCTCAACTATAGTTTATACAATAGAATTACTTCTAAGAGTTTTGGCACCCACATGAAAAAAACATGCCTTATTTTAAAGAAGTAAGTGTATTCAAGTAGGTACTTATTATAAAATTAGGCATTATTATGATTGACAGGCAAGGTGTTTGACTACAGCTCACTTGATTTTAAATGACGTGGTTAAAGATAGCAAACATAGGTGTGTTTGCCATCTTTAACTGGCTCCTGGATTGGGCACTGGCTCTATGCTGCAGGAAATCACCATTAGGTGCTAGGTGACATATTTTTAAGATAAGATATATATTTATTGCCAAAACAAACAAAAACAATGGACATATACTATTAGAAACATAAGGAGAAACAATGTTTGGCAATAGAGGTACGCTCAGCGCTGGTCCCGTAGGGTCACGCTGATTTAACTTAACAACTCTAGAATCTTTAATTCCATTCTGGATTTATACAGCGCCATCGTCGTAAAAATAACATTTTTCTCGCTTGTAATACAATTTGCCATTGCATCACATTATAGCTTTCTCCACATTCCCCACGCTTGATATAGTTACAGCGTAGTTCTGACAGGAAAAATATATCAGATAATGGCATTATTTTTCGTTTATAGAATACTATGTCATATAACAAAATTATTGTATGTAGACCGAAATAAATAGAATACTACACAAAATTAGTAGGTATACTTAATTTACAGGGTTACATGAAAGTGGAAAAAGTATGAATTATTTACGTGAGTAAAAAGTCAAAATTTGTATGGCATTCGTATTATACGCACGTAAAAATTCGAGCTTCGTCTACTGCTGTACCTACAAAGAAGAAAAGAACTTATTGCATTGCTATGGATAACTTTTAATATAATATGACCCCAATAAAGCAGGAAAAGACAGTTTTTCTATTGAAAAAGTTATTGACACTACGAAATTTAGGTATGGCCACAGAAAAGAAAAAAATAATTGTTTAAATTAGAACGGCTGTCAAGGCATTTTTGTAAGATTTTTTTTGTAGCCAGTTGTACCCATATTAACGAAACGTCAGTTATTTGAAATCAGTTAGCAGCTGTGATGCGGACAAAGAACTTTGAGACGTAACCCAAAAAGGTAAGGTCCAAGTTCTTTGGATGCGGAGTTCGATGCGTTGACATAAATGAGAATGTTCAAGCAAAACTCTGTCATAATACCTGGCGACAGATTTTCCTTCTCATTTCCGTTCTATTTACTTCTCTTTTCTGTGGCTATGGCACTGCATTTTTTCGTGGTTAATTTCGGGATTGATCCAATAGTAAAAGTTGTTTTTTAAGGTGAATACAATGTGCTACTTTCGGCTAGCTTTTACTATAGGTATCCATTCTGTGTAACCCTGTACATTCATGATAAGGTAATTACACAAGTAGATGCTTATAGCTACGTGATTAAATAAATACTATTATAATACCGTATAAATCGAGATACAATACTATAGAGTCACAATCGTACCAAAAAAATGTCCGAACCAAAACTCGTCACACGCTACGAATTGCGCAGACTTTTTGGTTAGTTACAATACAATATAACTGCGATCCGACTACAACGCCCCGCGATACCAGAGCTACGATGACTTATGAATGTGAAGTGTCTGCAAAGTGACATATAATTGAATTGCATGACTGTACTAAAATATTATCAGTTGGAGCACGAGGACTTGTAAGTACCCCGTGCTTCACCCAGATGGAGAACCTAGGTGGAGCACGGGTCCGACCCCGACATAGCGGACAACTAACGTTGAACACTATGCAAGCGACATAATGACGTCTAAATTGGAGTACATGTGGCATTGTGAAGTATATAATTGATACAATGTATGTACAATGGCGCTCGGAAGTTTTTTGAATGTTTCCACTGAGAGATTGTGACTCTATAGGAATTTTATCTCGATGACCGTAGAATAACAAACCTAGCAAACGCCAACTACGCTGCTTCTCGTGTCATTAAATTCGCACGAGTTCGCTAAGTCTGTACAAAGCGTATTAAATCAGTCTATAATCTATATCTGTCGGTCACAACACAATTTAAGATCGCACTCACCAGCCCAAGCTACGTCACTCACACGTTTTCAACTTTTAAAAAAAATTGAAGAACCACAGCGATATTTACAAAAATAATAGTTAGCTAAACTAAACAGTAGTTGAAAATGTGCGAAATAAATAGTCCTGGCCATTGAGCGTAGCTTAAGGCCAAGAATATGGCGCGGTGCTATATCACACACAAATTTGATGAGTTTTTTAGGGTTCCGTACCTCAAAAGGAAAAAACGGAACCCTTATAGGATCACTTCGTTGTCCGTCTGTCCGTCTGTCCGTCTGTCTGTCCGTCTGTCAAGACCCTTTATCTCAAGAACGCGTAAAGGTATCAAGTTGAAATTTATAATAAATACTTGGGTCTACGGTTTCTTTCGGCTGTAAAAAAATAAAAGTTGTAAGTTTACTCAATCAAAAGATATGAACGTTTATGTCGCATATTTTGCGATTTCAAAGGTAAATCAAAACCTATAGGGTACTTTCCGTTGACCTAGAATCATGAAATTTTGCAAAAAGTAAGTTCACATAGCACATATATAGGAATAAATCCGAAAGTTACAAATTTGATGTTATATCATTTAAAAATAATTATTTTACTATTACAAACTTACATCTTGTAGTTGGAATGTATGGAAGAGCCTAATTGTCAACTACAAAGTTAAGTTTGTCTTTTAATATTTCAACTTCAGTTCGTTTTTAGGGTTCCGTACCCCAAATGGAAAAAAAAACAGAACCCTTATAAGATCACTTTGTTGTCCGTCTGTCTGTCTGTCCGTCTGTCAAGACCCTTTTTCTTGTATCTTCGATATACAATGCGGCACTATTCATTCCTTTTTCGTTCACCACCTACAGATTTGGTTCAAATTTAAAACATAAGCAATTAATCAAATAACATTTTTATTTTTAACTTAAGTAATACTGCTATAGAAACTAACCACAATAAAATTTCAGCTATACTATAATTATAATTATCAGCTACACTATAATAATCTTATCTACTAATATTATAAATGCTAAAGTTTGTGTGTAAGTGTGTATATTTGGCTGAAGTCACCGCCGAAACTACTGCTCCGATTTAGATGAAATTTGGTATGGAGGTAGGATATTCCCTGAATTAACAGATTTCGATGAAATTTGGTATGAAGGTACCATATTTTTTGGATTATCACATGAGTTACTTTTTACCCCGAAAAAAAATTATGGTTCCTGTAGTATAACATCAATCACTCAACTCTGTGACTGTTTAACGGATTTCGATAAAATTTGGTATGGAGGTAGCATATTCCCTGGATTAAAACTAAGGCCAACCAACCAACCAAACCAACCAACAAAATGTAAGTTCCTGTAGGATAATTTCAATGATTCAACTCCGTAACTGTTTAACAGATTTAGCAAGCCGCAAGCGGCCCGCGAGGGTTAGTCAAGCACAAGTGACGTAAAATAAGAAAAAAAAACTTTCTGGGCCGCAAGTGGCCCGCGAGGGCGAGTGTCAAGCTCAAGTGACGTACAAAAAAGAAAAAAAAACTTTCTAGGTTGCGTGGTTCGCTGGGACGCAAGCGGCCCGCGAGGGCGAGTGTCAAGCACAAGTGACTTACCAAAAAGAAAAAAATAAACTTTTTGAGGTTGCGCTGTTCGCAGGGCCGCAAGCGGCCCGCGAGGGCGAGTGTCAAGCACAAGTGACGTACAAAAAAGAAAAAAGAAAAAACTTTCTAGGTTGCGTGGTTCGCTGGGCCGCAAGCAGCCCGCGAAGGCAAGTGTCAAGCACAAGTAACTTACCAAATAGAGAAAAAAAACTTTCTAGGTCGCGTGGTTCGCTGGGCCGCAAGCGGCCCGCGAGGGCGAGTGTCAAGCACAAGTGACGTAAAAAAAAGAAAAAAAAAACTTTCTAGGTTGCGTGGTTCGCTGGGCCGCAAGCCGCCCGCGAGGGCGAGTGTCAAGCACAAGTGACGTACAAAAAAGAAAAAAAAACTTTCTAGGTCGCGTGGTTCGCTGGGCCGCAAGCGGCCCGCGAGGGCGAGTGTCAAGCACAAGTGACGTACAAAAAAGAAAAAAAAACTTTCTAGGTTGCGTGGTTCGCTGGGCCGCAAGCGGCCCGCGAGGGCGAGTGTCAAGCACAAGTGACGTACAAAAAAGAAAAAAAAAACTTTTAGGTTGCGTGGTTCGCTGGGCCGCAAGCGGCCCGCGAGGGCGAGTGTCAAACACAAGTGACGTACAAAAAAAGAAAAAAAAAAACTTTCTAGGTTGCGTGGTTCGCTGGGCCGCAAGCGGCCCGCGAGGGCGAGTGTCAAGCACAAGTGACGTACAAAAAAGACAAAAAAAACTTTCCAGGTTGCGTGGTTCGCTGGGCCGCAAGCGGCCCGCAAGGGCGAGTGTCAAGCACAAGTGACTTACCAAAAAGAAAAAAAAAAAAATTCTAGGTTGCGTGGTTCGCTGGGCCGCAAGCGGCCCGCGATAGCGAGTGTCAAGCACAAGTGACGTAGAAAAAAGAAAAAAAAAAACTTTCTAGGTTGCGTGGTTCGCTGGGCCGCAAGCGGCCCGCGAGGGCGAGTGTCAAGCACAAGTGACTTACCAAAAAGAAAAAAAATACTTTTTGAGGTCGCGCGGTTTGCTGGGCCACAAGCGGCCCGCGAGGGCGAATGTCAAGCACAAGTGACGTACAAAAAAGAAAAAAAAAAACTTTCTAGGTTGCGTGGTTCGCTGGGCCGCAAGCGGCCCGCGAGGGCGAGTGTCAAGCACAAGTGACTTACCAAAAAGAAAAAAAAAACTTTTTGAGGTCGCGCGGTTCGCTGGGCCGCAAGCGGCCCGCGAGGGCGAGTGTCAAGCACAAGTGACGTACAAAAAAGAAAAAAAAAACTTTCTAGGTTGCGTGGTTCGCTGGGCCGCAAGCGGCCCGCGAGGGCGAGTGTCAAGCACAAGTGACGTACCAAAAAGAAAAAATAAACTTTCTAGGTCGCGCCAGGAATTTAACTTTAGATCTCCTGCTCATAAAGCACCGTGTACCAACCGAACATCAATATCCAGGATGAAATACATAAAACGTATTTAGTAGCATCCTAAAATAAAGCTTTTTGCTTAGTACTTTATAATTTTTCCCTAGAACAACACGGGCAAAGCCGCGGGCGGAAGCTAGTAGTTACATAAAACGTATTCAGTAGCGTCCTAAAATAAAAGCTTTTTGCAGAGAACTCCTTAGTTTTTCTCTTGAATAACGCGGGCGAAGCCGCAGGCGGAAGCTAGTTGTAATATATGTTTTTGGGATACTTAATCGGAAACACGGAATTAGTCTTCGATGGGCGAACTATTGAACTTATAATACTTGGACAAGTTTGTACGGAACCCTCGGTGCGCGAGTCCATCTCGCACTTGGCCGGTTTTTTTATTACAAAATTACTGTCTACTTATAAAGATGTGCTTCAGTCATTTTGCGTAGTTAATAACATTTCAAAATATTATGAATAAATTTTTGTTTTAATATTGTTTGTTATAATGGCCACAAAAAAAGGATAGAACAGTTTTACCATTTATTCTGTTCATGACAAAAAATCATTATAACAAAAAAAACTGTTGAAATTTTACCGTAGGAAAATGACCGAGCACACACCGGGCACATTTTTTCAAAAGTAGACAGTCATTTTATTTAAAAAAAAAACATCAAATGCGCGGTGGTGGTCGCTGTACCCGATATTCTGGCCCATAATGTTTGTAGTACTCGTGGTCTGTGATACGTAATAAACTACTCTAGCTGTAATACAAATATTCTATATGCCAAAAACGTTATGAATTTCATACAAAATTAGAATTTTGAAATTTAAATTTGTATGGAATTCGATATTTATTTAAAGTATCGAATATTTATACTTTCTCCACAAGCCTGATCTGTGATGTTAAGGCCACGCCCATCCGCCATCTCTTTCGCTCATTTTCAATATCTTAAAATAAATTGCTTGGACATTATTTTTAGAATATATAATTACATACATTGCAAACGTTTTAAAGTGATTTCTAAGTTAATATAATATTATTACTTATGTTCTAGTTTAGCAGAAGAGGTCCAAAAACTATTTGGCCGAGTTTTTTTTCAATGTTTTCCGCCATTCTGTAGTATATCAACAAGAAAATTGCTTTATTTATACTATATACAATGTTATTGTAAAAATAATGCCCATTCGTTTTTTTAATTATTACGTAGATATTTTTTTACTGCAAATAACTATGTTGAAAACGTGCAAAAGAGACCGGATAGCGCGGTCTTAAATCCTCAGCTACCACAGATAATTATGTTCGCATGAAGTTACTCAATACTCGTAAATAATTTTAAATGGGCAAGCGCCTTTATTAACAAACAAAATACAAGCTAAATCTAAAACTACACATACAGTTAGACTGCCCATAGACCGTTGAAGGTCTAAAGACAATCCAAATGCTCAAGCCCACTACCAGTTGGCAGCGTACCCAGCATGCTGGCAGCATTACCACGTTGAATGGCAATGCTTATGCGTTGAGCCAGAAACACGGCAGCATTTTGCTCACGCGTCGCATTAACCAGGCGCTCTGAAAGATTAATAGAACTTCACTTTGCAAGTTCGTTTAACATAGTATGACGAATTTCCTTGAACTTGAACCAAGAAAGATTACGTTGTCCGACTCCATATTGTGTTGCTTTCATAATCACGAAGACGAGCTTACGTTCGGAAATTACATCAGCAGCTTCTATTTGTCATTTCTTCGTATCTGAAACAAAGAAAAGTTTGATATAAGTAATTTTTTTGAAGAGGCAACATATCACAAATCTTCCTTACTTTTATCTATCCATTATCTGTCTACATAGATAAATAAAAGTAAAGTAAGTATTATAATCCTTACTAATATTAAAAATGCGAAAAGTTTGTTAGTTTGTTTTTTCCTCTTTTACGGAGCAACAGATCGACCTGATTTTTTCTGAGTACAGTTCAACGGCCGGAGAGTGACATAAGCTACTTTAAACCACCATCATCATCATCACCTTTTTTCGTCACTACGCGGGTGAACCGAGGCGCAGCTAGTCTATACTAATATTATAAAGAGGAAAGATTTGATTGTTTGTTTGTTAGTTTGCATTGAATAGGCTCCGAAACTAATGAGCCGATTTGAAAAATTCTTTCACTGTTGGTAAGCTATATTATTCCCGGGTGACATATTAGGCTATATATCCATACCCGTGCGAAGCCGGCGCGGACCGCTAGTCTATACTAATATTATAAAGAGGAAAGATTTGATTGTTTGTTTGTTTGTTTGCATTGAATAGGCTCCGAAACTACTGAACCGATTTGAAAAATTCTTTCACTGACGGGAAGCTACACTATCCCCGGGTGACATAGGCTATAATCTATACCCGTGCGAAGCTGGGGCGGACCGCTAGTATTATATAATTATCAATTAAAAAACATACTTCACATAATAAGTAGGTATAAAATATTATGCAATTTCGAAGTATGTAATAAAATTTTCCGGTTATGTTAATATAAAAGCCAAACCACTTAACTGATTTTGATGAAGTTTCTATGAGAGTAATCTAAAAGTAAGTACCTATATCCTTTCCAACAAAAAAAAACCCAAATCGGTTCATATATAACGGAGTTCTGAGGTAACAAACATGTTAAAAAAACAACGAAATAAATAATTGAGAATCCCCTCTTCTTTGAAGTCGGTTGAAAAGCGAAAGTAACACATGTATATAGATAGATAGATAGAAACTCTTTATTGTGTACACCAGAAATAAAAATTACAACACGATAGAAAGCACTTACGAGCTAGTGCCACAAGTGGCGGCCTTCTCGCTAAAAGCGATCTCTTCCAGGCAACCATTAATGTATATAGTGTATTATCTATTTATTTATTTATTTAATTCATACAGAAACACCAACAGTACACATATTAAATAATACAAATAACACTCATTTATAATTGATACAGTTCTGATATGTGCACCTTTAACAGGTGTTTACAACGTTCACAATTAAAAGTGGTTAGACAAAAATATAAAAATATGAGATAAAAATGATATATGGGTGTTTACCCATATATCATTTCTACCAGTTTATTCTTGAATACGTTCAAAGAGTCGTGAAAGATATCGAGACCGCTTATGGAAGCATTAATTTCGTTATATGTTCGACATATTCTTAATAAAGGAGAGTTGTAAGCTAAGTTTGTTTTAGCATAAGCTACATGAAAAAGTTTAGAGATTATGCGACGTGGATAATGGCAAGGAACGTATAGGGAAATATCTTTCAAAATTGAGGAACAATCAGTGAATCCGTGAATTAGTTTAAAAAGAAATGTAAGGTCTCTGACTTTTCTCCTGTCGCGCAAATTATCCATTTCAAAAAAAGATAAGCGATTTGAATATGGACTTCTGTGCGAGATTCCAGGGCAAGAAAATGCCAAGGATCTTGTGAAGGCTCGTTGAATGCTTTCAATGCGTTGAGAGTGTACTGCGTAGAAAGGGTTCCACGCCACACTAGAGAACTCCAGGCAGCTGCGAACCATACAATTGTAAAGTAGAATCTTAGTATGATATGATTTAAAACTCCTGGAATTTCGTCTAATGAAGCCTAGTTGTTGGGTCGCCTTTTTAACTATTGAGTCGAAATGAGCTCTGAAAGATAATTGGCTATCAATCAAAACTCCGAAGTCCCGCATTTCTCTTACTTCCTGCAGAGATACATCATTTAGTGTATAGACCGAATTTATAGGGTTTTTCTTGCGCGTGTATTTGATAAAAAAACATTTTTGGACATTAAGATGCATTTGGTTTCTGTCACACCATTCTTTTATATTGTTAATGTCACTCTGTATGAGATTAATATCTGCGTTACTGTTCACTAATTTATAAATTTTAAGGTCATCAGCGAATAATTTATAATTGCAATGTTTTATTTGTGTAGTAATATCATTGATAAATATTGAAAAGAGAATCGGACCTAGGTGAGACCCTTGCGGAACTCCTGACTTAGCAAAATATCTTTCTGATTCGAATCCATTGGCAACAACTATCTGTTCTCTGTTCGTAAGGTAAGACCGAAACCAATTTAGAAAGGATCCGTGAAAACCGATGAGTTCTAGCTTTTTAATTAACAAAAAATGATTTACTTTGTCAAAAGCACTGCTAAAATCTGTATAAACTGCATCAATTTGACGTCCTTTGTCTACTTCTTGAGCCAATTCAGAAACAAAGCCAACCAAATTTGTTTCTACAGAGCGACCCTTTTTAAAACCGTGCTGCTGTTCTGATAAGACGTGACAGGAAAGACGAGATACTATCGGACATAAGAGCGCCTCGAACAATTTGGAAAAACAAGATAAAATTGAAATCGGTCTGTAATTTTTTACGTCATTTACGTTTCCTTTTTTATGAAGAGGTATAATATAAATTCATCAGGAAATTCCCCAAATGACAAAGAATGGTTAATTATTAAAGATAGAGGCAGTGCCAGTGCAGGGCCACAGCGCTTGACTAGGAGAGGTGGGATGCCGTCAGGACCTGGTCCTTTGTGGACGTCTAATAGCTTGATTCCCTTCAATACTTCGCGTTCGGTAAAGTTTACTTTGCCAATGCAATTATGCTGTAAATTATCATGGGGTGTGCTGACAGCGTGTTCGTTTGGCGCATGCAAGGCAAATGCATTTGAGAAATTTTGTGCTAACAGGTTATGTCCTTCCCTGTTCTGGCAATGTTCTCTTCCATTCGCATTTCTGCTGGAAGCGAAGACCGCGTCTTCCGTTTGTCTTTAACATAGCGCCATAAATCTTTTGGGTTCTTTGCAATACTCTCTTCAGTTTTCTTAAGATAATTTGTATAAAGAGTGTCAAACAACTTATGGCTGCGTTCTCTCAAAAGATTAAATTCAATTAAATCGCGTGGGTTTTTATACTTACGGTATTTACTTCTAAGCTTATCTTTTTCAGCGAGTAATTTTACTAAAGATTTATTAAACCAAGGGGGGAATAGCTTCCTATTGAATGTATGTTTGGGAACAAATTCGTCGATGCATTTTCTTATTATAGTGTAAAAGGACGTAGTCATTTCGTTTATTGAAGCACAATCATTAAAAACTGCATTCCAATCAGTATTTTCCAGACGTAACGAGATGCTATTAAAGTCAGCTTTATAAAAATTTAATTCGATGGATGATTTGGGACGTAGATACTCAAATTCATTGTTCGGTAGTGTAAGTAAAATCGGGGGGTGCTTGACATCGAGTTTACTTAAAAGGTCAAGGGGTTCTATTAAGGAAATGTCTGTTATTGTGCTCATAGCAAGGTCCAATGTTCTGTCATCCTCGTTGCGTATGTTGTTAAATTGGTACATGTTGGAGATAGAGATGAAGTCAACTAAAGCATTGCCCAATGAGTTGCCGTGGTTACTTGGTGTTGTGAAATTGTTACATTTTGTCCATTTTATAAAAGGTAAATTAAAATCGCCAAGCATCACAACCTCATCTACCAGGTTAACAACATTATTGGCATTATCCAGAAAAACATTTAATGTATCCCCTTTACAGGAGGATGTAGACAGTACAAATAGCAACTTTCTTTATGTTTTTTCCAGCACGCATTTCCACCACTACCCAAATATCCTCACAACTAGATTCCCAGGCTTGTACGCGAGTTGACACAAGTTTGCGTGAGACTGCTATCAACACTCCCCCTCCATCCTTCTTTGCATGAGAAGCAGAGCTAGAACATACACGATCACGTCTGTACACTACATATCGAGAATCTATAAATTCACTACTGTTAACACCTGAGTTCAGCCATGTCTCAGAAAAAGCCAGAATATCGTAAGAACTCAATAGTACATTATTTAAAATATCATTTGTTTTTGTTCTCATGCCACGTACATTTTGATATTAAATAGTAGCCATTTTAAAATATTTTATACAACAAAACCATTGCAGAACTAACTATAGATACGAAGTGGACAACGAATCAACGAATCGCCGTAAAAAAGGACACTATTTCACAATTATCTATGAGTAACACTGTCTCTTTCTGTCTCTCTGATGTAAGTAATGTATGGAACAGCATTTAAATATATTTTTCACGATTTCTTGGTTGATCCCATACTAAAAGCACAGTAGATATAGAAGCTAATATAATTATACCTATCTACTGTGGTAAAAGTTGTTCATAATGAATACAGTATTGACCTTCTTTCGACTGAATACCTACTAGGTACGTTCCGTGTTATATTATATAATAGGTACAATTTAGTAATTTTTAAACTTTCGCGATTTGAACACATGTTTTAAATGTTTATCGAGACTTATCACGTATTATTTAATTTAGGTAAACGAGCTGACTGAAAACTGCGGGTGAGTCCGGCGAGAAGAGCGGGTTTTTGTTCTCTTACCCTCACTTGAAAACGAAATGGTCACATAGTCGAAACGTCGAGCGAAAGGTAGGTACATAATTTTTTACCTAAATTAAATTAGACGCAAAAATAATTCCCGATAAACATTTAACAACATATACAAGGTACAATTTATTATAGAAAGTAACTTTGTCTCCCTGTCTCTCTTCATCTGTTCGCTTGCTTTTCACGACTAAACGGCTCATGAAATTTGGCAGAAAGACAGTGTGCATCATGAGGACATACCTCTCTAAATTCATATTTTAATTATCCCGTAAATAATTATATAGGTAACTTTAGTGAATACTACGGTTCCATGTGATATTGTATAATACAATTTATTTTGATAATGTTCATAATTTTTTTTTTCCGGCTATCATGTTCACATTTCTGGTACTCAGGCCTTCTCTCAGAGATAGAGAGAGAGAGAGAGAGAATGGGCCCTAATCCACCATGCTGGCCCAGTGCATGTTGGCGAATGTCAATATGTCTTAGAACTAAAAGTTTCTGTATAAAAAAAAAAAACACTTTTGAGGTTCTTGGACTTAGCGGTCTCCTCACGATATTTTCCTTCGCCGTTTTTGAGCGACGGCATCACAGAAAAGAAAAAAATAATTGTTTAAATTAGAACGGCTGTCACGGCATTTTTGTAAGATTTTTTTTGTAGCCAGTTGCACCCATATAAACGAAACGTCAGTTATTTGAAATCAGTTAGCAGCTGTGATGCGGAAAAAGAACTTTGAGACGTAACCCAAAAAGGTAAGGTCCAAGTTCTTTGGATGCGGAGTTCGATGCGTTGACATAAATGAGAATGTTCAAGCAAAACTCTGTCATAATACCTTTCCTTCTCATTTCCGTTCTATTTACTTCTCTTTTCTGTGGACGGCATCGATACTGCACATAATTTTTTAAGGTACTAAATAAGTCATAGGTAAATAAAGCAGGGCCAAGGATCGAACCGGTTGCCGTCGGATTATAAAGCGCACATGTTACCGGTCGACCACTATCGCTCCTTGTTATGTTATGCAATGAAATATATTATAGTATATAGTAACATATTCTAGATTTTAACTTAACTCTAGAAGAACTTTAGATAGCCCGTTGGTCCAGTTGGTAGTGGACCTACCTTCTGAGCTTGGGGGCGTGGGTTCGATTCCCACCTAGGACAAACATTTATGTGATGAACATTTGTGTTTGTTCTATCATCATCATAATCAGCCTTTTTAACAGTCTATTGCTAGACTTTTAGCCTACCCCCGAAAGGGTGATTGGGCCATCCACCACGCTGGCCCAGTTGCGGGTTGGTGGATACACATACGCCATTGAATTCCTTCTCCGTACCACTACCGTTCCGTACTGTGTTTGTTCTAGGTCTGGTTGTTAATTTATATTTAAGTATGTATTTAAAACTACATGTGTAATTGTGTATGTATATCAGCAGGCCTAGCATGGGCTGTGGATAAATTGTCTTTCCACCGTTTATATCCACGCCTAGACGCGACAAGGCTAGAATATGGATACGTTTGTCTTTTTCTCGCGGGATAAAAAGGGTGGAAAGACAATTTGTCCAGGGCCCGTGCTAGGCCTGCAGTCTCTGGCAGCCATATCACAAGCTTTGCTTAGTTTGGGGTCGGATGACCGTGTGTGCAAAAATGTTCCCAATATTATTATAAACTAGTAACTCTAGAGTTTCTAAATTCTAGAATTATTACAAGTAAGTAAGAAGTAGGTTTCGCAAAACCTCTAGAGCCTTTTTTTAGTATATAATCGCGGTTCTGACAGGTTCGGTTTAAAATTTGAAGCTACCTAATTTTCTTATTTATGACTGTATTATTCCCAAGCACAGAAAAAAGAAGTAAATAGAACGGAAATGAGAAGAAAAATCTGTTACCAGGCATATGAGTGAACCTTGATTGAACATTCCTAATTAGATCAACGCGTCGAACTCCGCGTCCAAAGAACTTGGACATTAGCTTTTTGGGTTAGGTCTCAAAGTTCTTTGTCCGCATCACAGTTGCTAACTGATTTCGAATGACTGCCGTTTCGTTTAAATATGGGTGCAACTCAACAAATTTCTTACAAAAATGCCTTGACAGCCGTTCTAATTTAAACAAAAAAAATCTTTTCTGTGATCCTAGTATTCTTCATTTGAATTTAAACCTTAATTATACCAGTGTACGAAAAAGAAGTCGTAGTATTGAAATTAAAAGTGTACCAGTCTGAATGTAGCCATTTAAAGAAATACCTTAAGAAATAATATACGTATCAAATCCCATTGTATCCCATGGAATGTTGATAAAATATTGATGTCATTGTATACAGTTACATTGTACAATTCCCACGATCTTTCTTGTCTCACACCTGCAAAATGTGGAATGAGCTACCTTCCGCGGTGTTTCCGAGAAGCTACTGAATGGGGTACTGCAAAAGGTGACATAATAGCAACGTATACAATCCATAGGTGACGGTGATTGCTTGCCATCAGGCAGCCCGTCTGCTTGTTTACCATAGCAAAGTGAGGGTCGGGCTCACGTACTGAGTGTTTTGTACCACCACATAAAATACAAAAACTTAGTATAAAACATTTTTTTTATTTGGCTGTTTTTTAAAGAAATAAACACAATTTCAATTACTAGCTAGTTATAATTGTTGCGGTCATCCATCCAAGTAGCGACCGCGCCTAATTTTCGGTGATCGTGCGAGACTCGCACTTGGCCATTATTTATTATGTATTTGCAATTTTATTGTAGAGTGCGTTCTATAATCATGTCATGTTTGATGCTTGTACGTATTACCAATATATTAAAAAACTAGCGGTCCGCCCCGGCTCCGCACGGGTATAGTTATATAGCCTATTAAAATAGCCTATATTAATCAGTGATAATGTAGCATTCGAATGGTGAAAGAATTTTTTAAATCGGTCCAGTACTTTTTGAGCCAATTCGTTACAAACATACTTACATACAAATCTTTCCTCTTTATAATATTACTAGCGGTCCGTCCCGGCTTCGCACGGGTATAGATATACAGCCTATGTCACTCGGGGATAGTGTAGCTTCCCAACAGTGAAAGAATTTTTCAAATCGGTTCAGGAGTTTCGGAGCCTATTTAATGCAAACAAACAATCAAATCTTTCCTCTTTATAATATTAGTATATATAGTATAGTATAGACTAAAAAAACGCTTTTTTTTGTCTATATAGTATAGACTAAAAAAGCGTTTATTGTATGAGGACCCTTTAGTTTTGACTTTTTGACTTTATTATTTTTTCTTAGTTAATTTAAGTAATATTATTGGCTCGTGCATTCTTAGAACTGTTGATACGGAATGACGTTATCTTTGAGTGTTTAAAATTATAACCATTTGTATTAAAACAGTTGTGCAAATCGATTTTCATGACATGCTTTCTAAGAGTCATCTGTACAAGGTTAAGTTTGGTTAATGTTTTATTTATATTTTGCTTATTATCAACTAATATTTAGTAGCGACTTCGTACGTATCATAATTATTATACTAATCATAAATGCGAAAAGTTTGTTGGTTTCATCATCATCATAATCAGCCGTTTAACAGTCCACTGCTGGACTTTTAGCCTACCCTCGAAAGGGTGATTGGGCCATATCCACCACTGGCCCAGTGCGGATTGGTGGATTCACATACGTCATTGAATTTCTTCTCCGTACGTATGCAGGTTACCTCACGATGTTTTCCTTCACCGAAAAGCCAGTGGTATGAAAATCCGTACATAAACTCCAAAGAGCTCATTGGTACGGGCTCGGGGTTTGAACCCGCGACCTCACGCTTTCAAGTCTAGCGATCTCCCAAATGGGCTACCACGGCTTTGTTGGTTTGCTTGTTCCTATTTCACGCAGCAACAGAGCAACGGATCGACCTGATTTTTTGCACGGGTATAGTTTAAGGGCTGGAGAGTGACATAGGCTAGTTTTTATCATCATCAGCATCATCACCAAATTTCATCACTACACGGGTGAAACCGCGGGGTGCAGCTAGTAATATTATAAATACGAAAAGTTTGTTGGTTTGTTTGTTTATCTTTCACGCAGCAACAGAGCAACGGATCGACCAAATTTTTGGCATGGGTATAGTTCAAAGGCTGGAAAGTGACATAGGCTATTTTTCATAAGCCTATGTCACTCTCTGGCTCTTGAACTATACCCATGCAAAAAATCAGGTCGATCCGTTGTTCCGTTGCAGCGTGAAAGAGGAAGAAACATCCATACATCTATCTATACATCCATACATACAAACTTTCGCGTTTATAATATTAAGTAGGATATAAAAGCTGACTTGAAAAAAAAACAGAAAGACATGTTAGATATTGTCGATGAGAAAAGTAGCGAGTATAGTGACTAGAGGAGGCAAGATGTTTGGCCACCTGATACGACGTGGAAAACTAATTAAAACTATCATAGAAGGGAAAGTAGAAAGAAACAGAGGACAGGGAAGAATAAGAAGAGTATACTTAGACCAAATAAAAGAGAAGGCAAATTTCTTGTCGTACAGAGAGGTAAAAATACTGGCAGAAGACCGCCAAGCCTGAAAGTTACTCCACCGACAATAGCGAAAACAACTCAAAATTTTTTTTTTACTTGACAAGTGCCTTTATTAACTAAACAAAATACAAGCTAAAACTAAAACTACAAATACAGTTAGACTGCCCATAGACCGTTGAAGGTCTAAAGACAATCCAAATGCTCAAACCCACTACCAGTTGACAGCGTACCCAGCATGCTGGCGGCATTACCACGTTGAATGGCAATGCTTATGCGTTGAGCCAGAAAAAAAACTCTTAAATATTGAATGAAAATAAACATAAACCAAAAATTTTAATGTGTCAAAAATGAACACGATAACTACCAAGTCACGTCACTACTCTGTATATAGCCATCTCGTAAATAACAGGTGATCTCAGGGACATCTGTTTATAAATTTGAGGAACAATTGGCATTGTGTTAAACCACAAAAAAGGCTATATGTTAAACTATTATGGATGTTCACTAGTTATATGATTACTAACGTGATATTTATCGTGATAAGGTTATGGATAGGGCTTCCGATGGAAGGCTGAAGATTGCGAGCGGTTGGTCGAACAGTTCAAAATTCAAGTGGGTGTGTTTTGTAGGGACTTACGTTCGCCAGTTCCAGTGACAACAGCAGCAAAAGACTAAGAAAATGAGGTAGATAGTTTTGTATTGAACTGTTCGACCAACCAACCGCATTCTTCAGTCTTCCCTTCCACATAATATAGTGAACATAATGTGGTGCATGTACATACATACATACATTATCAGCCATTAAATGTCCACTGCTGAACAAGGCCTCCCTCTTAGAGAGGGGTGTTGCCATAATCCCCACGCTTGGCAGGCGGCTTGGAGATCGCAGTACGTTCACCGTGTACTAACAGGACGCTGCTGCCCATCCTCTGGTGGTTCTGGTCGCAGTTTTAGGACATACCCGGGTCCTGTAACATGGTGCATGTAACTGTGCCGAAATATCGGGAGCTCTATCCACACCTTAGGCCTTACGGACAACTGCTATTGCGGCACCTAATCCGCTCAGTTGGAAAATCACGCGAACGTGAACCTTATCGCGCGCAGATACGGTTTGCGGTCGCGTGATTTTCCAACTGAGCGGATTAGGTGCCGCAATAGCAGTTGACCGTAAGGCCCCTGATCACGGTAAATATCCCGTTGATAATCATATTACTAGAATGGACATTGTAATGACTAGAAGCTTTAGTTATCTTTATATCCCATCTTCAAGAGTTGAATATCTATCCCAAAAAATCTACACTTCTTGTAAGATAATGGGGAAACAGCGAGGTCCTGTAGTGCCTCATCATCATCATCATCATCAGCCAGAAGACGTCCACTGCTGAACATAGGCCTCCCTCTTTAACATCCACACTGAACGACAACCCGCGTTTTGCATCCACTGGATGCCAGCGACTCTCACTATGTCGTCGGTCCATCTAGTGGGAGGCCTACCTACGCTGCGTCTACTGCAGTCAAAATTTCACAAAAAGAAGCCATAGTTTTTTCGGTAGACAAGTGAAGTTTTTTTCGGTAGACATGTGAAGTTTTTGCTACTATGCCCAGTAATAACTACGAGTGATGATACGTTAGTTAGGTATTTATGGCACAGTATCTTCGATAATAATTGGTGACTAATTTACGTACACATTTCCTCTTTTAAAAGTTACGGTAATTTTTTTAACATTGATACAATGAAACTTTGTAAAAATAACTGGCCAAAAACGTGTCGAAACATTCGTATGGTAGGATTCCAATAAAATATGTCTAATAAATGGTTTAGAAATGAAGGTAGGGAGCTTTGTGCCACTTTAGCGGGTAATATTTTTCAAATGACATAATTATATTATAGCACATGATAAAGCCGTGGTAGCCCATTTGGGAGACCGCTAGACTTGAAAGTGTGAGGTCCAATGAGCTCTTTGGAGTTTATGTACGGATTTTCATACCACTGGCTTTTCGGTGAAGGAAAACAATGTGAGGAAACCTGCATACGTACGGAGAAGAAATTCAATGGCGTATGAAAATCCACCAATCCGCACTGGGCCAGCGTGGTGGATATGGCCCAATCACCCTTTCGGAGGTAGGCTAAAAGTCCAGTAGTGGACTGTTAAAAGGCTGGTTGTGATGTGATGAATGGTTTAGAAATGAAGGTAAGAAACTTTGCACCACTTTGGCGGGTAATATTTTGCAAATGACATAATATTACACACTTGATAAAGAAAGTATATGAAACCTTCCTTGTCCTCCGACCGGCCAATCTACAAAATACTTACTACCTTGAAATAAGACATTGGCAAAGTTGCGGCAACACCGTACACAAGCCATGGACAAAAGTTGAAGTTGAAACCTTCCTCTAATTTTAAAGCCTCTGTTTATATATAAACAGAGGCTATAAACAGAGGCTTTAACACCATAGTGTGCAGCGAAAACGAAACCCCTAAAATAGAAATATTTTTATACACCAAAACTGTTAATATGCAAAGTTTCATAGAAGATTCAAACGATTAGGGTGGACAGAACGAACTTATTGGGGTTTCTTGTTACGTCTATGAGTACTACGGATCCCTGGAAAGGCACTAAAAGCGAGTTAACACCTATGTGGTCAATAACTATAAAACGAATTTGTAAAAATAAAATAAATAAAAAAACAAATTTGACAAAGTGCACGGACCTATAAGTCCTTGGAGCAGCAAAATAAATAATTAAAAAAGGTAAAAAATTATATTAACTGTCCTATTTCTTGTTGACCCAAACCGCAGACATCGTTCACCGGCTTCGTTAAAAATGAATCATTTGTGACCAAACATACTAATCAATATGAATCATACAATCCTCTGATCAATAAAAATTTTATAACACCAATTATAAAATACTTAAGTACGTATTTTTCGATGGAGTTCACAAAAAATATACGAACACACAGACTAGGTAAAGCTACAAGGTGACTACAATGTCGGGTGAGATCTGAGTAAGATATAGGTATATAAAAAAAAATAGGACGCGCTCTGTGGAGCGAGTCCAAATTAAAAAAAAACAGCAAAAAGTTGAAATATTGAAAGATAAATAGAGAAATAGTGGACAATATGGTTCTTCCATACATTCCAACTACAAAATGTAAGTTGGTAATATTTTTTTTTTTTTTTTACGATATAATTTTAGGATTTATTCCTTTATATGTGCTGTAAGACCTTGCCTCTTGCCAAGGTTTTGATTTCCTTGTGAAATCGCAAAATTTGCGACATAAACGGTTTTATCTTTTGATTGCGTAAACTTACAAGTTTTATTTTTTACAGCTGAAAGAAACCGTAGATTTGAGTCACATACATCATCACATCAGCAGCCATCAAACGTCCACTACTGGACAAAGGCCTCCCTCTTAAAGAGGGGTGTTGCCATAATCCCCACGCTTGGCTGGCGGCTTGGGCATCACAGTAAGTTCACCGTGTACTAATAGGATGCTGCTGCCCATCCTCTGGTGGTTCTGGTCGCAGTTTTAGGACATACCCAGGTCCAGGTAGATTTGAGTATTTGATATATATTTAAACTTGATATCTTTACGCGTTCTTGAGAAAAACGGTCTTGACAGACGGACAACAAAGTTATCCTATAAAGGTTCCGTTTTTTCCTTTTGAGGTACGGATCCCTAAAAACTTACTTTTCCCGCAAATACCATTAAACCTGTCGTATTTTGAGTCATGAATGGATTCATGATTCAAAATACAGGCGATATTTTTTTTATAATTAAATTAAATTTAGGGTAATTTTAAATCAAACTAGCCCCGTGTCAAAAAAAAACATAGAGCTTACTTTTTTATTTTCTTCTACCATGTAGGTCCGTGACAAGTCATCTACAGGTATTAAAACGGGAAATGCTCTGATGAACTCTTTGACCTCATCCCTCCACCGGGGGTTTGAACATTGAACCGACTGCCATCGCCAGAAAAGCCATCCACACATTAACGATGAAATAGCCACTCGAAGTAAGGAAAACCACCGATAGCGAGTCACCGTAAAGAGAGTTTTTAAAAACTCTCTTTAAAAAATCGGTGGAACAATAACATATTCTGTGGAATTCGCTGCCTGAATGGGTTTTCCCGTCAGTTACAATCTATGTCTTCAAGTCGAGAGTGAATTGGTTTCTTCTAGGTAAGCGTGCTCCATCGTAGACCGCATCGTCGTTTAACATCAGGCGAGATGGCGGCCAAGCGCGAGCCTATTTTAAAAAAAACAAGCACAACAAACAGCAAGAAGAATCGCATTCGAGATGAAATAATGAAACACAAATATGAACTGATATGAAGGTAAAAGACTAGCAACTTTGCGCCGATGCTCAAGACTAAGGAGCTTAGTCTGAACCAGGGATTCGTTGCCGATGTGCCGATTGCTGATTCGGGTGCCAATATATCTCGTGTGTAAAAAGATCACCTACATCCCTTTTACAACAATCCTACTAATATTATAAACGCGAAAGTTTGTATGTATGGATGTATAGATGTATGGATGTTTGTTCCTCTTTCACGCTGCAACGGAACAACGGATTGACCTGATTTTTTGCATGGGTATAGTTCAAGAACCAGAGAGTGACATAGGCTAGTTTCAATCATCATCGTCATCATCATTTTTCATCACTACGCGAGTGAAACCGCGTGGCACAGCTAGTCTATTATTAAAGAAAAAAAGAATTGAATTAATTAACAAAGTTGGTAAGAGGTCGTTTTTCGAGATGGCTGACCGGTATCGTCACCGTTTACGAGCTCGCGCAGGCTACTCGCATGCGCGTGCAATAAACTATGAATCAGTAGGTATGCAAGCATCATGGTAATATTTGCGGTATGCCTGCGCCGGCGCGCTATCAGATGATTGATTTATGTTTGTTATAATTCGCTACTCAGACGCGTTACCCTGACCTTGAGGAAAGTAAGAGTAAGTAAAGGTGAACAAGATGTTGGTTTATTCCGCTTTGCCTAACAGCCTAACCAAGATCGTCTGATGGGTGGTGTGCCTTCTGCATTTGGAGGTGAGGGTTCGATTCCCACCGCTAGGAAACACACAAACAAAAACACAAATCACATCACATGAATTTTGGTACTAAGTTAGAATAGAATAGAATCATTTATTGGCCTTATAACATTCGTTACACTGGGCAAGTACCAACATTCATGTGATGAACATTTGTGTTTGTTCTAATATTTGGATGTTAATATATATTTACTTAAGTATTTAAAAAATATATGCATGTATATCAGTCTCTGGTAGCCTTAGTACAAGCTTTGCTTAGTTTGGGGTCTGACAGTGTGTGCAAAAATGTCCCGAATATTTATTTAAATTTTATTTGTAGACATCGTTTATTTGTGACAAAAAAACACACAACATTCAACACTAAGAAATAAAAACCAAACTAAACCAAAAAGAGAACTATAAATGTTTTTTTGGTTCCGTACCCAAATGATGAAAATGGGATCCTATTACTAAACCTATGCTGTCCGTCTGTCTGCCTGTCTGTTTGTCCGCCCGTCCGTCCGTCCTACCTTTTAACGCATGTATCTTTCAAACCGCAGATAGCCAGTTGAACATAAATAGTACAAAAAGTAGTGCAAAAAGACATCGCGCTCAGGCGGTCACCCATCCAAGTGCATACCGCACCCGACATCTACCTTTTCCACCCTTAGATTTGTATGGGGAATATTCTTCATCTAGATATATCTATATCTCGAGGATGGGGCTAAGCCACGTGATGCTGCTAGTTTATAAAAACAGCGCAATACCTCGTAGTGAAGATATGGGCACGTTTTCAACGTGACTAAAAATCGATTGTTAATAAGAAATATCGACAACACTGTTACGGAAGTAACTTTAGGTACTAACTAGGTATATTCCGTGAAAATTGTGAGTAAACACAGGAAAGATTTAGATAATAGTTGTCATATGCATTATCGAAAATGACTTATATGAGACTTATGAGTAATTGAATATGAAGTCACCGTCAACTTTTGAATTGACCATTACGAACGTAGTTACGAAGATAGTGGTTTTATTGTCGTCCACAAGATTTACCTAGGTAATATGTGTAAGGGTCGGTATAGTACACATTACGAAAGCTTAGTTGCTATGAGGCTGATTGGTGACAGCAAACTAGTCGCCAAAAAAATACAAAGCCTCGAGCACCGCCGTAAAGAAGCTTGTCTGTCTATTTTCTATTGGATACCTTTCGGCGAATGTGCGCAAGAGCTTCATGACCTTATTCCACCCTCCCCCTTTTACTACAGAACAAGTAGAAGGACTGCAAACTACCACCCCTTCCTTGGGAATTCCAAAGATTCGTATTCAATGATTTGGGTAGTAATTTATGATACGTACTGCCCAAGAATGGAACTCCCTGCCAGAATAGATTTCTTCTAGATCAACGTGTTCCATTTTTGGCCACAACATCAGTGTGGTTGGTGAGTTGGTGGCCAAACGTCGACCTATCCTATATGTATATTATAATATAAAAGGTTCTTTTTAGGGTTCCGTAAGCAGTGGTTCCCAGTAGTCCGGAAATCAAATCGAAAGATTAATAATTTGAAACAACGTTTCATTTGCCCCTAACCGCTCCCCCCTCCGTTTTCTTCTCTTTCTTCACAACGTATATAAACGTTTTTAGTTTTGTTTTTATGACAGAAAAAAGAAAAGCGTTAAACTTGGTGTGATTATATACATATTACACTGTCCAATACACCACATATAATATCTACCAACTCTTCCGAAGGCTGTCTCTTCGCGATAAGACCGTCTATTATGTGTTTGATTATATTATGGTCCTATACTCGCATTGACCGGCTTTAAAAAAGAAAGTACATACTATTTTTCTAAAATTGATTGACAGAATATTTTTAAAGCTAATTCTCTTATGATATAAATAAGATATCTATACATTTTGTATCTATTTGTTTTTCTAGTAAAGAAGACAAAGTGAAAGTTGTGTAGAAGTCGGTCATACTCTTTGACCTAAGTTTAGTTTATTCTATCTTCTAATCATTATCTTTTGGGTTTATTGCCTGTTTTTAGGGTTCCGTACCTCAAAAGGAAAAAACTGAACCCTTATAGGATCACTTCGTTGTCCGTCTGTCCGTCTGTCCGTCTGTCAAGACCCTTTTTCTCAAGAACGCGTAAAGGTATCAAGTTGAAATTTATACTTAATACTTGGGTCAACGGTTTCTTTCGGCTGTAAAAAAATAAAAGTTGTAAATCAACGCAATCAAAAGATATGAACGTTTATGTCGCATATTTTGCGATTTCCCAGGAAAACCAAAACCTATAGGGTACTTCCCGTTGATCTAGAATCATGAAGAATCAAGTCTCATAGCACATATATAGGAATAAATCTGAAAGTTACAAATTTGAGGTTATATCATTTAAAAATAAATATTTTGCTATTACAAACTTATATTTTGTAGTTGGAATGTTTAGAAGAACCTTATAATCAACTACAAAGGTAAGTTTGTCTTTCAATAATTCAACTTTAGGTTTTTTTTTTTGGACTAGCGCTCTGAGGGTTCTGTCCAACGGAACCCTCAGAGCACGAGTCCTACTCGTACTTGTCCGGTTTTTTTTTTTAATACAACTCGGAAATCCTTCCGAGGACAGAAACAAGTTCTTATGACAGGTAGGTACGAGTATACAAAGTTTTTTATAACAACACGGAAGTACCTTCTCGGTGATAATATAAACCATATAAGTAACTATACGAACTGTGTTATCTTAGGTTATTTTTGCAACACGAAGAGCAAGTCCAATCGGATTTTCGTGATTTTAGGGTTCCGTACTTCAAAAGGAAAAACGGAACCCTTATAGAACGCGTAAAGATATCAAGTGAAAAAATCAAACTTTATTTATTTTACGCGATCAAAACATATAACCGTTTATGTCGCATATTTTCGCATTTTTTACGATTTCACAAGGAAATCAAAACCTATAGGGTACTTCCTGTTGACCTATTATCATGAAAATTGGCAAGAGGCAAGGTCTTACAGCAGGTATAAAGGAAAAAAAAAACGAAAGTTGATAATTTAAATTAATATCAATAAAAATAAAAATTGCGATTACAAACTTAGTTTTTTAGTTGGTATGTATGGGTCTTATAGCATGTGCACTACAAAGTTGAGTTTGTCTTTCTTTCTTTTTTTGTTTTTTTGTTATGTTTGGATTTGTGCTCTGTGGGTTCCATCGAACGGAACCCTTGGAGCGCGAGTCCTACTCGTACTTGCCCGGTTTTTTTATTATGACGCGAAGATCGCGTGGGGGACCTACAATAAAGTCATTGACTTTGGCTAAGTGGTTTTATACCAGCTGATACGAATAACTTTATTCGGCGCATGTTAATTTGGCAATATCAATAATTTTGTTTGAGCGTTTGCCAGTTTTGCAGTTTTTTTAAAATTGATATATGGCACTTGCCCTTGAAAATAGGTCATTCTATACATTTTCTACTAAGAAATATTTAGAATGCGATGAATGGAAATGATATTTTACTGAACGAACAGAATATTTATTATGATTTTCAAACTATCAATTCAGAGGTTGGGGCGGCCTCTTGTATGGGACGCAACTTGTGTCGATACTTTGGCGCCGTGACTTCTTCCTGAGACACAAGGTAGGGCTGGCGCGGCTGCCAATTCGGCAGAGCAGCACAACGACGCAAATATGCTAACCTCGGCAGTGGTTACATATTTGAGGCGTTTGGGGTCGAGACATTGGGCCCTTGGGGACCGGGAGCTCACCTCATTTTCAAAAATCTTTCAGAGCGCCTGGTTAATGCAACGCGTTACCAAAATGCTGGCGTGTTTCTGGCTCAACGCATAAGCATTGCCATTCAACGTGGTAATGCCGCCAGCGTGCTGGGTACGCTGCCAACTGGTAGTGGACTTGAGCATTTGGATTGTCTTTAGACCTTCAACGGTCTATGGGCAGTCTAACTGTATGTGTAGTTTTAGTTTTAGCTTGTATTTTGTTTAGTTATAATAAAGGCACTTGCCCAGTAAAAAAAAAAAACAATAATCTCAAGTTTCATTTGCTAATCAATATTATAATAATATATTTTTATATCATAGATAGATCATCATCATCATCAGCCAGAAGACGTCCACTGCTGAACATAGGCCTCCCCCTTTAACCTCCACACTGAACGACAGCCTGCCTTTTGCATCCACTGGATGCCAGCGACTCTCACTATGTCGTCGGTCCATCTAGTGGGAGGCCTACCTACGCTAGATAGATAGATAGAAACTCTTTATTGTGTACACCAGAAATAAAAATTACAACACGATAGAAAACACTTACGAGCTAGTGCCACAAGTGGCGGCCTTATCGCTAAAAGCGATCTCTTCCAGGCAACCATTGGATGGAAAGAATTTACGTAACAGAATCGACGGGGGATGCTAAAACACTTTTAATGATACCATTAAATAAATACTAGTAAATGACACATACATAATAGGTATACGACTCTGGGATATAAATGAAATCAGACACAATTTTTTTATCTGACCAATTTTGTTATCATTGTCTAAAACTTGTTGGATAAATTCTAAATATACAAAACAATACTATAAAATATACAATAGTAATTCAAATAGCACAAGAGTAACGACGTGGCGCGATACATTCGTGCGTGACGGATTTTATGGCCATTCGTATTTTTAAATAGGTATTTAAATTAAGGATTTTGTTTACACCTATTTGAAAGGTTTTATTTAGTAGTTTGAGGTCAGATGACCGTGTATGGAAAAATGTAAAAAAAAAAGTCACTATTAATTGTAGTTTTAAAATTAAAGTTAGGGTTACACAACTTTATGGAATATAATTAAAATGAACATGACACTAATAATTTGCAGTCGCTGGTTGGTTATCACCACTGAAAAGAAAAACAATGTTTGTTTGAATTAGAACGCCTCTCACGGCATTTTTGTAAGAGATTTGTTGTAGCCAGTTGCACCCACAACGTCAGTCATTCGAAATCAGCTAGCAACTGTAATGCGGACAAAGAACTTTGAGACGTAACCCAAAACAGTAAGGTCTAAGTTCTTTGGATGCGGAGTTCGACGCGTTGACATAAATAAGAATGTTCAATCAAGTTACCGTCATAATGCCTGGCAGCAGATTTTCCTTCTCATATCCGTTTTATTTTCTACTTTTCTGTGTTTTTATTGCACTAGTAGATAGTAGTAGTTTGCAATCTGTTTAAATCATTCAAAAGTTGTGAGCTCTTATCTGAATTTGTTGAATTTTAACTTATCCAGTAGGTAAGTAGGTACATAAACTCAATTTTAATGGGGTTAGATTTGGGGGAAGCATGTCTATAGAACCGAAACCTAAAAGGAAAAATTACAAACATGCCTGTGCTATAAAAAAAACCGGCCAAGTGCGAGATGGACTCGCGCACCGAGGGTTCCGTACAAACTTGTCCAAGTATTATAAGTTCAATAGTTCGCCCATCGAAGACTAATTCCGTTTTTCCGATTAAGTATCCCAAAAACATATATTACAACTAGCTTCCGCCTGCGGCTTCGCCCGCGTTATTCAAGGGAAAAACTAAGGAGTTCTCTGCAAAAAGCTTTATTTTAGGATGCTACTAAATACGTTTTATGTATTTCATCCTGGATATTGATGGTCGGTAGGTACACGGTGCTTTATGAGCAGGAGATCTAAAGTTAATTTCCTGGCCTGGCTGGGCCGCTTGCGGCCCAGCGAACCACGCGACCTAGAAAGTTTTTTTTTTCTTTTTTGTACGTCACTTGTGCTTGACACTCGCCCTCGCGGGTCGCTGGCGGCCCAGCGAACCACGCAACTTAGAAAGTGTTTTTTTTCTTTTTTGTACGTCACTTGTGCTTGACACTCGCCCTCGCGGGCCGCTTGCGGCCCAGCGAACCATGCAACCTAGAAAGTTTTTTTTTTTCTTTTTTGTACGTCACTTTTGCTTGATACTCGCCCTCGCGGGCCGCTTGCGGCCCAGCGAACCACGCAACCTAGAAAGTTTTTTTTTTTCTTTTTTTGTACGTCACTTGTGCTTGACACTCGCCCTCGCGGGCCTCTTGCGGCCCAGCGAACCACGCGACCTAGAAAGTTTTTTTTTCTTTTTTGTACGTCACTTGTGCTTGACACTCGCCCTCGCGGGCCGCTTGCGGCCCAGCGAACCACGCAAACTAGAAAGTTTTTTTTTTCTTTTTTGTACGTCACTTGTGCTTGACACTCGCCCTCGCGGGCCGCTTGCGGCCCAGCGAACCACGCTACCTCAAAAAGTTTTTTTTTTCTATTTGGTAAGTCACTTGTGCTTGACACTTGCCTTCGCGGGCCGCTTGCGGCCCAGCGAACCACGCGACCTAGAAAGTTTTTTTTTTCTTTTTTGTACCGCACTTGTGCTTGACACTCGCCCTCGCGGGCCGCTTGCGGCCCAGCGAACCACGCGACCTCAAAAAGTTTTTTTTTTTCTTTTTGGTAAGTCACTTGTGCTTGACACTCGCCCTCGCGGGCCGCTTGCGGCCCAGCGAACCGCGCGACCTCAAAAAGTTTTTTTTTTTTTCTATTTGGTAAGTCACTTGTGCTTGACACTTGCCTTCGCGGGCCGCTTGCGGCCCAGCGAACCACGCGACCTAGAAAGTTTTTTTTTTCTTTTTTGTACCGCACTTGTGCTTGACACTCGCCCTCGCGGGCCGCAAGCGGCCCAGCGAACCACGCGACCTCAAAAAGTTTTTTTTTTTCTTTTTGGTAAGTCACTTGTGCTTGACACTCGCCCTCGCGGGCCACTTGCGGCCCAGAAAGTTTTTTTTTCTTTTTTTACGTCACTTGTGCTTGACTAACCCTCGCGGGCCGCTTGCGGCTTGCTAAATCTGTTAAACAGTTACGGAGTTGAATGATTGAAATTATCCTACAGGAACTTACATTTTGTTGGTTGGTTTGGTTGGTTGGTTGGCCTTAGTTTTAATCCAGGGAATATGCTACCTCCATACCAAATTTTATCGAAATCCGTTAAACAGTCACAGAGTTGAGTGATTGTTGTTATACTACAGGAACCATAATTTTTCTTCGGGGTAAAAAGTAACTCATGTGATAATCCAAAGAATATGGTACCTTCATACCAAATTTCATCGAAATCTGTTAATTCAGGGAATATGCTACCTCCATACTAAATTTCATCTAAATCGGAGCAGTAGTTTCAGCGGTGTCTTCAGCCAAACATACACACTTACACACAAACTTTCGCATTTATAATATTAGTAGATAAGATTATTATAGTGTAGCTGATAATTATAATTATAGTATACCTGAAATTTTATAGTGGTTAGTTTCTATAGCAGTATTACTTAAGTTAAAAATAAAAATGTTATTTGATTAATTGCTTATGTTTTAAATTTGAACTAAATCTGTAGGTGGTGAACGAAAAAGGAATGAATAGTGCCGCATCGTGACCACAAAGTGATCTTATAAGGGTTCTGTTTTTTTCCTTTTGGGGTACGGAACCCTAAAAACGAACTGAAGTTGAAATATTAAAAGACAAACTTAACTCTGTAGTTGACAATTAGGCTCTTCCATACATTCCAACTACAAGATTTAAGTTTGTAATAGTAAAATAATTATTTTTAAATGATATAACTTCAAATTTGTAACTTTCGGATTTATTCCTATATATGTGCTATGTGAACTTACTTTTTGCAAAATTTCATGATTCTAGGTCAACGGAAAGTACCCTATAGGTTTTGATTTCCCTGTGAAATCGCAAAATATGCGACATAAACGTTCATATCTTTTGATTGAGTAAACTTACAACTTTTATTTTTTTACAGCCGAAAGAAACCGTAGACCCAAGTATTTATTATAAATTTCAACTTGATACCTTTACGCGTTCTTGAGAAAAAGGGTCTTGACAGACGGACAGACGGACAGACGGACAGACGGACAGACGGACAGACGGACAGACGGACAACGAAGTGATCCTATAAGGGTTCCGTTTTTTCCTTTTGAGGTACGGAACCCTAAAAAACGTACAACCCTGTAAAAAGCTATGCGTGCGTAATTCTAATGTGAGTAGGTAGGTATAAACATCGAATTGAGATATCTTATCATTTTGTTAAAATAAAAATGACTAATTGTGTCAGATGACATAGCTATGGTCATCAAACCTACAAATAATTATAATTGTGTACATAGACTGCCCGATTCAAAATAAATTTTAATAATGAAAAGGAAAAAATTGCAACTGCATTTTCCTGTTAGGAAGATCTATCTGATTCTAAACCAAAGTACTTATCTATTTAAACAAGTTAATAACTTCGTAAGAATATTCAATGTGTAACTATTTAATTTAGAAAGTATTGTTTTACTCAAGAAACCAAGTTTTCGTCACTGAAGCCTACTAGTATTAACGATAGCCCGTTGGTCGAGTTGGTAGTGAACCTGCCTTCTGAGCTTGGGGGCGTGGGTTCGATTCCCACTTAGGACAAACATTTGTGTGATGAACATTTGTGTTTGTTCTATATCTGGGTGTTAATTTCTATTTAAGTATGTATTTAAACCTATATATGTATATATATCAGTCTCTGGCAGCCATATCACAAGCTTTGCTTAGTTTGGGGTCAGATGACCGTGTGTGCAAAAATGTCCCGAATATTTATTATTATTTATTAACTAAGATTGAATTATAGCGTTTACTATATAACAGCGTCGTGTCTAACAGCGTATAAGTTTTCGTCACTGAAGCCTACTAGTATTAACTCAGATTGAATTATAGCGTTTACTTGATTAAAGATAACAGTTTATATGTCAAGTTATCGAGTGAATTGGTTTCGTCTAGGCAAGCATGCTCCATTGTAGACCGCACATCGCTTAGCATCAGGCGAGTTGGCGGTCAAACGCAAGCTTAATCTATCTATGTACCTATATTCTTGAAGATGGGGACGTGCTGCCGAATGGAAGCGGGTATTTAGATTGCAAAAAAGAGCCGTTAGAGCGATGGCACATATCAAGCAGGATGAGTCCGCAAGGCCGTTCTTTATTGAGCTGAAGATATTGACATTGCCCAGTCTCCTTATCATGCTAGCAGCTACATACACACGGGACAATCTGCACTTGTACCCTAAATGAGGAGAAGGGCTACCACGTCGTAGCAGATACGAAACAAAGTTAGTTACCGTAAAACGGTCGTTGGTGAAATCTTCTAAAATGCTCCACGTAATGGGACCTGATATTTACAACAGACTTCCACAGACGGTCATTGATGCTCCGAGCTTTGCATCTTTCAAAAATAAATTAAATAAGTGGCTTATTACGCAAGCTTTTTATGAATATAGTGACTTTTTCGATATTAAGATAGCGCATAATACTATTGTATAGCAAATTTTTATCATAATATTATTTTGTATACTACCTGACTTGTAATTCCTATAATTATTAATAAAGATATGTCTATGTCTATAAAAATGAATCCCTATTTATCTTGGTCACGCCATAACTTGAGAATGACGTTACCGATTTCATTCATCTATATATTTTTTTTATCCTTTAACTTTGTAGAAGGTTCTTAAAGAAAGAAAAATTAAGAAAATTGCGCAGAAAATTGGAAAGTTTCAGAAACTTAACGACGACTTTATATTTACCCGTTTAACAGTTCTAAGACAGGACAACGTCTGTCGGGTCAGCTAATACTAAATATCTATATCTATACTAATATTATAAAGAGAAAAAATTTGATTGTTTGTTTGTTTGTTGCCTATTCAATGCAAACATGCATTGAATACTACTTTGCACACAATTTCTTATACTCTAAACGCATAACACACCATCCATTTTCCTATATGGTAATTCTAACTGATTTTAAGTTTATAATTATAAAAAAGTAAACACTTACTCGTCACATGGGAAGCACTTATTCACTAACCAAATCATCCCTTCAGGGCATCTCATACCCCCAGTTAGCACTGAACTTTCTACTAACACCGATACTAGCATCAATAGAAAAAATACGAAACGTGCACTTGGATACATCTTGAAAATCGATAGTATAATAAATAACACGTCCGCTCGCGTTGGAGACTGGAGGCAGTATGGAAGCAAGCCTGCCTGATATGTCAACAACAGCGATGGTTCACACGGTGAATGTGCAACTGCTATAGCGGTACCTAATCCGCTCAGTTGGAAAATCACACGACCGCAAACCGTGGGCGCGATAAGGTTCATGTTCGCGTGATTTTCCAACTGAGCGGATTAGGTGTCGCAATAGCAGTTGTCCGTAAGGCCCCAGGTAGTCCAACCTACAGAATAGACCGAATTACTGCCACCAAACGAGAGCAATAAAAGGGAAACAAGTATCCATAATGCTTCTGTTGTTTATTGCGAGATCCACGCACACTAAAACCATATTCTATCGCTTAAACACACACATCTATACTAAATATAAGTAGAGTTATCACATGGACAATTGGACACAGCTATATGTGATACGTGCAATATTCATGGCCGCGTAGACATGTTGTATCTGAGGGAAATGCCCCCAGTTCAGATAAAAAGGGAAATATGCTAAGGTGACGTGGCGGGTGCGAACGCATCTGGTCTAAATCAGGCTTGATGCCTTTAGTCGAGCTCACCCTGCAGACGATCCTGCTGCATTTTTTTTCCATATGGACTAATAAGTTCATTTGTGTCGCTACAATTTCTTAACGTGATTATATGCAATAAATTCAATGTAATAATAACAAGACAGAATTTACCTTTTATTGACATGTAACATTGGTGTTATTAAGTTAACATATACTAATATTTATAATATTAGTATTTGTATTCGTGTGTGTTAAATATCTGAGGGAATACATGTGCATGCCGACTCCCTTTTGTTTTAATCAAAGGACTTATCAGTAGCGTTGACCAAATAATGGAACTAATTCGACGAATAGCTTTCAGTTTTATTTTGTTCTGAAAATGCTGTTGTGAATCCCTCATTCAACTCAGCAAAGCCGGTCGTACTGCCTATATAAAATTTTATAGCACTGCTTAATGCATAAGGTTCTTACGAATTTGCTATATCATACATTTCGGAGAGTGTGTATCGGATCTGCACGATCTAATTCCCTCCTGCCCATTTTTCTATCGGACTGCCAGAGCGGGCACGAAAAATCGTCACCACTTTATGGTTGATATTCCAAAAACCCGTACGAAGCACTTTGATTCCACATAATTATATTGTGAGAACTGCTAGTCTGTGGAATGCGCTGCCTGAATGTGTGTTCCCCGATAGTTACAATCTGGGTGTCTTCAAATCACGAGTGAATCGGTTTCTTCTAGGCAAGCGTGCTCCAACGTAGACCGCAAACGCAAGCCTATTAATAATAATAAAAAACGCTTCTTTATTTGCTTGCAAAAGAGAAGATGGGACAATATGTAGAGCAGTCCGGCACTAGCCAGAGTGCTCACAGTTTCGGTCCGTATAACCGCAAGGTCGGCAGGACCATGGGAGAAAGGGGGTGTCCATAAGCTTGGGAGTTGCAGTCATTTATGGACCGATGGTCCGAGAATCCACGGAAATAAATCAGGCATATTCGTTTCTTTTTCCAATATTTTTCTTATATTTTGTTCGACGATAACTTGTGTATTGTTTTTTTAACGTGGATATGTCCGCGTTTGACCACCAACTCGCCTGTTGGTAGGCGACGATGTGGTCGAAGGTGGAGCACGCAGACTTAGAAGATACTTATTCAGTCTGGCTCAAAATTTAATGGCTAAAATAAAATCAATACTGTCTTTATAAAAATTCAATCTTAAAAATGTAAAGTGAGGTTTAGAGATGCGGCAGCAATGCTGTCGCAGCCTCGGAATATAATCTATACTATATATATAATATTATAAAGAGGAAAGATTTGATTGTTTGTTTGTTTGTTAGCATGATTGAATAGGCTCCGAAACTACTGAACCACTCATCTATAGCAAACTGACATTGTTAATTGTTATCTCAGCGAGGACTGCTATATTATGCGTACTATTGGCTTCTATTGTAAATTATAAGCATAGATTATAATTATTATCGCGCTAGCGGTACATCAATAAATGAAACCTATACCTGACAAGTAGCGCCCGCGGTTTTACTCCCTATTTGACAGGAAGTCAATTTTCCAAGATGAAAATCCAATTTGGTAATCCTCGATGAAAGCAACCAAATTTTATTTAAATTCGTTCAGCAGTTACGGAGTTGTAGACAAACACACTTTTTTTTCAGTAATAGACTTGTGTTTGACCGCCACCTAAGAGAGAGGAGAGCACAAACTTAACCGACGAAAGGAGGAGGTTATCAATTCGATTGCCTCAGAGCAAATAAAAATACAGAGGGACTACCGCGAACACGAAAAGTGAAGCCACTTTTTGAAACGTGTGCGTAGTCGAAGTTCGTGTCGTGTAATTCATCAAAATAAGTGATAATATAAATACTTAAGTGTGGAAATATTCCATCTTTCTTCTTATTTACTTTTTTGTTGTTTTTACAGTTCTTAACACTGCAAGAAGTAATTTTTTCTTTTTATAACGGATGTTTTCAGTACGACGTTCTAACAAGAAATTCAATTACTTTTTAATGCATATTTGTGCGTGAGTCGTGTATTTATAGGGAATTCACGTAGTTTTGGAAGCGATTTTGGCGTCACTTTGGCAGTGCGCCTTAGAGACTCTGTATTTTTATTTGCTCTGAGTTCGATTGCACAAAAAAGGAAAAGGAGAGTTGCGCCTATAAATAACGTGAATCAAGCAAAATAAAACTGTCATACCTACCATTATTTCTTCGGTAGTCATGATTGAATCCGTATAAGGCTTATCGGTAAATATTTCTAGCGTATCAGGAACTAGACGTACCACGGTTACAAGGTTACCACCACACACGGAACAAACACTGTGTAGGTAGTAAACTGTTGAAATTGTTAGATCATTCTTAATTAACCTACATGAGTCCACTGTTGGGCATGGCCTCTCCCAAAACACACCGTGTTACACCGGAAACACACCGGATTATCGGTACATGGAACCGAAGTCACCGACATACCTCAGTGTTTTTTAAATTAGCAAGCTGAAGTGGCAGTCATATATTATATCGCAGAACCCATAACCGTCGGGGTAGACCACAGACCTATATCTCAACTGCTACTAACCATAAGGTGTAACGTTTCACAAATGGCGGGAAATTCAAATTTTAAACAGTTTTCTTGTCCTTGTAGCTAGGCCGGGTAATTATTGTAAACGATCATGATGTTTGCGACAATTGATTATTATTCTTTACAAAATCATGTAAAGTTACTTATCTCTAATGCACATTATTACATACATTTGTCAATAAGCTAATTTTTGCTTTTACAGTTTATTGACAAATGTAAGTTATGGTGCGTTACTAATAATTAACTGTACATGTTAATGTAAAAAACACCCAACTATTGTCGCGAACGCTGTGTCATTTCAAAATAATTACCCGGCCGAGCTACAAGGACAAAAAAACTGTTTGAAATTAAAATTTCCCGCCATAGGTATAACGTAGTCAGGACCCAACACTTAGTGCAGCAACCATGTCATAGTATAACTTCTAACCGGTTATCTAAAATCGGTAATCTAGGTAGGTCCAACTTCAAGAAAGAGGTCAATCGGCGAATCCAACTCGGCTGGGCAGCGATCGGTAAACTTCGCAACGTCTTCTCATCTAAAATACCTCAGTGCCTTAAGACGAAAGTCTTCGACCAGTGCGTGTTACCAGTGATGACATACGGCACTGAAACGTGGTCTCTCACTATGGGCCTCATAAGCAAGCTCAAAGTAGCACAACGAGCTATGGAGAGGGCTATGCTCGGGGTTTCTCTATGAGATCTAATCCGAAATGAGGAGATCCGTAGACGAACGAAAGTCACCGACATAGCCTACCGGATTAGCAAGTTGAAGTGGCAGTGGGCAGGGCACATATCACGCAGAACAGATGGCCGATGGGGCCGAAAGGTTCTGGAATGGAGACCACGGACTGGTAAGCGCAGCGTAGGACGTCCACCCACAAGATGGACAGACGACCTAAAAGAGACCGCAGGGAAACGCTGGATGCAGGCCGCTTCCAACCGGCCCTTTTGGAGATCGATGGGGGAGGCCTATGTCCAGCAGTGGACGTCCTATGGCTGAAATGATGATGATGATGGTTATCTAAAATGCGTACAAAATTTCATATCTGTTCCGTTATCCGTTGAAGAGATCCTTTATCTGGAGCTAACCTTGGAGTCAGGTCATGCTTACCATGAAAATGCATTGACATCGGAACTGAACCAACAAGTTAAATTCAGCTCCGTAAGTTAAGAGGAAGGTGGTTCCAATTCAGGTTGCAAAATTTGACCTAAACAAACACATACCTGCAAACATTGCAAGTGGAGGTTATCAATTTGACTGTATGTTGATGATTCTTTTTTTTTTGGGAGGTAAAAAAAAAAAAAAAAAAAATTAATTTTATCCACATTGATGCCGCCCTTTTTGGAATAATCACCAAAAACCACAGATATTCTGTGCCAAAAACCAAAAATATATACACAGATGGCGTTTTGGTTTATGGTTCCCTTCAGAAAAAGTTTTGATGAGGCCTTTCAATCTTTGTTTTAACTGTCAGTCTCTACTTTTTAGTTTATTTTTTTAGGTAGGTATATTGTATGTAGTGTATATATGTAGGTATAGTGTTGAAGTTAGTTTTTATCTTTTTTTCTAAAAATTAATTATTAAGTTTTGACGAGTTGAAATTGTATGAAAAAGTTACAATCTTAACATAAAAGAATCACTCACTTAGGTTCGAGTTCGAGTTCCAGTGATAACCGTAGCAAAAGACTAAGAAATAGGGTAGATCGTTATGTATGCACCTAACTTTTTAACTGTTCGACCAACCACCCGCATTCTTCAGTCTTCCCGTGAACATGGTGCATGTAACTGCGCCGAAATATCGGGAGCTCATTCCACAACCTTACCACGGTAAATATCCCGTAAATAATCATATAACTTTTATAAAAGAATCAAATATATTATGCACCTCCATTGACACATTTAAGATTTAATATTGAATCATCAGTAAAAGGTTGAATAGCAGTTCGGTTAGTCACCGATACCGGTACATCTCACTTGGTGACTCACACAGGCGAGAAAGATGTTTGTTTTTAAGGCCGTAACGTCCTTGCGAAGGCTGTGTGAGTTTGCTGGCGGGGTTACGGATGCGGTCAGACTAAATGACACGTAATTCTAAGTCTATTTCTTAATTATTATAATTTTTATTTAAAAATAAGTCAGCATTTGATTACCAAACTGGCCTGTTGGTAAGCGAAGATGTGGCTGAGGATGGAACACCTTGATCTAGAAGAAATCTGTTCACTCTAGCCTTGAAGATGCCTAGATTGTAGTTCTCAGGAAACAAGGAAGACGGTAGGGAATTCGTATCGCAGTACGTATCATAAATGACGAAATCGTTGAGATATAGGTCTGTGGTCTACCTATTCCTACCTATTCACTATTACCTTGAAGAGGCCCAGATAATATCTCTCAGGAAACAAGGAAGCCGGCAGGTTGTGTCAATCTGATGACTCCTCCACCGCCCTTAGTAAAAATCTTATTTTGACGACTGAGTACGTCATCGAATGAATAGATATGTAAGCTAGGTATTATTCTGTACTTGTACTATTTTAGAAATGAGTGTTCACAGGGGTGTAAAGTTGTTGCGTAAAAGTTATCTTGTGTAAAAGTGTAGTTTTGACTGATTTTGTTTGACTGCAACACATACTAATTATATATAATAACTTTTAAAGTTTTTTCGTGTCAAAAAATTTCCTTATATATAAACTAGCTGCGCCCCGCGGTTTCACCCGCGTAGTGAAGAAAAATGGTGATGATGATGATGATGATGAAAAGTAGCCTATTACACTTTCCGGTACTTGAATATACCCATATAAAAAAAAACAGGTCGATCCGTTGCCCTGTAGCTGCGTGAAAGAGGAACAAACAAACCAACAAACGAACAAATTTTTGCATTTATAATATTAGTATGATTAGTTGGCTGAGTTGCCAGCTCAAATGACTAAGGTTGTAGTATATCTTTAATATCATCATCATGCTTCATCGATCCTTTTTTTCTAACTTAGATATGCTAACTCCTTTTTTTTTGTTACACACGGACCACTTTTTAATAGCACAGTTCTAGATCGTCTCACAGTCTTTAGAGAACTAAAAAAAATAAACGCCGGTGCACACTGGGACAAGGACTTGAGATTGGGCAAGGAATGATACTTAAGTGTTTTTGTTCTCCTCCTCTAGTTTCGGTTGGCAAGGTCGAGGCTTCAAGGTCCAGTACTTATATATATACAGGATTATTACAGGATTATTTCATTGCATTATTCCATTATATAGGATTAGGTACAGATTACTCATCAAAGATTCAGGTTCGAGGGTGGAAGATACCACTTGGAAGAGAGGCTTCTGGCCGTCTTCGAGTATAAGATCCGACTCTTTCCATATGTTTAGCTGTATATCACTTTAATGTTCTTATTTTTTCGAGTTTATAGAAAATGTCCTCTTTTCATGCCAGCCTGTCAAGGAATGGGTAATAGTGCTCCGTGGGACACGTGTGGATTTTTGTTTTCTTGATTTTTCTAATTTAGAAAAAAATATCTTATCTATACTAATATTATAAAGACGAAAGATTTGATTGTTTGTTTGTTTGCATTGAATAGGCTCCGAAACTACTAAACGGATTTGAAAAATTCTTTCACTATTGGGAAGCTAACTATCCGCGGGTAACATAGGCTATATTATTTTTCTATACTAATATTATAAAGAGGAAAGTTTTGATTGTTTGTTTGCATTGAATAGGCTCCGAAACTACTGAACCGATTTGAAAAATTCTTTCACTGTTGGGAAGCTACACTATCCCCGGGTGACATAGGCTATAAATTATATTTTCAAAATTTGGGATCCTCACTAAAATTCCAATAATGTAGCCCAAGGTGTAAAAAAATTTGCCTTACACCCGTGCGAAGCCGGGATGCGTTGCTAGTGTTGAAATAAATTTAAAACCATGAGTAAACCTTTTACAGTTTTTTTTTGTCCTGTTAAAATCTTCCCTTGTAGGTAACGGGTTAGTCGAGTTACCACGCCACACCCTGTATAAAGCATCGTAGATGACAGGCGCTAGAATATTAAACCAATTACATTACTTTTGCACCCTTCTTTCTACTTGAGTCCATGTAGGTCAGACTATGCATGTGAGTATATGCCACAGGTAATCTATACCCGTGCGAAGCAGGGGCGGACCGCTAGTAGTAGATAAATTGCAGTGGATGTGTGTAATAAAAAAAAGGAGTTACCATAAGTTAGAAAGAAGGTTCGATGAAGCATGATGATGATGATGATATTAAAGATATACTACAAGGTATATAATATAGAGAACCTGTCCGAATGGTATTTTTGTCATACAGTTTTCCCGGAACCTTTCTCTTGCTGTCCTAAGTTGCTGTCCCTTTGCTTTGAGTCATCTGCTCAATGAATCATATGAAAGAGTTTGCGCACCAACATGAAAAAAAAACATGTCTCATAATATTTAATTTAATGTGAAAACGATAATACGTATATATGTCAAACTTAGCATGATTATAGTGCACACTCTAAAGTATAATAAAAACAAATCATACTATAATATTATAAATGCCAAAGTGTGTTTGTTTGATGGTTTGTTTATTCTTCTTTCGCGCTGCAACGGAACAGGGGATCGACCTGATTTTTTGCATGGGTATAGTTCAAAAGTCAGAGAGTGACATATGCTACTTTTCATCATCATCATCACCATCACCATTTTTCATCACTACGCGGGTGAAACCGCGGGGCGCAGCTAGTAAGAAATAAAGGCCAAGTGCGAGTCGGTGACAAATTTCTATTCATTACCAAGTTATAACTGTGTTATAGTCGAGCACCTGTAGCAAAATAACTAACTTTGGCTGCGTAGCAATTGCTTCGACTATTCTGGTAGGCGTTATAATTACTGGTAACTCGGTTACTAGGACGATATTATTGTATTTTGTGGCGGTACGGAACCCTCAGTTCGCGAGCCCTACTCGCACTTGGCCGGTTTATTTGTATTGCCAAGTTGACGGAGATCGGAGCGAAAAATAATTATGCGGCGGGCTAGTTTTTATTTTTTTATTTTTTTATGAATAATATAGGCTTGCGTTTGACCACCATCACGCCTTAGTTGGAGCATTTATCCAACGAGCCGTATCTATTACAAAATGCATCGATTCAATTTTAGGTATTTTGATTTTCGTCTATAAAACGAAAAAATAAAGCCATTATTGTAAAGACAAATATAAAACAAGTAACCATAACATTAAAATTGTTTATTTTATTTCAGTAATTTAACGAAATCCACTGTTAAACTTCCCTCCTAAAGTTTTACGAAAAACAACTTTTGGAAATTGTACTACAAAAATACAGAACTATTTAATACAGATACTGATTTTTCTTAATTCAGAGCTGTTTTCACGTAGAATGCGTCTGGTTGCGTCACAGATATGAAAGCTCCTTGAACAACAGCATATAGGTAAGATAAAATGCGAAAAATATCGAATTAGTATTTAATTATTTACATTTACAATAAAAATAAACTAAATTAAAAGCATCACTATCACTTTGATTGCTTTTCCTTACTAGGTATAACCTTCGACCAAAATAAAATGAATGGACGGGCCCAGAAGAAGCGCGTTTTTGAAGATTACAAAATGAGCACCAGCGCTTACTTCGTTTCAGTCGGTCTCCAGCTGTAGGAAGTGCAACACAAGACTATTGTTACATGATAACGAAACATCTGACAAATTTATATCTTCGTGTGCTTTCCCGAAGTGTAAATACACAACAAAAACCGCTAAGTATCCATTTTTTTAAACAATTGTACTGTATATGGTTATAATTAGGTGTTGAAGTATATGTCCGACGTGTCTTTTTTACTGAGCAAGTTCAATGGTTATGGCCCGTCCTTTCGTTTTATTTTGGTCGAAGGGTATAGCATTATCTCCTACGCTATATTTGTATCTACATGGGCTTAATTCCGCGCCTAATTTTCACAAATCTTTGACCCTTCAATACTTCAAAACTATACAATTTTCGTTTTATTTTGTTAGCCTACTACAACCAGCCTGCAAAAAGCAGGCTGTCGTTCAGTGTGGAGGTTAAAGGGGGAGGCTTATGTTCAGCAGTGGACGTCTTCTGGCTGATGATGATGATGACTACAACCAGCCTGTGAAACCAGCAGACATAAATTTTCACTGCAAAGTAACTTCTGATGTCATAATTTTACTCGCATTGAATGGCTTTTAAGGCAAAGACATTTAGCTTTATCATCATCATCATCATCATTTCAGCCATAAGACGTCCACTGCTGGACATAGGCCTCTCCCATCGATCTCCAAAAGGGCCGGTAGGAAGCGACCTGCATCCAGCGTTTCCCTGCGGTCTCTTTTAGGTCGTCTGTCCATTTTGTGGGTGGACGTCCTACGCTGCGTTTACCGGTCCGTGGTCTCCATTCCAGAACCTTTCGGCCCCTTCGGCCATATGTTCTGCGTGATATGTGCCCTGCCCACTGCCACTTTAACTTGCTAATCCAGTCCTACAACCATACATGCGTTTTATGAAAAATCGTCAAACCGTGGTAACACGTGATAACAGACAATATTATACAACTTTTCTTTCGTCTTTCACACACTTGCAATATTAACTTAAGTAAAATTTTGCTAAAATAAATTAACTAAACTAATTATCACAGCCAGTAATAAAACTACAGTAGGTTTGACGTCAGTCGCGCTCGACCCCCAAAAGCCTCCGTGGCCTCTGCAGTTGTCGTGTTGGTCTTCTGACAAACACATGGCGTAGGCCATGAGATGAGGGACGAGGTTTTGCTCGTAGCTGGCAGTGAAGAGATGCTGCCATGGACCGATGGCGTAGACCGCCACATCCTCTCCGCCGTGGGTCTCCGAGTCCAGGGGCACGAGGCTGGGGTACGCGTAGTCTAAATCTCCTGGAACAAGGTTTGAAGGCCTTATTATATTACAAACAAGCTGTGCCCACGGTTTCAGCCGCGTGGATATTCCCTCAAGAAATTAAACTACTTTTTTGTGTTTTTTACCTCAGAACTTCTTTAGATACTTTTTTAAAATTATATATCTACTTTCAGATTCGTCCCATAGAAATTTCATCACAATCGAATCAGTAGTTTGGTTTTTAAATCAAAATAACATTTTTTTTTACATTGATGACAATCCAAGTAAATTAAATTAAGCATTTTACTAATTTTGAAGACGGTTTTTTAAATTGTTAATTGTTGTTTAGTTGACATATTTGTTCCTCATTCACTCGGCAACAGAGTAACGCAATGTCTGCGCGAGCGCGGGTCGACGTGATTTTTGCATAGAGTTATATGTTCGGACCGAGACATAAAACTTTTATAAAATGTCCAAGGGGTGAAACCGCGGGGCATAGGTAGATGATTTTAGTGACCCAAAGCCGTGCTCTATAATTTTCAGGAGTTCGGCTGGTTTGGGGTAGGATCATCATCATCATCATCATCAGCCAGAAGACGTCCACTGCTGAACATAGGCCTCCCCCTTTAACCTCCACACTGAACGACAGCCTGCCTTTTGCATCCACTGGATGCCCGCGACTCTCACAATGTCGTCGGTCCATCTAGTGGGAGGCCTCCCTACGCTGCGTCTTCCGGTTCGTGGTCTCCACTCCAGAACCTTTCTTCCCCATCGGTTATCGGTTCTTCGAGCGATGTGGGGTAGGATAGCTGGGGCAAATACGCAATACACCCCAAGTACCTACAATGTTAGTGCATGTGTTATCACACCCACTTTCAATTATTAGAATGAGTAATAGTAAGAGTAATTCTAAAATTTATGAAAAATTTAATTTAAACTTGACTTGAGCGACTGTAGTGTCACAATTCTGCCAGTGTCCGTTTCATAGTAGCAGATTCATAAACGGTATGATAAAACGCGAAATAAAAATATGCTCAGTGTTCAGTTCACGAAACCTCGGTTGAATGTACACACACAGAACATAGAAGTTAAACTTACTTGCAATAAACTTGGTGTCAGTGGTGACGTCTACCCTTCCGTCAGATCCGATGGAAGTAGCCCTTCCGTTAGCATAGCTGATGGTCGTGTAAGGCTTGCCGTCTTCGCCTTTCGTCGTGTCCACTACTCCTAGGATGTCATTTCCCCTGGACGGATATCCCGCTACCTTAAAATTAGCAAAAGACATAAAGTAAGCGAAAGTAAATTTGGCTTTCTGTCTGTCTGTTCGCTTTTCACGACTGAACAGCTAATCTGTACTTAACGAAATATGGCAGGATGACAGTGTGAGTCATGAGGATGGATTGTTCCTCCAGAAAATGCGGGAAAACTGGAAAATTTCGGATAACGCCAAAGGATTCGGCTAGTAATAATTATGAATGGAAAAGTACGTTTTTGTTCCTCTTTCATACAACATCAAAGCAAAAAAATAACGGTTGATACTTTGGGGCCGTCACATCTTCCTGAGACACCGGGTAGGGCTGGCGCGGCTGCCAATTCGGCAGAGCAGCACAAGCGACGCAAATATGCTAACCTCGGCAGTGGTTACATATTTGAAGCGTTTGGGGTCGAGACATTGGGCCTTTGGGACCGGGAGCTCACCTCATTTTAAAAAATCTTTCAGAGCGCCTGGTTAATGCGACGCGTGACCAAAATGCCGGCGTAATTCTGGCTCAACACATAAGCATTGCCATTCAACGTGGTAATGCTGCCAGCATGCTGGGTACGCTGCCAACTGGTAGTGGGCTTGAGCATTTGGATTGTCTTTAGACCTTCAACGGTCTATGGGCAGTCTAACTGTATTTGTAGTTTTAGTTTTAGCTTGTATTTTGTTTAGTTAATAAAGGCAAAGCAACAAAACGATGTGAATTTTTGCACAAAAATAGTGTGCGGCCCGGAAAGTGACATGATATAATTTATCCTGGAAAAAAATATTTGTCCTGAAGGAATGGAGAACCTCTGGGGGGCGCTGCTATTAAAAACGAAGGTGTTTTGACTGCCTTACCGTCATAGTGTGGGCATGGTCGGCGGTGACTACGATCAACGTGTCTTCTTCATTGGTCAGGGACTTCGCTTTCTTCACAGCTTTGGAGTACTCAACGGTCTCGTCTAGCGCTAGGTGAGCCAGGCTGTCGTGGTGGGCGTGGTCTATTCTACCACCTGGAGGTGAGGAGACAAAGAAGTTAGTTTTGAGGACTTTGTTGGGTATGCTATTTTATTTTATTCGGGTGATATTCCAAAAATAGAGAAAAAATATAAGTGTTTTTTACGGAAAGTTAAATGCCTACTTTCAGCTATTAGAAAAAGTGTAGTCAACTGCTAAATTACAGATAACTGCTTTTTAGCTAACACATACCGGAATTCCCTCTCCCTATATCCCTGAAGTCTGAAATACGCTGAAAGCTAAGCTAAGCTAATAAGCTTTTCTCTAACGTTATGCTATCAAAAATATGCATAGAAAATAAAAAGCGGCGATAATAGAGCGAGATTTGTTTACGCTCTCAAATCTCCCAAAATTAATTTTAGTCTTTGAATCAAGATCTGGATGTTTTTGTTTTTCATAAATATATCTTACTAGTAGGCCGCCCCGGCTTCGCACGGGCGAAGCCGGGATAATTATATAGCCTATGTCAACCGGGGATAGTGCAGCATCCCAACAGTGAAATAATTTTTCAAATCGGTTCAGTAGTTTCGGAGCCTATTCAATGCAAACAAACAATCAAATCTTTCCTCTTTATAATATTAGTATAGATGACCATTCATGACTTGGAACTTACAAGAGAAGATCCCTGAGTACTCCATCATTTCATCAGCAGTTCTGTCGCACGCCCATTTTTTTTGAAGATATAGAATGACTAAGTGTTTGTATTTTCGGTGTGTAATAAAGAAATATTGTATTGTATTGTAAGTGTTGTCTTTGATAACATACCAAACATATAAAATTTAACGGCGTAATAGTAACAATCAAAAATTTCGGTTGTTACCGTTTTATTTTGTCAACTTAAATTAAAAGAAAAGTTTACAGCTTGAAAACTGCAAACAGGATGAGCCACCTTTATAAAAGCCAAACTTAAATACCTTCGACAAACAAGAAATATCCCTTAGCGCTCCTGCTCAACATCTTGATGGCAACCTCCACCATTTCCTCCAAGGTCGGCTGGTTCTGTGCCTTCAGGTGGTAGTCCATGTGCTCGTCCTTGAACAGCCCCAAGAGATACTCCGGTAGGTCGTCGGAGTTGAATGCCTGGCGAAGTTACATAACATAAGTTCTTGTTTATGGAATATCAGTTTGCAAAGGCGTCATTTCTTTCTGAATCGCCTGAAATCAACAATTTAGCAAAGCACATACTTTATACAGTTTAGGCAAGGCGCTCTGGTTAAGATCATCATTCACAGCCTTTCTTATTCCCTTGGGTATAGGCCCCTCTATTACTATGCTATCAACCTCAATCATGAGCCAATTGAGTCCAGTTTGTCCCGCAATGCGAAAAAAAACATTTGTCAACCAATCTTGCATCTGGACAAACAACTCTCCGCTTATCTTGTCTCGGCTACAACCTTGCTTCACCTGTAATCTTCACTGCTAAGTGTCATTCTCAGCTCCAGTTTAAATTCATTACCACGATCCCGACTCGAACCTTCTTAACTTGTTATTCGTTCGATTTCGGCAGATACTTATTGCGAATTTAGTCTCGGAGTTCGATACCTATCATGTACCTAGCCCGTTATAGCCATAGATAGCCCATTGCGGTCTAGTTGGTAGTGAACCTGCCTTCTGCGCTTGGGGGCGTGAGTTCTATTCCCACCTAGGACAAACATTCATGTGATGAACATATTTTGTGTTTGTTCTATATTGATTGATTGATTGACTAACTCTTTATTGTTCACACCAATAAATTTGATACAGAGGAACAAAAACTCTTTAAAAAACTGATGTAACAACTGGCGGCCTTATCACTAAAAGCGATCTCTTCCATCTAGCGATCTATATCTGGGTATTCTGGGTGTTAATATTTATTTAAGTATATATAATATATGTATGTATATCAGTCTCTGGCAGCCATATTACAAATTCTGCTTAGTTTGGGGTCAGATGACCGTGTGTGCAAAAATGTCCCGAATATTTATCCACGGATTTCTGTGCTACCTACCCTGATTTTCTTGCAGCTATGAGTTTGAAGTGCCAGTAAAGAGGATAGATATATTTCACTACTTTCACCTTCATAAGCTCCACTCTGTCTGTGACGTACAGGTGGGAGGCATTGATCTGCTGCTTATCAACATGCCACATCTCCGTGAGGTCCATTCCGTCGAGCCTTGCTCCACTGTTGGATGAACCCGTGATGTTGGGGAGGAGGTTCTTCCTTCCACCTCCCATTATGACCTGGAATTTTAGGGAAGTAATCATAATTTTAACGGTCGCAAAAACTCGCTATCCCATCAATACGAAAAAGTCGTATTTTTAAAATAAGCGCCTGTAGAAAATTGCGACTTTGAGCTGATGCACCAAGCGAAACGTTGCCATCAAACTTTGAAGTATGTGTTAGCTTGATCGTAGAAAATGCTACCTCTTCATAAATTGACTGGATTTAATAATAATTATGGACCCGGGTATGTCCTAAAACTGCGACCAGAACCACCGGAGGATGGGCAGCAGCATCCTATTAGTACACGGTAAACTTACTGCGATCCTCAAGCCGCCTGCCAAGCGTGGGGATTATGGCAACACCCCTTTCTAAGAGGGAGGCCTTTGTCCAGCAGTGGACGTTTAATGTCTGCTGATGTATGTATGTGGCAAATTTTGCGACCAGACTGTGACATGATTGTATGGATCAGTATTTTAACAGAAGAGCTGCATTTCTGGATTAGTTCAGGATTTTTTAAATTGTCTTCATTGGCCTTTTATGCAAGGCGTTATTAAGTTGCATTACTGTATCTGACGTAGGCAGACGTAGAGTAGGACGCCCTGCAGCCAGGTGGAGTGACGACCTGCGAAAGGCGGCTGGTGGCAAGTGGATGCGAAAAGCAGAAGATCGTGCCTTGTGGCGTTCTTTAGGAGAGGCCTACGTCCAGCAGTGGACGAATATCAAATAGGCTGATGATGACTGTATCTGACCAAATAATGTCGACATTTCCGGCAAGTAGGTACATGGCGGCTAATTGTTTTATCTTTTCTAGACTTCACTCCCCGAGTATTAAGTCTAATTTACCTTGAACTGCTGACCAGGCTTGTTCATCACCAGCTGGTACGCAATGTCCCGGCAGCCAAGCGAGAGGCACTCATCCGGGACGTCCGCGTCTGACTCCCAGTTCCTCTCGGACGTGTGAGCGTACATGCCGGCAGGGGACGCGTGAGTCACGCGCGTGGTTGTTACTACACCTGAAAATTAGACACGATTGGATGCATAATAGTTATAGTAATGTTATAATAGACACAAGACATAATTTTGTTACTTCTTGGAAATTCACACTCATTGATTTTATATCTTCAATAATGTGAAAATGTGCGAGCGTGAGAGCTGCAGACGGGAACAGTCCCCTTAATTAGGACGATAGTGCACAATTCATTAAGTTACAATTTCGATACTGGGACTTGGATGGGCTGACTATTCTATAAGAATACAGGGTTACGCATATAGACTGTAATAAGCCGAAAGGAGGTCATTATACTAATTATAATGAACAACTTTTACTATGGGACCAAACCTTAAATCGCGAAAAAACCAGCTGTTTTAAAGAAAACGGTCCTTGACATTTGAAAAAAATATATGGAACAGCTGAATTTATGTCGCGATTTCAGTTTTGATCTCCTTTCGGCTTAGTACAGTCTATATGATTAACCCTGTATAATATAAGAGATATAAGACAAATTCAATGAAACAGAGCGCCTGGTTAATGCGACGCGTGACTAAAATGCTGGCGTGTTTCTGGCTCAACGCATAAGCATTGCCATTCAACGTGGTAATGCCGCCAGCATGCTGGGTACGCTGCCAACTGGTAGTGGGCTTGAGCATTTGGATTGTCTTTAGACCTTCAACGGTCTATGGGCAGTCTAACTGTATTTGTAGTTTTAGTTTTAGCTTGTATTTTGTTTAGTTAATAAAGTGGCTTGCCCAGGAAAAAAATTAAACTATGGTCAAAAATTACAAAAAAGAGTACTGACTTGACAAAATTAAATGTTGACTAAATGTGTAGGTTAGTCTGCTTTGCTGGCTTTTAAAAAAACTCATAGTTGCACAGCGAGCAATGTTTCTCTCCATTGCTCGCTGTGGATTTTCTTTGCGTAATATAATCCGGAACGAGGATATTCACCGAAGAACCAAGAAGCTGCTAAATTTGCAACTACTACTTACTATTACTTAAAAGTGGCAATGGGCAAGTCGCACATTGCTAGAAGAAACGATAACTGATGGGGAAGAAAAGTTATTGAGTGGAGACAACGAATCGGAAGACACGTTACAGCGCGGCAGCGTAAGTAGAGGTATGTTGCCATAATCCCCACGCTTGGCAGGCGGCTTGGGGATCGCAGTACGTTCACCGTGTACTAATAGGATGCTGCTGCCCGTCCTTCGGTGGTTCTGGTCGCAGTTTTAGGACATACCCGGGTCCATTTAAATACAACCTTATTGTAACCACCTATTTACACGTGAATTATTATAAAATTACATCTTATATCCAATCGTACTGAAGAAAACGTGAAACTAAACGTGTTTTTTTATCAATGGTCCCAACTGTTTCAACTTAATAATGACGTCAAACCAATACAACAATGCTTATTCGAATATAATAAATTGTTTCTTGACCAATTTCGTATTTTATTAGTCGATTGTTTTCTATTAATTGTTCGATTGTTTAAATAATAACTGTCGAAGAATCTTTAACCCTTAGGTAATAGAGTAGATAATTTATTATTTGCATTATGTTAAATGATCTTGGATTAAGTTTTAAAGTCAAGTAAAATAATACACTCGGGACAAAGTTACAAAGTGTAGACGTCACTTGGCCCAGCGCGTCCCTTCTATTTATCCATAATTATAACCTTACCATGCTAAATAATCCGATATCAAACGATACATAATATTACCTACGCCTATAATACAGCATACCTACCTATATCTAAGAATGCATTGATATTTTCTTTTAATTTTTGGCTCCAGACATGTTATTTATCGGCAATTTATGTTACAAGGAACCAACCAGTATTTAATACGTCAGATTGCAACTTTGCCGTAAGTAAATTTTGCTCCCAGGTCTGATATGCTAGACTGACTTATTGTAAAGCGTCGTTCCTTTTTTTTAATACTGAGAAACATTCCTGAAAAAAACTCACTCACACACCACAAAACGACTGCGGCGGCGGCGCGTCTGCGCCTGCGACTGCTGCTGCGTTTGCGGCTTTGTGAGATTATGATCACTAAAACCAGGTGGAATGTCTTCGCACTTAACGTAAGGCTCCAGGACATCCAAAGGAACGCACCGGGGCAGACCTAGAAGCGACTAAGGCTGGGAACTTACCAACATCCAGCCCTTGGTCCAATGCCCACTGCCCAATGGAAGAAGCCCAGTTGCCCTTATGCAGCTGCGGGTAGCAGGCGCCTCTGGTGACGTTACCGTCGAGCCCTATCACCCCGTACTTTGTCTTCACGCCTGTCAGGTACGAAGTGGCAGTGCAAGCCGAGTCGGGGACTTGAGCGTCTAGGCAGTACGTCTGAAAATAAATAAAAGAAAATTTTAAAATAAAATATATTGGCTGTTTTATATGGAACCAAGGATCCTTATGATAATGGAACTTAGAGTGTGTTGATATTAGAAGAAACGGTGATAACCGTTGAGGTTTGTAAAAAAATATATGTAATTCATAATAAGGCTGTATCCTAATGTTTCATTTATAACAAACTAGCGAGCCGCCCCGGCTTCGCACGGGTATAGATAATATATAGCCTATGTTACCCGAATAGCGTAGCTTCCCAACAGTGAAAGAATTTTTCAAATCGGTTCAGTAGATTCGGAGCCTATTCAATGCAAACAAACAAACAAACAAACCTTTCCTCTTCCTCTTCCTCCGACAGACGTTGTCCTGTCTTAGAACTGTCAAACGCGCGAAGTTAAAATCGTAAAGTTTTCTGAAATTTACCTTTTTTCTGCGTAAATTTCATATTTTACTTTCCGTAAGAACATTCTATTCGTATTAGAAAACTAAAAAAAAGAGGAATGAAATCGGTTAAGTCGTTCTCAAGTTATAGCGTGACCAAGGTAAATAGGGATTCATTTTTATATGTATAGAAGATATAGATGGCTTAAAGAAGGATATAATTAAATAATAAAAATATAAAAAGTAATTATATTAATTAATATAGATAAAAATGAATCTCTATTTATCTTGGTCACGCCATAACTTGAGAAAGACTTTACCGATTTCATTCGACTTTTTTTTACAGTTTTTTAATAGATACTTTGTAGAAGGTTCTTAGGGAAAGAAAAATTAAGAAAATTGCGCAGAAAATTGGAAAATTTCAGAAAACCCAAAAACGATTTTAGCTCGCGGGTGAAACCGCGAGACGTAGCTAGTTTGTAATAAATTGAAACATTAGGAACAAAGATAATATTGATTAGGAATCAAGCCAATTGTCACAATTCTTTCCTCCTCGATTGATCAATCAAGGTAATCTAGGTATCATTCCGTCCAGATACCAGCTATTTACCTTAAACGACACCTAAGAATTAAGCTATAGACCGCCTTCTTCTTAACGGCCTCTTACCATACCATACCAAATTTGGCGGTTTTAAATCAATTTTATTCAGTTAAATTACAATATTTGAGCTGGACAAAAATACATGGCACAGATACATCTCTGTTTGAGTTTATGATTTGGTTCAAAACACGACATGATAAACTTTCCTTGACCAAAAAAAAAACTGAAACAAAGTCGATTTAGTTTATTTTTTTTGTTTTATGCTCAAATGAAAGCTCGTAACAACCTGGAAATTGCATGTACTGAAAGGAAATCCTATTCAACATAATTATTATGGTTTGGATAGATTTTTGATGGTGAATAGTTTCGTTTTGTTAGTGAAATTAAAAGCGTAAAAAGGTCGCGAGAATTTGCGCGCGCCGCGGTCGATCCCGCGCCAGCTGGCGTCATCGAGGTCGGACCTATGTTCATTTTTGTCGTTGCACTCCCCCCGCGGGTGTCCTGACTCTTGCGTGGCAAAATACATCGTCGCTATAACTTGACGGGGGCTGGGGAGCGTTTTGTTGCCTACGCAACTTGGATAACAGGCCGTTAACTTCTTTTTATAGTTGGTCAAATGATGGAACTAAAAATGTTCAACAGGTAACTGTCAGATTTGGTTTAGAAACTGCTGTAGTAGTACGTCTATTCAACTCCGCTGATAAATTAGTCGTAAACTATTTATTTTCCGTGTTTTGTCGCATCTGTGACGTAGTGTGACTATACAATAAAACACAATAAGAGGAAGGAAACGTAGGATACAATCTTCGTGGCAATTACAACATTGTCAGTCGGTTCAGGTACTGACAAGGTCAAGAGACAATGCTCTCGTAGGTATCGTTCAAGTGGTATTTATCCAAGAGGCTACTTGTAGGGTAAATAACAGCTGAAATTACAAAAGTTGCCTCCGTTGGCAACATAGTATAGCCGCTAACAATCCATATTGTCTCTATTTCTTTCATTGTTTATTCTTAAACTAGAACCTTAATTATATACCTACTTAATACTTATAGGTAGGTACTAAATACTTTTTCATTATATTTTCATAAATTTTCTGTTTTAAATACTTTTTCGTTTATATTTTATGTTTTCATTAATTTTCTGTTTTTTAAGTTCCAGTTCTATAATTATATATACTTTTTCATTTCAATAATATTTGGATTTTGAACTTTTCGAAGATGAATTTGTACCTAATTTCCCTTTGATTTTACACCTATTTACAAACGTTTTCTAGTTTCTGAGTGAATAATTATTAAACCTAACACTGGCACTCCCAAAGGAAACAAAAACAGACACCATGCGTCTAACTGTCCATAATAATATTTATATCAATGCTTCATCTATTTGCTTCAATTATTATTCATTGTTCTTCATGCAAATTCATTTTCAAATTAGCTTCAAAAGGTTTTTTGAAAGTGACAAAATTTTTGTGGTGATAGATGATATTATCGTAGAATTAAAATAGTTTATGGGTGATGCGAAATTTATTTTTATTTTTAATAAGTTTTTTAAATAAATTTCATACACATCTACCATGGACAAATACAGTTCCTATATATGAAAACTTTTAATTATATGTATAATTAAATATGTTTTTTAAGTAGCTGTTAGTTTTCCTAATATAATAAAAAAAAAAAAATAGAACTATCCGAACTTGAGAAATAAAAAGATAAGTTTGTTGTGAGGGCCAGGCCAGGTTCTTATGCCTTTGAGAAGGTTTTCTTCTCAGTTCTCTTCTTATGGATGAATTTTAAAGTCTAGTAATCATCATCAGTCAGAAGACGTCCACAGCTGAACATAGGCCTCCCCCTTTAACCTCCACACTGAACGACAGCCTGCCTTTTGCATTCACTGGATGCCAGTGACTCTCACTATGTCGTCGGTCCATCTAGTGGGAGGCCTACCTACGCTGCGTCTTCCGGTTCGTGATCTCCACTCAAGAACCTTTCTTCCCCATCGGTTATCGGTTCTTCGAGCGATGTGGCCTGCCCATTGCCACTTCAACTTGCAAATTTTAACAGCTATGTCGGTGACTCTGGTTCTTTGGCGAATATCTATGTTTCGGATTCTATCGCGCAAAGAAACTCCGAACTCTCTAGTCTCTCCATTGCCCGCTGAGTGACTCTGAGTTTTTCTAAAAGGCCAACAGTTAAGGACATCACTGGCAAAGTCTAGTAATGCGTTCTATTGAACTTTCGGATCCATCTAGCTAGTGTACCCTTTTTTATTCAATAACAAAAAGGCTTCCGTTTCACCACCACCTCATCTGGTCTTTAGAGATGATGTGGTCTACGATGGGGCACATTTGCCTAGAAGAAACCGAGTCACTCAGATTGTACTATCGGGGAACATATTCAGGCAGCACATTCCACAGTCTAGCTAAATCTATTTATTTGAATTTGTCACTCGGTGTAACGTTCCTTAATAATAATGATAACAATTCCATGGGTCTAAAACCCCAGAGACCCTGACCCCTGGCTTGCCTTAACTGGCCGTCTGGGGGTGGAAACCGCAAGAGCTAAGAACCTAAGCTCCAGGGTGGAAGTGTTAAAGGGCATAACGCCGCTAGTAGCTCTCAGTGAAAGTGCAGCACACCTCTCGACACCCTAAGCCACCCACGCCAATGTTGCCTCTCCGGTGCCAAAATGCGGCAGCCATTATGGGGGGCCCATTTAGTGGGTGGCAAGTCATCACCCGCCAAAATATTTTGAAATGAGGCATAATGTGCGGATGCCGTACCTCATACCATAGACCTGTTTTCCCATCTACAAGTTGTTCACCTCAATAGCCCAGACTTTTTATATCCTATACTGTACAATAGTTTAATATTCCATTTTATTCACATCACATAATTGTATTTTTATATTCAACGGGGCCTCTTGGTGTTGGCTTCGGCTCCACCAATGCCTACCAAATGTCCGGGCTAGACCCGTGTTTATATTGAAATAAAATGATAACAATAATAATCCTAAATAAGGTTGCCTGGAAGAGATCGCTTTTAGCGATAAGGCCGCCAGTTGTTACATTAGTTTTTTAAGAGTTTTTTGTCCTCTGTATCAAATTTAATGGTGTGAACAATAAAGAGTTAATCAATCAATCGTTATTTCGAAATTAAATACTTTCGATAGAAGTGATTCTGAGTACAGCCGTTGCTAGCTAGCTCATCTGTGGAGAGGCAGTGATCAAAGTTAGTAACACGTCTGAAACACTGGTTTCGCAAGGTTTACTTCGTGATTGACTGCTTTTTGTGGTAGGAAATCAATGTTCTGTAACTTAGAATTGTATAAGTAAAAAACGTAAATTTTGAAGAGCGAGTAAAGAATGTACAGATCGCGACATAAGTTTTACAAAAAATTATCTATTAAATAAAATTGATAAAAAAGATCGAATATATGATAAGGTATTGATTTTTATTTAAAGCGATAATAAATAAATTATGTATGTATGACTGTATGTATATATGTTCCCTATGGAGTTAGAAACTGCTGGTCCGATTTTGACGGGACTTACACTAGCAGATAGTTGATGTTGCAGATAGGTGATGAGGAGTAATCCCCACGGGGTGCAGCTGGTAGGTAATAAAGTGATTTCTTTTTATTGTCTCGCATAAGGTGTAAAAAGCAGTTTTCTTCTCGGGGATAAAGCCGTCTTCGTCTTGGACATAGATATAGACATCATTTATTTGTGCCAAAAAAATCAATATACAATGGTAAACAAATAAAAAACTTTAAATTTAAAACAAATAATAACTAGAGCTTATTATATTATTTATATATACGCTTTTTGGGAGCTTGGATGACCTTGAATCCCTCACTACACTCAGGATCTACTCTAAACTATACATAAACAAAAAAATAAGCATAAGCTTGGGATTCAATATGCGCTAGTGACTAAAGACATTGCTTCATCCCCTTGGTGAATAATCTATATACTATAACCTTTTAGATTTGAACGAAACCTACACTTAAATTATAGACAACGTTTTATAATACCAAGGCTCCACAGTTTTTGTCATCGATTGTACCTACTTGGTTTTCACAAACTTTTTGCGATGGATTTCGGTGCAATATCTTGAGCAACATTTACGGCTAAAAGATTATTTAACACTAGATAGATAGATAGATAGATAAACTCTTTATTGTTCACACCACACATTTCGTACACATAATAAAACAGCTTAAAAACTAGTGCAACAATCGGCGGCCTTATCGCTAAGAGAACCGGCAGACATTTTACTGTCCAAATTTCAGTATATTTGTTTGTGATCGTTCTGTGTATTGTTTTGTTTGTCATGCTCCCAAGATGGTAATAACTCAAATTAATATAAACCTCTATATGCTTTTTTTTACTTTTTTCCTGATCTTCAGTTTTTTATTGTCAGTTGAATTGTAATTTTATTTCATACAAGATTGCCAAAGTAAAAGTTAAGTTTCACCGGAATTTTAAAAAGCTGGGCATCTTTCGACTATTTCTTTCAATAAAAACATAATTTGGACTATCATAAACATTTTAAAACAAAAAATTGCCAAAACGGTACTGCTGTTTTCAAGTGAAGCAATTACCAAAGTACCTACAGCATTTCGTTTTTACTTTTTGACTTTTTTATTATTTGTTAATAAAAAAGAATGTGAATTTAAAGAAAAATGAACTGTGAAAAGAACAGACAAACAGACAGACATCGTAGGCTTAGTAATAGGGTCCCGTCTTTACCCTTTGGGTACGGAACCCTAAAAACTATCAAAATCTGCCGTCAGGGAGATACGATGCCATCGACAAACACACCGCTACGCAGATATATAGACATACAAATACACACGTTAGAAGTATAACACCCCTCTTTACATTGGGTTTTGTGAAAACTTATGAAACAAAAGTTATAAAGGAAAGCTGCCTGTGAGATAGTTTTTGAATCATATCAATACACAGGGCTATTTAATCGACGTCATCACAACGATTGCAAAACTTAATACCTGTCATGGCATAGTGTTCCAAATGAAATCGGCATGATTTCCCTGCCCTTGCCGCGGTCAATTCTTTAGTATTGTTATAAGAAACAAGAAGGCCTTGACAGGGCAACAATTAGGTACTTATCGACGTAAAATAATTGATCATTGATGTCGCTGTCATTTTCTTCACCATCATCATCATTTCAGCCTATCATGTTCTCACTGCTGGGATTCAGGCCTCTTGGAGAGAGAGAGAGAGAGAGAGAGAGAGAGAGAGAGAGAGAAAGGAAGGACCCTAATCCTTGCATGTTGCCAATCCCCGTGCATGTTGGTGAATGTCATGTCTTTGAACTTTTGAGGTTATTGGACATAGCGGTCTCCTCACGATGTTTTCACGATGTTTTCCTTTACCGTTTTTGAGCGATGGCATTGAAACTAAAAATAATTTATTTAGGTACTAAATAAGTCACTGGTGCAGGGCCGAGGATCGAACCGGGTGCCGTCAGGTTGTAAAGCGCATATCTTAACGCTCGGCCACCATCGCTCTTAAAGTTAGTGTGCATGAAAATTTAGTAAGTGTGCTGTAGGTAAACACAGTTTGAAAAAGTGGACATTTCAACACAAATGATAATTTTGTACTGGCATAATAAATCTCCTTTGTTACTCTTGTTCTGATGTTCAAGAATGAAGTAGTTTGTTAACTTTGTGACAAATAGGTACTTATTGTTATTTTCAGTTGATGGTTTTCTAACGATTCTCCAAGTCACGTTTCAAGTTGTTTAGTGCAAATTGTGTTCATACTTTTTACAGCTGACTTCCGCAGTTTTGCACAAAAAAATACAGTTTTTTTCCTGGGTTAAGGTAGCAACCTGGCAATACAGCAATTAATGGTATAACTTTGACCCGTAAAAACTAGATAAGTACTTTATTTTGTTTTGTTTTTCTACTAGTAAATTAGTATTCCGCGATAGTTACAATCTAGTGTAACAATAACGTCATGGTGTCATCGAAACACGAGTGTTTTTTAATTTTTTATTATTATAAATTTGCTTGCGCGTGGCCACCAACTCGCCATGATGCGGTCTACGATGGAGCACGCTTGCCTAGAAGAAACCTATTCACTCTCGACTTGAAGCCACCCAGATTGTAACCATCGGGGAACACCCACTCAGGCAGCGAATTCCACAGACTAGCAGTTCGCACAATAAATGTGGAATCAAAGCGCTTCGTACGGGTTCTCAGAATATCAACCATAAAGCGGTGTCGATTCTTCGTGCCCACTCTGGCAGTCCGATAGAAAAATGGGCAGGACGGAATTCTAGGTGCAGTTCTAGGTGCTAGGCAAACGTGCTCCATCGCCTGTATTTAGTTCTCGATTGGCCTGTATTTCTTATTTTATTTTTGTGTGTAGGTCAATGGCTATATAACCACTTGACTGCTCGAGTGCTCATCCTTTACCCCGCTATAAGCCAAGTTACACTTTTTCAGCAGTGGGCCAATCCTAGGCGCAATTGGATGCCAGCGCAATCACAAGCGCCATACATAAAAGGTAAATTTGCATCAGCATCTAGGCTTCTTTGGAACCAGGTGAAGCCAAGATTTCCTTTATTAACTAAAAAAAATACAAGCTAAAACTAAAACTACAAATACAGTTAGACTGCCCATAGACCGTTGAAGGTCTAAAGACAATCCAAATGCTCAAGCCCACTACCAGTTGGCAGCGTACCCAGCATGCTGGCAGCATTACCACGTTGAATGGCAATGCTTATGCGTTGAGCCAGAAACACGTCAGCATTTTGGTCACGCGTCGCATTAACCAGGTGCTCTGAAAGATTTTTGAAAATGAGGTGAGCTCCCAGTCCTGAAGGGCCCAATGTCTCGACCCCAAACGCCTCAAATATGTAACCACTGCCAAGGTTAGCATATTTGCATCGCTTGTGCTGCTCTACCGAATTGGCAGCCGCGCCAGCCCTACCCTGTGTTTCAGGAAGATGTGACGGCGCTAAAGTATCGACACAAGTTCCGTCCCATACAAGGGGCCGCCCCAACCTCCAGGGCACAAGTGTCACACCGTCAGGCCTCCTTCCATCGACACGCGCTAGACCACTCGGTTCAAGCACAGCTTCGACATTGGCGGTGGAAAAAGCCCTGCGTATGATGTCGTTCAGGCTAGCCAAGATACTGTTGCAATAACCTAAATTACTGCCACTAATGCTAGCCGCTGGACTTCTTACCGCGCATATTCCGGAAGTTATGCTAGTAGTGATGTATAGACTCACCCTTGCTAAGCCAGAGACTGGAAAACCCTCAAAGTCCAAGATGGAGTCTTCTCCGAGTCCTCTGTCCAGCTGCCCGGAGAAGGTTCTAGCAGCCATGATTGTAGCCAATGACATACCATCACCTGTACAAAAAGGACTAACGTTTAACTAACTAAAAAGGACTATCGTTTAACTAACTAAAAGGCCTATCGTTTAACTAATTAAAAAGGACTATCGTTTAACTAATTAAAAAGGACTATCGTTTAACTATCGCGTTAGATGGTACGTTTCACCTATGGCGGGAAATTCAAATTTCAAACAGTTTTCTTGTCCTTGTAGCTAGGCCGGGTTACTATAGTAAACGATTATGATGTTTGCGCAAATTGATTATTATTCTTTACAAAATCATGTAAAGCTATTTATCTCTAATGCATATTATTACTTACATATTTTGTCAATAAACAATTTTCAATGTTTCAAGCGGTTTATTGACAAATGTAGGTAACTAATAAGGTTCTGGACTGGAGACCACGAACTGGAAGACGCAGCGTAGGGAGGCCTCCCTCTAGATGGACTGACGACATTGTGAGAGTCGCGGGCATCCAGTGGATGCAAAAGAAGATGATGTGATGGAGGTTAAAGGGGGAGGCCTATGTTTAGCAGTGGACGTCTTCTGGCTGATGATGATGATGAATATAGTGCTTTACTGATAAATACCTGTACATGATAATGTAAAGAACAACTTGAGAACAATCAACAATTTGCGCAAACACTGTGTAATTTAAAATAATTACCCGGCCTAGCTACAAAGACAAAAAACTGTTTGAAATTTGAATTTCCCGCCACAGATGAAACATACCAACTTAACTAAAGAAATTTTCGATACCTACTGTAGATTGTTATGTTTTGCCCCATCCTAAGTTAAAGCCTAGCTACGCCCATGAATAGTCTACTCGTATTTCTTACTCACCAATAAACAGTATTCCATTTTTAGCCTTATTGGTGTTAGTTTTCTCTTTCAGCTTTGTCCTGATGGTGGAAACGGCAGCCTTCCTCCAGTATGAGCCGTGCTTCTCTTCCACCGGGATGTACGCCGGGCTCATCTCCGCATCCAGAACCTTCTTGGGCTTCGGAGTGGACGCTGCATTTTCTGTAGACATTTGAAATAATGTTAGCAAAATATTATTCGTATTGTTAAGAACAAGGGCAGTCAAATAAATTCGCCAAATAACAAACAAGCAGTATTTCCTTCTCAATATAATGTGAACAAGATTGCCTTTCTATTTACTGGGTTAGTTCATCAAAAGACACTAGATGGCGCTGCTCTTATTTCATACAAATCGTAGTTAAGGTTAACGCGATCGAAATATTAAACGTAATTGGCAAAACTTGCACTGTAACTCTGCTAGTGTTCTGCTCATAGTATTGTGCATGAGAAAGTGATTATACAAGGATTTGACGTTAAAAGGAACTGGAGATTTAAAAAAATTATAATTTTAAAGAATTACACACACATTGTGGATTTTCCTTAGATAAGTAGTATAAGTACCAAACGTTTTGAATCTACGTTTCTAATCCGTACGGCCAAGGATTGGAACACGCTTTCTTTTTTTCTAAACCTTTTTTCTTTGGCTTTCTTGTTTCCTGAGATATAATCTGAGACTTTTCAAGGCCAGAGTGAATAAGGTATCTTCTAATTGTGCGTGCTTCATCTTCGACCACATCGTCGCTTACCAACAGGCGAGTAGTAAGTAACTCGCGTAGTATAGTAACTTAAACTGTTTTTGCTTCGATGGAAGTCCACCGAGATTTTTCGCGGTGGACACACGATCGCCCTTACGTCATTTTGGACTCTTGTTTTTCCGAATTAATCTCGTTTTTCAGGGACAGTGGACAACCACACTCATTGCGGATAATGAGCAGCGGAGAAGCATGTACCACGGTAAATATCCCGTTAATAATCATATAACTTTATCATTAAAATATTCCTTTAGGTCATAGAAACCCTTCGACAATAGCCATTTCTTTAATTTTCTGTTAAAAATAGGACCTTCTAAAAGTTTTATATCATGAGGTATATAGTTGGGCTTACTCACCTTAAGGAAGGGAAGAAAGAAAGGAAAAAAGGAACAGGAAAATATGGACACCTACTTAAAGATAAATTGGATGGGAAAAGTACCTTACGACCTTACACAACGACTTACGTTTTTAGAGATACTTCAATAAAAAAAAACAAGAGAGTGACGAGACGAGAAATTTACTCGCCTAATAGTAAGCGTCACGCTAGCCCCTAATAATTCAGCGCCACCCGGAATAGTGCAGTCGTCACTCTAAGATATAATATATCTATGCCCACTAATTTCACTGGAAACATTGCACTTCACTCCGTAACACAGTAATATTTGCACACTACGGTTTGGTAGCTGAATTAGAAAGAAAAGAAAGAAAGAAAAATATTTATTTATGACAGAAACAAAGATATAAGGACATTACGAGTTAAACACAATAAAAGAAAATAGTTTCTGTCACAAGCCGGTGCCAACTCAGCGTAATGCTGGTTGTGAACAACCAGCGCTGGTCTTCCGTTGGAACCGACAGGTGACGTCACGCACGTCAGACAGCAGATGTGCAATGTAACACACATAAAAACATAATACACAATATAATACATATAAAAACAAACGATAAAGCAATTTTACAAATATTCAAACCTAAACATGAAACATATACTATAATCACTGACAAGAGTGTGCTAAATAACGTACTTTCAACTTTCAAAGTACTTTCCCAGACAGACTGCAAAAGTCTCTTCTAAGTTTTTTCTATGTAGAAAAGAGATAGAGATAAAGATAGAGAATAGAGAACTAAACTATCTTTAGATAAAGAATAGAGAACTATTCTCTATCTCTTCTCTACATAGCATAAACTTAAAGTCACTTTCCGCGTCTGTCTGTCTGTATGACCGCTAACTCCTACTAAACCACGCAAAGGATTTTAATGCGGTTTTCACCATCAGTTGGATATTTTATCACTGAATGTTTATATATATAACTAGCAACGCGCCCCGGTTTCGCACGTAAATTACACCCGTGCGAAGCCGGGGCGGGTCGTTAGGAGAATAAATAAATCGAAGCTCATCAACAACGAATCCCTAAGTTATAAGCTTCTTAGTCTTGAGCATCGGCGCAAAGTTGCTAGTCTATCGGTTTTTTAACGGATACATTTCGGAGAATGTGCATTGGATAGATCTGCATGATCTAATTCCCTCCTGTTCATTTTACTATCGGACTGCCAGAGCGGATATGAATAATCGTCACTGCTTTGTGGTTCATAAATACAGAAAGCCTGTAGCGTGAAGCGCATTCCATTTTTTCTGTGGTCTGTGAAATGCGCTGCCTGAATGGGTGTTCCCCGATAATTACAACCAATCGCGGTCAAACGTTAGCCTAGTCCGATGTAAAAAAAAAAAAAAAAAAAAACATCTTCAAATTGCTAGTAAATATGGTTATTTTAGGCAAGCGTGCTCCTTGCGATAGCCTATTAAGTAATCAAAAAAATATAGAAAAATAATCCAAAAAATTTAAAACCTCAATGACTGAAAAAAGACAGAATATTGAGAGTAGCAAAACGTTCAACTAGGAACGAACAATAAAATTAATATTACCTACAAGTGAGTAGGTAATTGACCGATCGTGCAAGGCCAAGGTCAATGCACTCGCTCTCCGGGTCGTGACCTCAATGCAGTTTTTGCAAATAAATTAATTTAATATACACCTTGTCTCGATGAATTAAATTCAAGGCTTTCATAAGGCTGTGCTTACCAACAGATGTAAATTTCGCACGTGCTAAAGAATTTTGAAGATAAAAAATCACTGATACTTAAGACTTTGGGTCCTCTCCTGTTTATGAAGTCGGTTAAAAAAACACAATTTAAAATACAGGGTTACGCATTTGCCTTGTACTAAGCCGAAAGGAGGTCATTGTACTCTTCATTATAAACAAATTTTACTATGGGACCAACACAAATCGCGAAAAAAATATCAGCTATTCCATAGAAAACGGTCATTGACACTCGACAAAATGTATGGAACAGCAAATTTTTTTGGCTATGAGGGATGGTTCCATAGTAAAACTTGTTCATAATGATAAGTACAATGACCTCCTTTCGGCTTAGTACAAGGAAAATGCCTAACCCTGTATAATTACAATGTCAGTTACAAACGCTAGTAATTTCTCTCCGGCAGTGGTACATGGCATTAAAAGGTTTTTGGTGGTAAATAAACCGGCCTAGTGAGAGTCGGGCTTGCGAACTGAGGGTTCCGTACCACCATAAAATTCAATAACAGAAATTTGTCACCGACTCGCACTTGGCCATTATTTATTATATGTTGTTATACTTTAGAGTGTGTACTATAATCATGCCAAGTTTAACGCTTGTACGTTTTACCGTTTTTAATTAGAGCTAATACATAAATAGATACGTAAAAAGATACGTTTGTTGTATCCCCATAAAACAACCTCCATTACGTTTTTACTTTTGTTTTTTATTATTTCTTAGTTAATCCGCCGTAACATTATATATTCTGTGAAAATTTCAACTAGCTATCTATTACGGTTCGAAAGATGCAGCAGACGGACGGAAGGACATACAGACATTGTAGGCTAAGTAAAAGGGTACCGTTTTTATCCTTTGAGTACGGAACCCTAAAAACGATCTAGTTAGGTCATAGGTCTCGTGCAGTTTCGCTGTTATCAAAGTGACTGCTTCTAGACGTGACTGATCAGCGTTATGATTATATTTATTAGGTGATATTTTAAATTTGTACGTGACGAGTACGTACAATGTTTAGTCGTAAATGTACCATTACTCCAACATGTATCTCATAATTTATCGGAAATTGTGCAATTGCCATTATTATCTATTATTTATCAATTATCGTTGCATATAGTCAGGGGTTTCGACCAAAATAAAAAGAATGGACGGGCCATAACCATTGAAATTGCTCAGGAAAAACGAGTCAAAACCGTCGGATATATACTTCAACACATAAATATAACCATTACATTTGTTACAAAAAAACAGATAGTGGTTTTATATTGTGTTCGGGAAACTTCGGGAAAGCACACGTTGGCATAATTTTGTCAGATGTTTCGTTATCATGTAACAATAGACTCGTGTCGCACTTCCTACGGCTAGAGACCGACTGAAACGAAGTGAGCACCGGCGCTCATTATGTAAACTTAAAGAATGCGAGAATACTTTTTCTGGGACCGTCCATTCATTTTATTTTGGTCGAAGATAAGGAGCACAGGGTAAAATGAATGAGAATGGAGTGTTAAGAGCCCGCTTGCCCATCAGGCATTTGTTCTAATTCTTTAAAAGCTGATCATAAATACAGCCCGTATCAATGAAAACAAAATTTTTTTTTTTTCAAAAATAAATAAGTTAGGCACAAGTATTTTAATTTCATGCTAGACAGAGAGCGCACTAAGTATATCAAGTTATAGTCATACAAGGCTATACTAACTTGTTTGTTAAACTAAAATGTTTGTAATGTTACGATAGACACCATGACATGATTTTGTTACTTTTTGGAAATTCACACTCATTGATTTTATATCTTCAATAATGTGAAAATGTGCGAGCGAGAGAGCTGCAGAGGGTATTTGCTGTTGACATACCACGGTCTCGACAGTTTGACGGCGCGGGCGGTTGGCAAACATAGAGGGCGTTGGATACACACTTACCCCAGCTCAAAAAATTTTAATACGGGAACTAGATAGAGGCCGCCAGAAGCTAGAATCGTAACTTCCGAAGCAGAACCAGGCCTGGCGCATTCCACACTTTAGGTATGAAGCTACAGGTAGCCGACTTGTCGGACATGCCACGCGATAGACAGAGATAACGCGACAAGATACACGATAGAAAGAGAGGCAAATTCTAGGTTATAATATAGCTGTAGGTAGTTAGTCTGGCTAATGAAAGCAGAGACTGAAAAAGCGCGGCGAATTAAATATCAGAATTTTGAACCCTAAAAATTTGTATGAAATACTCGGAATAATCTCACTTCATCATCATCATCATCATCATGCTTGCAATGTTTGCATTTCATATTAATTTTGGGGTTCAAATGCGGTTTTTTTTAAAGTTGGTGCACTTTTTCTGTCTCTACTTTCATTAGCCAGAATCGAGCGCTCGCTCGTCCTGAAATGCACTTTATTGTGTAGTAGCCAGAGTCGCTACTTATTTAAATGATTTTGCCAAGTGAATCTTCTGTACTTGAACTAATATTTATTCTGTGGTAGACAATACTAAACAATACTTGATACAGTTTAAGGTGGTTCGATTCACCTATGGCGGGAAATTTAAATTTTTAAACAGTTTTTTGGTCCTAGTAGCCTGGCCAGGTAATTATTTTTAAATAGCACACTGTTTGCGCAAAATGTTGGTTGTTCTTTACATTATAATGTACAATTATTTAACAGTAACGCACCATATTACTTACATTTGTGAATAAACAGTTTGAAACAGCAAACATTTGTTTATTCACATATGTAAGTAATAATGGGCATTAGAGATAAATAGCTTTACATGATTTTGTAAAGAATAATAATCAATCTGCGCAAACATCATGGTTGTTTACAATAATCACCCGGCCTAGCTACAAGGACAAGAAAACTGTTTGAAATTAAAATTTCCCGCCATTTGTGCTACGAACCACCTTAAGTAGAAAAAAACTCTCACACAAAAAATTACACATTAATAGATACATTTAATAATATTTTCTTATTTACTTAAGTGAGTTGAGTCAATGGCAAATATAATATGAACATAATAATCATGTTAACAAAAGTGTATGGTCGATAGATAAAAAAATATTAACATATCATACTACAGACGCATCCAGTGTTCTAAAGATGGTTTATTTTATCCTCGCCTTTTGAGTAAAGACCTCGTCAAAAAAGTACCCGATAACGGCGGGCTTGTAGGTATGAAACACTCATGAAAGTACAAGAAGCGAAAGATGTGTGTCAGGGTCGCAAGTGGAGAAATGTTGGTCTCTGCTAACCCCGATGGGGAAAAGCGTGACTGTGATGTATGTTTCAATCACCCTTAAAATCTCGTAAACCGTTCAAATAAAAAAGTATATAAAAGACTTTTGCACAAGACTGTAATTACTGGTAGTTGGAGCACGGGGACTTGTAAGTGCCCCGTGCTTCACCCAGGTGAAGAACCTAGGTAAAGCACGGGTCCGATCCTGCAGTGCAAGTACCGTTCTTTATCGATCATCAAATTTGACAGTTGAGATTGTTAAATTCGATAAAATTCCATTTGATCAGTACTTACTATGATCGATTCTATGGCATTTTAACGAATTTGACGACCGATAAAGAACGGTACTCGCACTGCTGTTTTGTCTCTCAAACGCTGCTTATTTAACACCGCACACACCGCCCAAAGTTGTCTCTTATGCAAATTTTCAAAATTTTTGAACATAAGAAAATCACACATAACAAAAAAGCAATGTACATACTTAAGCAATTTTGTATTTTCTTTTACAAATACTTTACCGTTATTAAGCTATCGCTAAAAACAAAGTTTATAAAATCAATCTAAATTCTAAATTATATTTTGTATTTTGCATGATATAACTGTTTGCTTTGGCATAATTGTACTGTTATAATAAGAGAAGCCACTGCCACCCGACACACAGTCCCAGACTACTTCTCCCAGCCTATGGAAAATCACGTTATCTTCTCTATCTCTTCTCTTCTCTACATAATATAAATTAAAGTCGCTTTCCGCGCCTGTCTGTCTGTATGTCTGTATGGCCACTAACTCCTCCTAAACCACGCAACGGATTTTGATGCGGTTTTCACCATCAGTTAGATACATTTTTACGGAATGTTTATATATATATAACTAGTGACCCGCCCCGGCTTCGCACGTAAATTACACCGCGCGAAGCCGGGTGGGCGGGTCGCTAGTGTCAAATTAAATTACTTTGTTTGTTGTTTGTTTGTTTTTTTTTCGCGATTTCCGGGTTCGTTCCATGTTAAAAGTTGTTCATAATGATGAGCACAATGATATGCCCTAACATTTTCACTGTCTCACCAGTCACCCTGTATAACTTGTACGTGGACGATTTCAGGTGTTTATAGAAAAAAAAGTATCAGCCCATGACATCTACAGAAACAATTTCCTCTCAGTGAGCGAAGTGCGTATATTCACGAGCGTAAAATACATGTCGAATTCCATAGAAATGTTGAATTTACGAATTTAAATTTGTATGGAATTCGATACGTATCTACGCACTTAAATATTTTTACTACGCTTACAGGTGTCACCCACCTGAAAACAAGCATAATTATATACGTAATATACCTTGTTTTATATATTTACGAACACTAACGTATGCCCGCAACTTTGAACTTGTAGATTTTTATATACATTACAACCCCTTTCAACCCCTTTAATTTCATCCCTGTCGTAAATTATTTTTTTGGGAGATGTATTTTTTATTTAAAGCATTGTTTTCTTTTTTTTTTACAAGCATTGATGCATGAATAATATGAAGTTATAATTCATGGTTCATCATCATAAAGATGTAACTAATTGTAACTACATACTTAGTTATAAGAAATATTGCATGTTCGTGATGGACAAAACTGTTGATACTTTTACTAACTTACTTACCATCCATGTACACAGTTTATACAATAAATATTTTCTGATTCTGATTCTGATTCTGATCATTTCAGTTGTAGGACGTCCTCTGCTGGATATAGGCCATCCCTATTGATCTCGAAAAGGGCCGGTTGGAAGCGGCCTGCATCCAGAGTTTCCCTGCGGTCTGTTTCAGGTCGTCTTTCCATCTTGTGGGTCAACGTCCTACGCTGCACTTACCAGTCCGTGGTCTCCATTCCAGAACCTTTCGGCCCCAACGGTCATTTGTTCTCTTTGCCATGTGCGCTGCCCACTGCCAGTTCAACTTGCTAATCCGGACGTATAATTAAAGTATTTTTATTTACCTGCACAAAATACAGCAGTAGTGAACAGCAGACTCGTCAACAACAGGTGTAAATGCAGCATGACTACGTCGTAAGACTATCCACTGAAGACTTTCAACAATCGTTATCTGCACAATGAGGAATACCGGTGGAGTGGCAATGAGGCACCTCCGTCGTTTTCCCTTGGCCTTGTCACGTAGTTTTTAATTTGGGTGTCGATGCAAAAGCAAGCGAATTATTTCATCAACGAAAAATGAAAGGTCAGAAAACTGATATTACAACCGCACTTAATAAATTATTATGATTTTATTTGGGCGACTTTTAATGATATTTTATAAAACAATTAAAAATTTGCGTCCTTGTTTGTAAAAAAAAATATTTTGTGAAGAGAAATTGTGAATTTGTTGGAAATTTTAGCATTCGTGCCATATGTATTTGAACCGGTTATGCTAATTTAATCAGCTACTAATTTATTATTTAGGAAAGTAGCGCGTGATGAATTTATTAAATTACAATTAACTACTATTTAATGATTTTCTAATATATAATCAAAATGCAATAGAAATTCACAGTTACTTAGTTTTACAATTATCACATATAAATTGTATAGTCTAGTTGTTTTATTCCGACTATTTAGTAGAGAATGGCACTAAATATCGTAGAGGTGTGATGCGCGCGCGCACTCGTTTTGTACTGATGTAATCCGCGCGCCAATCGGACCACAATCGCAAGCTGAATTGGTGACAATTAGGGTTTCTCAACAAGAAATCCTAGGGCGGCAATCCACAAAAATCCGCGTCACCTCGAGATAAGATAAATTATTCGAGAAAAACTTGAGAAGTAAAAATTTTATACATATTTTGTTCACAGTTAAAGTAATAAAATAAAGAATGATTAAAATCAGACTGCTCAGTGAAAAATTATGTTTAGTCAAGGTCATATTATTATTATTAAAATAAAATTTTGCCATTTATGAATTTATGTTTGCCTGGTACCTTTGAAATAAAATCGTCGTCCAGGCAAGTTGGAGGTCAAACGCGGGCTTACCCGCGTTAAAAAAATATGCCATAGGTGGCAAACAAGCAGACGGGCTGCCTGATGGTAAGCAGTCACAGTCACATATGGATACTTGTAACACCAGAGGCATCACAAATTCGTTGCCAAACATTTAGGACACGATTAACTCGCCTTTTGAAGAACCCAATGATGTATCTTCTCGGAAACACCGTGGAAAGTAGCTCATAATATTCGTAGGTATATACAAAGAGTAATTTATTCCCAATAAATCCTAAATATTATGGTATTCACCAACTTAACAACCTGTTCAAATAAGCCACCCCAGCCGGCGCAAAGGTGCCCAAAACACTCACTGCATTACCGCGTTGGATGGCAATGACCAACCATTAAAATAAAATAAAAAAGACGCGTTGTTTAAATAACTTCCTGACTTCACAAGTAGTGGCTGAAATTCAATAGGGATTCATCCTTATTTTCCACTCAGACTTCATTTGATTAAATGTAATTTAACTGAGACCATTCTTGAGATAGTCTATTCAATAAAAAATATTACAATTTTTAAAATCGGTTCTTAATTATTTTTTTCCTGGGCTAGCGCCTTTATTAACTAAACAAAATACAAGCTAAAACTAAAACTACAAATACAGTTAGACTGCCTATAGACCGTTGAAGGTCTAAAGACAATCCAAATGCTCAAGCCCACTACCAGTTGGCAGCGTACCCAGCATGCTGGCGGCATTACCACGTTGAATGGCAATGCTTATGCGTTGAGCCAGAAACACGCCAGCATTTTGGTCACGCGTCGCATTAAGTTCTTAATCGTCGAAGATTATTCAGAAAATACAGTCTTATTGGGAACCTTCTTTTTAGGAGTCGGTTGATAAATCCGGCGAATTACCGTCGTCTATCCGAACACCATATATTTTAGTTATTTGTACCTACTTTTATTGCTAAGATATTTCTACATGATTTTAGTTTTAATAGTATTTGGTTTGTTACATATTTAAAAGGTGATAGCGCCTTTATTAACTAAACAAAATACAAGCTAAAACTAAAACTACAAATACAGTTAGACTGCCCATAGACCGTTAAAGGTCTAAAGACAATCCAAATGCTCAAGCCCACTACCAGTAGGCAGCGTACCCAGCATGCTGGCGGCATTACCACGTTGAATGGCAATGCTTATGCGTTGAGCCAGAAACACGCCAGCATTTTGGTCACGCGTCGCATTAAGTTCTTAATCGTCGAAGATTTATCAGAAAATACAGTCTTATTGGGAACCTTCTTTTCGGTTGATAAATCCGGCGAATTACCGTCGTCTATCCGAATACCATATATTTTAGTTATTTGTACCTACTTTTATTGCTAAGATTTGACATACATGATTTTAGTTTTAATAGTATTTGGTTTGTTACATATTTAAAGGGTGAGGTTACAGTAGTGATGATTAATATGATACTGAGACGTAGTCCTTAACTGCTGGCTTTTTGGAAAACTCAAGAGTCACACAGCGGGTAATGGAGAGAGCTAAGTGTGCTCGAAGTTTCTTTCTGCTATAGGGTTGCCCCCAGATCCGGAATCCGGATTAAGCTGAAATTTGGCACGCTTATGTAAGTTCAGTGACAATTCAATGTTATGGTACCATCGAGCTGGTCTGATGATCGAGACAGAAGGTAGCCATTGGAACTCCTAAGCGAAATGACGTAGCTCCGTCGAGTTTGGGTTCGTTGGATTTGTCTTCCCAAGCACTTAGGCCTTAGGTAAGCGGATAAGCGGATGCATAAAAGCTTGATTTAAAAAGATTTTTTAACTAATAATTTGATTGAATCAGGCGTTATTTTGCGGAAGTCCATCTTCAAAATTGTTTTTGAGAGAAATCTCTACTGTTATTCCGCTTCTACGTCGCTTCAAGTACATACAAGGAATTTGGAATTATTCTACTGCTTTGTGATGCTAATTTAGCCTAACCAAATAAAAACTAAAAAATAAAACTAAAAAAATAAAATACTAATTAAATATATAACAAAAAACTCGCAAAAATACTCGTAATGATTTTGATTTTAAAAAAACTTTCAGAAATTAATGTCCAATTACTATAAATATTATTTTTTGTACTTGAAGCGACGTAGAAGCGGAATTACACTAGATATTCGTCACAAAAACAATTTTTAATAATTTTATTTATGTGTCAGCCTTTATATTACACCTCGTATATCACATATCTCAGAACAAAGCGCCAACCATACTTTGTAATAAAATTTAAAAAGAAAGATGCCCAGATTTTGTAACGGCAAGTAAACGGATTTGATATGGCTGTCGGAAAAAGAAATCCTACTAATAATATTATAAACGCGAAAGTTTGATTATGTCAAGCGTGGGGATTATGGCAACACCCCTCTCTAAGAGGGAGGCCTTGTTCAGCAGTGGACGTTTAATGGCTGATGATGTGTGTGTGTGTGTGAAAGTTTGTATGTATGGATGTTTGTTCCTCTTTCACGCTACAACGGAACAAAGGATCGACCTAATTTTTTGCATGGGTATAGTTCAAGAGCCAGAGAGTGACATAGGCTTTTCATCATCATCACCATGTTTCATCACTACGCGGGTGAAACTGCGGGGCGCAGTTAGTGTTATCATATTTAAGATGTTAATAGTGTAATTATTATGCAATCTATACTAATATTATAAAGAGGAAAGATTTGATTGTTTGTTTGTTTGCATTGAATAGGCTCCGAAACTACTGAACCGATTTGAAAAATTCTTTCACTGACGGAAAGCTACACTATCCCCGGGTGACATAGGCTATAATCTATACCCGCGCGAAGCTGGGGCGGACCGCTAGTTAGTGAATAAAAGACGCATTTAAAGCGAGGGACATAGATGAATCACGAGCAAGTGAAGGATTCTAACGACCGAATCACGACCGTATGGATTGATGATTTAAGTGTTAGAATCGACGAGCGACGCGAGTGATTTATGGCCCTCGATATAAATCCATTTTATTCATGAGTTGCATACTATACTTTATACCATGAGAGAAAAAGAAAATTTAAGGGTCCTGTATACTCTCTGCAGCTTTCTCTCTCGCACATTTTCACATTATTGAAGATATAAAATCAATGAGTATGAATTTCCAAAAAGTAACAAAATCATGTCATGGTGTCTATCGTAACATTACAAACAAAGAAATTGACAATTTGATATATTTTAATTTGACACAGTAAAATGGTAACAAGTGATTTTTATTTCTCGTGTCTTTTTATTCCGTCAAATTACAAGATATCGAAGCAGAGATTTCTTTGTTTGTAATGTTACGATAGACACCATGACATGATTTTGTTACTTTTTGGAAATTCACACTCATTGATTTTATATCTTCAATAATGTGAAAATGTGCAACCGAGAGAGCTGCAGAGGCTATACAGGACCCTTAAGGAGTTTGTATCTTGTATTTTTTGCGCAAGGAGGTTGTTACAGCATTGAGATGGAGGTAGAATAATTATATTGATGTGTTCTAAAATCAATGCTTTTTATTCACTGTTTTCAGTGAATAAAAAAACTTTTAGAGGGGGAATGGTATAAAAGAGTCATCATCATAATCAGCCAGAAGACGTCCACAGCTGAACATAGGCCTTTAACCTCCACACTGAACGACATCCACTGGATGCCCGCGACTCTCACAATGTCGTCGGTCCATCTAGTGGGAACAAAATAAAAAATAAAAGAGATATGGGTATAAAAGAGTATTATCATGAAAATGGCATTCGAAAACAAGGTGGACATTGTCAAACAACCTTATCAAACATGCCTGAATGTTTCATTGCTGTTTAAACAATTAGAGAATATTTTAATCTATACGAAAAATAATTATGTGTTTTGTTTTGTGATAAGATTTCGTTAAAAGTTAAATGTTTACCGTTACTAATATTTTAAACACGTGTATGATAACGTTGATATCACAGAAAATAGGAATAAATAGAACGGAAATGAGAACGAAAATCAGTTACCAGGCATATGAGTGAACCTTGATTGAACATTCTTATTTAGATCAACGCGCCGAATTCCGCATCACAGTTGCTAACTGATTTCGAATAACTGCCGTTTCGTTTATATGGGTGCAACTGGCTACAACTCTTATAAAAATGCCTTGACAGCTGTTCTAAATTAAACAAAAATAAAATTTATTTTCTGTATTTGATATGATAAAAGTGGAAGCGGTGCAAGCATAATGATTATTATATATAGATATATAACTCTATATTGTTCACACCAGAAATAATATACATAAGACAAAAACAACTTAAAAACTAGTGAAACAATTGGCGACCTTATCGCTATAAGCGATCTTTTCCAGGCAACCTTATTGAAACTGATTGTACAATATCTATTTTTCTTTCTTTGTGTCACGAAAGGATTTTAGCATCGCACGTCTTGTGATGAAACATAAAAAAACATACAGTTGAATTGATAACCTCCTTCTTTTTGAAGTCGTTAAAAACAAAAACAAAATATATACTGAATGAAACAAAACTCAGAAGAAGGATAATTAGGAGTTTTGACGCCAACGTGAAAAAAAACATGTCGTCTCGTTGTATTATTTTCCTAAACTTGTGTATTTATTATTAATAAAGTGTACGTGGACGTGCTCGAGTGTGGGTAATGATATAACGTGGTGAAACATGTGTTTTGAAACATATTTTCGTGTTGTTTCCATAGCTCCATAGAAGCCTCTTGTAAAGCCTTTACCATTTTACTAGGGCATGACTTCGACTTGTGACTGACTTGTTAGACCACAATTTACTTTGATTTCATCAATCTTGATATACATTTTAATACTTGACACTGGAAAATGCAAGAGACCGAAGCCAAAATTTAATACTTACAGAGCAAAGAATAAAAAAAAACTACAAAATAAAATCTCAATAATGACATTGACAGCTGAGAAAGATTATTTTTTTAACAGTTTTGGCTAGGCAAATTGTGATACTCTGCCAAAGCTGGGGTCATCACGTATAAAATGTTTCGATATCACACATCCTTTATAAATAAAAAATATACTTCAAGAAAATAATAAATTATTTAAAAATTCGTTTTTTAATGTTGTCTATATTTGTAAAAATGCAACCCAATGTTTCCTATAGTCATCAAAAAAGTGTCCTAACCATTCCACAGATACTATGTGAGAATCATCTGTCACAGACGTCTTAAAAGCGCTTACAGACGATGCGTAGTACCTACAAGTAACAAATAGAAGTAACAAGTGCCTACTACGCATCGTCTGCAACGATGTGCTTAGTGAACGTGGTAGTTAAAGTGCTTAGTAGCACTTCGCGCTAGTCCTTGAGCAAGTGATGCTTCGTTTTCCCGCCCTGCTCGCGCGACGTCCACTGCGCATCGTTCGTCTCGTTCGAACACTCGTGCGAGTACGTACTCTCCTTTTACTTGCTACTTCTACTTGTGACTTGTACTACACATCGTCTGCGAGCGCCCTTAGGCCATGTATGTATACAATTTGTAACAACACTCGAGACACGTGTCAGGTTTATCAATCCTAATAGTTAAGGCAATTTAATAATAAATACTTTATCTCTTCTTATAAATCGTTAAACTAGTCAAACTAATAGGTCGTAATGTCATGTAACATTTAACATAATTAATGTTAGATATTTATCTCAGGGGGAAAATGGAGCACCGTTATAAAAATCGTCTCATCGATATAAAAAAGGACATTTTTGATGATAGACACACGGTCATCTAAGTATTATCCCAAACTAAGCATAGCTTGTGATATGGCTGCCATAGACTGATAATTATACATACATATATATTTTTAAATACATACTTTAATAGATATTAACACCCAGATAAAATAATCATAATGATATAATTATCTTTGTTGTTTTGAAATGTTGAAAATGGAAAATGTTGTGAGTATCTCCTTCGAAATACACTCCATTAAAAACGAGATTCGACTCCAAAGCAAAGAGGTTTGGCACCAACATAAAAAAATTACGATAAAAAATATAAATATACAGTTATATTTTTAAATACATACTTAAATTGAAATTAACACCCAAAAAACAAGCTAACACGAACACAACAAAAACAGTTAAATTAAAAAAAATACTAAAACATCGACAGGAGATACGAGTCGAGTCGATGTATTTTGTTTAATCTTACGTGAGTTTCATAAAATTGAAATCTACACGTGAATTTGTAAGGCTCAGCTGGTAAATTATATTTTTTTCAAGGCAATCCAGATTAAGTACCTACACGGTAAAAGCTGAAAACAAAGGTTCTTCCTTATAGCAGATATCAAGAAATTCGACCAACATACACTTTTTTTATATTTTTTATATGATAGTTGACAAACAAGCGACGGGCTACCTGATGGTAAGTAGTCACCGTCGTCTATGGACACCTACAAGACCCGGGGCATTGGCCTTTTTTTGATATTGTTTTTTTGATTTGTATGAGTCTATGTTACTTGAAATAAATGATTATTATTATTATTATTATTGGCGATTCGTTGCCTACCTTTGAGGACTCTATTCACTCTTCGCTTGAAGCAATTTAAGTTATATTTTGGAGGAAAAACCGAAGCTGGTAAGCCATTCCACAACTTACAGGTGCGTGGCAATCGATCAAATCGAACAGTGCGAAACGCGAAAGAAGAACAAACAAACTAACAAACCAATGCGACGCGTGACCAAAATGCTGGCGTGTTTCTGGCTCAACGCATAAGCATTGCCATTCAACGTGGTAATGCCGCCAGCATGCTGGGTACGCTGCCAACTGGTAGTGGGCTTGAGCATTTGGATTTTCTATAGACCTTCAACGGTCTAAAGACAATCCAACTGTATTTGTAGTTTTAGCTTGTATTTGGTTTAGTTAATAAAGGCACTGGCCCAGAAAAAAAAAAAAAAAAAAAAAAAAACAAACACTTTCACATTCATAATAATTTTTATAGCATAGTATGATTAAAATACCTTCATGGACATTTCCAGACCAAAACAAGATACATAGTCAGAAGGTTACAAACAAATTAAAGCCAAATATAAATGTCTCAACAAAAGGCTAAGACTGCACGGTGCTCGGTATTGTATGCTGCCACTCCAAGTGGTATACAATACAGCAATTTCACCAAGGTCGAGGAGGGAGCACGTTGCACTTTGTTACGTGTCACGGGCCGTCACGTGAACGTAAATACGGTTACGGTTACAGCCATCTGTACATAACAGACGCACTTGAACGCGTCTGTACCGCTCTTAGTTTATTTTATTCTCTTCTTTAATTTTATAGCTAAAGTTTGAGCGATGATGGCTGAGTGGTAGCATGTATGCTTTACAATCTGACGGCACCCGGTTCGATCCTCGGCCGAACCTAATACCTTAATAAAATTTTCTTATTTGCAATACATATATGATTTTTAGTAGTGATTTTCCATGACAGTTACTTATATCACTAGTATAGACCTATTAATGGCTGTAATTTAAAATAATTATTTAAAACTATGTATATATTTTTGTGCTGTTGGTCTTAAATAAACATAAAATAAAATAAAATAAATAAATTATGTGCAGTTTCGATGCCATCGCTCAAAAACTAAAGGAAAATATCGTGAGGAAACCGGTACAAGAACCTCAAAAAGTTCAAATACATTCACCAACATGCAGGGCCGGATTTAGAGGTCCAGAGGCCTCGGGGCAACAAAGGAGCGGAGGCCCCCTCGCCCCAAATTATTTTCCAAATAAAGTAAACAATTTTTTTATCGTGGGGGCCCCCCGTTTGTGGAGGCCCCGGGGCTTTCGCCCCGGTTGCCCTCCCCTAAATCCGGCCCTGCCAACATGCACTGGGCCAGCATGGTAGAATACAGCCCAGCCTCTCTGAGAGAAGGCCTGTGTCCCATTACCACTAATCGTCATCATTTCAACCTATCATGTTCCCACGAACATGATAGGTTGAAATGATGACGATGAAAGATTTCGCAAAAACAAACACAAAGCTGTCAAACCATGTACAGTAATACGACTAAGTAAAGACATATATAAAATTAATAAACAAATGATATAATAATAAATAGTCCTGGGGCCTTACGGACAACTGCTAACGTGAACCTTATCGCGCCCAGATACGGTTTGCGGTCGCGTGATTTACCAACTGAGCGGATTAGGTGCCACAATAGCAGTTGTCCGTAAGGCCCCTGGACACGACATGCATCGTCAGGAGGTTCTCGCACTCTTACAGTCCTGCCCATTATAACTTGACAACGATATTATTTGACTTTTTTATTATTTCTCAGTTAATACGACGTAACATTACATATTCTGTGATAATTTCAACTGTCCATATATTACGGCTCAAAAGATACAGGTACGGTTCAAAAGGTACATAAGTTAAAGAGATATTATTATAAAAGAGGTACATTTTCTAAGTCATTGTGGGTCTTCGTCATCATCATCAGCCAGAAGACGTCCACTGCTAAACATAGGCCTCCTCCGTTAACCTCCACACTGAACGACAACCTGCCTTTTGCATCAACTCGATGCCCGCGACTCTCACAATGTCGTCGGTCCATCTAGTCGGTCCCTACGCTGCGTCTTCCGGTTCGTGGTCTCCACTCCAGGACCTTTCTTCCCTATCGATTATCGGTTCTTCGAGCGATGTAGCCTGCCCATTGCCACCTCAACTTGCAAATTTTAACAGCTATTTCGGTGACTCTGTTTCTTTGGCGAATATTCTCGTTTCGGATTTTATCGCGGAAAGAAACTCCGAGCATAGCTCTCTTCATTGCCCGCTGTGTGACTCTGAGTTTTTCCAATAGGCCAACAGTTAAGGACCACGTCTCAGTACCATATGTCATCACTGGCAACACACACATTGTGGGTATTAGTTTTGTGAAAATAATACTAAACTGTAAGAACTTTCACACTTACCTACACAGCTACCGAAGCCGACGAAAACCGACGAGACGAGTAAAATATACCACATTTTGTTAACTGTTTCCACTTAACTACAATTGGTAACAATAGGCTTTACAAATTAGCTTTATAAGTCTTGAAAATCTACAAGTTTACTGAGCTTTAAATAATATTTTCTACGATCTCTCTTAACCTGTGCTACGGGCCTCGATAACCCTGTGCTACGCAACTCTACGGGATGTACAAAAGCTACTAAATCACGAAAGGTACGACACAACTTAAGCTACAAAATTTTGATGACGCGTCCTATCTATACAACTATGTGTTAGAACTTTTTATCTTAGTATGTAATTATCTCAAACGCGGATCTGAGCACCGTTTAGGCGGATACTATACTGTGAAATCGGAGTGTGTATTCAAGTTTTATAGTAAGCGAGTGTAGAGTATACAGGAGGGTGTAAAATTAAGTAAAGGCAAAACGTGCAGCCTATTCATGTGCGTCACTTAATATGAGGTGTGTTGTAGTTCTTGTTATACCTAGGTTATTCCAAACCTACCGATACCTACCGATACCTACCGATATACCACCTATATATACCTACCGATAACCTTGCCTCGTCAATATGAGAGTCTATGAATTAACCGTAAATTTTTTTTTGCTTAATAAATGTTTTTTTTTACCACTCGATGTAAAAAGTATCACCGGTGCAAGAGACTTTTGTTCAGCAATTTATTTATTTACTAGCGGTCCGCCCCAGCTTCTCACTGATATAGATTATAGCCTATGTCACCCGGGGATAGTGTAGCTTCCCAATAGTGAAAGAATTTTTCAAATCGGTTCAGTAGTTTCGGAGCCTATTCAATGCAAACAAACAAACAAACAATCAAATCTTTCCTCTTTATAATATTAGTATAGAAGTATAGATTTCAAGTTTGATCACATTGATAGCCCGTTGGTCCAGTTGGTAGTGAACCTGCCTTCTGCGAGCTTAGGGGCGTGGGTTCGATTCCCACCTAGGACAAACATTTATGTGATGAACATTTGTGTTTGTTCTATATCTGGTTGTTAATATCTATATTTAAAACTATATATATATGTATTATATCAGTCTCTGGCAGCCATATCACAAGCTTTGCTTAGTTTGGGGTCAGATGACCGTGTGTGCAAAATTGTCCCGAATATTTATTTTAATGAAAAAAAAAACTTAATGATGAATAAAAAAAAATGTATTAAATAGATCTGTATTTTTTATTGAAAATGATGGAAAAACTCAACATATCAACTAATTACCTCCAATGTACAGTACTTTACTGGGCAAGTGCTTCTATTAACTAAACAAAATACAAGCTAATACTAACACTATAAATACAGTTAGACTGCCCATAGACCGTTGAAGGTCTAAAGACAATCCAAATGCTCAAGCCCACTATCAGTTAGCAGCGTACCCAGCATGCTGGCGGCATTACCATGCGGAATGGCAATGCTTATGCGTTAAGCCAGAAACACGCCAGTATTAAATGAATGTACAGTAATATAAATAACGAATATATCTATTAATAAATTATTAGGTACATCAAAATAGGTTATAGTTTTATCAAATTTTTAACAAAATACAATTAAACTAAAAGATTATTATATTAAATATACATATAAACATGTACTACAAAACTTTAAAACGCCGTCGAGATCACCACCGTGCGTCAAGGTTTCCAGAAAACTGGCAGAATTGCCCCGCTGTATAGCAATACTTAACTTTTAAGAAAAGTATCTGCCAGCTCTAGGATTCCCAGAGGCGAGGACCAGCCTAGACGATATATCCTTGCAAAATTGTTTGTTCCGGTGATTATTAGTTTAATTATGACCTCTGGGTTAGTAGCGCCGTTCCATGTCGCGCTGTATGTTAAGTATGAAACCTAATTTATCACATCGGTACACCCTTTATTACCCACGCCCGGTCGCCGTGGGCCCCACTCTGACGTACTCTGATAACAATTACCAAACATACGGCAAAATAATTTCGTCTCGTGTTCTGATTTAGGGTTACCATCCACTTACACGTGTTAGTTAAACGTTCGTGTAGAAATATATTAAATAAGTGACAGTGGCCGAGCGGTAGCATATACGCTAAAATCTGACAACGAAATTAGGAAAAATCTATAAATAGTTCCTTAAAGAAAAAATTGCAGTGTCTCACATACACACACGTACGACATAGCCCACCGGATTACCAAGTGGTAGTGGGCAGGGCATATATCACGCAGAACAGATGGCCGATGGGGTCGAAAGGTTCTGGAATGGAGACCACGTACCTACCGGTAAGCACAGCGTAGGACGTCCACCCACAAGATGGACAGACGACTTAAAAGAGACCGCAGGGAAACGCTGCAGGCCGCTTCCAACTCGCCCTTTTGGAGATCGATGGGGGAGGCCTATGTCCAGCAATGGACGTCCTATGGCTGAAATGATGAAGATGTGTCTCTTTCTTATACACGGTACCTACATACATACATCTAATAAGCAACTAGAGAAGAATTCTAGTATCATTACATCTATTCCCTCCTTTATCTTCTCTATCTCTACATTTCTACATAGTATAAAATAAAGTCGTGTTCTACGTCTGTCTGTCTGTTTAACCGCTAACTCCTCCTAAACCACGCAACGGATTTTGATACGGTTTTCACCATCGGTTAGATAATTTTTCACGGAAGGTTTATTTATTTAACTAGCGACCCGCCCTGACTTCGCACGTAAATTACACTCGTGCGAAGTATCTAGTAGATAGAAAAAACATTAAAAATATTTATTGTTATTATTTTTTCCATCGTGCTGTATTTCACACAGTGCTGTCTGTACAGTTGCTGTCGGTCACCGCACGCGTTTTCCTGCGCAGGAAGGATTTCCCGCAATGCCAGTCTTAACGACATCATCCCGGGTTTTTACCACTGCCATTCTTGAAACGAGTGGCCTCGTACTTGACTTGGGTAAAACCGGACCGGACGATAAGACCTTGATTCTTTGAAAGAAGAAAGATTTATTAGTATGGGACGCCACTTGCGTTGATACCCTTGCGTCATCTCATCTTCCCAGAAAGCAAATTAGGACTGGTGCAGCGGCTGAATCTGCAGGAGACCTCAAAAGGCGCAAATATTTGTCTAGAAAGTAGTCTATACAGTATATTTGATCCTTTTGGTGTTGAAACTTTAGGTCCGTGGGGGCTGGTTGCTAAAAATAGTTTTAAGGATTTATCAACACTGGCCGATATCTTGCGCAACGTATTTAGTATTACAATTTAACGTGGCAACAATGCGACCAGCATTGTACGTGCGATGCCTGCTGGCAGCAGTTTATTAGATAAGTTTAATTTTATCTACTTTTTTAATATTTAATTTTATGTGGTTTTCATATAATTGGTTTTCGAAGGAAGTAAGTAATCCAAACGATTTACCAATGCTCACACCAGACAACAAAGGACAAAAGAAAGTGTAACAATTGCCGGCCGTATCGCTGGAAACAATCTCTCCAGGCAACTTTAGTTTGGAAAGGATACTTAATTTGTGTGTAAATGTATATGTACTCTTGCTTGCGTAACGGTAATATTTTTAAAATAATTGCCTTATATTTAACTCGCCTGATGTTAAGTTTTATAGTAAACTTTATAAACTCCCTGGTTCAGAAAGTAGATGTTACCGACTAATTATTAATGCTAATGATTTTAGCAACAGAATCAGAAACTCTTAGAAACGAACTAACCTTGATATTAAGACGAAATGAAAATATAACTCACTATAAACAAGTGCACTGTTTAAATTAAATATAACGCAATTTCTCATGCTCATTAATCATGGTTAAGATTTCTGTTTGCACGCAATTCGACAGCCACAGTTCAAGTCACAGTTCATTATCATCATCATTGTCAGCCTATCCCACTGCTGGGACACAGGCCTTCTCTCAGAGGGAGAGAGAGAGAGAGATAGAGAGAATATATGCCCTCATATACCTACCATGTGGGCCCAGTGAATGTTGGTGAATGTCATATATCCTTGACATATGACATAGACATATAACACGATTCGTCACTTTTCATCAGGCGAGTTGGCGGTCAAACGCAAGCCTATTATTAAATGTGGTTTGTGGCAAAAATCCAACGTTTTTTAACTTTAAGTTTTTGTGTAGCTCTAAGTGTGTGTGGATTTTTGTTACAAATAAAATATTGTCTATAAAAAAAATTTTTTTTTTTGAGGTTCTTGAAAAAAATAATTATATGTACTAAATTAATCATTGGTACAGGGTCGAGGATCGAACCGGTGCCGTTAGATTGGCTACCACTAGGCCAACATTGCTTCTCGCGCCCAAAGATCTGTCTGTGATGCCAACTAATTTTGCTAATTTTCGCACAACTTTGGTCAAAACTTGAAATGTATGTTTTATTCTAATAGTTCCGCATAATCAAGGACTTGCCGATAACAGAAAATTAATAATATCGCTTTCATAAAGTATACCTATGTTCATATTTCTTAATTTCTTAATAAAATTGGTACATTTTGTCAAGTTTCAATGACTGTTTTCTATGCAACAGCTGATTTTTTTTTCGCAATTTCTTGGTTTGGTTCTGTAGTAGAAGTTGCTCATAATGATGAGTACAATGACCTCCATTCGGCTTCATCATCATCATCATCAGCCAGAAGATGTCCACTGCTGAACGTAGGCATCCCCCTTTAACCTCCACACTGAACGACAGCCTGCCTTTTGCATACACTGGATGCCCGCGACTCTCACAATGTCATCGGTCCATCTAGTGGGAGGCCTCCCTACGCTGCATCTTCCGGTTCGTGGTCTCCACTCCAGAACCTTTCTTCCCCATCGGTTATCGGTTCTTCGAGCGATGTGGCCTGCCCATTGCCACTTCAACTTGCAAATTTTAACAGCTATGTCGGTGACTCTGGTTCTTTGGTTTTCGGTCCATTCGGCTTAGTACAGTCTATTTGTGTAACCCTGTATAAGTAACATAAATCTTCTGCAGGAGGCACCTTTTACACGAGCACTTCGCACTCTCAACGTCATTGCCGTTGAAATAGACCTATTTAGTTGTGCTCTGAGTGAATTTATTTACAAAGATAGCTTTAAAGGTTTTATGTTATTGAATAATTTAGTGTTGTTCTCACAATGTTGTTGATTAAATGTAAATTTGCTACTCTATCGCATTAGGTTATAACCTGTAATGATAGTTCTAAGTTGGAAATAAAATAAATAAATAAATAAACATTTGTATAAATTACTTGCAATATTTTTTGAATGAAATAATAAATGATTAAATGATAAATGATTCTTGCCCTTTAAATTCACTCACGCTCAGGTCAAAGTCATCGATAAGCCTTCCCAACTCGAACGCGGATTGGGTCGCATGTAATATTTAATATCAAGATAGCAAGGTTAGCCGGCTGCAAGAATAAATAGCAAATAATTATATTAGCTATGAATTAAATGCATCTTCCTTAACATGTAAGGAAAAAATTATGGTATGGTAAAATTATGTATTATATATAAATTATTATTAAAATTATGGTATGTAATAAATATTTTTTTAAAGAAACCCTATATGGACTATTGACCCTATGGACCCTATATGGACCCTATTGGACTTTAAGGCCTCGATCGTTGCTAGAGTTATTGGTGGTCATTTTTATCTTCTTTGATTATTTTGTACACGTACAAGATAATCGTTTATATATTTTTTTATAAATATTGGGACATTTTTGCACACACGGTCACCTGACCCTAAACTAAACAAAGCTTGTGATATGGCTGCCAGAGACTGATTTACATACATATCTATTTTTAAATACATACCTTAATAAATATTAACACCCAGATATAGAACACACAAATGAAATGTTCATCACATGAATGTTTCATCTAGGGAATTGGGAATCGAACCCACGCCCCCTAGCGCAGTAGGCAGGTTCACTACCAACTAGACACGGGCTATATCAATTTGCAAAGAGGTTTTATTAGATTTTTCTACTAAAAAGAGGCAAATGAACAGAAGTTGTGCTAGAATTTTCAGACGCGGTACCACTGAACCTGACACCTGTATAGTTATGTATGTATTTTGCTTTTACTTGCAAGCATTTTTATCCAAACATATTATATAATGATTTTAAAAAAACAACTTAACCCATAACTCACCCTCTCCCTCTCTTCCACACATTAAAATCTGTCGAATTTTGAACCCCTTTTTAAATCAGTTGAAAATGACTTGCATCGTATTATTATTTTTTCCAAAAACGTAATCGATACATTATAATAATCGGAGTACAGGGTCAGGTACCCGTCAAGCGCGTCTGATAGATGCAGTGGGTATAAAACAGTTTTGTGATGAATACTTTCCGGTTGTTGAATGGAGCCCACGCAACGCGGTAGCCGGAAAAACGACGCCACGCGACGCGTGGACCATGTCTAGACCTATATTAAACATTGACTGAAATAGTACAGCTTAAGACGTAATACTTCCATCTATCTTAATTGTTTATACAAGGCTTCATCATCATAATCATCACCAGCCAGAAGATGTCCACTGTTGAACATAGGCCTCCCCTTTAGACCGCCACCACTAAACGACAGCTCGCCATTCGCATCCACTGGATGCCCGCGACTCTCACGATGTCGTCGGTCTATATCTAGTGAGAGACCTACTTACGTTTCATCTTCTGGTTTGTGGTTTCTACTCAAGAACCTTTATTCCCAAAGATAATTTATATTGTCATTGTTTATTCCCCATCGGTTATCGGTTCTTCGAGCGACGTGGCCTGCCCATTGGCACTTCAACTTGAAATTTTAATTGCTATGTTGGTGACTCTGGTGCTGGTCTGGTGGAATGAGAACACCAAACGAACAACGGTTACCAAAACTGTCACCAACGCCATCTAGCGAAAGATAAATAATCCTAAAATAATACTTAGCAAACCGCTCATTATTTAAAAATACCGTATAAGTAAGTACGAAACCCTCAGAGCGCGAGGCAAAAAATAATAACAATAAAGATGAAACATTGAAAAACAAACTAAACTTTGTAGTGGACATTAAGGTGAAAGGTGTAAGGTGAATAAGGTACTTCCATACATTCCAACTACAAAATGTAAGTTTGTAACAGCATTTTTGTTTTTATTGAATTAATTTTCTTCACCTTGCTTCTTGCCAAATTTCTAGGTCAATGGGAAGTACCCTATAGGTTTTGATTCCCTTGTGAAATCGCAAAATATGCGAATATATGCGGTATAAACGGTCATAATTATCTTTTGATCGCATAGACTGAAAAGTATGATTTTTTAACAGCTGAAAGAAACCATAGATTATAAAAAAAAAACTTGATATCTTAACGCGTTCCTGAGAAAAGGGGTCTTGACAGACGGATAACAAAGTGATTCTATATAAGGGTTCCGTTTTTTTCCTTTGAGGTACGAAACCCTAAAAATTACAATCTGCGATATTTCCGTTTGATTGAAGGACTTCTAAAGACCTCTAACAAAATAAACAAATTCTTATTTACCTACACATCGGTTCGTTCATTTCCGCAATATTTCCTCTGTATAACAATACGGTTAGTACAGTAGGTGCCTTGGTACTTAATTCCTAAGAAAACTGTTGTAAAAACTCGACAAAGCAAACATTTATATTGTAGTATCACGTACAAATAGATGTTTGTCGCGTTTTTCACTAGAGACAGGTGTGTTCAACGTCTGACTTTAACCAAACATACTCTAATTAATATTATCTTAACTGTTTTGGGAGATAACAGTGTTATACAAATAATTTTGTTAGTTTTTGTTAAATTTGTATGTTGAAACTAGTTTTTTACGCTTCAAAGCAATGTCGTGGTTGGCACTTTTAAAATTTTCTTTAGGTCATTATTTTTATGCACTGGAAGCATACCTCCCAGACACTTTTGTTGTGATTGTTTTTGGTCTTACTACTTGAAATAGTTGAAATACAGCCTAGAATTGTTATTACAGAAACAGTTAAAAGTCAGTACCAAGCCAGTACTTAAGTACTTAAAGAATTCAGGCGAATTCTTACTTAGTTCAGATAAAATATGTAGGTAAGTAAGTACTAAGTATATTAACGATTCGAATCCTTAGTAAATACCTATAGCTGTAATCTCAGATCAAACAAACGAAGGAGATATGGTAAGGTGGAGTGGTGGATCTGAACGAATCAGGCCTAAATTAGGCTTCACGTCTTTATAGTCGAACTCATCCTGCAGAAGACTTTTTCGGCCTTTTTACATGTGGACTTACTTACATTTTATTGTCGGATCCAGGGCGGCATGGGAGCCCCCCCCCCCCTAAACACCTAGCAATTCCATACATTCGACTAAATTTTTCGATTTGATTCCTTTGAACCTTGTCAGCATGCCCCCAAATGAAATCCTAGATCCGCTATTAGTATAAACTAATAATCCTAAACTATTAGTTAGTTCATTAGTGGCGCTGCAAGTTCCATAGTCTGGCTGAAAAAGTTGTATGTATATCGGCCTTACAGTTTATGCGTTAAACTGTTTAGCGGTATAGTGAAAAGGCTAGGTGAAACCAGTGAGGTGTAATTTTTTTTAATTGTAGGTTCGCTAACCTGGTCAATTGGTCGTACTCTCTTGTCTTAAGAATAAATGCATTTGCGATGTTAAATGCGATGAATGCACAACCTTCTAGAAGTAAAAAGAGCGTGCTACAAATAATATTATTATAACACTCATAACGATAGAAATACGATATAGTAGAATAATAGAGACGTTATAGGCGAACAAAACGGCTTTAAAAACTGACTGAACGCAACATATACCATAAAACAGCATAGCTTACCTACGGATGTATATGTGCATTTTGTGAAATAAGGGAAAGAATATGAAATACTTTTTACGCTATATCTGTCGTAAGAAAAAATGAAAATGAAAATATATTTATTTACACAAACATTAAACAAAAGAAACAAAATTCATTTGTTTATTCAAAGAAACAAAAATACAATTTGTTGTGGACTCGTAGTGCGTTACTGTGAGACGGCTGGACGACTTCGGGCAACCTTGCATTCGTCTAGTCAAGGTGGCCGGCACAACCTATCTACAGGTAACAATATCTTTGACACATTTTAACACCTACAAAATTTTTACGGAGGCATATCTCCCTTATTGATATGGTGTGACGCTGCAATAAAGTTAACAGTTGATTGTGTTTAGTGAAGCACTTAGCTCTTGATTATCTACACTGTTTACTCTACACAAAATAGATAAATCATCGTGGCAGGAGTGTGCTGAACGGATGACTTTCAAGACAATGCCTTATTTTACTTTATCATCATTTTATTATGTTTGAGAAGATTATATTTCTAAGTGTTAGTTTCTAAGTGTGGTTAGGTTAATCTTGATCATTTTAACTTACATTGTAATAAGATCTTCACCATGAGCCTTAAAAACAAGCTCATAATCGCACAACGAGCTATAGAGAGGGCTATGCTCGGGTATCTCTACGAGATCGAATCAGAAATGAGGAGATCCGTAGACGAGCGAAAGTTACCGATATAGCCCACCGGATTAGCAAGTTGAAGTAGCAGAGGGCAGGGCACACATCACGCAGAATAGATGGCCGATGGGGCTGAAAAGTTCTCGAATGGAGACCACGGACCGGTAAGTGCAGCGTAGGACGTCTACCCACAAGATGGACAGACGATCTAAAAGAGACCGCAGGGCAACGCTGGATGCAGGTCGCTTCCAACCGGCCCTTTTGGAGATCGATGGGGGAGGCCTATGTCCAGCAGTGGACGTCCTATGGCTGAAATGATGATGTCAACGATCTCATACTTATACTAGGTGCGCATCAATATCAATGGATGATGTAATAAGATATGTTTTATTCCTTGTACGAAACAAAACTAACACGAAATATCGAGTCCCACTAATCCGGCACGTCCAGTAGTGCGTTAGCAGTTGGCCGTAAGGACCCTGGTCTTTTCACAGGGGTTTTATTATCTGACTTTTATATACTACTAGCGACCCGCCCGCCTAGCTTCGCACGGGTGTAATTTACGTGCGAAGCCGGGGCGGGTCGCTAGTTATATATATGTATAAACCTTCCGTGAAAATGTATCTAACTGATGGTGAAAACCGCATCAAAATCCGTTGCGTGGTTTAGGAGGAGTTAGCGGCCATACAGACATACAGACAGACAGACGCGGAAAGCGACTTTAGAGTAGAGATAGAGAAGAGATAGAGATGGCTAAGAGGAAGAGTTTGAAGTTCGGAAAGCTTGAGGTGACACGGGGTGAAAGATGTTATATATACCCCACGGGGTAGAGAGGGCGTTCTAATTTAAACAAAAACAATATTCTCTGTGATGACAGATCTCTAGAGTATGAATGAAAAAGGAAAAAATAAACCTACCAACCATAAGTGGAAAGTTGTTATACTGTGTACTGTTTTATACGACGATGTTTGTTTACAACTCACGTCGCAGACGCGTGCCGCTTGATGATCCGCGGTGTGTCGCCAAGCACGCCTGTGATTGGTTGATGCGAATGACGTCATCATTTGCAAGAACTTTTACCAGTCTACCCGCGCTATCGCTGTTTAGACATAGTTTATTTTTACAAGACTAATTAATTTTTATTGCTCAAATATTAAATCTAATCTTTGATTTGTTTACTTTTTGATATGATCTGTATTTAAGTGTGATGATTAAATAGTTAACAATTTCAAAGACTTGTATGTACTTTGATGAAATTGACGAGATAAGAATGAAGGAGTTTGAAATCATGACCTCATTTTACCTGAATAATTAGGGCCGCGCTAACCGGGCAGAGCTCTTTCAATATTTTTATGTATAAAAAAATACTCAGCTTTAAGATTAGTTAAGTGAATAATTATTTTTAAGCGGTTTTAGGTTTTAGTTTTACATTTTATTGTAGTATTTAAATTTCCTACCAGATAAATAAAAATATTTTCAGTAAAATGCAAAGACGAGGCGGTATGGCCTTAATGGCTTCAGCAGGCTTAGTAAGGGACGAAAAACATTGAAAAAATGAATTTTGGACCGAACATCTATTTGGTAAGCTACTAAAATAACATAACGGCATTGGCAAGCATGCTCCATCGTAGACCGCATCGTCGCTTAACATCAGGCGAGTTGGCAGTCAAACGCTTTTTTATTATTAACAACAAAAAAACATTTGGTTTGGTTGGCAAAATATCTGTGCTGGTGGATGGTAAGGTAGTGGTACCTAGAGGTACCTAGTTGTGGCTGGTGGGACAACCTGGAGGCTGTTGAAAAATAGCATTAATCTCGAGGTTTAACAAAAAAAAACTCACGAACCAATTTTATTAAAATCTCTTTGTTTCATACGAAGCTTGTATATTCACCTAGTTACATCAAATATCTAACTTGCATATACATAACTTATTTTTAACATACAGTATATTATTTTTACAAACCATTATCTGAACAGTCAGATAACGAGTAGGGCTGGCATGTGTACAAAATTACATAACGATAATAAGTTAAATAACGAAATTGTTCTTAGGCAAAATTCATGGCTATCCGTTTAGACAGACATGCTAAAGGCATTTTTGGCGCACAATACTTGAAATTGCAACATTTAAGCTTAAAATTTCAAAATGCGGTACAAAACGTGATCAAAACAAATCGATTTGAGTGAGTAACATTAAAAATTTGTGATAAGCTCTAAGGAATTTTCGATTTGTTTTGGCATACATGTAATAAATGTCGACAACCCTATTTTTAATTTAACTAAAAAAAACATTTAATAAGCTATTTATATATTATGTTTTTTATAAATTAGTAACACAGGCGATAATGGCCTTTGATACGAATTAGATCAAAACAATTATTACTAGCTACACCCCGAGATTTTACCCGCTATCCCACAGGGACTTTTCAACTTTCATCAAAATCCGTTGTCATTACAAAATTGAGTGCAAACAAACACACAAACATTTACATTTTTCTATAATAGTCATCTAGTCTACCTGTGACCATGAACAATGCAGATTGCAGACTTCAAAACGTCAGGAATTCAAATAATGTAAAATACACGCGATAAAACCCGTTTAGTGTTTAATTTCAACAGGTATTGTATTAAAACACTATTTTATACTATAACTTTTGTTCACTAAAGTTGTATGATCATTTACGGGAATAAGTAGTACGTAAATAATCATATAACTTTAGGTATTATAATATTATCTATGGGTATGTAGAGAGACTTTTTTCGTGCCGCGGGTAATCTAGAATGTAATAGACATAACATGGCGAAATTTATCTATGTAATAAAGGTTTTTAAAACATTTATGTAATGTCATATTAACATAAGTGATATTATGTATAATATTAATTATAAAATACTTAGTAATACATAAATAACTTTTTGATTACTAACCAAGCTTTGTAAATATATCAATCTGTCTCAATAAATATTTTTATTGCTTGCGATATGTGAAGTCAAAATAACAAATTTTGATTGTAAATTGACTCTGATTTTTATATGTAATATATTATTTATTATTGTCAAATCATCTTCAATCCTATAATATCTTTTAGAATTAAAATGATACAATACATAAAATTTAACCATAGTTCATATTATGTAATTTTTGTTTGACATAAAAATAAATTTTATTATAATTACTTAGTGTTTTTATTTTCCGAACGGAAGCCCAAATATTTCTAAATGTAAATAATTTATAATTTCAATTTATAATTTTGCTTTACACAAAAACCAACATATTCTATCACAAATATCACATATTTTGCCGTGAACAAAAAATAACAAATTTTGTATTACGGCTATAGGGTTGTCTAGCAAAATTTATAAATAACTATAATTTGATTATCTTTAGTTATTTAATCAATTAAAGCAGTGACTAGAAAAAATGCTAAAATAATAAAACTCTAAATACTTTCTTAGACGTATCAAACTATTTGATACAATATCTTTCGCATTCCTTGCCTTACTAATTTGCTAAATAATTTCAACAAAACAGCAATATCTAGACTATAAAAAAATTACAAAAAAATTGTATAATAAATGACTATTACGTCAAACTAGATTCCCATTTTGCTCTCTGTTAAAAAAAAATATAATAGGCTTGCGTTTGACCGCCACCTCGTCTGATGTGTTAAGCAAAGATGCGGTCTACGATGGAGCACGCTTGCCTAGAAGAAACCGATTCAGTCGCAATTTGAAGACACCCATTATTTTAACTATCGGGGAACACCCACTCAGGTAGCGCATTCCACTGACTAACAGTTTGCACAATAAAAGATCAAGATGGAATCAAAGCGCTTCGTACGGGTTTCCGGAATATCAAATTTTATACAAAAGCAAAATCACATCAAATGAATTATTATTGCACTTTGTAAGTACAGAGGGCATTTCAGTATCTCATGTTCACATAACTTTGATCAGTCAGAACTAGAAAAGTATATTTATTGTTTAATTTTGTAAAACTATTGGTTTACAAAAGCCTTTGAAAAGTTTGAGAGGACGACCTCGGAGAAGACGGGGCGATAACGTTGTTGAGGTTGGTGGTTCAATCTGGACCCATCTAGCACAAGACCGAGGAGCATGGAAAGGCATGGGGAGGCCTTCACCCAGTTTTGTGTGCCCTTAAATAAATTAATATATAACCTATGTACCTAATTATAACATCATAAATTTTTTAAAGATTTTTATTTTAGTTTATATTGTGTAAAAAAATATATCAAGGGTAATAAAGGCTTTTTATTTTATTAGTTTGAGATTTGCAAGTTGAACTGGCAACGGGCAGGCCACATCGCTCGAAGAACCGATAACCGATGTAGAAGGAAGATTCTTGAATGGAGACCACGAACTAGAAGACGCTGCGAATGTAGGCCTCCCACTAGATGGACCGACGACACCGTGAGAGTAAGATGGCAGACTGACATTCAGTGTCGATCTCTTAGACCTATGTTGGGTATTGGACGTCTTTATCAACGAATGACGATGATTGGTTTCAAAGTCAAAGTAATTTATTAATAAACATTATGTTTACCGGTCAGGAAATTGTAATATTGTTATATAAGAATGTATACATAATATACAACATTTAAAATAGAAATAAACTTATATAATGGAAATACCAATAAAAATATGATACACAGTAGATTTTTTTACCGTCAGGGTTCACCAATTCATTAAAATCATAAAACGCCTGATCGATAAGCCAGCGTCTTAATTTAAATTTAAAACAGCTCAGATTGAGCGCATCTGTCACTGTTTTTGGCAACCGATTTCAAGTATTATAATCAAGGGTATGCCATTCCTACTGAAAAAAGGTTGCAATTTATATTTCTAGTTGATTTCAGTTGGCATGTCCTGTATTACAAAACGGTATAGTATTAACATAAAGCAAAAAAGTGATAATTTTCAAGTTTTGACTGATCCAAGTTTGTAAAAATTTGTTGCTTTCAATAAATTTAAAAATATAAATCACATTAGGTAGTTTTTTTATTGCTTGGCTAATACAAATGTTAGAAAAACATAGTTTAAGAATAAAACTGGAAACAATTTTTGTAACTTAAGTTATACTTACCCCCACATTTAACAAATTGTTGACGCCTAATGTTCTAGGTTTTTTCTTGTTTAATTTATGAAAGGGGTAATACAGGGCTGGGGTAAGTTACTGTTAAGGTGGTTCGATTCACCTATGGCGGGAAATTTAAATTTTAATCCGGTTTTTGGTCCTAGTAGCCAGGCCAGGTAATTATTTTTAAATAACACAGTGTTTGCGCAAAATGTTGGCTGTTCTTTACATTATAATGTACAATTATTTAACAGTAACGCACCATATTACTTACATTTGTGAATAAACCGTTTGAAACAGCAAAAAATTGTTTATTCACAAATGTAAGTAATAATGGGCATTAGAGATAAATAGCTTTACATGATTTTGTAAAGAATAATAATCAATCTGCGCAAACATCATGGTTGTTAACAATAATTACCCGGCCTAGCTACAAGCACAAGAAAACTGTTTGAAATTTGAATTTCCCGCCATTTGTGAAACGAACCACCTTAACAATAACTTTTGTATTAGTTCTTATTAAAATATTAAATTTGTTGACTTTATGTAATATTGATGAACTTGTGTTCATCATTCAGAATCTTTTGGCTCATTCTCTTCAGTCAATCTCCACAATTTGGAAGACTAACGAAAAACTTTTATGTTTAATTTTCTCTAACATCCCATTTACATACAGATATTCTAGTTCTACGTACACAAACATATTCATACACCGTGTATACGTACGGATACTATATTTGTTTTAGTTTATAAAACATGTGGACACAACCAAATTTTATTTTAGTTTACTGCTATTTTTCACTTTGTCATATAACTTACTAAGACGATCTCTTATATATTTTTTTCTCTAAAATGTTTTCTTAATCATGTATTTTAAGAAATTTAAAAATGTATCACGCCAACTGTCTAGTTTTCTAAAATTTTGCTAATTTTTGTTATAACATACCTATTTTTTTTAAAGGCGCAATACATTTTCAACTATATATTTGTATATTCACTGGTTATAAATACAATCTCTACTACATTTTTATCATATCGGGTAATTTTAGTTTTTTTTTAGCAAAATTAAAATGTTGTAAAATGCAGTTAACCCTGCTTTCCGTGTCGTGAAATGAATAGTAAAGTGAATTTATTTTTCTTACTATATTATGATTTACTTATTATTTTTATTTTGAATTAAATGTCCCTTGTTTAATTTTTGATGTAAATAGCAACATACAGCGTCTGATTATATGATAATATGACTTATCATGAATAATTCATATTTTTTATGCTGATAAAACACTATATAGGACCCTGGTCCATTAAGTCCATGTTATTTTAGTTTTGGGTCCGGACTATGTTTATATATTTACGCTTTTTGGATATACTATATAATATACTCTATAGCAAGGTGTTCAGTGGAGAAGTATACAATTATAATATAATACATTATATAATTATGAACAAAATATTGTGATTTATTTATATTCTTACATACATTATATCTCTCTACGTTATTATGGCCAGCTACATCATGATTTATATATACATTTTTTATTATTATGCACATTATATGTATAATATAACAATAATAACATATATTGCTAATGATAATGGCATAATTTTTTTATTAGTCTGTATTCAGTTGTATCTATTAGATACTAGCTGCGCCCCGCGGTTTCACCCGCGTAGTGATGAAAAATGGTGATGATGATGAAAAGTTACTTATGTCACTCTCTGGCTCTTGAAACACCGTGCAAAAAATCAGGTCTATCCATTGTTCCGTTGCATCGTGAAAGAGGAACAAACGTCCATACATACAAACTTTCGCATTTATAATATTACTAAGATTATGTGGCCATGTCATTGTTAAAAAATTATATTAATAATTGTATACCCCACCCAAACACCGCATGTATTAAAAGTCACGTTGTAAAATTGTACGTATACACTGCCAACGTTTGACAACACAGTTCACCGCAAGCAGTCTATATGAGAGTCTCCATGCCCCCCTGCCTGGCCAGGTCCCTGTGGTAGGGCGGGGTGCCCCCGGATGGGGCCATGGGAGGAGCACCGGGCCGGGCCGGACCCGCCGGCTCGCAGGGCGGCTCTGCTTTCGGCTGATCTGCTGGCGGTTGTTCGTACTAGTTTTTCGACGTCAGTATTGTAACGAACTCTGGAACGAGGAGATTGGTAATTGAGTATTTTAAAATTACATGACAGATGATAGAAGTTGTACGGAAGATGTTTATGATCAGTAGGACTTTAATGTAAAACTACCTGACATACACATACATCAACAATGTCAATGTAAATGTGAAAGTATGCATGTGTGCATATTTGTCCTCACTCATTTCTGTAACAGATTAGACTGAAATTTGGTATGAAGGTAGGTTTGATTCTCTGGATCGAATTAAATTAAATTAAATTTATTTATTGAGGAAAAAACGATGTGAACAATTACATTTACCTCACACAGTAACACAGATAAATAATAATTAGCGACAATAATAAAAAAACAATGACTAAAAAAAAACCTACAATTCCATAAAAGTAAACAATTATATTAATTATTTTAGATTATAAGTCTGACATCGATTCTGATGCACTCTAAACTAAACTAAACAAAATTTGACAGCTCTAAACTTGTTGCCATCCTTCTCCCACGTATTAAAATGAAAAGAGAGGCAGATAATTTTAGTCCTGTCATATTGGTTTAGTTTAGTGAGTGGTATGACAGAATAGGCCTCAATGTCAGACTTATAATCTAAAATAATTAATAAATAAATAAAATAATATCCATTACATATTCGGTGATTCTTAATATCGAAACATTGGCTACTTAATCCTGGTAATACAAAGATTGTTATAGTTTATCGATTGAAATTGCAGGGTGTAGCTAAAAATTTTATAAATGCCCATAAAGGATGCCTGTGATCAGTTGCCATTCCGCCCATCAGAGTTATCTCTTCCGGGCACAATACAATATCACTCATTTTGGTGTATGAGTTCTGAAATTATTACTTGCAAAGGCAAAATCATTATTATCATCATCATAATTATCAGTCTATCATGTCCCTACTGCTGTGACCCAGACTCAGGCGTTCTCTCAGAAAAAGACGATGGATAGGCTCTGCTGGAGTGCTGGCCCAGTGCATGTTGGTGAATGTCATATTATCTCTTTCATCTATTTTATTATGTCTATCATAATTATTATTGTGGTGATTCTTGTCAATAGTTGTAAATATGTATCAATATTTACATGGACGTGCTGACGTCCATGAATATTTATAGGTGTTAAAGTCTAAATCAGTGTCACTTGTCATTGGTTGTTGACAATTGCAGTAGGAGCGGCTAATTTGTGTAGAGAGGGAAGTATATATTGGGCCGTTCAGTGGCCGTCAGGACAGTCGAGCTGTGGATTGAAAGCCGAAAGGCTGAAGGATAAGTGCTGTGTAGTAAATCAGTGAAAATATACTTGTGGAGATACCATATAAACTGCTTTTCGTAACATTATAGTCTTTGAAATTTATTTTTTTGGCAATATAAATGATACTGTGTATATTTATACTGTGTAATATTTTTCGTGTAAATAAATTCCTTTCTATTCCATATAATTTTTTTTTAAATTAAATTAAGCTAGCTCAATATTTTTTTGTATAATGCTCATATCGTACTGACCGTCGTAATTGACCATGCCATCTCCATCAAGGTCTGCCTCACGGATCATGTCGTCGACTTCTTCCTCGCTCAGCTTCTCTCCCAGGTTGGTCATCACGTGTCGCAGCTCCACCGACGATATCAGGCCGTCGTTGTTCTTGTCAAATACCCTGGAATTTATATAAATACTTCTATGAATAATTTCAACAATCACAAAACAAACAAAAAACTTCAAGGAATAAAACGTGGTGACTGATTTTTCTTAAAATTGCGTACCATTTACCGTAAATATGGATTATACAGAATTACTCTGAATAGTGATAATAGACGAAATAAAATTTAGTCATCAACATATAAACAACTTTTACGATGGCAAACCGCAAAAATTAAATAGCTGTTAATTTTATTGAATGTGAATGATATTTTTCTATGAAACAGCTAATTTGTTTTTCGTGATTTCATCAGGGTTGGTTTATAGTTAAAGTTGGTTATAATGCTGGAGTGTTGCTGGCTCAACGCATAAGCATTGCCATTCAACGTGGTAATGCCGCCAGCATGCTGGGTACGCTGCCAACTGGTAGTGGGCTTGAGCATTTGGATTGTCTTTAGACCTTCAACGGTCTATGGGCAGTCTAACTGTATTTGTAGTTTTAGTTTTAGCTTGTATTTTGTTTAGTTAATAAAGGCGCTAGCCCAGGAAAAAAAAGTTATAATGATGAGTACAAAAACTTCCTTCCAGTTAAATACTACCGTTTTTGTTTTCAGAAATAAATGGAAGTGTTATACCTACAGTTTCCTTTTAAGCACTTACAACTTACAACCCCCTTGGTAATCTCTTTGATCATTTCGTTTGCAGTTGTGTGCCGCTCAATAGTGTGCGTTTGTAGAACTAGGAAGAAAATGTCAGTTTGTGCAATAAGTTTTTACCTATCCCCTTTCAGTTTTTGGCAGACTTTTTTCCGTACTAGCTCGAGTTTAAGGCTGATCCAAGCTATATATTATGAATGAAAGGTTTTGTGTTAACTTCTAATCAACATACTAAAATAACACTCACTTGAACGCTTCTCTAAGCTCTTGCTCTCCGTCTGCCCCTTTCATCTTCTTGGACATCATCTGTAGGAACTCGTTGAACTCGATGGTGCCATTTTCGTTCGCGTCTACCTCCTTCATCATCTGTCTCAGTTCAATTTCTGGAAAGTGTAAAAGCGGTTGTTATATTTTGGGATAAAACATTTAGGGGCCCTACGGATAGTCCACAGTGTTGTGGCTGCATGAAAGAGAACGAAACTGTAGAACATGTGTGCTGTGGCATTGTGAAGCCACAGAAGAAACTAGAATCGCTACCGGGTTGCATGCTAGACTGCTTTTCATCATCTTTATTTTTACTATACCATCTACGCCACTGGAGCATCTGTGCCAGCGCCCCAGAGCCTCACTCCGATATTTCAAGGAGTTGGGTTGGCTCGGGTACCTAGGTGCTGGTAGGAGAAATTGCACAATACACTCCAAGCGGGACGTCAGTGCATGAATTATTGCCGCTACATCGAATAAGAATAATAATGATAAAATAAATATTCGGGACATTTCCTAATACGATAATGTTCGCAGTGTAATACAAACAAAATATCAGCTGACGCTATAGAGGTCAACGAATGACCTACGCCACGCGCTTGCTTGTACGCTTTACATCGCTTGTTTGCAAAATTCTAATCCACAAAAATAAAACTAAAACAACAAATATAAAGGCAAATAAGGTTCTTCAAAGGGCGAGTTCATAGATTATTAAAGGGTCGGTCGTAGTTGTGATGCCTCTGGTGTTACAAGTATCCCTAGACAACGGTGACTGCTTACCATGACGTAGCCCGTCTGCTTGTTTGCCAAGTATGGCATAATAAATGGTTATTGTTTTCTATTGAAAGAAAGAAAGAAAAATATTTATTTATGACAGAAAGTAAATATACAGACATTACGAATTAAAAACAACAACATAATAGTTTCTCCCACAAGCCGATCCCAATTCCCAACTCAGCGTAGTGACTCAATTATTGTGATTTCACAGTACAATAATAGCGTTTTGGCTTCGGGAGTGTTTTCCTTACACCCGGTAAACCTTTTTGCTATGCTAACTCGTAAATATAGTTTCGTAATTTTTTTTTTGTTTGTAGTTTTTCCTTATGCCTACCATAAATAGCTTAGCCAAAAACAAAATTATAATGTGTTTATATTTAAGGAAGATATAATCATTTAAATGTTTTGTTAGACAAAGAGCGCACTATAATTACAAATGACGTCATTTATAAGTACCCAAGTACGCCATACAAATTACATACTCTCCCTCACTATGCGGGAAAGGAAGATTATTAAATTATTAGGATAACGGAATTGTTTTAGTTTGGAACAAAAATAAACCTCATAAGTTTTAAACCACTAGACAGATTTTGATCTAACATAAATCAGAACTACCATAATAAAACCTGTTTTTACATAAAAATCACATTCAAATCGGTCCAGCCATGTTATAGAATAATGGAAATAGACAAACATAGCCCAAATGTATAATTATACCTTCTCTGTTTCTTTTCGTAAAAAGTTTTTTGCGACATAACATTATTATCAAACAAAAAACAATAACTAAATTGCCCCATTATGCTTAACCCTACGTATTTTATCGCACAATTTACAAAAGCAACACATTTTTAACAAACAGACGGGGTAATACGGTCATAAATAAGGGAAACGTCGCACGTGAACATTTCGTTACAGGGTAACGTGTTTCAACAAATCTCTACATAAAATATATCGTCGCAGGAAAGGCAAATTTACTGAAGCTCCAAATGACCATTTCGAGAAAAAGCCGTTTTAAGTTTTTTTTTTTCGTTTTTAATTCATAACTTTTTTCCCAGCACAAGAATTTCGATGACGTCAAGGTAAACTTTTATTAATTTGTCATTTTCTATGTCCAGAAGTACAAACCATAATAAATGGACTGCTGGTTTGTGATATAGTGGCGCTTAAGTAAAAATGACTTCAATTTACAGTAAAACAAAATTTCTTAACCGCCATTTGATTCAAATATTTATAGCAATCAAAATTACTTATAACTCTAAAATATTAGCTTTTAAATTTCCGGAAGCCAAATTTACTTAAAATTTGCTTGTAATTTATTGCAGGAAAACAAAATTACTTAGGTGACAGGCACGAATAAAATGCCAAAAAAGTGTCGTTTAAGGACTCCGGTTGATGAAAAAACCCCTTTTTTCCTTTTACTGAAACGCCAAAATAGTGCTCGTATCGCTATGGGACCCAGATTGATCGACGCAGAAAAAAACGCTGTTTCCGAATATCTATATAACTCAATATGCCTATTTTGGCACTTCAGTAATTCTGCTTTTCTTGCGACGATATGTAACGGTCTTACAGAAACGTCTGCTAAGTTAATGTATGTTATTGTACCACAGCTATCTGCACATTTTTAACATCGATGTCGATTCTGTTTTCATCATCATCATCAGCCAAAATACGTCCAATGCTTAACATAGGCCTTTCCTTTTGACCTCCACACTGAACAGCTTGCCATCTGCACTGGATGCCCGCGACTCCCGCGATATTGTCGGTCCATCTAGTGAGAGGCCTATCTACGCTGCGTCTTCCGGTTCATAGTCTCTACTGTTATCAGTTTTTCAAGCGATATGGCCTGCCCAGCCCATTGCCACTTCACCTTGTAAATTTGAATAGCTATATCGGTGACTCTGGTTCCTTAGCGAATATCCCACGTTCCAGATTCATTCCGATTCCGTTGTACCATTATCTAAACTAAACTAAATTTGACAGCTCTAAAACTATTACCATCCTTCTCTCACATATTGAAATGAAAAGATACTCAGATATTTTAGTCTTGTCAAATTGGTTTAGTTTAGTGAGTCAACAGAAAGAATCGACGTCATTATTGAAATAAAAAGCACTGATTGTCATTATCTTAAGATCATATATCTATAAATATCTGCGATTGCAGAATAGATGTTTTAAAGCAAAGTTTATATGGGTATTTTTATAGGCTGCTTACGTAATACCTACTTGAATGACCCCCTAACTTTGAGTTAACATTACCTAAGTAATGTATGGGATGGATCCTTGGTCTTCTTCTTCTTTCGAGTCGATGTTCCGCAAAATATAATTCTATTTTCAAATTAAGTTTCTAGACCAAAATTCTGCCACCCCAATGGCACACTCCGTGGCTTCATTCAGGTCGTCTAGTGTGCAAGTTGTAGGACACGCTGCACAGTCCATGGTAATGTATACTCAAAGCCTCCTAAGCAAAACCATGGTAAGTAAACTATAGCAAGAACCCTGTAGTAGGTATCATGTTCATGAATAGCCGGAATGCCTTCACGTGGGCATTTCGTTATATAAGGTCGCATGCACGACCTCGCGAATGTAATTTGGGACTGTGGCCCTTAACGAATCTACATGACAGAGGAAATTACAATGTCTGCTCTATATTATAGGTATTTGTATAATAGACCTTTCCGAAATGAGGTTTTGATGAATACAGGGTTACCAACTGTTCACATAAGCCGAAAGGAGATCACTGTACTCATTAATGTGAACAAGTTTTAATATGGGACCAATACAACCCAGATATCACGAAAAACACAATCAATTGATGCATAGAAAAATGCCATTCTCTATCAACGAATTATTTTTTAGATACACAAAACAGTTAACAATGAATTAATTCCTCAAATAAATACTTATAAAAATCTGAACTGGATTGTCACCCAATACCTACTTGTGTATACAATTTTTTTTTACAAACGTGATGAAAGTACCCATCCGCATAACAATGAGCTTGCTGATGGGCACCTCCGAGATGGCAAAACATTTTACTAAAAACTAAAACAAAAGAACAAAAATAACTAAACATGAGATGGACTCTTCAGACGCAACACAGCTGCTGCGTCTGAACAATCTTTAGGACTAAGATGGAGGATATCCTTTATAGTTCTTACGTAACTACTAAACTTAGGATCAAATATATCTAAATCAGAATTATTTATTAACAAATCATTGTATTGACGTGCCATTCTTACAATTGATTTAAAGAAGAATGTATTGTTTCTGTAGAATACATCCTTCTATTGTTTATAACACACACACACACACACACACACACACATACACTTCAGCCTGTAAAAGTCCACTGTTGAACAAAGGCCTCCATCTTAGAGAGGGGTGTTGCCATAATCCCCACGCTTGGCAGGCGGCTTGGGGATCGATAACAGCTGATATTTATTTTATTTTGCCATTTCAGAGTGGGCGCGTAAAGCAAAGATAATAATAAAACTACTTGATCGCGCACGAGTCATAATTTGTTTGTGCACGACGTAACCTATATCGGTGGCGGGGGGGGCAGGGGTATCGTATGGCACCCGCACGAAAAAGATTATGCTGAAAATTTAATACGCTTACGGCGGGGTAAAGGATGAGCAGTCAAGTGGTTATATCGTCATTGGCCTAAAATTATTCATAATTTGTATTATTATCTCCTTTCGGTTAAGTACATGTGAAATTACTGTAACAACGAAAGAGCGTTTTCTCCTAACACAGTTTGTCAAAACTTAACAGGAGAGACCAATCAACTGTGTACTATATAAAAAAAAAAAAAAAAAAAGTAACACTATTTCGTGTAACCCTGTAGGTATTTTCGTCGCGGGGCAATTTAATCGAAATTAAATATCTGCTCTCTACTATTATTATTAATTTTATTGCAATATCAATCAATAAACAATTAAGGCTAATACACCATTCTCGTGTCTAATAATTCAATTCATAGAAATATGATACTGGATTATAGAAAATGCACGATAACTAAATTGTTTCTATGTATTCTTATCTAACGTTTCACATCTCTATCTGAATAATAGTTGTGTGTAAAAAACACGGTATAATAATTTCGTCGCAAGTATTGTAGGCGCCGTGGCTTAGTTGGTTAAAGCGCCTGTCTAGTAAACAGGAGATCACGAGTTCGAATCTCGTCGGGGCCTTTGTGGATGAATCTTTTTTGTAGTTTTTTTTTTTTATTTTATTTTAATTTTCTGGTCCTCCCCTTTGAACATTGTGTTTTTGTTCGAAGATCCCCTAATAATATTTCATCTGTGTAATAAATACCTAATACTCCTTAGCAAATGTTTAACAACTTACTACTAGCGCTTTCCTATAAGAACCGTGGCTAAAAATGGAACTACTAGTGGAGTTTGCACTCTCTTGCAGTGGATGTAATCTTTTTTCTCGCTGGTTTTTGAATATGTTTACTTGTTTTTTTAATGTTTTCGTAAGTCCAATGGCTATTTTAAAATTGCCATTAAAATAGTAACTTAAATAAACCATGGAGAAAAATATTTTTCTACGCCTAAACCATTGGTTGTCTAGACATTTCATTGTTAAAAATTTGTCTTTACTCTCTCATTTAAACCAATATAATTTTCAGCTCTCAGCTTATCCTACAAAATTTTGTTTGGCTTCACAGTTCACAGCACAAGTTTCGAAGCACAATTTCAGAGATTTCATAACGTTTGAGACAAAAGAGTATAATCTAGTAATTTATATCAACAAAAGGCCGCCTTTTTGGCAACGGCTGAGGTAATCCTACCTTTGTCAACTGTTAATTTTATTTTGAGATTTCTGAGTAAATTGTTGTCATTATGAATTTACGTAAGTACTCAGGTAAATAGGTACCTACGTAATAGGTACGTGTGATATACCTACTTGTTTTTTGAAACGGTAAGAACGCCTAGTGCAGATTTCTGGTTCTAAAATTATAACTTCCTGAACATACCGCCAGGCGCTTGCTAACCAATCTTCTGTGCTAATCTATACATATTTACTAAAATATTATAAAGAGGAAAGATTTGATTGTTTGTTTGTTTGTTTGCATTGAATAGGTTCCGAAACTACCTACTGAACCGATTTGAAAAATTCTTCACTGACGGGAAGCTACACTATCCCGGGTTGACATAGGCTGTATTATATGTTCAAACAATTAGGGATCCTTATTAAAACTCCAATAAGTAATACCCGTGCGAAGCCGGTACGGACCGCTAGTACCACATAAATAGCGCTAATACCGCTAATACATAGTACAAAAAATAATGTACATTAATTAATTTTGTCTGCTAATATTAAATCTTTGTGAACAAATTTATGGAATATCCACGAGAGAGATCAACGATGGTTGTCTTTTTAGTGCTTTTTCTTTTATTTATTCTATTTTTTCATCCTGCTTAGTTTTTTTTGTATTGGTCTGAATGTCAGACCCGAGCATGTCGTAAAACTGCGACTAGAACCACCGGAAGATGGGCAGCATCCTATTAGTACACGGTACTGCGATCCCCAAGCCGCCTGACAAGCGTGGGGATTGTGGCAACACCCCCTTCTCTGAGAGAGAGGCCTTTGTTCAGTAGTTTACTGGCTGATGATGATGATGAGTGTGATTGTACTTATGATCTAGTGGTCCGCCTCAGCTTCGCACGGGTATAGATTATAGCCTATGTCACCCGGGGATAGTGTAGGTTCCCGTCAGTGAAAGAATTTTTCAAATCGTTTCAGTAGTTTTGGAGCCTATTCAATGCAAACAAACAAACAAACAAACAATCGAATCTTTCCTCTTTATAATATTAGTATAGACTACTAGCAACGCACCCCGGCCTCTCACAGGTGTAAGTCTTATTGGAGTCTTAATAAGGATCCCAATAAAAAAAATATATGATATAGGCTATGTCACCCGGGGATAGTGTAGCTGTGAAATAATTTTTCAAATCGGTTCAGTAGTTTCGGAGCCTATTCAATGCAAACAAACAATCAAATCTTTCTTCTTTATAACATTAGTATAGATAAAATAAAAAAATAGTGCGTGGAGTCCCTCCGCGCGGAAGAAGTTATACTTCAACAAGGAACCCTAAAATTATAACTAGGGCAAATATATCAACAATTTAAACACATGCTTTTCTCGAGATTCGAACCTAGCTCCTTAGGCTTCTCAATCCATTAGCGACACCTACCTTATTACACTACCGGGTCTGCTAGTCGCAGCGCGAGAAAAGGATACGCATTTCACAACCATACGAGATAGAAAAATTCCCCCTCCATGGTAGCGTTAAACGTTTAACGCAACCTTGTTGCAAGTCGCATAAGAAGTATAACTTCAAATTTTTTATTTCTCACTCACCTGTGGGTCTCTGTCCAAGTGATTTCATCATATAAGCCAGCTCAGCGTAGTCGATTGTTCCATCTTCGTCCTTATCAAATAGCATGAAGGCTTCCTTGAATTCTGAAATACACAAAAGAATGAAGTCAAAGAAAACGCAGGAGTGCCACCACAGTTTTAAAATAAACCGGCCAAGTGAGAGTCGGGCTCGCGCTCCGAGGGTTCCGTACCACCACAAAATACAATAAGGTCGGTAACGGAATTACCTGTACGCTTAGTCCCAGATTTGATAGTTTTCAAAAACTTTTTTCGTTTACGTATTGTTCCATACATTTTAGTAAAGCGCCTCTATCGGAAACGTAGAGGAACTAAAATCGGTAGTAATCGGCGGCTTCACTCTAATACGAAAAAAGTTTTCGAAGACCTTTTAGCCCAGCGTTGTATGGAACAATACAAAAACGAAAAAAGTTTTCGAATACTATCAAAATTTGTACTAAGGGTAAAGTTATTATAACGCTTTCCAAACGTCGGAGTAATTTGCTACGCAATTTGCTACAGGCGCTCGAGTACAATAACTTGGTAATGAACAGAAATTAGTCACCGACACGCACTTAGCCATAATTTATTATTATTTGTTATACAGTAGTATTCATATATAACGACTTCGCTTATAACGACTAACCTGTTTTAGCGACGATATTGTTTACTCAAATTAGGTTTCATAATAAATGTACTCAAGAAATAATCCTGCCGTTTTGTGCGTCATCCGGTTAGTACGACATAGTATTGCCGGTCCCTTGAAGGTCGTTCTATCCAGATTCTACTGTACTTTAGAGTGTGTACTACAATCGTGCCAAGTTTGACGCTTGTACGTATTATAAGTAGTTTTTACATTAGAGCTAATACAAAAATATACGTTAAAAATGCGTTTGTTGTATGGGGACCCCCCTTTCGTTTTTACTTTTTGACTTTTTTATTATTAGTTAGTTAATTGCATTGCCGGAGGATGGGCAGCAGCATCCTATTAGTACACGGTGAACTTACTGCGATCCCCAAGCTGCCTGCCAAGCGTGGGGATTATGGCAACACCCCTCATTAAGAGGGAGGCCTTTGTTCAGTAGTGGACGTTTGATAGCTGCTGATGTATGTATACATATTATGTGAACATTTCAACTGTCTATCTATTACGGTTCGAAAGATATAGCCGATAATAGGTAGGACAGACAGACAGACGGACGGACAGACAGACAGACAGACGTCGTAGGCTTAGTAATAGGGTCCCGTTTTTACCCTTTGGGTACGGAACCCTAAAAATGAAATAAATAAATGAAAAAACATTGACGGTAACATAATATTTTTTTTTATCTTACCTGCAACTTGATCTTCCGTAAGGCCGTATTCAGACTGAAAAAAAAAACATTGAAATAGAGCAATACCATACCATAGTCATACAATTTAATTCTACGATAAACACTTCTGCCAATATTCCTTTAAATCCCAATTTAAATATGGAGCCAACAATTTTTTATATGAGATTGAATTGTAAAGTTTGCCTATATTGATGCTAGGGATGTGTACTAAGTAGGAGTGGTATAGCATAGAGGTTAAAGCCAACAAAAGCCCAGGGGCCTTACGGACAACTGCTAATAGCGGCACCTCATCCGCTCAGTTGGAAAATCACGCGACCGCAAACCGTATCTGGGCGCGATAAGGCTCACGTTCGGGTGCTTTTCCAACTGAGCGGATTAGGTGCCACTATTAGCAGTTGTCCGTAAGGCCCCAGTTAATTAGAAAAATACAATTTAATTCGTACCGAGATCTGTCTTGTCATCAAATCGCTAGTAAACCTCCGCAGTCTCTTATATTCCTTCTTATAATTTGCCTCGGAACCGACTTTTTGTGCCATTTTCATAAAAAAATACTATATTGCAATCACAATAATTTGAAGCACTTTTTGTTTAAAAATATTCCAGGTTCTATTTGCCTATTTCCTGGCTTTACTTCTTTAATAAAAAAAGAAAATGTGTTAAAAACATTCAAAAACAAAAGAAACCTCACTTGATGAAGTTCTTTTATTTTCACGACACAACACTAAAACGTCACTTTTCCCGCCAGTTTTAAATATAGAAGAGTATTGTTTTTAAACGATTTTGTTTATTTTTATTTGGGCGCAGAAGTGGCCAGCACTGATACGCGCGACACGACATTGTCAGCTGAGATTAGTAGTAGAATTCTAAATTTAAACCATTTTTGCATGCGATAGTTAGGGGCGTTCTACAATGGTCTAATGATATTTCCGGCTTTTAAAATTGTAATTAATTTTCTAAGCGAAACGAGTGCAATTTAATAAGTAAAGATTTTTCTTAGCCCTAATCTAAATAAATAAATAAAAATATTCGGGACATTTTTGCACACACGGTCATCTAACCCCAAACTAAGCAAAGCTTGTGATATGGTTGCCAGAGACTGATATACATACATATATAGTTTTAAATACATACTTAAATAGATATTAACACCCAGATATAGAACAAACACAAATGTTCATCACACAAATGTTTGTCCTAGGTGGGAATCGAACCCACGCCCCCAAACTCAGAAGGCAGGTTCACTACCAACTGGACCAACGGGCTATCTATTTGTAACTCCTCTATGATAAACTTATTATTGTTTACATTATTTTAAAACTGCGTTCTTATTTATTTTCATAGCAGTTTCAAAACAAAAATAGAACATAATATCTGTTTCAGTAAAATATTTAGATATTTTGGCACGCTAAACATAATACGGACAAGAGACAAAATTGATTCGCGGAAATTGTAACCACTGTGGTACAGTCGGAATAATTTGCCGACATCTTGGCACGCTCAATATCATTTGGAACGAGTAGGTTTTGGCGGGAAAATTACAGACTGAATTTTACGTTGACAGACAAAAGGCGAAACAGGCAGTTTTGAACCTTGTAGAATTGTCATAAGACTTATTTTAAAATAGGTAATAACGATGTGTTACCACGAATGTTAAGGTGCACATGAAATTCAACCCAATTTTCTAAACAGCAGTAGCGTTTTTCTTCTGCATTTTCTTGTTCATAAAACGCATTTTGCGCAGTCGGAATTCAGAAGGAACTTCTAACAAAAGTTTGAACCTTGCGCTCCTATCATAAAGCTCTTTTTGTGGCATGCAAAATTTTGATAATTATAAAGAAATATCCACGTGTTCCGAGATAAATTAAAATGACTAATGTTTGCCAGCTTACGTCTGTACGTCAGATTACAGGTAATCATTTGAAATGAATAGCTTGTAACAAAACTCCATAGGAGCCTCTTGTAAATCTCCACCACTTTATGCCCCTGGGCATGAGTTTGACTTGACCGTGACTTACTTTGCTTGACTCTGACTGTGACTAGGACTTTTTTGACGCTTTAATACTATGTAAACATGTTTAATATTACGACTAAAGGACATCGAATCCACGGTCATGAAAATTTTAACAAAAAAAATTGCTTGTAACATGTTCTAATATAAGAAATATATTATTATTGTTTACAAGGTGGTCTTCTGTCTCGAGAGTTATATATAGAACCGGTATGGGGTGACATCTATTGAGTTAGCGAGAATGCTGTAGATAGTGGAAAAAGTTCGGTACGGTATTCGTAGATGGCGGTAAAAGGATGAAACTAGCCGTCTATTAGTTTAAATAATGAATCACGCTCCTGTTAGTTTCTATAATAATATAGAATGAAACTTATTTGGCGTTCTGACTTCTGATTCTATCAAAATAAATAGAAAGTGTTAAAATATAGGCTCATAATTTTGACAGCTCACAGTAAGGATGAGGTAGATTAAATACAACCGTAAATTAAATACGTTTATGAACCTACTAGCTGCGCTCCGCGGTTTCACCCGCGTAGTGATAAAAAAATGGTGATGATGGTGATGAAAAGTAGCCTATGTCACTCTCTGGCTCTTGAACTATACCCATTCAAAAATCAGGTCGATCCGTTGTAGCGTGAAAGAGGAACAAACATCCATACATACAAACTATCGCGTTCATAATAGGTATTAGTAGGACATACGATCATCGATAACAGAATTTTGAATTACTTGTAATTAAAATACGTAATTGAAATACAAATACGTATTTGGTATTTGTATTTCAATTACTTCCTTATAATGTAATTTGTAATTCGTATTTCAAATACCTGACGCCGAGGTAGGTATTTTGTAATTATTATTTCAAATACTTGAGGCTTCAAAATACATTTCAACATTAAAATACATTCAAACTTCATGTAGCGATCGTGAGTGTGAGTGTGGGGCGAGAGTGTAATGTTTGTCTGAGAGTACATTTAAAAATCTAGTGTTCATGAAATGAAACTCTGGTTTTACTGATTAATTAATCTTGTTTTCCTCTACTTTTTAGCCCGTGTGGTCTAGATTACTTATTTTGTATTTCAATTAAAAATTGCTAAAATACTGTATTTTATATTTCAAATACCTAACTTAAGATATTTTGTATTTGGTATTTTAATTACTTGCGATACAGTATTTTTTAATTTGTATTTCAATTAAAGTAAAGCATGTAATTAGCCCAGCCCTAGTTATGCTGTATGGTCAGATTATAAGACAAAACATTTTTTTTTTCAATTAAAAAATAATTTATTAATATGACTATCAAAGCCTTCATGTAAACTTCAAAATTATATTATTATTCATACGGTACCCGCATATTTTTCAAAGAATTCCCAAATTAACGACCGGATGGCGCGGAGTGCGTAAAAATTCAATTTCACCACTAGATTAGATTAAAAATATAGTATCTGTCAAATATTAACGCAATAAAATCAACTGAAGCGTTACTTTTAGAATTTAATGTCGTTTTACGATCAACCTTTATTAGTTTTTGTCGTGTTCTATTATGGATGCATAGAGATACTATAGCGGAAGAGAAAAACAATAATTCAGATATGTTTCATTGGTAATGTAACTTTTTTAGGGTTCCGCAGGAAGCCTTTAACCTAAGTTCGTTCTGTCTGTTCGTCTCTTCGTTCATCTGTCTGTCCGTCTGTTCGTCCATCTGTCCGTCCGTCCTAAGCTTTTTTAAGAACCTTCTAACTTCTATAGTTATTAAGGAAAGTGCTTATATGAAATTATTCAGTTTTGGTATGAATCTCAATTTTGAAAGGACATAATATAAAAAGTTTTTTTTTACCAGAGCCACCCTAGGCTCTGGTATATATAGTAATAATAATGAAAGATTATATTTTAGCTGCACCCTCTCTTGTGGGGTGGGGTGAATAGATGTTTTGAATAAATAGGTGAGATTTCTACATCAATTTTGTATTATATAGTATTGTTTAGTTAGAAATATGGTCCGCCAACGTGGGAAAAACTTGCAATAATATGGCTTCTGCTACGGAATCTTACCATATGCGTGTCTCGACCCGCTTTTGGCCATTATTTGAAAGTAAGTATAGGTATACGCGGAAGTTGTAAGTACACATTTTTTAAGTATACCTATAAGTATTTACCTTTTAATTGAATACGGGCTTACCCTAAGAAGTTTTTTTTTCTTTACCTACGCATTTTGCATACTTAGGTAACAAGTTGTACCTAATTAATTAAAATTATGACAGCTTCATTTTAGTCTAAATTTTAAGATAAGGAATAAGGATATAAAAATTCGAATTAGCAAAATAAACAATAATATTTTTAATTTGTATATATGTCGAATTTCTAGTGTAATTATATTAATTTCATAATAATTTCAAAATTTACATATATTTTATTTGAAATTAATTTAATTAGTACAAATTGTTACAACGAATTTTTTGTTACAGATTTAATTACTTTTTGTTTCAGGTTAGGTTAATTTTGTTTTTTATGTAATTAATATTTAAATTCAGGGTAGGTTCAAATTAGAATCACAATTATCTATACAGAAAATAGTTTAACCAAAATCCTCATTGTACTCGAAACGACGTAGAAGCGGAATTACACTAGAAATTCGACATATATACAAATTAAAAATGGACTTCCGCAAAGTGACGCCTGATTCAATCAACGATAATATTTTTTTATTTATGTGCATATTATCATCATATATGTGATTTAGCACCGATGTTCTGCCTTACATAAGGTGGCCCATTATAACCTCTTTGAATTAGACAGTCGATGCGTGGTGTTTTAATGGATTTTCAAAATTATGATGTTATGAGTGTGGGGAATGAGCAGTTATTCTCTAAAACGTATGTTCTAAATATATTTATTACGTTTTAGGTTAGTTAAATGTTTGAACCTTAAATTTATCTTGTGACAATTTTTTTATGGTTTTGATATTATTATAGAAATCAATAAACACTTCCTAACTTCCAAACAATCTTAGCTCGAAATATATCAAGATACACTCACTATCTTTTTTGTTTTATAATATCACCCGCTGGTGATATACCCCAGCTTCGCACGGGTATAGATTATAGCCTATGTCACCCGGGGATAGTGTAGCTTCCCGTCGGTGAAAGAATTTTTCAAATCGGTTCAGTAGTTTCGGAGCCTATTCAATGCAAACAAACAAACAAACAATCAAATCTTTCCTCTTTATAATATTAGTATAGATATAGATTTTCACTGTGACCTAACGAGTCTAACGACACAGGTTGTCCTAGTGTTCAGTTGTACAGTGTTCCAATAAGGTACAAAATTGTTTATTTTCACCTTCACCTCTCTTCTTACAACATAAATTTGTACATAAATAACTACCTACTTAAGATCTTTATGTACCTATAGGCCTTTAATGAATATCTGTGGAATTCGCTGCCTGAATGGGTGTTCCCCGATGGTTACAATCTGGGTGTCTTCAAATCACGAGTGAATCGGTTCCTTCTAGGCAAGCGTGCTCCAACGTAGACCGCATCATCGCTTAACATCAGGCGTGATGGTGGTCTAACGCAAGCCTATTATTTAAAATAAAAAAACGTTTTTTATATATAATTTTTTATATTAAATAACCTTAATATGCATGTGTCAAATTTCTCATTAGAAGGTTTGGAATCAATTTAGTGGATTAAATTGCTGAAATAATTGATTAATTTCTCATATTTAAGATAACAAGTGAAGTAAAAAAAACGTTATTTTAGTTTTACATAATCAAATACATTTCACCAATTAAAAAAGCAACTTGATAAATAAAAAATCTGATAATAACACTATTATTTTTATTATTAGTTGATAAGATATCCTTGGACCTATAACGGATAGTTTAACAAAATAAAACCAAAAATATACCAACACTTTTCAAGGTTTGGCTGATCAAAGCAAGCTTTGAGTACACAATAAAGGAAAAAACATATACTATTATTATAGCTGTATAAAAAAGTTAACTTTTATGTCTCATCAGTTAACTTTTTTTCAAAGAATTAATTTTATAAATATACGAAGAAAACATAAAAAGCCTTAAATATAAATATTATTATTATAAATAAAAAACAAGCTGTTGCAATCTCGCGTTGGGTTATTAGAATAACTTAAAATAGTCTATCAAAAAATATTTGAGTATATCATTAAATGATAGACTATTTTAAGTTATTTCGTACCCTACATTTCTATAATTTTTTTACAGAAATGAAGGGTACGATGACATAAAATTTACTAGGTACATACCTATATAGGTACATTCCGTCTAGAGAATGTATACTCAAAGAATCAAAGTTGAATAATAAATAATGCGCGTTAAACTAAAATGCGTAGTAAGCTAATAAAATTAAAAATAGCTATCATCGTAAAATCCTGAAAACAAAAACGCTTTAAGCAACATTTTAAATCAGCATTTTTCGAATTTTTATTTTACGACGCTATTAAGCAGTCAGTATGTAAATCATCTCCTAAACCAGCTATTTTGCATTGCGATAAAATCCCGCCCTGTTTAGAGTAGTTAAATGCTATTTTAGCATGTTTCGCATTTAATTTGTATTTAGCTGTTAAACGTTATTAGCGCGCTGCTATATAACAAATCACAGTTATATAGCAGTTGCAGTTAAATGTTTTTCGAATTATATTTCAACTGTAGTTAATTTGACTTTAGCTGTTATTTTGCACTCTGCGTAGATAATAATATTATTATTATTATTCCTAACCAGCCATTACTGGCATTCAGGAAATTGGGCGGAAGTTTTTTTTTTAGTTTTAAGTATCTTCATAGTAATGGATCCTAATTATCGATAATTATATGGTTTTTTTTCGAGCCACTTGGCAAAAAATCGGTTCAAGGTTTGTATTGGAGGCTTGTGGTTGATTGATAAAAAACCTATTTACAAGTTTTTTTTCTTTATAAACTTAACATGGTGATGATGATGATAAAAAGTAGCCTATGTCACTCTCTGGCTCTTGAACTATACCCATACAAAAAACCAGATCGATCCGTTGTTCCGTTCCAGTGTGAAAGAGGAACAAACATCCATATATCCATACATACAAACTTTCGCGTTTAAAATATTAGTAGGATATTTTCAATCTATATAGTAATGAGTTTTTTATTTTCATTTCTTTCAAACAGCTCCTCTAAGCTTTTCCTCTTAAGTTTTGGCGCCAACTTGAAAGATATAATGTCACCTCATTTTATTATTTACATAAACTTGTGTACTTTCGAACCGGAAGACGCAGCGTAGGTAGGCCTCCCACTAGTTGGACCGACGACATTGTGAGAGTCGCGGGCATCCAGTGGATGCAAAAGGCAGGCTGTCGTTCAGTGTGGAGGTTAAAGGGGGAGGCCTATGTTCAGCAGTGGACGTCTTCTGGCTGATGATGATGTGTACTTTCGAGTGTTAATGTGTAATAAGTGTTAATTATTATTTATTCAGTGATCGTGAACGTCATCCAGTGTGGTTAAGTGATTTAACGAGGTGAAAGATGTCTTTTCGTATTATTTCCAAAACTCCATAGAAACCGCCATAAAAAGTCTCCACCACTTTACTAGGGCATGACTTAGACTTGTCCGTAACTTTTTTTTTTGGTTAGCTCTGACTATGACTAAGTATGCCTTCTTTGACGATACTACGTTTCTAATCCGTACGGCCAAGGATTGGAACAACCTGTCAGCTTCCTTGTTTCCTGAGAGATATAATCTGGGCCTTTTCAAGGCCAGAGTGAATAGGTATCTTTTATGTCTGCGTGCTTCATTTTCGACCACATCGTCGCTTACCAAAAGGCGAGTTGGTGAAAAATGCGTACTTATTCGCGTTAAAAAAACAACAGAGAACCGGTTCAGAGAACCCATACGAAGCGCTTTGATTCCACATTTACTGTGCGAAGTCTGTGGAGTTCGCTGCCTGAGTGGGTGTTCCCCGATAGTTACAATCTGGGTGTCTTCAAGTCGAGAGTGAATAGGTTTCTTCTAGGCAAGCGTGCTCCATCGTAGGCCGCATCATCGCTTAACATCAGGCGAGTTGGCGGCCAAGCGCAAGCCTATTTATAGTAATAAAAAATATAGCAAGTTGAAATCCTCACCAAATTGATGGTCACTGTAAGCTCGTACTGCTGATGTTTGTGTCCTTTTTTCTTCTTTCCCTGCGGAGTCTTGGCCGCCGCTGCCGCCGCTGCCTGCTTCGGAGTGGCGATCTTCACTGAGCCCTTCTGTGCTGAAGGTTTCACGGGGGTTTTCGGACCTCCTTTTGAAAAAAAAACAACATGTCACTACCCTAACATAGATAATCATCTATGGGTAAACGCATCAATATAAAGATCGATTTAAAAATCGACTCCAAAATACGCAATTTCGTTTACTTGGATGAACAGTTCTAGTTATTTTGATTTAAACTCCACACTACTGAACCGATTGTGATAAAATTTCCAATTTGAGACCAATCCGAAAGTAATTCCTTTCAAATAAAATAAAATTCCAAATCGGTTAATAAATGACGGAGTTTTGAGTAAACAAACGTTGAAAAAAAAATTAGATTCCCCTCCGTTTTTGAAGTCGGTAATAAAACCAAAAATATATCGATAATCACAAAAGCGCTTACATATTAATATGTAAGATCCATCGTTAGACTCTGGAGACTGAATAATCAAGGCGGAATCTCGGCGTACAAGTGGTATGGTACCTAAACCTATGCCGGTTCGGTGGGCATAACCACAGACCTATATTTAAATAGACTTCACAAGCGGTCCAAACTGTATGAAAACTAAGCGTGTCAAACTTTTCGTACTTAAAGTACTTACCTGTGAAAAGAAGTGTCTTTATTCTGTCAGCCAACTCTATTTGCGGTATTCTTACAACTCAGTATTGCATAATTACCCATTTTCGTTTCAAACTGACACCGTGTTGTCGCGGCACCGATTGAGTTGACTGATTTTAGCCGAATTCAATTACGTCTATTTGTCATAATTGAATTGGAAATATAACATGCAAGGTAGGTCGACTTGTGGCGTCTACTTGGATAATATAGGACTGTTGGCACAACAATATTATTAAGGTCAATATTTAGCTAGCACGCACGAATTGCTTTATACTTAGCTCTTTTTTAATGCGCTGCCACAGTCTATCCTGAAAAATACTATCTCGGTGGCTTCGTGGCAGAGTTGCGGTCAAACGAAATATTAGGTAAGTATACAGTAAAACAATAAGCTTTTTGGGAAAAAAAATTAACGTTTCAAAGTAACTGTTAATTAAGTTATAATTAAAACTGGCTCAATAATCTGTTTAATATGACGTCACCCTTCACAATTTTTATTTCAGTTTGGTGTGTTTCCCTACTTGTTTTTTTACTAGTGTATGTACAGAAAAAAATACAACTTAAGGGGCCATTCAAGTATTACGTAAGATGATTTTTTTTACTCCCCCTCCACTCTCTGTCAGCAAAAGTAAGCAAATCTCTTTCAACATACCTTTTTGACTGGAAGGTGTGGATTTGCTTCCAGTTGCATTCTTCTGGTTGACATGCCCACCTCCGTCTGCTGGTTTGTTCCGTGCCTAGAAGGGAAATAAAAGTTTTTGAGTCTTAAGTTTGTAAGAAGTATTTTTGTAAATTCCAGTGTTTCAACCACAGACTAGGTAAAGCTACTACGTAATGCCTCATATTCCTAAAGGGGACATAATAATATGGAAACATAACTTTACTGCCGTAGCAGGTCAAAATATAAGGTCACATAAGTACTTATTGCAAGTTCATACGCTCAGAGCCCTGATTCACTAACTACAAGCACGATCGTAACGCGGCGCGTTAAGTTAACGGCCGGTTAAATCAATTTTATTCAGTTAAATTACAATATTTGAGCTGGAAAAAAATACATGTCACAGATACATATGTGTTTGAAATGAAAGCTCGTAACAACCTGGAAATTGCATGTACTGAAAGGCAATTTTATTCAACACTTTTTTATTTGGATAGAATTTTGATTGTGAATAATAGTGAAATTAAAAGCGTAAAAAGGTCCCGAGAATTTGCGCGCGCCGCGTTCAGTGCCGCGCCAGGTGTCATCGAGGTCGGACCTATGTTCGTTTTTGTCGTTGCACTCCCCCCGCGGGCGTCCTGACTGTAGCGTGGCAACATACATCGTCGCTATAACTTGGCGGGGGCTGAGGGAGCGTTTTGTTGCCGGCCGTTAACCTCAAAAAGTTGGCTTTATTTCCTAGGGAATAGAAGCCAAATATTAGAAGTTAACTTAACGCGCCGTGCGTGTTTTAGTTAGTGAATAAAGGCCCAGGTTTGTATTGTATTGTACCTATAGTACTTTCTTCTTCTAACATAGCGTCAATATACACGGAAATATCAGTACAGTAATAGGCATCAACACGTCGGAGAAAATAATTATTTTATTGTATATATTTTTTTATTTCGTTATATTTTATAGCCTACGTGTTATTTATTACAAGAAGCAATCATGAAGCAATAGGTCTGTATGTTTATTATGTATTTTAAACATCTACAAGTGTTACATCTGTCTAGGCGCTGAAATGTCATTGTCATTGTTGACGTCAAAGCATGGTAGGTAAGAAACCTATGGAGCGGCTTTACGGACTTATAATTTGACCGGCCAGTCACTGAAGACCTTACTATTTTCGCACACGCTATCTTTTTTATATCAAACTCCAAAATAGCGGCTAATAAAATAGCGAAATGGCCAGATTTGACAACTGTCAAATTTATAACGCAATGATAACGACCGTTCCAGTCTTTTACCAACATTGGTTAAAGAAACCTCGAATTGGAGCTGAAAATTGCTTATTTATTTTAAGCAAAAAATACCGGGAACAAATAGAAACGTCAAAACGGAGGCTACAAGAACACAAGTAACTACACCATGTTACATAAAAATGATTTAATTTGAAAATTATATTAATTTTATGACGACAGGTACGCAGCTTTGGCGAGCAATAAAAAAATAAGTGCCCGTTAAAATCTTAAACGACTTGTAACCTTCTTTCATCAGACTATATTATTCTACTCGAAAGATCATAATAATCTTCAAATATTATCTCAATATTTTCAAGGTATTTTCTTATCAACCCTGAAAACTCAGCCCATTGCCACATTTGCCACAAACACTACGAGTTATGGCATCATAAAGTCACATAAAATGTTAATATCAAAATGTGACATCCACCAGCTGTCAGATTATGAGTGGTTATGACAATATGGCCGCCGTCTAGCTGTCATCTGCTTCCGGACAGTTGCGCGGGAAACTCATACGTCAATGTTGGCAGTATGGCGGCGAAAATTTGCGGTTCCACTGTCAGGACTGATTTCCGGGTATCTATTCTGTTTCATGTTTATTATTATCATTGATCAAAGAACGGAAATAATAACCATGACATGACAGAAATAATGTTTCTAAGGACGGTATTCATCGGGAGCATTCGCTTTGCAAATTTAGTTTGCGTGCATTCTTTGTCTCGAGCACCGAATGAAAAGAAAAAAGCTTCAAAAGCTCGCGCAATGAATGCTTGCAAACCTTTGCAAAGCGCATGCCCTCGGTTAGTACGTACCCCTAATTAATACAATTCACCAATTTCGCGTGTGTTTAGTTGAATAATTACATTAAAGTTGCGTTAGTGTGTAACTCTGGTAGATATTCACAATGGCTTATCGTGGCGGAGAATGGCGGATCCCGTCTAGCCCTAAACTAAACGGGCCCTGATGGTCATTGGAAACTTCAAGTATATACTGGCAAATGCACAAGACGTGCAACGCCAATACTCTCAGAAGAGGAAACAAAAGAAAAATATTATCAAGGCAGATGCTGACCCAGTTAAATTTGATTTCCTTTTCAGCGCTGAAAAATCCTTTCAAGGCTTTTGATGAGTTGGTCGAACCTTAATGGCGGCATTTCTCAAGGTGTCACTCTAAACTGCGTTATAAATTGACTCGCTTAGAACAACTCCCATCGTTTGAGAAATGAGGAAGCAAAAGTTAAATTAGAGGGGATGGGAAGGGCGCCATACTTTTACGTCAACAATGCCCATGTTTACGGGACAGCGCCACGAAGAGAGAAATGTTTTTTGCGCTTCGGCCGCCTATACTTAACCATAATTCGTAACTAGTTACAATCGAAACGAAATTATATTTTGTTCAATACTTGTTACGAGCGAAGACATATTCCTGTATATGCAATCGCGGCTTCGATGGAGGAAATTTCTTATTTTAGAAAATAATCCAAAGAAGTATGAGTGAGACTTGCGTATCGAGGGTTCCATATCATCATACAAAAGCACTGAACAAACAATGATCTACAAGTATAATAAATATAGTAAAAATCTATACTAATATTATAAAGAGGAAAGATTTGATTGTTTGTTTGTTTGCATTGAATAGGCTCCGAAACTACTGAACCGATTTGAAAAATTCTTTCACTGACGGGAAGCTTCACTATCCCCGGGTGACATAAGCTATAATCTATACCCGTGCGAAGCTGGGGCGGACCGCTAGTATATAATAATTTACGATCCGACTTACTGATTGATCAATCAAGAAGTCGGATTGAAGGACAAACTTAACTTTGCAGTGGAAAAAAAACCTTCCTTGTCTCTGGTTACAAAGTTGCAGTTAAGATAGCGGCTAGTTACGTACCCACCCCCCTTTCGTATTTACTTTTGGACTTTTTTATAATTTTTTTAGATAATTCGCCGTAAACATTACACACTCGTATTCTGTGAAAATTTCAACTGCCTATCAATTACGGTTCTAAAGATACAGCCGTTTAAAGCTAATAAATCCCCTTTTTACTCTTTTGGTACGGAACCGTAAAAATGATCAAATCCCTAAAACTAGAAATTCACATCAAAGTCAATAAAACACCCGCAAACAATAAAAATAACAAAGGAAACGACAGATGTATCACTTAAAAGCTATTAAATTGTCGTTAAACTCACAGTCCGTGCTCTTAAACTGCATATCACGGAATTAAACTGTCACTTGCAAAATCTAAACTGTGCTAAACTCAAAACTACTAAAGAGTTTAACCCCTCAATTTGTGGAATCGTAAAAATACAGGTGGATTTTGTAATTGTTTGTACAGACAGGCGTATACTGGAAACGAACTATAATTTTAGTGGCTAATAGCTAATAGGGCGGGCGAGGTGACTTTGTCGAGGGGGACTTTTATTAGGTATACCCTACCAATTTTTTTAAGAAGCATTTGTAAGTTAATAAATATTTATTGGAAGTCGATTAAAACCTACTTCTAATAGCCGTATTGATAAAACTTTACAAGTATTTGTGATCAGGGCTACCATAACCTCAAAAACATTCTTATAACAATCTTACATTGAATTTTGTCCTGCTCTCTCATTAGCTGACAGAGCGAGACATGACATGACAATATGATAACAATACAACAATTAGGTACAACACATGCTGATCTGATTATGGATAGGAGGTGGATAGTACGTAGCTTTGGTGGATTTTCAAGTAGACGAGAATGGCAGGCTGATGACAAAATGGTCGTTTGGTGTGGAATTCTAATGGGGAGGCCTATGTTCTGAGGCCTATGACTTTTTATTATTTGTTAGTTAATTCGCCGTAACATTACATATTTTGTGACAACTGGTTATCTATTACGATTCAAAAGATACAGCTGTTTAAAGGTAGGACGGACATTGTAGGCTTAGTAATAGGGTCCCGTTTTTACCTTTTGGGTGTGGAACCCTAAAAAAGCACGTTGAGCTCTGTTATTCGTGAAATAAGAACAAACAAACACATTTTCGCATTTATACAGGGTGTAAGGGGAACACTCTCGAAGCCAAAAGAAGGTAATTGTACTCATCATTATGAACCACTTTTAGTATGGGACCAAACCTAAAATCGCGAAAAAAAATCACCTGTTCCGTACATTTTGTCGAGTGTCAATGACCATTTTCTATAGAACAGCTGATATTTTTTTCGCGATTTCAGGGCTGGTCCCATAATAAAAGTTGTTCATAATGATGAGTACAATTACCTTCTTTTGGCTTCGAGAGTGCTCCCCTTACACCCCGTATTAGTATATTGTAGCAAAAATATTAGTATTTTCCCTTTTAAACCCATTTTCATGTCATTGAATCCTCATGTAAATTAAGGAACTCGACATTCATGGAAAATTCGCGCGAAATTCTTTTATGCATGCACTGTCTGATTAGATGCAGCAGTATGCGAATTTTATGTACAGCTCTATTAACAATGCGCATACCGAATAAGAGCCATGATGACCCCGATAGCATAATGATGGACCCGGGTATGCCCTAAAACTGCGACTAGAACCACCGGAGGATGGGAAGTACTGCGATCCCAAGCCGCCTGCCAAGCGTGGGCATATTGGCAAAACCCCTCTCTAAGAGGGAGGCCTTTGTTCAGTAGTGGACGTTTACTGGCTGATGGTGTGATGTGATCCGAATAAGTAGGTACGCAAATTTAAAAACGTTTATTTTACTGATATTAGAGTGAAAGTGAAGTGAAGTGATAGTGTAAGCGAGTGATATTGTACAGTATATTTATTTCTATTTTTCTAGCCATTTATACTTGCTAGCGATTTCCCATCGGCTACTTAACTTTTGCAAAAAAATTACTACAGAGGTAAGAGCCGATGGGAAATCGCTAGCGGATTTTTGTGGTGATTTATTCCATACTAAGAATAGTTTTTTTTTTTTTTTTATAAACTAATTTGAACGAAAAATATCAAGTTTTCTGTCTTTTTCGTTAAAAAATGTGAGAGGCTCTTAAGACGAAATATGCTTCAAATTTGCCGATTAGTCCTCACGAATATTCAAAAGTAGACCTTTAAAATTGATTAATTGACATTATTTCTTAATGTGTAATAATAGTTCTTGAAATATTTTATTTGGATGTGTTCACCAATACACGATCAAAGAAATTCGACTCGATAGAAAAAAATCGTAAACTTTCCTAAAAAAATACCCGTTTTTACGTTCCCTTCGATGGATAGAATAAAATTCATTCTAATTTTATAGAAGATAGTTTTATTTTAAAAAAATGTGTGTAATCCTAACAATCATTCAAAAACTTTAGTTATCGCAGTTTTTTGTAAAAGCGTAAGATTGTTTGTAGAAAATAAAGCAAAAATAAATATTGAAAACATTTGAAAGCACGCACGGCGAGTATGCAAGCGTTACCGTCAAATAAAGGTACGTTCTCTACCATTTCGCCATAAGCATCACAAAAAAGAAATTGGCACAACAATTCGGTCAAAGTCAAACAGTTTTAGAGAATCGCTGTCACGTCGCAGTCAGCTCCGCACATAAATTGAGCGACTTACGTCAATTTCGCTCCCTTATCAACTCGGTCGTGATTTAGAGCGTCTGAGCCTTTTTGTTTGATAATGTTTAAATTGAATAAAGTTAAAATGTTAGTTCGGGCTTTAAAAAAGAAAATAAATCGACGTTGGTAGTTATTTTAAGCTTTCACGTTAACATTGCCTTTTTTATATTAGATAGGCTTGCGCTTGGCCGCCATCTCGCCTGATGTTACGCGACGATGCGGTCTACGATGGAGCACGCTTGCCTAGAAGAAACCGAATCACTCTCGACTTGAAGACACCTAGATTGTAACTGACGGGGAAAACCCATTCAGGCAGCGAATTCCACTGACTAGCAGTTCGCACAATAAATGTGGAATCAAAGCGTTTCGTACGGGTTCTCGGAATATCAACCATAAAACGATGTCGATTTTTTGTGCCCGCCCTGGCGGTCCGATAGAAAAAAGGGCAGGAGCGAATTAAATCATGCAGATCTCTATTTAATGTATCTATTATTTGAAAAACACACTTCCAAGAAGAATATTGAAGATTGAAGATTGAAGATCTAGAGTCTGGCTAATGAAAGTAGAGACAGAAAACGCCCGCCAAATTAAAAAAATCCGCATTGCAACCCCAAAATAATATGAAATGCAAACACTACTGTGTTCTGACTGTGTAACAATAAAAATTAATAACTTACAAGTATCAAGTGAGATTATTCCAGCATTTTAAACAAATTTTTGGGGTTTCAACGGTAATATTTTTAAATTTGCCGAGCTTTTTCAGTCTCTAATTTCATTTGCCAGACTATAACTTCGTCGATCAAGTAGGCTTTAAGATTATTATACCTAACAGATAGTTTTTATGGGGTGTAGGCAATTTAAAGAAATGATTTTACTAAATCAACAAATTTTAATAATAGGCTTGCGTTTAATCTCGCCTAATGTTAAGTGATGATGCGGTCTATGATAGAACATGCTTGCCTGGAAGAAACAATTCCAATTCTTCACTCCAATTCAATTCACTCGCGACTTGTAAACATCTAGATTTTAACTATCGGGGAACATATTCCACAGAATAGCAGTTAGCACAATAAAAGTAGAATCAAAGCACTTCGTATGGGTTTTCGAAATATCAACCATGTAACAACGTCGCTTTTTCGTGCTCACTCTGGCAGTCCGATAAAGAAATGGGCAGGTGAGAATTAGATCATGCAGATCAGATATAAAAGTCTACGTGTACGAAGTCGTGGGCAAAAGTTACTCATACGTAATATTAAAATAGACCGTAGGTAGAGAAAGCGGCATCATATTTTTTGTAAATGTAAAATTCCTGCCTACTGAATTCTTTGTGAGGTTTTTTAAAATGTTTACTAATCCATTCCGTTAAGTGCTAATCAATTTTACAAATGAGACAACCGGTAACTATTCTGTACTAACTTTCAACGAGATATAAATAAACTATTTAAAAAACACTATTTTAAATTTTAAACAATAATAATTTTAAAAACAAATAGATACACATTCTTCTTGTACATTTTTTAATGATTCACGCGTACAATGGCTTTATTGTGCCAATAGTAAATGCGTACGTACAAAAATACCAATTGTTATTAGGTACAAAAAATACGAGATCAGTTTTTTTCTGGCGTGCGAGGTGACTTTCTGACAGCTCATAAGTTTCGCGGTATCATTATCTTGGGCCAATCAACTCTTGCAGAATCGTAATAAAATGTAGATACACGTAATGCTAAAATTTGTGTGAATGTCTGCCTGAACTAGTGAACGTGAATATATTTTGATGAAACAACAGAGTTGCACAGCAAGCAATGAAGAGAGCTATGCTCGGAGCTTCTTTGCACGATAGAATCCGAAATATTCACCGAAGATACAGAGACATAGCTGCTAAGGCTTGCAAGTCTTATAGGCAATGGACGTGCCACATCGCTTGTGGAACCGGGAATTAAGGTTTTTGAGTGAAGACAACGAACCGGAAGACGCAGCGTAGGTAGGCTTCCCAATAGATGGAGTGACGACATCGTGAGAGTCGCGGGCATCCAGTGGATGCAGATGGCATTACGTTTTAATTACGTTACGTACCAAAACTAAGGAACTAATTTGAGATCGCTTAAAATGTCCATTGGCTATGATTACCCATAGATAGATCAAGCGATTTCCTTAAAAACTTTGTAGGTACTACGTAGAACTTAAATTTAAAAAATAAAAATGTAAATAATTTTTGTTTCTTACTTTAGTAGTATCTGTTCTCTATCTCTATCTCTACATAGTATAAATTAAAGTCGCTTTCTGCGTCTGTTTGTCTGTATGGCCGCTAACTCGACGGGTGGGTCGCTAGTATCTAATATTTATATAAAAAACTAGCGACCCGCCCCCCCGGCTTCGCAAATTTATCTAACTGGTGGTGAAAACCACATCGAAATCCGTTGCGTGGTTTAGGAGGAGTTAGCGGCCATACAGACATACATACAGATGGGGAAAGCGTCTTTAATGTATACTATGTAGAGATATTTAAAAAAAATTACCTACATACCTCTTTTTATTGTCTGCGAGTAGAATTACAGAGTAACAGTCGTGGCGAAACTATAAAGGTCCCTTAGTTTACTACGGATCACTAAAAATAGTAAGCGCGCTTCAATTTGTGCGGTTGAAGTCGTAGATGCCAGTCACTAATAAACTTACAAATTTTACTATCGCAAAATACACTGCACTGACTGACTCATTGACTCGTCACTAAACGTTGAAATTTATTTAACCTGCAAAGCTGACATTTTGCAGGGAGATCCTTTAGTGGTGTAGAAGTCTGCTAAGAAAGGATATAGCAAAAAAGCAGAATAAAGGGGACTGTTTAGTTTATATGACAATCTACGTGTACGAAGTCGTGGGCAACAGCTTGTATACTTACGTAATCATTTATTGTAACGTTTATTTTGTTAATGTTATTTGAGATAGACATTCCAGACATGATAGGTACTTTTTTTTCTGACAGACTTATGTTTGTGAGAAAAAAATATCACATCTGTATTAATTATGTACTTACAATACTTACATCAATGTTAATAGTAACTTTTTGAAACATGGTATTTAATGTATTCAAATTATAAACAACCTTTTTCTACGAAAATTGGACTTTAAAAGAGGCGAACGCCTATGTTCTCTATGTGTGTGTATAAGTATATTCGATTTTGCAAACAAAAAATAATTGAAATTTCTATGTGTGCTGTGATTGTTTCATGTTATTACAAGTCATAGCCAAACGCAAGCATCACCATCATCATTTCAGTCATAGGACGTCCACTGCTAGGCATAGGCCTTCCCATCGATCTCCAAAAGGGCCGGATGGAAGCGGCCTGCATCCAGCGTTTCCTTGCGGTCTATTTTAGGTCATCTGTCCATCTCGTAGTAGCTTTACCTAGTATGTGGTTTAGCTAGCTTTACCATCTTGTGGGTGGACGTCCTACGATGCGCTTACCGGTCCGTGGTCTCCATTCGAGAACCTTTCGACCCCATCGGCCATCTGTACTACTAAATAGTAAAACGCAAGCGTATTACAAAATAAAAAATAGTACTGGGTTGCCGTGCTGGGTTTTGATAAGGTACGCTAAGATGTGAGCGGTATTGAACTTATGCAAGCTTGACGCTTACCACCAAGGAAAGGACAAGTCCGTCTCGTCATTCAATTGTATAAAAAAAACAGGACTTTTTCAAATACTTTTGACATACTTTACTGACCTAGGAACAATTCTGCGTTTCTTTTTATGTATTTTTTTTTTGACGAATATTTCCGTATTATTTATCTGATCTTTACGAAATTTTGTAAGCAAGTAGTTCATTGCAGTACTATTTAAAAAGTTTAAATATGAACAACATCGGTCCAGGGATTGCGGAGATAATAAGTCGCAATATCACAGTTTGGGGCAGGCAAGTAGATTACGAGGCTATTATATCTAGCATCTAAAATTTGAGAAGACTAAAAGTAGATGTAAAACTTAAAATAATTTTTCTTGAATGTATATTATTCTAGGAGATTTTGTCTGTCCATCTGGTATTTTCGAAACGTTTGAGGAAATTACTGTTTTTCTGTTTTCAGCCTGCACTGCCTAATAAGGTTGCGTATAGGTATCTCTATTTTCCACGTACAAAATTATTTGCAAAAATATAAATTTAAAAATATACACGATTACGAAAATAAAATATAAAATACGTCACTACAAGCACATCGCTTCCGTAAAAAAATAGATTTAGGAAAATGGCACTTCGCGTATTCAGCCTCCTTCCAGCCCCTATTTGAATTACGAACGTCCGCGGTGGCCAGTTTGAACTACGGGCACGTTGCGCGCGCAAGCAACGGGGATCCCGCGCTTTTATTTTTACTTTTTAATTTTCTTTTTTTTTTATAACCATGCCTCTATTCAGAAAACCAGCGGTGCGTATTTTGTTCAATGTGAGAAGTGATTTTATGTTATTTTGTTTTGGTTAAAATTTTGCTAAGTTTTGGTTTTGGTTTACAGAACCGCAAGGATCAACCTGACGATGAACAGACCATCAGTAAGTATAGTTTTTTTTTTTTTTTTAATATAAATATACTTACTTACCTATAAAAAAAGCAGGTAGGTACTTGGTACTTAAGTCACTATAATTTTGCTCTAGAAATCAGTTTTTACCCGATTGCCGAAGAAAGAGGTTTATCGTTTTTTAGGCAGATTTTTCTACGTATTTTTAAATGTTTCAATATTATTAGTTCTTATAGTCTAAACGGCTTGACTGATTTTGATGTGTTGTGTCGTTTTCATGACCAGAGAATCATAACTACTTATTTATGAAAATATTAATTATAGGATTATTATTATAGGATTTGATCCCGTTGGGCTTTTTGATTTTTAAATTAATTGTACTTAATTATGAACAGTATTTAGAAGACGTACAAACTTAACTAAATTAAAATAAATAAATTAAGGTTAAATGATTACTAACGGGATATTTACCGTGGTAAGGTTGTGGAATGAGCTCCCGATATTTCGGCGCAGTTACATGCACCATGTTCACGGGAAGACTCATTTAACTTTAGTGAACAACCGTGATAGTTTAAAACAGTGTTAAATAAATTAAACTACACTATTTTAATAAACGCATTGCCGCGTTGGATTGCAATACCACGTTGCGCTAGACCAGCATTTTGGTCACGAGATGATTCGACCAAAGTTTAGTTAGTAATGTTTAAAAATATTTTTGGCACCCATGGACTTGAAGTTTCGACTCCAAAGGGCTCAATAATTGTAATAGTTTTTTTAAAGTGTGTCTAAAATAGTCGAAACAAAAACCGATGCAAAACATCAATTTTAAAAACGTGTTCTTTGCGGATTCGCCTCGCGTTGCCCGGACCGTATACCCTATGGTTCAGATAGCGCTCGGAAGCACTAAATATTTTTTATGTGACAGTAGAGCAGTTTTATGTAAACGTGTGTTCAAGTAGAAACCGCACTAACGTATGTGTCTTTATAATTTATTAATATTAATATTGTGTTTGATGCTTGCATTTACTTTCAAAGTATAAGTATTACCACATGCATAACATAGAGTTTGTTTCAGGAAAAAAGTCTCGTAGGCGCGGCGCTACAGTCGCCTAAGAATGTTACTATTCAGTACTGTTTTAGACTCGTACTTAAAATTTAGTTTAAAATGAGGATGAATTCGATTTGATTGTTTTTAGTAAATAAAATTTAACTTCAACTTCATTAAAAACATTAGTTAAGTTTATCAATGCTTGAAATAGGAATCTCATTCTCGCGAGTGTAATTTTTTTTGTGTCTAATCATATTTATTCAATAAAAATTACAAGTAAAATAAAAACTATCTTAAAGAAGACAATTTTTTGTAGGCCCACCGAATTTACCGTATATTGATGGGTATAACACTATAAAATTCATCGTTTTTTTTTGTACCATTCGGGCGAAAGATAAGGTGAAAATGAAACCGGAATAATAATATAAAGAATAATATGTGTTGTTTTGATTTTTGCCACAATTCATTCATTTCCCTTATAAAGTCACATGACCGGAACGTTTTTAATACGACAAAGGGTGCATGGTTAGGAATTTTTATACAAAAATAAATAGATCATATTTTACAACAGTGGTCATAGTAATCGGCTTTTCATCAATACTCCGGTTAGATCGGATATAGCCAATATTACCACTAAATCTAGAGATTATGAGGAACAAATCGACATGAGTTTCATTACTATACGGTATTAGTTTGTGGTGGGCCTATTTTTCAAACAAAAGAAATTGTCTCTTTTAAATTTAAAACTAAAAATAAAATTTATCTAAAACTAAAACTAATCTAACAATCTGCTACCGGTGGGCAGCGTTCCCAAAATTCTGGCAGCATTGCCACGTTGTATGGCAATGCTTATTCTTTAAATGTATTGTTTAAATAAAATTGACATCTAAAACTTATGTTGACATGGTACAAATTATAGTAGTTAACTTAATGCCGCGGAACTTCTTTCGTGAGACGGACTCTAATAGACGTGCGATGCCAAAATTTATCTCGATCTTTAAAAATGTTTTATATATCACTTATACTTGGGCTATGTAATTTTTTTCATCTGCTGGGCAGGCTTAAGCTGTTAAAGCCATACTACCTCGTCTTACGAATTTTACAGATATTGTATGCCCCAGTATAGTAGACTTTACAAGACGATTCAACGTTGTTTTGGAACGGTATTTTGGACACAATGAATTTACACGTTTCACCTCGTTATATCACTTGCCCTTGCACTTACGCATATTCAAGGATACGTCTTAATAAATAATAATCCAATATACGTGTAATAAGGTACGCATTAAAACGCGAAAACAAACAAGTTCAAGAACATAATACAATAAGGTGACATGAATTATTTTTCACGTTGGCGTCAAAACTCTCTCGGTGATATCTACAGTTTTTTTTTTTACTTCTCTTTTCTTTTGTGATATCAGTGATATCTTTGCATGAAACACCTAATCTAGAACAGAAACAAGCCACTAAGTAAAGTAAGACTGAATATCACTATTGAAATTAAGAGACTATTCTCGGAGTTTCTTTTCGCGATAAAACCCGGAACGAGGATATTTGCCGAAGAACAACTATAACCGATAGGGAAGAAAGGTTTTTGAGTGGAGACAACGAAACGGAAGACGCAGCGTAGGTAGGCCTCTCACTAGATGGACAGACGACATTGTGTGAGTCGTGGGTGTCCAGTAGATGCAGGCTGACGTTCAGTGTACGGTTTTAAAGGGGAGGCCTATGTTCAGCAGTAGACGTCTTCTGGCTGATGATGATAAAAGCTGGGTATCCTATCGAAGGTACGACGGTACTTCACCTCGGAGCAGTTGCTCTCACTGTACCAAGCACAAGTTCGGTCGTGCATGGAGTACTGCTCTCACCTTTGGGATGGATCAGCTAAGCACCAGCTTGGGGCGTTGGAGTCTATTGAGAAACGTGCCAAGCGACTCATCAGCAATGAATCCCTGGTTCAGACTAAGCTTCTTAGTCTCGAGCATCGGCGTAAAGTTGCTGGTCTATCGGTTTTTTATCGGATACATTTCGGAGTGTGCATCAGATCTGCATGATTTAATTCCTTCCTGCCCTTTTTTCTATCGGACCGCCAGGGCGGGCACAAAAAATCGACATCGTTTTATGGTTGATATTCCGAGAACCCGTACGAAGCCCTATGATTCCACATTTATTGTGCGAACTGCTAGTCTGTGGAATTCGCTGCCTCAATGGGTTTTCCCCGTTAGTTACAATCTGGGTGTCTTCAAGTCCAGAGTGAATCGGTTTCTTCTAGGCAAGCGTGCTCCATCGTAGACCGCATCGTCGCTTAACATCAGGCGAGATGGCGGCCAAGCGCAAGCCTATCTACTAAAAAAATTATTAAAGAAATAAGTAATGAGTAAGTAAGAAGAAGTAATGCGATGACTAAGTAAGATTCCTGTGACAGATCACTGTACCCGCTATTTTAAACTTGGAAGCGGTACCAAGCCCTAGAAAGTGCCAAAACACAGTGCCAATAAGTATTTTCTTAAATGAACAACACTCGTTTATTTCTGTATTTATTTGTTATTGTTCTCGAAAACAGTTAAAAGGATTAAAATTAAATTTATACTTAATACATATGGATGTTTACGCGACCGAAAATCATTATCACTTCGTCGTGTGTAAAATACTAGCGGTCCGCCCTGGCTCCGCACGGGTATAGTTATATAGCCTATATTAATCAGTGATAATGTGGCAAACCGAAGGTGAGTGATGTACTCGCCGTTGATGTTGATGCCTAGTCCTTGCCACTCCAGGAGCTTGAAGGCATCTTCCATTGTGGCAGTGAACAGTTTCGGAGAGATAACGTCTCCCTGTCTCACGCCTCTTCGCAATGGAATTGCCTTCGAACTCTCCTCCTGTACTCGGACCGACATGGTGGCGTTATTGTACAAACACTTCAACATACCGAGAGTCAAATAGTGAAAGTATTTTTAAAATCGGTCCAGTACTTTTTGAACCAATTCGTTACAAACATACATACAAATATTTCCTCTTTATAATATTGTATGTATGTATGTATAGATTTTCTGTGAGTTTTTATTTGCAAAAGCAGCATTGCCCAGGAACTTAACTGCTATACCTAATAGAAAAGTAGGAGAGAAGTGGATACATACACCCGCCGTTTTGTTAAATGATTTATTATTATTTCTCTTTATTTTGATTCATACTCGGGTCTAGCTCGGACATTTGATAGTATTGGTGCTGGGACCGACACCAAGAGGTCCTGTTAAATGCAAAAACAGTTATGGAATATGTATCAAATGGGATATGAAACTATTGTACAGTACATGGTATAATAATATACTCCGCCAGGTATAGCGCTCCGAGAAAAATGTCACATGGGCGTCCCGCAATGATGTCATCAATACACGTACACGTGCATAAGCAAGAGCAGAATAAGTAATTTACAACAGGTCCGAGAGAGATGACGATACACCACGTAACAGCTGATTTTCTGTGTTAACAGTAGCTTGAAATCATAACTTCCCAATATCCGTATATTACCTGTGGGAATCCAATAAATCAATGTGGTTTTGATGAAATTATATTTAACTAGCGACCCGCTCGCCCTGCTTCGCACGGGTGTAATTTACATGCGAAGCCGGGGCGGGTCGCTAGTTATATATATAAACCTTCCGTGAAAATGTATCTAACTGATGTTGAAAACCGCATCAAAATCCGTTGTGTGTTTTAGGAGGAGTTAGCGGCCATACAGACAGACAGACAGACGCGGAAAGCGACTTCAATTTATACTATGTAGAGATAGAGATATATTCAATTCGTGCTTAACTTCAATTGCTTTGCTTGAGCGGACAAACCAAATGACAATTGAAATGCTTTTTGTATTTTATTTAATAGATAATCTATTATAATTTTTTTGCCAGTATCTGTGTTTGATGGAATAAAGTGGCAACTGGACAGTGACGTCATTGCGGGACCACTCCCAGAGCGCTAGACCTTGTTTTCTTGGATCATGGTATAGTATAGGATTTTAAAAATCTGGGCTATTGAGGTGAACAACTTGTGGATGGTATAACAGATCTATAATAATAATATCAGATATAGGATGAGAAATGGCACCTGCTTTATTCTGTCTCAGGTGATGACTTGCCTCCCACTAAATGGACCCTCATAAAGGCTGCCGTATATTGATGCCGGAGGGGCAACATTGGTATGGGTGGCCTAGGGTATCGAGCGGTGTGTTGCACTTTCACTAAACGTTACTTCGTTATTCCCTTAAAAATTCCACCCTGGAGTTTAGATTCTTAGCTTTTGCGGTTTCCACTCCCAGACGTCCAGTTATGGCAAGCCAGGGGTCGGGGTCTCTGGGGTTTTAGCCTCCATGGAATCGGGGTACACGGTGTTGCCACTCACCGATGACTCGCCACAAAACCACCCCTACGTATTTATATTTTACTAGCGGGCCGCCCGGGCTTCGTACGGGTATAGATATATAGCCTATGTCACCCGGGGACAGTGTAGTTTTCCAACAATGAAAGATTTTTTTTAATCGGTTCTGTAGTTTCTGAGCCTATTCAATGCAAACAAACAATCAAATCTTTCCTATTCATAATATTAGTATAGATTACAGACAGACGTTATCCTGTCTTGCTCAGAACTATCAAACGCGTGAAGTTAAAATCGTCGTCGAGTTTTCTGAAATTTTCCAATTTTCTGCGGACTTTTCTTAACTTTTATATGCGTAAGAACATTCTAGAAAGTATTAGAAAAATTGAAAAAAATATACGAATGAAGTCTGTAAAGTCGTTCTCAAGTTATGGCGTAACCAAGGTAAATAGGGATTCAATTTTATATAGATAGAAGAAAGATATAAGATATATAGATTCCCTGCAAACTGCAAACCGTAAGTTAAGAAAAAAAAACAGCGTGCACGGCAAAAGCTCATTTCGCTCATTTTCAAAAAAAAATTAAGATAAAATAATATTAGTTAACATGCCTATTAAGTATAGCAATGCAATTTCACTTATTAGTTTTGTGTAACATCTTTCATTACTGCGTATAGCTAGCTGCTTTCAACACATGTTTCATAGAAACTTTTTCAGTAAACTTGGAGAACTCCGATCGAGGCAAGCTGACGGTCGAACATAAAAACTGTATTCTAGATACATAAAGTACTTGAGTCATTATGTTGACCAATTTAGTCTCGAGCTTATTTTTATAATAACACTAGCGGTCCGCCCCAGCTTCGCACGGGTATAGATTATAGCCTATGTCACCCGGGGATAGTGTAGCTTCCCGTCAGTGAAAGAATTTTTCAAATCGGTTCAGTAATTTCGGAGCCTATTCAATGCAAACAAACAAACAAACAATCAAATCTTTCCTCTTTATAATATTATTAGTATAGAAGTATAGATATAGACTAGCTGACCTGACAGACGTTGTCCTGTCATTAGAACTGTCAAACACGCAAAGTTAAAATTGTAAATCTTATTTTTTTTTTACACCTTGGTTTACATTATTGGAGTTTAGGTAAGGATCCCTATTTAAAAAAAATATAATATAGCCTATGTTACCCGGGGATAGTGTAGCTTCCCAACAGTGAAAGAAATTTTCAAATCGGTTCAGTAGTTTTTTTTTTTTTTTTTTTTTTACATCGGCCTAGGCTAACGTTCGGAGCCCATTGCAAACAAACAAACAATCAATCAAATCTTTCCTCTTTATAATATTAGACTTAGGCTAGGGCCGGCTTAGGGAGGTTAGGGCGTATAACCCTGCACATTATCTTTCAAAGAATAACTGCTAGTCTTTGGAATGAGCTGCCTGAATGAGTATTACCCGATAGTTACAATCTGGGTGTCTTCAAATCTCGAGTGAATCGGTTTCGTATAGGCAAGCGTGCTCCATCGTAGACCACATCATCGCTTAACATCAGGCGACTTGGCGGTCAAACATAAGCCTATTCCTAAATAATAATAAAAATAGTTTGCCCTGGTTTTGTGATCATTTAAATTCCCATCGTGAAACGTTCGGTGTAATCTAGCCTTTTGTGTCCACGGGACGGCTTGACAGCTCCCGCGGCTTGTCAGCTATGCAGCTGACACATCGCCCCACATTTTAATCTAGCAAACTGACGCTACCGTATTTCATTTATACTCTTTTGCTTGTAGTAGATTATAATGCGAAAGTTATAGTCAAACCAGTGTATTAGGCATGATACCTACTACCCAAAGGGACGGAACGCTTCAAACAGAAAAAACGAGCCGTGCGAGAGGTACCACGTTTAGCCATTTGTCCCTTTCTAGTGTTGACATAATCACTGATACAAATTCCTCATTAATTTTCATACTTTTTATATTTTTATACAGAATAGATCTACGTTTGGCCACCAACTCGCTTGATGGTAAGCAACGTTGTGGCCGAGGATGGAACACGTTGATCTAGAAGAAATCTATTCACTCTAGCCTTGAAGATGCCTAGATTGTACTTTTCAGGAAACAAGGAGGATGGCAGGGAGTTCCATTTTTGGACAGTACAGTATCATAAAAGATGACCCAAATCGTTGTGTTCTAATTTTTGGAATTGCCACGTGGAAGGGGTGATAGTGTGCAGTCCTTCTACTTGTCCTGTAGTAAAAGGGGGAGGGTGGAATAAGGTCATGAAGCTTTTGCTCACACTCATCGAAATATATCCGGTAGAAAATAGACAGACAAGCTACTATAAGGCGGTGCTCGAGGCTTTGTAATTTATTGGCGACGAGCTTGCTGTCACCAATCAGCCTCATAGCACCCGTCGAATAGGTGGCAGCAGTACTCAACACACGTATATACTTATTTATTCCTTATTTTATATCACTACAATAATAAACGGATGCACCCTAAATAATCACGGGAGTTTTCTTTTAGATATGTTTCAGAAATAAAAATTTACTATCTAAAAATGATGCTGTTCAAATTACGTACTACCCAAAATAATACCAAATTTACGGTTACAATATTTTTCCAACAGTGGCAACACCACACATTAATACGTGTTCATGAACGTCATTGTATATAAGACATGTAGTGTGAAAGGGACAAATGGCTAAACGTGGTACCTCTCGCTCTGCTCGTATTTTCTGTTTGAAGCGTTCCGTCCCTTTGGGTAGTAGGTATCATGGTATTAGGTCGCAAAGCATTTTTTTTCCTATTGGAGCATTTGGCTTTGCACGATTGGCAAATTTGCCATCTTCAAGCCGTTTAATGGATTATTTTTTGAAAAAAATGTTGGGAAACGATACACTAAAATTACAAGGATATAGGAAGGATTAGGATGGTGGAATAGAGAAGGCATTGCTTTCTATTAGCCACATTTTTGTAGTAGTTATTTTTTTATGGATAGTGGACAGGCTAAAGTCAATAAGGCCACCGCCTCGCCTTATATGTTTTACTGACATAATTATTTCACGGTGAAGTAGTTGAGACTTTACAAGAGTTGGTGGTCAAACGCGGACTTCTCAGCGTTAAAAAAATAAAATAAAATAAAAAGACTTTACAAGAGACTTCTATGGAGTTTTTGAAACAACATTAAATTACACTTTTTACCTCATTACATCACTTGCCTTTACTCGAGCACGTCCACGAACAGTTGATATATTATATTAATCCACCGTTATTACGCATAAACACTCGAAAATACACAAGTTTAGTAAAAAATACAATGAGACGACACGTTTTTTTCATATTGGCGCCAAAACTACTCGGCGACATTACCATGTTGGTCAAACTTATTTTTTAGAAGAGGCACAGAGAAGTTTTTTTTTTTTTTTTGTTATAATTTTCATGAGCTTGGATTCAATGTCCTTTACTCGTAATATTAATAAGTTTACATAGTCTTAATAGGTTCGAACTAGTCATAGTCACAGTCAGAGTCAAGCTAAGTAAGTCACAGTCAAGCCAAACTCATGCCCCTGTAAAGTGGTGGAGACTTTACAAGAGGCTCCAATGGAGTTTTGGAAACAACACGAAAAGACACGTATCGTTATATTACTTGCCCACACTCGAGCACGTTTACGAGCACTTAATGAATATTAATTCACCATTTAGTACACATTAACACTCGAAAATACACAAGTTTAGGAAAATAATCCAACGAGCCGACATGTTTTTTTCCACGTTGGCGCCAAAAAACCACAGAGAAGAAGACTGGCAAAGGAAATGCCTGTTAAAAAAATTGACTTCTTACATCTCGTCTGTTTAGCCAATGTCATGTGTAAAATTCAACAATTCTAAAACCTAGAGAAACTACACCATTACTGCTATAATTATCATTTTCGCAATCCAATTACTTTAAAAATATTTTTACCGGCAATTACCCAACGTAATTTAAAAGTTTAGGTTTGTCTTGGACATTATAATATAGGAATAAAAACACGGTGGCATGTTTACAAAACTTCCTCACATTCATTGCATTTACATGACGTGGCGATAGTGTCAATCTGTGTTTATTTTACAAGTTATCGTAATTTTATAGACGAAAAGTAATGTGATGCGGTGAGACATACCTAATTATCTATACAAATATTATAAAGAGGAAAGATTTGATTGTTTGTTTGCATTGAATAGGCTCCGAAACTACAAAACCAATTTGAAAAATTCTTACACTGTTGGGAAGCTGCACTATCCCCGGGTAACACAGGCTATATTATATTTTTTTTTTAAATTGGGATCCTTACTAAAACTCCAATAATGTAACCCAAGGTGTAAAAAAATTAGATTTACTATTTTAACTTTGCGTGTTTGATAGTTCTAAGACAGGACAACGTCTGTCAGGTCAGCTCGTGGATTAGAAAGTCTCTTGTAAAGTTTCTGATCATTACCAAGTTATAACTGGTAATTTCGTTGTTGAATTTTGTGGTGGTACGGAACCCTGAGTGCGCGAGCCCGACTCGCACTTGGCTGGTTTATTCATTAATGCACTATTTTCATTATTTTTTATTTAGATATATATTTACCACAGAAGTTTAATGTCCCCATTAAGTTTAATATGAAATGTATGCATTAGATCAAAAAGATACTGGCTGAAAATAAAAATCGGCGGTATAAAACCGACTTGGTGAAAATAATTGTAAGTTTTAAATGTTTGAGGAGAAGATGAATTAAACTTTGTTTTCGTTAACTTGAGTTTTTATTTTGAGTAGCTATATTTTATCACGGTAGGTAGATTGGTAGTTGAAAGAAAAGTAGATTACGCACCTCGCTAAAGTGAATAATTAATGCACTCGTGTATTAATAACTCACTTTGCGCTCGATGCAACAATCTACTATCACTTACCCAAAATCCTTGTACTTGAAGCGACGTAGAAGCGGAATTACACTAGATGTTCGTCAGAAAAACAGTTTTGGGGATGGACTTCCGCAAAGTGACGCCTGATTTAATAAACTAGAAACATTGATGTAAGTAAATAGGGGGAAGATACGGGACGAACTTCTTGACGTGGACCGCACAAATTAGGCTCACGGGCCTAATAGACTTCAGTCTCCATCGAACTGTCGTTTTGATAGCACGGGAATTACTTGTCAAAATTATGTTTAAATAAAGCAGAAAAAAATACTTTCTACGTTTTCACAAGGTGCACCAACAGTTTGAAGACAAAAAACAAGTTTCACGGGATTACTTTTCACTCGTAAATACTTATAAACAATTAACTTAATTTTCTTTAAATGTCATTTCTATGGTCTAGTGTAGTGTCTAATGGAGCGGTGAAGTTGACGTTTATAGTGTAGACGTCAACGTCGCCGCTGACTCGAGCCGAAACCGAGCTATATTTTTTAAATGTTTATCGGGACTTATCACGTATTATCTACTATATAAAAATAAGTCGGGTTTTCCTTCCTGACGCTATAACTCCAGAACGCACGAACCGATTTCCACGGTTTTGCATTCGTTGGAAAGGTCTCGGGCTCCGTGAGGTTTATAGAAGGCGGTTATCATCTGGTGGCGAAACGGAGTTCGCCGGGTTTGCTAGTTTAATATAAATATTAAAAACATGTGTTCAAAACGCGAAAGTTTTAAAATTACTAGAGCCATATTTATTGGGTACAATGTTTGGATGTCACGCGACTTCCCCCTTTTTAAAATAGTCATTGACTAGAAAACAGATTGTAGAAATAGGATTATCATCGGTATGTATGTCAGTTTGCGTAATGAAGAAAGTCTCATAGAAGTAGGTAAAAATCAATCACTACATTTGATTGCGAGACAGCTGCGAAAATAAGTGCTTCTTGAAGTATTTATATTATCTTAAGCCCTTTAAATTATGCTTCAATCAGATTATCTTTAGGAATCTTCATTCCTACACCTACACCTAGGAATAAGATGACACCAATGTGTCTCTGTCACCTTTTACACAGAATAAGAAAAATATAGAGGGACAACTCCCGAATAAGAAAAATATAGAGTACACCTCCCTCTCCTAAATACTGGCATGTATCTACCGTGTTACTACTTTTCTGATTTTAAAGCGTCTTGTTATCGGTGCATCTTAGTTGCAGAGATTGAGAATGACGCACAAATAATAAAGTTAGTAAAATCCACATCTGTACATCCTTTTCTTGCATGCGCGCCCATGTTTTATGTTTAAACAGTTCAAGTCTACAAGCATAATTTTTTTTTTGAAAACCCGTACTACCGCTTTTAATCCTCAAATTGCAGAACAAATTTCCTTGAATCATAGCTATCACACACACATATACACTCTATCAAGTCACAAACAAAAAAAAACAAAATCAGTTCTGCCGTTTGGGAGCTAAAATAAGAATAATATACACAGATACCCACGTTAAACATCCTTCTGTTTACGTCGGGAGTTAAAAATGACAAAGGTTGCTCATATTCAATGTAACTTATGCCACAGAATAAATATTAGTATAACCACAGAAGACATAATGACTGTATAACCTAGAGAGCGGTCCACAGATATAAAACTAACAGTAATCATATTTTTTTAGTAAAAAAAAATCACACTGCCTACTCCAGTCGCGCATAGTGTTAATAGCAAAACACTACGTTGATTTCTAATTTTTTTTTATGTTACCTATCTGTATTTTCCTAATCTTCTTTATCACCTCGGGTGACACTTTATGGTCATATTTTACGCGTTTTATGAAGGTTTTGACACCTGTCACCGTCGTAGCCATGAGGTTTACGGGCCGGCGGGCGGCGGGCCCTTGATGTTGTGGCTATCATTACGGTAAAGCATCGATTTGGGTGATGAGTGTAATAATATGTTATGTATAACATGATGATAACGGTGTTTAGGGTGACGAGGAATTTCATACGTGTTTGCGTATGTTTTGTAGATATTTTTAAATTGTGACGTGCCTGCCAAGGACTGTATGAGGCGATGGATGCAGAGCCATAGTTTAGATCTCAGATCAGACAAATATAGTAGATAATAGTACTCGCGTTTTACTCCGCGATAAACTTGTGCCTACAACAGCAGTTTGGTGTGTTCGCGCGTTTAATTTTTTTGTACAATGTAGGTAATTAGATTTAATTAGATTAAAAAAATATAATTATATACTATATCGAGAACCAGTTGTCTGGATAAATCTAACATAGGTTTTAAGACAACTTACTAACTCGAAATGTAACGTACAATGTGTTTTTAAATAAATAAATAAAAAAAGTAAATAAAGTAGATATAGCCTGTCTTCGTCTTCGGCAGCTTGAACCCCTCGCTTCACTCAAGACTCTATATAACTCCCTCGCTACGCTCAGGGTTCAATATGCCGCCCGCGACGTAAGACACTGCTGTATTCCCTTAGTGTATAATCTACTATTCTGTATCTGGTTTATCTTCTTCGGGAACCGTAGGATTAATAGTTTCGAACGACTGCGGCGAACCCATGCTCCGTCCCACCTGTTCTCTACCGCGGTTCAACCACAATTCCCTACATACTTAAAATTTGTGTTTTTGTTTAGAATTGAGGATTTTTTTCCATATTTTCTGAGGACAGAATAAAACAACTCCGATTTTCATGGTATGCGAGTAAACCTGGGATCTGCTTTATGCTATTGCCAAATGTATATGCAGATTATGCACTATTATGCACTAGTGTTTTCTATCGTGTTGTATTTTTTATTTCTGGTGTACACAATAAAGAGTTTCTATCTATCTATATATTATTATAGGATCGTAATTTTTTGGTACTTATTGAAATCCAAAAGCTCAGTGATTGATCTATACTAAAACACAACAAACACACTACTTGGGTGTAAAGAGAAACGGAGTCGCGCCCGCGCACTAACCTTGAAAAAGACCGCCGAATACGGTTGAAATTATAATCGTAATAACCAGCGTTTTATATATACAAAATGTGTAAAAACCACCATCAGTTTCGATAATAAATTTATACTTTATTCATGCTAATAGCAAGTAACTTAGAAAAAGTTTTGAAAGATTTGAAACAAAAAACCCGAACGAAAAATTAAGTTTGTGAATCCTTAGAGACGAAGACGAATTTAACGACACCTCGCTCTTCAAAATCTGTCAAGCTATTAAGACTACATTGGGTAATTATTTCGGTGAAAAAAAAACATCGTGAGGAAACCTGCATACGTACGGAGAAGGAATTCAATGGCGTATTTGAATTCACCAATTCGCACTGGGCCAGCGTGGTGGATATGGCCCAATCAATCTTTCGGGAGTAAGCTAAAAGTCCAGCAGTGGACTGTTAAAAGGCTGATTATGATGACGTTGATGATGATGATGGGTAATTATTATAAAGACTGAAAGACACACACACAAACATGCATATACCCAAAAATAATTTCCTTCATCTCATTCTCCATTCTCCCTCTTTCTTGGGTAAACGGGTAAAAATATACTGTACCGAAAAATGTGGAAACAGCCTACGTGATGCACTTCCGGGCATCCGGGCATCACTAGACCATAAACTAGAGGACTTATATAGGCTGATGATACAATACAATATTTCTTTATTACACACCGAAAATACAAATGAAACTTGAACTAACGTAAAAAACAAATATACGGCAGTATAATGGGCGGCCTTATCGCCTTAAGCGATTTCTTCCAGGCAACCTTTCAGGCCTTCCTTTATCCTTGACAGGCCAGGCAGGATGATGAAGATGATGATAAAATACCTATCAATTAACACTCTTTCAAAAGACCCCTTTTAAAATTTTAAAAGTTTCTTTTCTTTACAGTGCTGCGGAGAGCATTCAGCATGTTCGACTCACAGAAAGAAGGACGCATAGAGAAAGAAAAAGTCAGAACGATCCTAAATACAATGGTACACAACTATGATGACCTGGAACTAGATAGAATGCTGGACAGCGAAGATGCAATTGGTAAGTAGATGACATCTCCTGGTTTTTCTAAGACCCGACTATAGCGGTCCTTTGGCCTCGTGGGTAACTATGATTACATAGACAATATCGACATAGACATCGTTTAAAGTTATATGATTATTTAAGAGATATTTACCGTGGTAAGGTTGTGGAATGAGCTCCCGATATTTCGGTACAGTTACATGCATCATGTTCACGGGAAGACTGAAGAATGCGGGTGGTTGGTCGAACGGTTAAAAAGTTAGGTGCAGAGCTCATTCCACAACCTTACCACGGTAAATATCCCGTAAATAATCATATAACTTTAGTGAACAGCCATGATAGTTTAAAACAGTGTTATATAGACATGGTTTATTTCTGACACAGACATCGTTTGTTTTATTAGGGATATAATCTCCTTTTCCAGTGAGCCTGGGAAAGATAAATGCAACGAATACGTGTAAACTACGTATTATTTATTATTGCCTGGAAGTTTTCTCAGGCAACGTGCTAGGCTTGTACCTGCTGTAAGTTCTTATGGCAGCCCTACTTAAGAAAATTCAGTAGGTGCAATTCCACGTTACTTATCTGCTGCCAATTGCAATTAAATATCATTGGAGGCCACGTCCAAAATTTCTATTACAAAAACTTAGAAGCTTGCACGCTGTACACAAGGCGTGTTTCAAGGTTATAATTGTGGTTATATTAATGGCGGTGGCGGCTAGTGCGATGGTAAAACCGCGACGCCGGCATCAGATTAATCAGCTCTTCAGAACACTCCCCGTTGTAAATGCGATAAAAGATACAAAGAGACCCAACGTCTCTGCGCATGCTGAGCGGCTCGGGGTGTTCATTGGCTCGGGGTCGTCGATAATTCTGACAGCTCTCGCATTAAGGTGAAGGCAACCCGGCTAGTTCGAGCCGGTGGTGGCATGTCAACTATGTCATCATCATCATCAGCCATTAAATATCCACTGCTGAACAAGGCCTCCCTCTTAGAGAGGGGTGTTGCCATAATCCCCACGCTTGGCAGGCGGCTTGGAGATCGCAGTACGTTCACCGTGTACTAACAGGACGCTGCTGCCCATCCTCCGGTGGTTCTGGTCGCAGTTTTAGGACATACCCGGGTCCAATGTAAGCATGATATTTATGTGTTCTCTGACTTGTCCTGTTTTAGAAAGAGGAAGGGGGAATTAGGTCGTGTAGCTCAAGCGCAAACTCACCGAAATGCAACCTGTAAAAAATTGCCAAGCACACTACCTTACTTAAGATGCTAATGAAAGCAGTTTTTCATCGCTTATTAGCTTTATAGCTCGTCGCTCGACGAACTTCAAAGCTTCCAGAAAATTAGTCAGAATATTCCAGAATATTAGTTTCCTTATTTTTTCTTCAAACGTAAATGGGAATCCGTAACATTGTCTAGTAAAAAAGAATCATTCAAATCTTTTGTAAGAGTCGTGTCTTGTGTAAAATTATCTTCACTTGGGAGCGAAAACACTCATGATCCTGTCTAACCAACAAAAACACCTTACATTCGTAAACAACCTTCAAAGAGGAGACTCGAAATAACTGTCTGCAGTTTTACGCGTTCCGGGGACTTTACGACCAATCGACGCGACAACACTTCTGGTTTACCTCAATGTGAGCTAATGACAGTTTTATTTCTTCTCTATCTTTCTTTACATTTATAAAATGAACCCGGAATGTGTGTCTGTGCGCAAACTATCTCACTGGCCGCATTTTTTTTTGTTACGAGTATATTTTCATTATCCGGCAGTTTGCTCCTTTGATCATTTATACAGGGTGTAAGGGGAACACTCTCGAAGCCAAAAGAAGGTAATTGTACTCATCAGTATGAACAACTTTTACTATGGGACCAGCCCTGAAATCGCGAAAAAAATATCAGCTGTTCTATAGAAAACGGTCATTAACACCCGACAAAATGTATGGAACGTCTGATATTTTTACGCTACTTTAGGGCTGGTCCCATAGTAAAAGTTATTCATAATGTTAAGTACAATTACCTTCTTTTGGGTTCGAGAGTGTTCCCCTTACACCCCGTATAGTTTGGATTTGCCTTAAACTCAAGCTAGTACCGAAAAAAGTCTGCCATAAAACTGAAAACGGTGAGGTAAACACGTATTGCACACACTGACACATTCTTACTAGTTCTTCAAACGCACACTTCAATATTAAGCTGCACACAACTGCAAACAAGATGATCAAAATGTCATCAAATGAACGACCAAGGGGTAGGTGCTAAAAGGGAAACTGTAGGTATAACACTTCTTTCTCTTCTGAGGTTTGCTTTAAAAGATTTTGCGAAACGTATTTGAGACTAGCGGTCCGCCCCAGCTTCGCACGGGTATAGATTATAGCCTATGTCACCCGGGGATAGTGTAGCTTCCCGTCAGTGAAAGAATTTTTCAAATCGGTTCAGTAGTTTTGGAGCCTATTCAATGCAAACAAACAAACACACAAACAATCAAATCTTTCCTCTTTATAATATTAGTATAGATATAGATATTACATACCAGTATCAGTTATGAATAATATTATTAGCTTCTCTCATAGAAATTCTATGAGTTAAATGAGGGTTCATTTAACTCATTTAAAAACAAGCAAAACCAATGTATGTCACTATTTTATAGATATTTTTTGAAGCAAACTAGGTAAGTATCTACAGGTAAACACGTCTTGTTCGTGATCGCGGAAATTTATTTAGGAAGAAAATTTATTGTTCTATTTAATTTATTTTTGCGATGAAAGTTTTTATGATGGTCGGAGCTTTGAACAGCTAGATGATAAATGTTCTTAATATTTTATGTAAAAAAATTGTTGTCTGTCTTTAAATTAAATATTTCTGTCTTAAAATAATTTATCAATTCTGTGAAAACTTTTAACTGGCTATTTATTACGGTTCGAAAGATATGGCCCTTAATAGCTAAGACAGACGGACAGACAGACATCGTAGGCTTAGTAATAGGGTCCCGTTTTTATCATTTGGATACGAAACCCTAAAAAGTAGTAATCAGTGTTTTCATGCTAATATAATTCACCGTTTTTGGCCGTAATCCGTATTTGGCTCATGAAACATGCGCCGTTTATTTAAATTTGCACTCAAAACAAAAGTTAGACTGACTTATCTTAACTGCCAAAGCCACGGCAGTACCTACGCTTAATTGAAGGATGCTCGCGTCTCGAAGTAAATTAGCGTATCACGTTCACGGCGTAGCATAACATGGCGTGGCGTGGCGTAACTTTGTACCGTGAAACACGCATTGACGCGAGATATGCGATCCCGATAGCGGCTGACGTGCCTTCACGCCTGATCGCAGATGATAATGAAACTGATTGGGTGATTCAAGCTTCCAATTTGGTGAATTTAATGTCAAATTATTGTGCGATTGAATTTACAAGGGCTCTTGGCAATATCACGCAATTCGCTATTCAGGCGCGGTCTAGTTTATCACGGTCATTGACGACGATTCTAATGTAAAAATCTCTAAACTAAACTAAATTTGACAGGTTCAAAATTGTTGCCATCCTTTTCTGACGTATTGAAATTAAGAGAGACACTGGTTGTTTTCGTCCTGTCAAATTAGTTAAGTTTAGAGAGTGGTACAACAGAATCGACGCCATTGTGTTACTAAACACGTGTGTGTGTAAGTGTGTGTGTGTGTGTGTGTGTGTGTGTGTGTGTGTGTGTGTGTGTGTGTGTGTGCGTGTGTGTGTGTAAGTATGAGTTCCAGTTGATATGACAATATCAATAATTTAGGGTCGAACGCCTGCTCATGTTGAACCAAAGAAAAGATTTTTTTAGTTTAAAAAACTTAAAAAAAAAATTAGAATGGCTGTCAAGGCATTTCTAAGAAAATTGTTGTAGCCAGTTGCACCCATATAAACGAAACGTCAGTCATTCGAAATCAGTTAGCAACTGTGATGCGGACAAAGAACTTTGAGACCTAATCCAAAAAGGTAAGGTCCAAGATCTTTGGATGCTGAGTTCGACGCGTTGATCTAAATAAGAATGTTCAATCAAGGTTCACTCGTAATGCCTAGTGACAGATTTTCCTTCTCATTTCCGTTCTATTTACTTCTCTTTTCTGTGTTTTGTACTTATTTAAAAACATAATTACATTGTTAACATTTGAGTTGTGGTTTTAACAAAAGCACGATCTACCGTTGCTATAAACGCAATCTTCAGCCATGTAGTTGAAGCGATGTAGTTGAAGAAGTTGTTGCTGACAAAGACAGTACCTATTCATAGCATTACTAGATTGCCTAGAAATAATAAAAGTTATTTTAGATCGATAGGTATTGAAGAAATGTCACCGGCAGGAAGGTCTCTTATAAATCTTTCTATATTGTCGTCTGGTAATCAGTTAGTTTTACATTAGTTACGAGTTACGACCCATGTGAATATATCCGATGGAATTTTCCATCAGTTAAATAGGGAATAAAGAAGCGACTTTTTTTAGTAATATGCTTGCGTTTGACCGCCAACACGCCTGGGCCCTGATTCCGGAACTTTAACACGCACGTAACGCGCCGCGTTAAGTTAACCTCTTAAAACTTGGACTCTATTCCCTAGGAATAAATACCAACTTTTAGAGGTAAACTTAACACGGCGCGTTACGTGCGTGTTTGTAGTTACAGAATCAGGGCCCTGATGTGCAGTCTACGATGCATGTAGTACGTTTGCCTAAAAGAATAGTCTTCAAATCACGAGTGTATCTATTTTTTTTTTGTTTGAGGTTGTAACGGGTAACTCTCATTCAGGCAGCGCATTCATCAGACTAACAGTTCGCACATAAAAGTGGAATCAAAACGTTTCCTAAGGGTTTTCAGAACATCGACCATAAAAAAAAAAAAAAAAAAAAGAAAAAAAAAAGTAAATTGACATTGAATTTGACATTTTACAGTGTAAATTTTTATTGTCATCTCTGGCAGTGCGATAAAAATCGACAGGAAAGAATTAGATTATACAAATCCGATATGCACACTCTCCGAAATGTATTCAAACTAACTCATCTATTATTCTCCTTAAATTTCCAAGGATGTCAGATAAATTGATTAACATCGTCACCATTATATTCCGCCTATCATCTTTATCTGCTGGGACACGAGCCTTCACTCAGAGAGAGAGAGAGAGAGAGAGAGAGAGAGAGAGAGGGTAAGCATAATCCACTGTGCTGGCCCAGTATTATGTTGGTAAATATCGTGTCTTAGAACTTTTTGAGGACTTGGACATACCTGGTTTCCTAACGATGTTTCTTTCATCGTTTTTTATTGGTATAGAAAATAAGTATTGCCTTTTCGTCCACCTTTGAACTACACTTTCAAGTTTCAAGTCTCTGGCTCACTGGGAAATTGGTTCAAAATCGATTTTAAATTTTGTACAAAAAAGACAAACAGAGAAGACAGTGAATAGAGAAAAAACCTGAATAATATACTTTTCAAATTTCGATACTCCAAAGTTAGGTTAAAATCAGATACTGCTCTATCACGTTAAGACGCGGTACAATCGCAAAACTTACCAAAAGAAGTGTTTTTAAACGCTTTGTGTGACGTGACAAAATTTGCTGATCAGATAAAAAAAATACTACAAGTAGAAAAAACCCCTTGGTAATAATCTTAACCGAATATATTTTTTAAAAATTGTCTAGACTCTTAAAAAAACATATTACAAATTGCACAATAAAAATAGCTTCTGAATTGAAGAACTCTGAATTTTCAGCGACAACAACATATTTTTTGTACGAATTGTATAGCCAGACTAGTCTTTTAAAACTTTGACCAGTTAATTGTTGAAATTCATTTATATAGTTTGATAAATTAAATAAAAACCCTCAAAATAATATAAACACAAGCACAAAGTCATCATCATCATCAAATATGATGATATACGATTTACGACTTTAAACAAAGCCGTTTTAGATAGCAAATAGATCATGGCGTGAGCGGGTGAAAAACGAATTTGAAATCGTGATCAGACCGCGCCTTAAGGCTTCGTATCCACTAGAGATTTGTGTAAGGAAGTTGAGAGGTGCGCAAGAAAAAAATTACCAATAGGATTGTTTCATTTCGTTACGCCTCGCCTCCTATTGGTTTATTTTTTCACGCACACCGCTTAGCTACCTCTCACATCCCTGGTGGAAAAGCACCTTAAACCGAGAATATTCATATATTCTTATATACAGCCATAATTCCTGGTTACGTAGCATACCTACAGGCATCATGCCTTATCAGCTCAGCAACTTGCAAAAACTAATACCGTTTTTCGTACAGTGTCGGATCCGCCTGCCATCTGCTGTCTAATTTATCGCCGGCTATGTAAATTTATCGCTGCTTTAATTCCGGTACCGTTAGCAGAAACAGACGTTAGAAGAAGAAGTTCATATTAAGAGCCCGCTTTTTGCTACAAATATCTCGCTCGCACTTTTTTTTATTACCACAACCACAAAAACGAGTTAACTATTAATATGTTTCTTTAAAAAATATAGTAAATCATAAAGTGTAGAAGAACACACTAGGGTTTGTTTTATCTATGATTTTCATGCCTTCTTAGTTTGGGGCAAATCTTGCAACTGTATTTTAAAACAGTTGCCCCAACCAATTGAGCTGATGTATACACGTTTAGTTTGGATGACAACGCATGGTCACTCATGGCATGGTTAGCGTCATTTTAAATCCAATATGGCGTATGGTGAACCAGCAACGTTTATGCACCCCATGGTATGGGTATCAAATAAAAGAGTTTGCTGAGAAAATACGAAAAAAAAATTATGAAATCAGACAAACCTTGCTTCAAAAAAGTTTATTTAATTTTATCTATAATTTTATTTTTACCTGCTTGCAGCTGTGTTTTTTGACTAAAAAGGTGGGTATATTCAAAAATATCAAAAAAATATAATGATGTTTTTGTTGTCCGTACTATGTGATAAAACTGAGCGCCAGTGGAATCAGCGTTAAGGTGCAGTTAATCCGCAGTTTAAGGGTCAGGCTGTTAAGGGCGGTATCTGCACCGTAAACAGTGGTAAACAGCCCTGAAGTCGGCAAGGCGCCTCTACTGGTAACCCTATACTTTGCTAAAATGTTTCTCAAGTTGTCTTTGTTATATAGAGTCGTAAAGAGACAAAAGCGGTGCTGGAAATAAACTTTAGTCGGTAGAAAATTAAGTATGTGAAGCGTACACGACAGGGAAGGGATGCATATATGTATGGAGAACGATACTATAGTTTTCCATAGCTGCTAACATAATACATAGATCAATTGTCTTTTTTCGTTGTGCTTTTGGATAGACTATAGCCTAGAAGAGGAATCTGCACGCAAGCAAGACGGCTTGTTGACCACACCGTTAGATGACCATGGAGATACAATATTCGAACAACGAAGAGATCGATGGGAGGCCTTTGTCCAGCAGTGGACGTCCTATGGCTGTAATGATGACGATTTTGATGTATCAGCAGCTAATATAGTTATATTTTCCTGGTTTCAGGTTGTGGGAAACTAAACTTTGATTCATTCGTGCGTGTGGCGACATTTTTCCTGGAAGAAGACGACGAAGCGTTACAAAAAGAACTCAAAGAAGCATTCAGGTTATATGACAAAGAAGGTAAGTAACGCACCTCTTATACAATCACAAGTTAGTAAGTTCTACGCATTTAGTTCATGAATTATACCAAAGAAAAAATACCAGTGAACGGACTTGTGGCAATGCTGCTAGCATTCTGGCAACTCCCTTACAAAAAAACTTTTAGATTCGTTTTATTTTTATTTTTAACGTACTTCAAAAAAGGAGGGGGTTCTCAATTCAGTTGTATGTTTTCTTAATGTTTGTTATCTCAGAACTACTTCCTTCATTGATAAAATATTTTTAACAATCAAATGAATCAAAATAACTAGAAAAATTATGTCATCCAATCAAAGTAAGTGAACGAAATTGCGTATTTTGCTCTCCGATGACTTTTGAAGTTGGTTTTTTGTATTGAGATTTATATGTATACCTAGACATAGACATATCTTTATTAATAATTATAGGAATTACAAGTCAGGCAGTATACAAAATAATATTATGATAAAAATTTGCTATACAATGCGCTATCTTAATATCGAAAAAGTCACTATATTCATAAAAAGCTTGCGTAATAAGCCACTTATTTAGTTTATTTTTGAAAGATGCAAAGCTCGGAGCATCAATGACCGTCTGTGGAAGTCTGTTGTAAATATCAGGTCCCATTACGTGGAGCATTTTAGAAGATTTCACCAACGACCGTTTTACGGTAACTAACTTTGATTCGTATCTGCTACGACGTGGTAGCCCTTCTCCTCGTTTAGGGTACAAGTGCAGATTGTCCCGTGTGTATGTAGCTGCTAGCATGATAAGGAGACTGGGCAATGTCAATATCTTCAGCTCAATAAAGAACGGCCTTGCGAACTATTAATTATACAGTAGAATTCATATATAACGACTTCGCTTATAACGACTAACCTGTTTTAGCGACGATATTGTTTACTAAAATTAGGTTTCATAATAAATGTACTCAAGAAATAATCCTGCCGTTTTGTGCGTCATCCGGTTAGTACGACATAGTATTGCCGGTCCCTTGAAGGTCGTTCTATCCAGATTCTACTGTAATTCGTTTAAGAGTTTATTTTTAGTTCTTTATTATTTAAATTTTGAAAAAAATTCTTATGTAAATAAACTCGTTTCGTCCCCGTTTATCCCGGTTTATAAATAAAATATTATTGACCGACTAACAGAGACATAATTTTAGAAAATTTTACTATTAATATGGAATTCAGTGCTTTAACTATGACAGTGGTTACTACGACACGGCTTAATTAAAATGAAGGAATATTTAAGGATGCTGCTACTGTTTATTTCACATGATTTCACTCAACTTTTCACTTTTTCTAAATGGCGACGAGTATCTCTTCTCTTCTCTACATAGTATAAATTAAATCTCTACATAGTCTCTTTCCGCGTCTATCTGTTTGACTGTATGGCCGCTAACTCTTAAACCACGCAACGGATTTTGATGCGATTTTCACTATCAGTTACATAATTTTTCACGGAAGGTTTATACATATAACTAGCGACCCGCCCCGGTTTCGCACGTACATTATACCCATGCGAAGCCGGGTGGGCGGGTTGATAAAACACATTCAATAATTTTCTTTCAAGAAGGTACACGTATGATGCTTATCATCAGGGGAATGACTTGTTCGATACAAAAACTATAGTCGGAGTGACCGGTTTAATCTTACATGAGTAATTTCCGTGTAAAATAAATAAAATGTTCGATACAAGTTTACTTTACTCAGACTTTGCTTTAAAAAACTTTTTACAAGTATTAATTACATCACATTTTATCAGCAGAATCTGTAGAATAAGTAAGTACCCATACTTGCCTATCTACCCTCAAATTTTCTCCGTAAAATGGCGATAAGTACTCTTAATGAAACACATCCCATAATTTAAATTTTTCTTTCAAAAAGCTACACGTACCAAATTAGCTTAAAAGTCTCAAAACCTTCTCCCTTTCGATATCGGCATAAAACACAACTTAATTTGAATTTCTAAAAGGTCCTCAATTTAAAGTTGAATGTAAGGTGAGATATAATAACTTACCCTAACTTAAGTGTCACTTAAATTTTACGTGGGGCTGCCATTATCAAAGCTATTTGGTACAATTTTATTATAATTAAACCGTGTTTTACCCTATATCTAGTCTTACCACATTTTTCGGGTAAAAAAGTAATTTTACCTGTCGATACAAAGCGAAAAGGGGTATTGTGTTTATCTTGTAGCTTTACGTATGTATACATGTATATGTACCCCCACCTACAGACTAAACGCCTAAGCCGAGTTTGATAAATAAGGCATCGATCTCAGATCAGACAAACAAGAGAGATATGCCTTTCTACAAGTATCGTATGTTTTGTTTAAATGTCTCCGTGTTTATCCCAATTTTTTCACTATACCTCTAAACCGTTTAACGCAAAACCTGTAAGTATGGATCATTGACTAATTTTTCACGTTACGTGTTTCACGTGCGTTGCGTGGTTTAGGAGGAGTTAGCGGTTATATAGACAGACACACGCGGAGAGCGACTTTATTTTATACTATGTAGAGATAGAGAAGAGATAGAGACACTTAACTATTCGGAAGGTTTATGTATAGCTATTGACCCACCCCGGCTTTACACGCGTGGTGTGAACGAAGCCGGGGTGGGTCGTTAGTTTAAAATGAAATTGAAGTTTGATACATATTGTTATAACCAGTTGTGCCGTTTGCGAAATACGATACTCTAAAAATACAGGAGTTTTTTTAATAAACTTGTTTTAACAATTCCTATACGTACAGTAATTCTTTTTTAATTTACACGTGTAAAGTTGTCACTAGGAATAAAATTTCACACCCACTAAACTAGAATTCTTTTTTATTCGTCTGAAAATCAAGGTCGTCAGTCGTTGCAAAGTTTTTTTTCTTAAGAATGTATAAATGGCCTATCATTAATTATATTTAACTGTGCTTCGAAAGGTGTTCCTATGATTCATAGTGCCAGCTGTTTAAATTAAAGAGTTTTGAAACTTTACATTTGTTTTAGCAAATTATTGTGATTAAAGATTTTGTTTGAAAATTTTCAGTCTACCTAAAATGAATGTGATGAAAAAGGCTGCCAATTACTTTTTTTTTTAATCGATTAGGCCTTGATTGAAGAGCCTTATTTTCACACAATGTTGACTCGCTAAAATATGATTATCAAACTTTTTTTTGTTATCTTTTAACATAATCAAAAATATATTATGCTGTCGATTGCCGTCAATTAAAAATGGATTTAAAATATTGCTTTTTTTTTAAATATTTTTTTTTTACATCGGACTAGGCTAACGTTTGACCGCGATCTCGCCTGATGGAAAGCGATGATGCGGTCGAAGATGGAACACGTTTGCCCAGTAGTAACCTATTAACCCTAGACTTGAACACTCCAAGATTGTAATGCTGCGGAAACACAGACAGGGGCAAGGCGTTCCATTGTTGTGGAATCAAAACGCTTGGTGCGAATAAATGGCATTTCGACCAAGTAAGATTTTCAGTAAATGGCGTGTCAATAATAGTGTGTAACTTGTAAGTTTAGAAAATAAAACAAAATGGGTGTAAGAGTGGATGTGTGTTTTTTTTGCATTTATAGTTGGATTTGTGCTTTAAAACACACAAAAAACACTTTTTTTTTTTCTTAATATGTCCTGTCCTCATCATCATCATCATCATCATCAGCCAGAAGACGTCCACTGCTGAACATAGGCCTCCCCCTTTAACCTCCACACTGAACGACAGCCTGCCTTTTGCATCCACTGGATGTCCTGTCCTACTGCTGGGCAATGGTCTCCCCCATTTCCTTCCACAAATCTCGGTCCTCCGCCACCTCTTGCCAACGTCTCCGGAATGAGTCAAGATCGTCACGCCAGCGTTTCTTGGGCCTTCCTTGACTGCGTTGTCCACCCACGGCAACGGCACGGGTGTCGGGCACCCACTGTGTGACGATCCTGGCCGGGAAGCATACGCGCCCCATGTCCCGCCCAATTCCATTTTAATCTGGCGGCTTTTTGGCCAACGTCGACCACACCTGTTATGGAGCGCAGTGCGCTGTTGCGGACTCTGTCCATTCTTTTGATACCAAGCACGCTGCGTTCCATTGCTCTTTGGTTTGCACTTTTGAGAATCGGTCAGTGACCAAGTCTGTGACATAAACAACATATAAAACCAAATAAACAACACAAATAAATAAATAAAAAACATAAGTATAATACGACAACACACAAAAAACACAGAACACACATATAAAATAATAACACACATACATCTAAATACTTACATATAAATTAAAATTCTCAATAAATTTGGTGAATTAATATTTAATTAAACAATGTTTTAAACTATCACGGTTGTTCAATAAAGTTATATGATTATTTACGGGATATTTACCGTGGTAAGGTTGTGGAATGAGCTCCCGATATTTCGGCGCAGCTACATGCAACATGTTCACGGGAAGACACACAACCACACCAGCCACTAACCCATTCCACAACCTTATCACGGTAAATATCCCGTAAATAATCATATAACTTTAATATTTAATATCTTAGGCAAAGAAAAAATTTAGGGTCATTGAGGTACATAATTATGGCACACATTAACATTTCATTTTTATACCTACTCTACTAGTGGAACCCGCGGGGTACCCGCGTTTTTCCAGTTTTCCGCATTTCTGAAAGAAATGCAAAAGCGTACCCTATGACCATGTAACGCCCTCATGATGCGCACTATCTCCCTGCCAAATTTTGTTAGGATTGGCTTAGCCCATCAGGCGTGAAAAGCAAACAAACAGACAGACAGATAGTTTCGATTTTATAATATTAGTTAGGGTTTTAAATAGATAAACATATTCATTTCATTAAATTTTTTGACTAAAGAAAAAAGTAGCTAAAAACATCGCAGTTTTTTTTCCATTGGAGTCTAATACGAAGATACCAACACTTTTAAGTAACTCACTCGTATAAACTAGTTTGATCCGGAGATTTCTAGAATTTACATTCCAGAAATCTTCGGATCAAACTAGTTTCCCAACTTAGCTTCGTTCAAACATACCTTGTCTCAAAATGGTAATTGAGCCCAAAACTTTTGACTTGGTAATCAGTTAACCAGGGCAAAGAAGTAATCATAAAACATAGATAACTTTGTACCTTAACGTGTAGGAAACAAGTCGTAGTTTTGAGTAAAGGTTTCGGATACAGAAGTCGGATACAGATACGGATACGGGTCTATTTTGCATGCAAAATTCAAGTTTCGATATTGGATTAAAATAAGTGAGGGTGACGATGACAGCTCTATTACTTAGCATTGAAATACAGGGATACACGGAACGGTGGTACGAAGCCAAAAGGAAGGTAATTGGTGTCTTTTGAAATCGGTTGAAAAAAAATACGGCCAAGTGCGAGTCGAACTCGCTCACCGAGGGTTCCATACCATTATACATACGTGTACAAATTTGCAGCAAAAAGCCTACATTACGCGGTGTTCCCTAGCTGTCACCCATCCAAGTACTGGCCGCGCCCGACGTTGCTTAATTTCGGTGTTCGAACGAATCTTGTTAGCACGAGCCCGACTCGCACTTGGCCTGTTTGTATTACCGTTTTTGAGATATGAAAAATACAAAAAAACACAATAAAAAAAGTTTTTTTTGTATATATAGGACCCCCTTATATTTTTACTGTTTATTGCTATTTGTATTTTTGGCAATCCGCAGAACCGATATTATGTAAAATTACAGCCAGCTATCTATTTCGGCTCAAGAAATACAGCTGTTTATATGTCGAACAGACACCGGAGGCATAGTAATAGGGCCCCGTTTTTACCCTTTGGTTACAGAACCCTAAAAAGCCCTTTGCCCAGCAGTGGGATCAAATATGTTAAAAAAAAGAAAAATAAATAGGACTAGCCATTAATAATGTCATCTATTAAAACAACAAGCTCTTCAATACATTTTCCGAACTCTCGACATTACAGAATAGACCGACCAACTTATCCTTTGAGTTGAATGAGGGAGGGAGCCACTGGCGTACTTTCTAAGCAATACAGATAACAATTTGTAAAAAATACTTATTTCTATCATTTGGCCAACTGTACAGATAACTGCACGGTCTGGTCGATGTTGTCAGCCAAGACCATTGGCCGAGATACACTGCGTCCGGGCGTTTGTCAATTTCGGCGGCTACTTCAAAGGAGTTTTATTTATTAGTTTGGTACTAAATATTGCTTGCCTCCAAGCAATATGCGTTTTCATAAATTAGGGAATACTATTTATGAGAAACTGTTACCTGTTATTACTATCTCTAGTATAGTATATTTATCTATGTTACTATTAACTGTAAGAGCCCTACATTTTTGACGAAAATGCAACGAAAACTACGATTTTTGGCGTTCTTATTCTATCAAATCTTTCTAGATCTATAGAAAACTCAATAGATAAAAATATATTATATTTTTACTATGGTTAAGCGATGATGCAGGCTACATTGGAGCACGCTTGTCTAGAAGAAACCGATTCACTCGTGATTTGAAGACACCCAGGTTGTAACTATCGGGGAACACCGAATGGGTGTTCCCCAGGCAGTGCATTCACACAGACAGCCCGTTGGTCCAGTTGGTAGTGAACCTGCCTTCTGAGCTTGGGTTCGATTCCCACCTAGGACAAACGTTTTTGTGATGAACATGTGCGTTTTTTCTATATCTGGGTGTTTAATATCTATTTAAGTATGTATTTTAAAAAACTATATATGTATGTATATCAGTCTCTGGCAGCCATATCACAAGCTTTGCTTAGTTTGGGGTCAGATGACCGTGTGTGCAAAAATGTCCCGAATATTTATTTATTCCACAGACAAGCAGTTTGCACAATAAAGGTGGAATCAAAGCGCTTCGGACGGAATAGAAGCCGCTCGAAAAGGAGCTATCAGCAGTGGGTGGACGTCAGCTTTCTTCTTTTAAAGTAGACTTACTCCCTTTATAAGACCCACCAGCCTACCGCCTCTTCCACAAAAGTCATCAATAGTAAAATTGCCCGAACAATATCCATCTACCACAAATTGCATTCAGTATTCAATTTACGATCATATTCATGTATTTTCAACAATAATTGCTTGCAATAAAACCCGGTATCGATTCGTTGGAGGACTGCCAAACTATGCCCCTACTACCGGCCATAATGTCGAAAGATATACAGCCCCGAAAATACTCGAATGACCATCGAGTGACAACTGAGTGTCGATAAAAAGCGAGAAATATTTCTCGATTAACCTAGAACTAGACCATCGTGAAGGTTAAAATTAATCCATGCTAATATTATAAATGAGGAAGTAACTTTGTCTTTGTCCTTCTGTTTGTTATACAGGTTGTTCGATTATACAACAGACATACTAAGGGAGAATATTCATTACCTATCTATTTTTTAATATTTAAACAATATGATCTTACTATTTGAATAATTAGTTAAACGCAAAAAAACAGCGAAAATTGCAATTTGATAATTGCCTGGCAAATTTCCTAATAGACAAAATGACAGAAACAGTCAGTTGTGAAAAATCAGTGACCGCTTGTCGCATCCATTCGTATCCAAATTTTACTATGTCATGCAAAAAACTTTGATGATGCGTTTGACTTCATTATTTTTACTACGTTGTTTTCATACTTAGTAATCCCTAAATTGTTGTATTTTTAAATAAATATATCACGTCTATTCAGTCAACCTGTATTTTAAGACTAAACCGCTGAAGCGGTCGAGGCAAAAGAGTAGAATTGCAGCGTGATGACAGAAACATAATATTTTTTGTTTCGGGAAAAACCAGGAAATGAAGAATCTCGAATAAAGCCCCAGGGAGTATTTTATAATAATAGAGATATTTTATGTCGCTGGAATCAAAAACAAGTTGAAAGATATACACGTAACTAAGCACATTTTGGCTTTGATAAACAGAAAAACAAGTCACAACGATCTTGTGATTTTTGTAATACTACTTAGAGGTAAAGGAATTTTTATTACCTGTTAGTTTTTATATTTAAACTTTAATATTCATACTAGTACAAGGCCAATAACATAAAAATCTGGATTAAAAAATTTACAGACTGTTACTGTCATACAAAAATGGTGATAGTGACGTCAAATCTATCGTCATAAAATAAAATGTTTACGGAAAAATGCGATTTCAGGTAGTAATTGTGTGGGAGTTAGTTGACAAACATGACAAAAGAGTTGTGTGCGTAGTAAATTAATTTAAAAACACTGTGAACTGCTCTAAATATAGAAAGAGAGAGAAAGAGTGTTTATGTGTGAGAGAGAGGAGAACCGATAGTAGATCCGACTAAAACTTAATTTTTTATTTTAACCAAAATATTTTCAATAACATTAAATAAAACCTATTTTTACACGGTTGCATCACAAGGGGGCTAATATTTTTTACAATATTCTAAGATTTACATATTTTATTTATTTTGAAAAAATAAAAAATAAAATTGTACTTTATACGCCGCATTTGAGGACATATAAGTATAGCACATATTTTTTTTTACTTCTGTACACTGAGGTAGTATGTACTACGTTACATACTACCTCAGTGCCTGTGTGTGCAACTTTGAGTTGACCAAATAATTTGACAAATAAATAATTAGATTGGGTATTTTATTGAATGTATTATGTAAATATATTTATTTTAATGTCGAATTAAATAATTATGGATTATGCGAGATGTACTAAGATTTCTTTTTTTGATTTTTTTGGGTCCGGAGGTTACTCAGTTTATTTTAAAAGTGAGTTCGTATCGATAAAATTGTAATTTGCTTTCGATTTCCAGCAGTAGCGCCGCAAAACAACCACGTTCGATGGCTCGCGGGGAAGCGAAGGAAAATATTTGGCGGCAAATGGATTAGTGCCAGATTAAATACCTGACAGACACTAAACTATAGACTTTACGTGTTGTGGTCCAAGCTGACAGACAGGCAGACGTCTGGATTAGTAATTACTTTGTTTTGTTTTTATACTTACGGTAAATTTAAAATGCTGTTGAAACGATACATTACTACTTAGTCTTACGTGAGTAATTCTGGTGTAAAAACAAAATATACTTATTATGACAAAATTTAAGAATAAGGGCCGTGGTTTCGTAGTTTGGTGCTGTAAAGCTATCAAAAATCATCATGACAAAAATTGGGACTGAGGGCAGTTTTCGTAATTTGGCACGGCAAAAAGGTTAAAAATCATAATGACAAAATTTGTGAATAAGTGAATTGTGTATATTTGCCGCCTGCCAAGCGTGGGGATTATGGCAACACCCCTCTCTAAGAGGGAGGCCTTGTTCAGCAGTGGACATTTAATGATGTGATGTGTGTATATTTACGAATCAGCCTTTTAACAGTCCACTGCTGGACTTTTAGCCTACCCTCGAAAGGGTGATTGGGCCATATCCACCACGCTAGCCCAGTGTGGGTTGGTAGATTCACATACGCCATTGAATTTCTTCTCCGTAAGTATGCAGGTTTCCTCACGATGTTTTCCTTCACCGAAAAGCCAGTGGTATGAAAATCCGTACATAAGCTCCAAAGAGCTCATTGGTACGGGCCCGGGGTTTGAATCCGCGACCTCACGCTTTCAAGTCTAGCGGTCTCCCAAATGGGCTACCACGGCTTGAGTGTATATTTGACAGACCATAATTAGTATATTTTTTAATATTAATCGTGGTGTCTGTATACTATTTCTATGTAGAAGCATGGAAATGCATTTACAACGGGGAATGTTCCGAAAACTGTTTGATCTGCTAGCATAGCGGTTTTATCATCGCACCAGCCGCCACCACCTGAAAGTTCATCCACATACCTACTTACATATCATACATAGGTCGGTGGAAATCGCACACGGTGCGTTTTAAGCATCGAGATACAATTCCTATAGAGCCACAATCTCTGAGTGAAAACAGTCAAAAAACATCCGAGCGTCATTGTACATTTACAATTTTATACTTCACACTGCCACCTTTACTCCAATTTAGACGTTATGTCGCTTGTATAGTGTTCAATATTAGTTGCCCGCTATGTCATCGCAGCTCTGGCATCGCGTGGCGTTGTAATCGGATCGCGGTTACTTTGTAACTAACCAAAAAGTCTGCGCAATTCCTAGCGTGCGGCGAGTTGTATGTCAATGGTTTAACACGATCTTTTTTGCCTCATACCTGCAATTTGCGGAATGAGTTCCTGTAACTTTCCGAGTAACTATAACAGGGGGTTTTTCAAAAGGGCTGTTAGTGGAGTCTTTGCAACGTGGCAACGTACGTTTATTGCCCCTGGTGTTGCAGGCATAAACGACGGTGATCGCTTACCATCAGGTGGCCCGACAGCTTCTTTGCCAACTACGGCATAAAAAAACTGTTTTGTCGCCTATATGTACCAAATAATTACTTAGTTTCACAGACCAATAAAGTCATTGTGCCATTGTATCACTTTTATTATTGTTTCGTCAATTCACAATGTTTACGAAGAAAACCCGCATTAGTTTTATTATAGTGTAAGAATTGTAGGATTGAGACGTGGCGCCTTTCGGATTAGAGATACGTTTCCCCGACAGAAACGTTGCTTTACTTTATTGGAAAGTTATCCCCAGTTTTTCTTTGGTCCCTTGTTTTTGGGCAGTAAGATAGCTAAGCTGAGAGAATGCTAGCTCTGGCAGGGATTTTCACCAACCATTTTAACCTTCGACGCAAAAGAGGGGTGTTAGATAACACCCCTGATCAAATCAAATCATTTATCATCAACCACCAACACTCACCAACTCTTTTAAACTTATTTAATGCGTTTGTATGTATTACTGTGTAACTGTGGATCTATGTACATAATATCCGTGTATCTCTCTGTGGCATCGTAGATCCCAAGCAGCTGAACCGAATTGTTCTTGTTTTGGTTTGAAAGTTTTATTGGTCGAGAGTGGTATGGAGCTATTATTAATGAAAAATCGGTTCAGCCATGTGAAAATCATCTGCTCCATTGTCGCGGGGCTTAAAAAAAACACTTTATGCTTGTAAATAAATAATTATTCACAATCATACCTCCCCACTAGGGTTCTCTAATTTCTCTATGTCGGGAATGCAATGGCATAGACACAAAGACAAGGGACAACTAACAACTGATACGAACAACTCAACGACTGAAAACTTATATTTCAATTCATCCAGTCAGGGAATTGAACCCAGTACCTTCGGCTCATGAGACTGACATACGACCACTGGGCCGCAATATGATAATGAAAACATGATTATCAATTTAAAAAACCGACTTCACAAAATTGGTAAAATATACCCAATTTCGGTTACTTGGATAAGATAAATATTATTGTCATCCAAGTAACCGAATTTTGCAGTAATTTTGATTTAAAAGTTAAACTACTAAACCGATTTTGATGAATTTCTACGAGACTAATTTGCAAGTGTATCCTTTCATTATTAAAATCAGTATTTATTGTAAATATAAAATTAATATCAAATTTTATTAGTCATTTAATAAAAAATAAATACCATAAATTGGCCACCTATTCAAATAACCCACCCCTAACTGTTCCCTGCGCAAAACAAAACACTCGCTGCATTACCGCGTTGGATGGAAATGGCTAACCTTTGCACCAGGAACAAGCCGGAGCGGGAGTCACCACACTTTTTTCTAAGCCTTTCAATTAAAAAATTATATTAAATTTTCCAAATCGGTCCATAAATTACGGAATTATAAGGTTACAACATAAAAAAAAATATAAAAAATTGGGGACTATTTTTAAAGTCAGCAAAAAATGAGAGGCACCGTTTTTTTAGCACACTCAACGGGTGTCATGTGTGATTTTGCGCATACAAGTGGCTAATAAACGACCCCATCTGTTTCAGGTAACGGCTACATCCCCACGTCGAGCCTGCGTGAAATTCTCGCTGCCCTCGATGACCAGCTCACTCCAGACCAGCTCAACGAAATGATCGCCGAGATCGACACCGACTCCTCGGGAACTGTAGATTTTGATGGTCAGTATCATCATGTTCCCAATGTTGGGACTTAGGCTTTCTCTCAGAGAGAGAGAGAGAGAGAGAAAGGATAGGCGACCGTGCCGGCCCAGTGCATGTTGGAATGTCATATGATTCAAACTTTAAATTTTCTTGGACATACCGATTTCCTCACGATGTTTTCCTTCGCCGTCTCTGAATGATGGCATCGAAACTGCATTTAATTTATTTAAATACTAAATAAGTCATAGGTGCAGAGCCAAGAATCAAACCGTATGACATCAGATTGAAAAGCGCACGTTCTACCGCCCAGCAAGTATGATGACCAGATAGTATTATTTAGTGCATTTTTAGTGATACCGTGTGGAAGTAATTCTTCATTATTATCATTTATTTGGCGCAGAAAGGAATCTTTATAGAGGGAATTATAGGTGTCCTTAGGTGGCGGTGCGATAGAGCATTGTAGTATGTGCGCTTTACAATCTGACGGCACCCTCTTTCCTCAGTCCTACAGTCTGCACCAATGACTTATTTATTACTTAAATAAATTATGTGTTGTATCGATGCCATCGCCTAAAAACGGTAAAGAAAACATCGTGAGGAATCTGGTATAATATGTCCAAGAACCTCAAAAGTCCTAAGACATGACATTCATCAACATGCACTGGACCAGCATGGTGGATTAGAGTCCTATCTCTCTTTTTTATGCCATAGGTGCAAACAAGCAGACGGGCTGCCTGATGGTAAGCAGTCACCATCGCCTATGGATAATTGTAACACAAAAGGCATCACAATTACGTTGCTGACCCTTGAGGACTATATTATCTCGCCTTTTGAAAAACCCCATGTTGTAGCTTCTCGGAAACACTGCCGAAGGTAGCTCATTCTACAATTTTTTCCCCATTTTCTGGGGAGAAGACCAGTATCTCAGCAGTGAGGACATAATGCCGCATAAGCAGTGATGCCGGCGTCGCGGTTTTACCATCGCACTAACCGCCACCGCCTGAAGGCTCATCCACACATCATAGATCAGTGGAAATCGCACACTGTGCGATTCACACGATCTTTCTTACCTCATACCTGCAAAATGTGGAATGAGCTACCTTCTACGGTGTTTCCGAGAAGCTACAACATGGGGTTCTTCAAAAGGCGAGTTCATCGAGTCCTCAAGGGTCAGCAACGTATTTGTGATGCCTCTGGTGTTACAAGTATCCATAGGCGACGGTGACTGGTGACTGCTTACCATCAGGCAGCCCGTCTGCTTGTTTGCCACCTATGGCATTAAAAAAAAACTGTTAATGATGTATACTATTTAGATAAAGCCATGTTGGAAACGTAATTTCTCCGCAATATTGTTCATTTGAAAGCCCGTAATTATTTCCAACAGCGACCGACAATGATAGGTCAGACTCGCTATTGTCCAGGGCCCGCATCTCCCTGCAAACATTTCATATTTTCACTCTGAAAAGTGAACAAAACCCTTTATAAAGCCCACAACAAAACAACAGGAAGAACGCAAAGACAGCTCGTGAAATACTGAATTAATAATTGAAATATTCGTAAATATGGCGCTGAAGGTAGATTTCGTAAATTACAGCCATCAGCCAACTATTAAAATGAGAATGAAAGAAAAGGTAATAGGCCCGGCTCTCTCTAAAAGTCTTTTCAACCGACGAAAAAAGAGAAGGTTCTAAAGAAGACGCGTATTTCATTTTCTATGCACAGTTCCGGTTTCTATAAATTCATACAGAATCCGGAATGGTTTAGTTAGTATTCACTGAGGGCATTTACTCAAAACATGACGCGTTATCGATTTGACTGACAGTCAATGTCAATGAGTCAATCTGTCAAAGTCAGTCAAACTGTGCTTTATGTGTTGCAATTAAATTATAAAGTTATATGATTATTTACGGGATATTTACCGTGGTAAGGTTGTGGAATGAGCTCCCGATATTCACAACCACAACCACACAACCACAACCATCATCATCATTTCATTCTACAACCTTACCACGGTATATATCCCGTAAATAATCATATAACTTTAGTGAACAACCGTGATAAAATCATAGTTAAGTTAACGCAGAGCGCGATCGCGTGCAGGTCGAAAGATCAATCGATTTGTCAGTCTGTGCGAGCTCAATTAAGCTTTATTTTGTTTGTGCGAGATGACGGTCAAATCGATATCAAGCCACCCTGCGAAGAAAATAATATCCTTAGCTATTAAGGTAAAAATTGCCAAAAAGTGAATAAAAACAGGAATAGACATTAGCGCCATTGGCAACCGGTGGCAATAATCGCAAACAATAATAGTCGCTCTTCTGTCCGAGTTTGCGAATATCGATTTTTTTACAGCGACGATCGCTAACAAGTACCGTAATAACTACGCTGGGTTGGATAATATTTTAAAAGCGTAATCTACCTTTCCTCTCGACATTTTTCTTCCCACATTCAGAAATAATTATTTTCTCATTTCGTAATGTTTTTCTTTTCAGAGTTCATGGAGATGATGACCGGCGATTAGTTATATAAAAGAAAATTGAAGCGTTGACAAATTAATGTGAGGTCTTAGTTGTTGTAATAAAGATATTTTACTTTTAACTATTGAAAGTTGTTTTATTTTTATCTCCCTTTCGGGATGTGACTTAAATTATAATATTTATGAGTCTTGCACTAAAGAAGGATGACGGATTCAGTTTTTTTAAATAAATAAAAAAAAACAATATTTTCATTAAAACTTAGTTTAAACAAACATTTTAAAATATGAAGTAATCAAATCGGTCAAACCGTTCTCAAACGATACGCTTACCAACAAACAGCATTAAGGTGATACGATTCACCTTTGGCGGGAAATTCAAATTTTAAACAGTTTTTTGGTCCTAGTAGCCAGGCCGGGTAGTTATTTTTAAATAACACAGTGTTTGCGCAAGATATTGGCTGTTCTTTACATTATAACGTACAATTATTTAACAGTAACGCACCATATTACTTACATATGTGAATAAACCGTTTGAAACAGCAAGAATTTGTTTATTCACAAATTTAAGTAATAACGTGCATTAGAGATAAATAGCTTTACATGATTTTGTAAAGAATAATAATCAATTTGCGCAAACATCATGGTTGTTTACAATAATTACCCGGCCTAGCTACAAGGACAAGAAAACTGTTTGATATTTGAATTTCCCGCCGTTTGTGAATCGAACCACCTTAAAAAAAATTACAATTAACATACTGTATTTACAGACATACTGAGTCAATGTTTACTGTAATTTTTATTTGTATCACTCGTTACACGCCTTGGCGTAGCTGTAAGTGTGAAGAGCATATTTTGTCTGTAAATAAAATAAAACTAAAAAGAGCATAAACTCGACGGGCTTAGTAGCCATTGAAAAATTCCACTATCAGCGTACTGCCTGCTATATTATTCGATCAGTTTAAAGGTAACAAATTATTGTTTTGTCTTGGATTACAATCGTATTCTTGCAAATTTTTAAATCGATACTAATATGAAGTAGGTTAAAATGGTTTAGTCGACATTGGTTATATTCGCAAAATGGCCAGGGGCCTTACGGACAACAGCTAATTGCGGGCGCATCTGGCCGTATCTGGGCGCGATAAGGTTCACGTTCGCGTGATTTTCCAACTGAGCGAATTCGGTGCCGAAATTAGCTGTTGTCCGTAAGGCCCCTGTAGTCTTATAAGGACCTGTTCGCAATATGCCTTATTCGGAAAATACCCTGTTCGCACAGACTCATTATTAACAAGTCTTATTCTTAAAGATACTTATTCTTAAAATGGCTTGTTCTTAAAAATACTTGTTTGCGAATGAACTCATTTTTACGACTTCAAAAAAAGAGGTTCTCAATTCGACTGTTTTTAGTGTGTTACTCAGGGTTTCTTTATTATTATAGACTTCCTAAAAGTAGGACCGATTTAATAGATTACATTTGAAGCTTCATCAAAATTCAACAACGTAACCTTATGACAATATTGTTTATGTTATCAAAGTTAGAACTAAACAATTGCTTAGCTTTTTTCAGTTAAAAATACCTAAAATTTATTGTAATAATGACAAAAGAAGGCAATTTTGCGACTAACTTTGACTTTACTTTGCTAAGACTAACAGAAGTCAAATCATCATCAGCCAGAAAACGTCTACTGCTGAACATAGGCCTCCCCTTTTAACCTCCACACTGAACAACAGCCTGCCTTTTGCATCCACTGGATCCCAGCGACTCGCACAATGTCGTCGGTCCATCTAGTGGGAGGCCTACGCTGCGTCTTCCGGTTCGTGGTCTCCACTTCAGAACCTTTCTTCCCCATTGGTTATCGGTTCTTTGAGCGATGTGGCCTGCCCATTGCCGTTTCAACTTGCAAATTTTAACAGAAGTCAAATGTGATCTACCAAATTGGCCTTGTTTTAGATTCATTGACATAGTAAATTACGACTGAAGCTAATGTGTTAATATGAGGCGCTAATTTAATCCCATTTTGTACTCTTTGATACGTAAATCCACAAACAAAATGTCGATGCTCCTGGTCTATGCCTATACACAGTACTAAGTAAAAGAGGGCACAAGGTAAGCCTGCAGCGCCGGTGCGGTTAAAGCGCTCTCTGCAAATGTGGCGACTGCCACGAGGCATTTCTACTTTGCTCTTTGTCGGACTAGATGGTAATCTCTTTGCTTTATGTGGGGTCAGCAAAAAAATCAGCACGTATTCTTTATTCATGATTAAGCACAGCTTGAACTTTTAATCTTACAGGCGTTTTTTCCTTTTCCTTTTAGAAGGTCCAACTCAGACGGAACAGTCGAGCTGAGGGCGGTGTGTCGTAAAAGCGGCCGGTTAAAATTCAACTCTACCCGGTGCACTGTACGTTCAAAATCGCCCACCCATCCGACTGACCACATCGTCCTTTGCTTAACTACGGTGATCCTTTAGGAACATTGTCTTTTGTGTGTATCTTTTCGAGCCATGCCACGTACTCTATCTAAAAACTTTTATAGTTTATAGGGTTTGAGGCAGAATGTCCTTCCCCCGAAGGTCTTTCCGCCAAAATCAAAGCATCGACAACATTGCTAGTCTCGCAGGTGTACGTAAGCGGCGTTTTCTGCTTCCCATCAGGCGGATTGCAGTCAAGTTGAAAAAAAAAAGATAAAGTCGACGTGCGAAAAATCTAAAGTGTATTCGACGGCAAAATGAGGTACTCTTAAAATTAGCAACAGACAAATTGTATGTCACTCTATTTTACAAAATAGAGTGCTAACAATGAAAACTATATAAAGTTAAGTGGTCACCACTTCCTGTAGATAATTGAAACACCCGAAGCATTTCCAGGACCCTACTCTTTAGAGTAAGATTTTTACGTCCCAAGTTATAACCCTGCGGGAAAGCCTCCGGTGGGAGAGCATTCCCACTTAGACTGTTTCGAAAAATATAATATTTGAACAAAATAATATTAACACGTAATCCACGAGGGTTAGGTAAAGTTGGCAGTTTTCTGCTCACTTCTCCTTACGTGGCAAACACAGGGGTTCTAATTCCGATCCGGCAGAAATGTGTTTCGCTTCGTTTGTTTAGGATACTTTGAGAAGTTTATCCTGATGAGGGCAGCTCTATTGGCTGAAGCGTTATTCAATTAAGTTACACTAGCTACATCCGCATTTTCATCTGCGAAGACAATTCTAAAGAAATTTAATTTTTGAGGTTCCGTACACAAAGGGAGTTAATACGACCCCATTACTGCCTTTTTCATATTATATTACACAGGGTTACTCAGTGTCGGCTCTGGGGTAGAGCGAGAAGAGCGGTCGCTCTAGGCGCCAGATAGTAAGGGGCGCCAAAATGCCAAAAGCAAAAAGAATCCAGCGTAAAATAAAATTTTTATGGCACTTCGCGCCTTGTAGCTGAGGCGGCGTTGCAGGCGGTGGGGCACACTTGCATTGTAACCAGCATAAAATATTGATGTGACTTGTTATTCTAGAAAAAAATATCGATTCTTCACTTTTTCATTCACATGGTCGATTCACAGAGAATATTCTGGACTCGTCATAGAAACCTAAAAGAGACCGCAAGGAAACGCTGGATACAGGCCGCTTCCAACCAGCCCTTTTGGAGATTGATGGGGGCCTATTTATATGTCCAGCAGATGACATCCTATGGTTACTAGTCCGGTCAAACAGTAGAGGCCAAAAGGCCAACAGTACAAGTCAATATTACAAATAAAAAAAACACGTCCTATGGCTGAAATCATAATGATGATGATCATAGAAACGCCCATCAGCATTGAAATAATGTTTCGTGCTGTTGGTAAGTACATCCACGAAACCACATTCGTAAATAATCACATCCTCAATCGAAAGGAAATCAATATCCAAGATGTCACACGGAGAAATCTTGATGTAAAATATTGGTTCAATTTTACCGAGAACGTCTAAAAAATTAATTGTCGAAGTTTTCCGTTGCCCAATGGGATTCGTTTTAGAATTTTTTATTGAAAATGATTTATTTTTAGATATCGAAATGCAGTAAAGCTACCTGAGATAATTATTAGGTAACAAAAATGTACCTATCATACTAATATTATAAATGCGAAAGTGTGTTTGTTTGTTGGTTTGTTTGTTCCTCTTTCAGCAACAGAGCAACGGATCGACCTGATTTTTTGCATGGGTATATTTCAAAGGCCGGTGAGTGACATATACCACTTTTCATCATCATTCAGGCTCACTTCTGAGTTAAAAAGTCGGTATATATGTAAAAAATATAGCTTTGTCAGCGTACAAACAGTTACTAAACAATTTATATAATGTCGAATTTCTAGTGTAATTCCGCTTCTACGTCGTTTCGAGTACAATAAGGATTTTAGGTTAAACTATTTTCTCTATAGGTACAATGCTAATTTGAACCTAACCTGAATTTAAATATTAATTACATAAAAGAGCAAAATTAACCTAACCTGAAACAAAAAGTAATTAAATCTGTAACAAAAAAAAATCGTTATAACAATTTGTATAATTGAAATTAATTTTAAACAAAATATATGTAAATTTTTAAATTAATATGAAATTACTATAAATATGATTTAATTGAAATTTAAATTAAATAAAAAAAAAAAATTATGAAACCACAAACTACCTTACCAACCTTACCTTAACTACCTTTAGTTGTTTACTAAACAACTTAAGTAGGGCCAATTTAATAGATTGCATCCATCGAGATTTGCACAATTACCTACAGTTGTAGTATTGATCTCAATTTAAAAAGTATAAAATATACATAATATTGCATTTTAGGCATCGAGATACAATACGTATAGTCACAATAGTGCCAAAAAAATCCGAACCAAATCTCGGCGGACGCTACGAATTACGCAGACTTTTTGGTTAGTTACAACTAGTTACAAGGTAACCGCGATCCGACTACAACGCCGCGCGATACCAGAGCTACGATGACATAGCGGACAAGTAATGAACACTATGCAAGCGACATAACGTCTAAATTGGAGTAAATGTGGCATTGTAAAGTATATAATTGAAACAATGCATGTACAATGACGCTCGGACATTTTTGACTGTTTTCACTGAAAGATTGTGACTCTATAGGAATTGTATCTCAATGACCGCATCACATTTGACATTTCATCAAAATTCAACTAAGTAACTTTGTATGTATTTTTTACGAAGTTAAATCTGCTCAATTGCGTAAGTTTTTTCAGTTAAAATACATAATTATTTATTCATAATCATCATCATTTCAGCCATAGGACGTCCACTGCTGGACATAGGCCTTCCCCATCGATCTCCAAAAGGGCCGGTTGGAAGCGGCGTGCATCCAGCGTTTCCCTGCGGTCTCTTTTAGGTCGTCTGTCCATCTTATGGGTGAACGTCCTACGCTGCGCTTACCGGTCCGTGGTCTCCATTCTAGAACCTTTCGAATTAGTTATTGTGCCTACACAATTACTTTTGACTTTCGTAAACCAGCTATTTTGATTATTTTTGTATTATGCACAGAAAGCTTACGAGATGGTAACACATTTTTTTATTAATTTTGGCTTTCCGATGTACCGTTTGCACCATTGACTTGCACCATCAATGGTGCAGATTCAGCTGCTATGTATCGTTTGCAATACAACTACTTCACCTTGCTTTTCTCTCAGTAGTTATTGAGCCGGCTCAATTAATCCGCATAATGTTATTAAAGCGCCTGTTAATTTGGCAATGTACAGCGCTTACTAATTTTGTAGTCGGCTTTTTATATTGAGAGTTATTGTAGACGGTTTATTTTATTAGTTTTCTGAGGCGAGACCAACCCCTTTTGCTATAAAATTGTACACGATTTTCAAAAACAATGTCAATAAAATGCTGTTAAAGACAATGCGGATACCACTTTTAAAGAAACGTGAGCGTCCATTAGTGTCATTACAAGTTGCCTCATTTTCTTCGCTTCACATCTGACTCCGGACTATCAAACACATTTAACTTTGGGGAACTAAAACGGCAATGTAATTGAGAAACCCATCACGGCTCGGCCGACCCAAATCACTGAGTCAATTAGAGGCGAAGTTTCTCGAATTGTAGGAAATTTATCATAGTTTGACTTCCGACTTTGATTTGCTGAAAGTGAGTAGTTTCTTATCAAGAAATATATAGTACCATGCAGCTGCGCCTCATCATCATTAGTCAGAAGACGTCCACTACTGAACATAGGCCTCCCCTTTAGAATGCCACACTGAACGACAGCCTTCCATTTACATCCATGCCCGCGACTCTCACGACGTCGTCGGTCCATCTGGTGGGAGGCCTACTTACGATGCGTCTTCCAGTTTGTGGTCTCCACTCAAGAAATTCTTAAATCGGTTTTCGGTTCTTTGAGCTATGTGGCCTGCCCATTGCTACTTCAACTTGCAAATCTTGGCAAAAATTTCGGTGACTGTGGTTCTTCGGCGAATTTCCTAAGAATTGAAGAGGCAAAGAATCCTATCATTCACAATTATATCGCACAAAGAAACTTTGAGCATAGCTCTGTCTATTGCCCGCTGTGCGATTCTGAGTTTTTCCTAAAGACTAGTACCACTATTTTTTACACTACACAGAGCATAGATTCAGTATAAACACAGAGGCATGTTACCAGACGATATTTTATTGTGTAATTACTAAAATTATCTATTGATTTTTGACACTTTTGACAGTGAAACAACACCAGCGATAATGCGCCACCTGGCGCACAGAAAACATAATAGTACGCTATAGACGCTATAGTCGACTTGAGAACATTATTTCTAAAAGACGCTCGATAAAAATCGTAACTCACGAGAACGCGTTATCTTCCCACTTGTAGGTAAGTCCCGATTGAGGATGGAACTAGGTTTGTGGGTCGCAGGACGATTACGAAACTCCGCGACATATGGAGCTGTTTTCCCGGAAGTTTGTCAGGTTATTATGAATGTAATATGTAATCTTCAGATGTTTCCGGGTCGGCTGGGATCTTAGTGGGATTACTTAAAGAGATTTGCAGTGTCTCTTCAGCTAGAGGAATATCAAATTATGTAATCCGTGCTCCTCAGTTTTACCCATATATATTAATTAATTCTGGTTTTTGGTATGAAACATATGTTAAATCTATTAATATGCACACCGATGTTGTTTACGATATTATCGAAATTTGTTAATCTGTGAAAATATTACAAACTGACGCTCTGACAGATTGTTACATAATTTGTATTGAACATCGGATTTATATTCATAAATTATTCATAACAGAAGTAAAATACTTTATGAAACCCTCTTTAGTATAACAAAGCTCCCAATTAAGTATTTGAGATGAACATTCTCCTCAGTCAATATCATCTATATCTCTATCTCTACATAGTATAAATTAAAGTCACTTTCCCCGTCTGTCTGTGTGTCTGTATGGCCGCTAACTCCTAAACCACGCAACGGATTTTGATGCGGTTTTAACCATCAGTAAGATACATTTTCACGAAAGGTTTATATATATAACTAGCAACCCACCCCGGCTCCGCTCGTAAATCACACCCATGCGAATCCGGGCGGGCGGATCGCTAGTTGAATATAAATTCTATGATTGTAGATGAATTCCAAAATAATCATCCAATCTGAATTCTGAAATCTATTTTACTTCCCTTCCAAGTCTTTTCACCTTACCTGACCTCATTTCTCAACGAAATGGGAAACAAAGAAATCGTTCGCTGCGTACTTTATCAATACGTTATCAGCAGATAGGAACGGAGCCCGACCTTGGGCGGAATCGCGAACGACGCTACTTTAGATTGGTAATATTTCGGTAAGGGTTGACGTCTCCCTTTTCACTTTGTCACAATCATTTAAGTTTAGCAAAATGGAGGATGATATAGGTAAATTAAACGTCACGAAGTGTTTTAAAGGACTTGACTGTTTGTTTATCTAACTGCTGATATTTAATCAATATATTTATTGGTACAGAAATCCAAAATGTGTTTTGCATTGCGACGCTTCAATGTGCAATTTTTCTTTATTTTGTGCTAGCTTTCCAGAGTTTTTAATGGGACACCCACCACAATGCCAAAGAACCAGTGTCACCGACATAGCTGTTAAAATTTGCAAGTTGAAGTGGCAATGGGCAGGCCACATCGCTCCAAGATCCGATAACCGATGGGGAAGAAAGGTTCTGGAGTGGAGACCACGAACCGGAAGACGCAGCGTAGGGAGGCCTCCCACTAGATGGACCGACGACATTGTAAGAGTCGCGGGCATCCAGTGGATGCAAAAAGCAGGCTGCCGTTCAGTGTGGAGGTTAAAGGGGGAGGCCTATGTTCAGCAGTGGACGTCTTCTGGCTGATGATGATGATGACCCACCAACGACCCGTGCACCCACCAGCTCTACCCACCAGTGGGATAAGGGGTAATCTCTCAAGACCCGTACACCCACTAGTAACAAAGGACTGCTTCATGCAGTTTTTATTTTATTTTATTTTTTTATAGAATAAGTGGCAAACAAGCTACGGGCCACCTGATGGTAAGTGGTCACCGCTGCCTATAGACACCTACAATACCCGGGGCATTGTCAGTGCGTTGCCTACCTTTGAGGACTCTATTCACCCTTCGTTTGAAGCAGTCCAAATTATACTTCGGAGGAAAAACCGAAGGTGGTAAGCCATTCCACAACTTACAGGTGCGTGGCAGAAACAATCGATCAAATCGAACAGTGCGAGACTTCCACGCATCTATAATGTGCGGATGGCATTTCTGGCGATGGCGGCCGGTTCGGTGGTAAGCAGTTACAGGTTTAGTACGATAGTATCACTGTATTGCGTCGCGCTGTTTTGGTGTTGAGTTCGCTTACGAAGAACGGTGACGTGTTTAGCTTTTAAATTACTTTATTAACTTAATTCGTACTAAATAGCGATTTCATTGTAGTCTACAACTGCGAAGCAACGTTTGTATTTGGAATAGATGAAGTAGTGATATAAGCTTTAAACACATGCAGACCATGTTTGGTACATTACCAACATACAAATTAAAAAAGTATATTGACATCGCTGTTCTTAGAAATCCAGTATATTAATAGAAAGTTTCTATCAATTGTGTTAAAAAATTTCATTGTTATGAGTAAATTTAAATTTGCCAAAAGTTATATGATTATTTACGGGATATTTACCGTGGTAAGACTAAGAAAGAGGGTAGATCGTTATGTCTGCGCCTAACTTTTAAACTGTTCGACCAACCACCCGCATTTTAAGTCTTCCCGTGAACATGGTGCATGTAACTGCGCCGAAATATCGGGAGCTCATTCCACAACCTTACCATGGTAAATATCCCGTAAATAATCATATAACTTTAGTGAATAACCATGATAGTTTAAAACAGTGTTTTAAATGAGACAATTTCTTTTGTTTGAAAAATAGGCCCACCACAAACTAATACCGTATAGTAATGAAACTCATGTCAATTTGTTCCTCATAATCTCTAAATTTAGTGGTAATATTAGCTATATCCGATCAAACCGGAATATTGACAAAAGCCGATTACTATGGCCACTGTTGTAAAATATGGTCTATTTATTTTTGTACAAAACTTCCTAAGCATGCATCCTTTTTCGTATTAGTAACGTTCCGGTCAAGTGACTTTATAAGGAAAATGAATGAATTGTGGCAAAAATCAAAACAACACATTATTCTTTATATTATTATTTTTATCTTATCTTTCGTCCGAATGGTACAAAAAAAAACGATGAATTTTATACTGTTATACCCATCAATATATGGTAAATTCGGTGGGCCTAGAAAAAATTGTCTTCTTTGTCATTGAATATGTAATTATGTTTCTACAATGATTATGAAACTGTTGTTTCGTGATGCATGTCAGGTACTTACCAGCAGGATCGTAGACCTGATGGTGATGGAGTCTACTCCTACAGCTAAAACAAACTACAAGAGGTAACGCGAATGACTCATGGGAGTAACGACTTCGGCAACTATTTTTATTTCAACGCTGACAGTGTGGACTTTATACCGACGGCAAAACAAATCTGTCAACTAAATAACTAAATCAATTATTAAAATATTTACTTCAAAAAAAAACAACCTTCTTTAACCAATAGTGTTTATATTCGTAAAATACAAATCCAGTGTTATCAGTTCTTGAATTTCAAATAACTTTATTTTAACATGTTCTATCATGCGACTGGCAAACAGATCTGCAGAAAATAAGCAAAAAACAAATACTAGACTAAGTTTAATCTTTAGTTTAATTTTTAATCATTTAATCTTCACAAATTTGTACCTAACTTAATCTGAATAAAAAGCTTTATCATTATTATTATCATAGTTGTATCATTTCCTCACATCCAATGTGAGAATTGAAACTCTAGCAAAGCAAAAAAGTCCATTACCAAATATGCACAATTGAGACTCGCACTAGCTGTAGAGATCCTAGGCCCGTGGTCATCCGATACAAAAAAGTTTTGTAAAGACATTTTAGACCAGATTGGTTCTCGCCTCGGGGGATCCCGGAGCAGGGCATATTTCGCTCAAAAATTAGGCCTCGCAATCCAGCGGGGCAATGCTGCCAGCATTCTGGAGACCCTGCCGCATGGTGGCGATTTGTTCACCTTGGTTATTTTCTTACTGTCTCTGTATATTTTTTTAGTAGTAATAGTTTTATAGCTGTATCGATAATATGTATCGTAAGTAAGTGCAGTAGTTGTAAATAATATCCTTATGCTATGTAATTATTAATTAATCAATTATCAAATTTGTTAAATTCTGTCATATTAATTCTATACGACACCTATTTTGCGTTATTTGGATTATTTTGTTTATCTCTAAATTTCATTATCGCGAAATAAACATTTCTGTATTTCTGTTTTATAATTGTGATTCTTTTAGCTGGTACATACACACTTAAAACAGGTATTATAAGAGCGCAGATGTCTATATCACAGGTTTTTAACCTAGCATAGGCATCTGAGAGACATTATGACTGTAGATATAATTTTAATTATTGTTTGTACATACATTGATAGATGTAAAATTTCTTCGACACATAATAATTATTGTACTAATGTCAATAAACAAATTTGAATTTGAATTGAATATGAAAATTATTGTACGAAATAAATCTTAAAACGAAATAAAAAAGTCCATTATCAGTGTTTTATGAAAATAATTGCCGATAAAAACAACCGACGAAATCATACTCGATGTGTATGGACAGGCGTGATAAGCGTCATTACGTCTTTACCTGACTTACGCTCCTAAAGCTACTGGTGCTAGCGCTCCGAGCCTGCAAGAAGAAACATTTGTTCCTATACACTAGCACACACAGCTCGTACCAACCAAGAAGATAGACATGCTTTGCTGTTAGATGGTTAAACTGATTAAAATTTCATCATCATCATCACATATTTTTGTCCTACCACTTTTAATTGTGAACGTTATAAACACCTGTTAAAGGTGCACATCAATTATAAATAAGTGTTATTTGTATTATTTAATATGTGTACTGTTGGTGTTTCTGTATGAATTAAATAAATAAATCAGCCAGAAGACGTCCACTGCTGAACATAGGCCTCCCCCTTTAACCTCCACACTGAACGAAAGCCTGCCTTTTGCATCCACTGGACGCCCGCGACTCTCACAATGTCGTCGGTCCATCTAGTAGGAGGCCTCCCTACGCTGCGTCTTCCGGTTCATGGTCTCCACTCCAGAACCTTTCTTCCCCATCGGTTATCGGTTCTTCGAGCGATGTGGCCTGCGCATTGCCATTTCAACTTGCAAATTTTAACAGCTACGTCGGTGACTCCGGTTCCTTGGCTGGATTAAAATTTGATTACTTTTTAACCGACGAAAGAAGGTTATCAATTCGACTGTATGTTTATTTTTTGTATGTTTGTTACGCGATTACTAGTTATTATCTATTGATTTTAATGTTGTTTTTTTTGTTTGGTAGGCCTTACTCTAGAAGTGGTCCCATATAAATTTTATCAAAATTGATTCAACGCTCTTTGAAATATTCAACAAAAACAAAAAATACTTACACAAATGACGTTTTGGTTTATGGCTCAAATTTTTTGATAAGGACTTTCTCTTTTCTTTATCCTTTCATATGCTGACTTTCATTGAGCAAGCGCAAAGAAGACAGACTATGAGAACAAATCAGCGTTTATATGACATGTATGTATGTACATTTATTCGACAACAACTATTTTGCTCCTAAGCAAAATTTGTCGAAGGATTGTGACGATATAGAGGTCACAAGGTAATCATAATCCAGGGCAAACGTATTTACAATATGTATATGTTGACATTAACATTCAATAAATTATTCCTAAATCAATGATGAGCCATTGATTTTAAGACCGCTTTCAACAGTAGGAGAGCATGAAGTATAAATTGTTTACGTTTTATTGCATGACGTTTTGTTCTATTTCTTCCTTTTTATGTTTCATGATGACAAATTATTTTATTAATAAACATCTTATAAGAAACATAATACAATCTGGGTTCTATTAAGGGAAAACGGTATTAAAGCCCAAAATTGGCTGACTCCACAGTTCTTTTTTGTGATTACTTATATTTTTTTCCCACATTTTCCCAAGGGTTTGATTAACATGCTCGATTCATCTCTTTTACCGGAAATGGCTGCTGGCAAAGTCGGTTGGCTTATTTTGCATTTTTTTAGGAGTCCATTAAAACTCGCTTCATAAAAGAAATTTATTTTATTCACGCCACAGTTAGTTTTTTCACAAAAGGTTTAAAAATCCGGAAGCATTGATATTCCCGGATAAACACATTTATTGGGAAAGGGCAGTAAAGCCACCGTGAAACATATAAAGTACCTAAATTGAGAAAAGGGTTTTTGAAGTAATATCCTTTATTTGGAAAATGGGATTACAACAACATGACTTTTGTTTCCAAGATTTTAAAATGCTTTTTTCCCAGACAATTTATCCTTTTTTTTTAATAATAGTTTGGCTTGCACTTGGCCGCCATCTCGCTTGATTTTAAGCGATGATGCGGTCTACGATGGAGCACTGAACTAAGTATAATGAGTAAGTTATTGATGATACAAATGTAGTACGTAAACACTCTCCTTTTTGTCGCATTTTTAGAATCGATCGACCGACGATTGCAGCGGTTTTGGTATCATAAATCAAACACATAATTTCAGTTTTACCATCATAACAGCATTGTGCATACGTGCTAGCAGTTTAGAAAGAAGAGATAGACGTGCACATCTAATCTTGTTGGTCGGATACACATAGAAAACAGTTAAAAGTAATATGCACGGATATAGAAGCTTCATTTGAAAAGTCCAGTCGGTATTTTTTTAATTTAGATAATACCTTTATATTTAGCTCCATCCCGAATTTTACGAACACACGTACGTGCCATAAATGAGGTTATTTAAACATTATTATTATTATTATTTAAGTACAATCAAATGAAGCTCCAAACAACACACAAAACAAATAATTCAGTAATGCAAGCATAGTAAATATATTTTATTGTGTAAGTAAATAGAGTTCAAAAACAGTGTGGTCAGTTTCATACATTGGCATAGAAAGCTAGATAGACTAGAAGTTTGCAACCAACACCTTGAAAGCAGTTCTTTACAAAATACACAGAAAGTGGCCAAAAATTCGTGGTAGCCCGTTTGGGAGACCGCTAGACTTGAAAGCGTGAGGTCGCGGGTTCAAACCCCGGGCCCGTACCAATGAGCTCTATGGAGCTTATGTACGGATTTTCATACCACTGGCTTTTCGGTGAAGGAAAACATCGTGAGGAAACCTGCATACGTACGGAGAAGAAATTCAATGGCGTGAATCCACCAATCCGCACTGGGCCAGCGTGGTGGATATGTCCCAATCACCCTTTCGGGGGTAGGCTTAAAGTCCAGCAGTGGACTGTTAACAGGCTGATTATAGTGAAAGAGCATTCTGTATAACATATAAAGCATTTGCCAAGACATTCTGCGACACCAATTTATTTACATTAAAACAAATACAACAATCATTACTGCACAAGTATAATAATAATCATGTTTCCGTCATGTAGTGGCTGAAGTCAGTGTGCAAATATATTAAAAGTATCAACAGTTATAGTTATAACTCCGCAGCTTCACCCTGTAAAGTGTCAACAATGGTGTTAAGTGCAGTAGATAGTGAATTATGGTGGTGTATAGTTAAAAGAGGAAGTAGATACCTAAATAATAAAGTGCTTAAATTGGCTTATTACTATCACGTGCTTTTAATATTGACTTAAACTGATAATTAAATAATCGTTATAATACGTGCGGTCCTATATTTATATCTATGGTTTTAAGTAACACTTAAGGCCATACAAACATCTAAAAGGACGTGTATAGCATATGATGTAAGTAGGTAATATAAATTCGTTTCACGCTCTGTCGCAAAAATAGGTAAATCCCTTGTTACGGTCTTACCTGGAAACGGTTTAAATCACGAGTATATTCCAATGTAACATTTTCCAAAGATGTTAATTTGACTATTTTTGAAGTCTAAAATTCAAATAACACCAACTTCATTATGATAAAATCAAACGTGACCTGGAATAGATCACGTTTGATTTTATCATGATTTTTCACACAGGTATAGTGTGAAAAACACCGAAGTAACAGATATCGACTTGGACGGGAGAACAATTGGTTCAAGTTTGATATCTACTTTGTTATCAGACGTATTTTTTTTGAGACACTTCATGGACTTTGTGACTAGGACGTTCAAGGAATAGGACGTTCATTCAAATGGTTTTGACTGGGCAAGTGCCGTTATACGCTGCTAAACAAAATATACAAGCTAACACTACAAAAACAGACTGCCTATAGACCGTTGAAGATCTAAAGACAACCCATATATTCTAGCCCACTATCAGTTGGCAGCGTACCCAGCACGCCGGTGGTATTACCATGCTGAATGACAATGATTATGGGTTGAGCCAGAAACCAGAATTTTGCTCATGTGTCGCATTAAATGGTTCTTCGGGGACTGGAAGGGAAATTTACGACTAGATATCCGTGGCATCGGATGTTGTGAACCTGGGCCCGTATTCGCTAACCAAAACACGCTTATTTTGATATATAAAAATTGGCCCTTATTCTTTATAGGGCCAACTTTAAGAGGTTAACTTAACGCTCCAAGTTACGAGCGTGTTTGAAGTTAGTGAATTAGGGTACGGAACCTTCTATCTATACATCCCCCATATTACGTTTCCTTGTATTCATAGATAAACTCGATTTTTTTCTGATCTTTTATTCACGTTTGGTGCAGGTCTTTTCTTATAACTATCGAGGTCGAATCCCCTTTTCGGCGTAGTTATAAGTATTCTGGCATAGATGAGAATATTTCATTTTTTAAATGAAAAACAGGAACACATTTATATTTGCGTACTACTAAAACTACGAAAAATTCTTGTGATTAATTGTAATTAATGTACTACAATCAAAAATGTATTTATTTATTAAATTAATTTATTTTTAATGAGATTTATACACATAGAAATACAATCATAACTTTTCTAAAAATAATAGTTATAAAGATACCTCTCAAACGACTTTGGGAGTTGAACCCTTATTTTGCCGTGTTATATAACATGGTTAGATAAACCTGTCCCCAATTAAGGCCCCACTCCTGCGACCCTTTCCCCCTAAGTAATTTTTTTGATAAATTTAAGGCACTAGGGTAACAAGATAAAACATTTTTTTATATGTCACATAATTATTGCCGTTCAAACCTATGTGAATATTAGGCGCTAGTTACCACCTTAACGTTAGTAGAAATTTAGGCGGCTATCCGCAGATATTTATACCAAATTACAAAAATAAACGCTTTATAAAATAAAATAAACAAACTGCAATTTTACCAATTCAGTTCAGTTGATAACGCGGGTCAAAATACCAATGAGTAACTTAATCAATAGTTTAATGGAGGTTAGATTTAAAAAGTCACCGTGCGACAAAGTACGATGTGACCAATTTATTCGGTGGAGGTGGTCAATTGAGGGAAACCAAATAATTCTGACGAGGGCGGTCTGCTTTGTTCATAAAATGCGATAGTAGCTCCCCACTCAAGTCTACAATAGTATAATGTTGTTGCACCGACCTTTCTCGAGCATGTACAAGTACCAAGCAAACGCAATCAAAACTCAACTTAACCTAACGACTCCATCGTACCTTCTGTACCTAGAAAATAGAGGTGAGAAAAACATTAAAATTAACTGGCCATTCGAATAACTCGGCCCTTCAGAAGATTTATTTGATTGAGGAAGAATCTTATCAAAGTAGAATCAAAAATATAATATGAATTATCAGTTCTTTGTACATCTTAATGTTTTATCTGATAGCCCGTTGGTCCAGTTGGTAGTGAACCTGCTGCCTACTGAGTCTGAGTGCGTGCGTTCGATTCCCAACTAGGACAAACATTATTTATGTGATGAACATTTGTGTTTGTTCTATATCTGGTTGTTAATATCTATTTAAGTATGTATTTAAAACTAAATATGTATGTATATCAGTCTCTGGCAGCCATATCACAAGCTTTGCTTAGTTTGGACCGTTTTGCACACACGGTCAGATGACCGTGTGTGCAAAAATGTCCCGAATATGTATTTATTTTAAATTAACGATTTTCTCTACAAACACATCATAAATTTTAGAATCCAAATGCTGTACTTTAGCTGTACATTAAATTATACATCTTGGTCCATCGTCATCGTTATAGATTTTTCAAGAGTTTATTAGGTTATAAATTTATTAACACAAGAAAATTATACATATTTGGAATCATAAAGTTATAGTTTTCGTATGTAGAATTGTATTTTTTTGCTATTAAGATTTCTGGTAATTATGTAGGCCATTAACATAATTATTTTTAACAAATCGAACACCAGTCTGTGTCCTTGCATTATTTAAGTCAACCAAAATAAGTTGAAAAATAATCGAAGTATCTTTTTCACTTCCTGTGGGGTTACAGCCCTTTGTGATTTTAATGTTGCATCACATAAAACGAAAAAATAATCGAACAATCAAATTCGATTGTTACATTTTAAATCTACCGCCTATCTAGTTTGTAGCATCCAAGACATTCTCTGAAGCTACAAGTTGAATACAAATGTTCTTAAATAGGATCCAAATTGATTTCATTCTGAAGTTCAGTGATGGCTCTGATGAGAAAATTCAATGGAGGTGCTTTAGTCTTGGATGTAAATAAAACAGCTATATTTTTCCGTGTTCTTTGTTTTGTAACAGTATAGTAGGTATCGATTCTTAAGGGCTTAATTTAGCCCTAATTATTTTACCGACTTCCAAGTATACTTTTTTTTTAATGTTTGTTACCTCAGTCTCCCTCAGTTATAAACCGATGTGGTTTTTTTTTATTTGAAAGGAGACAGTTTCAGATTGGTCCCATATAATTTTCATCAATATCGGTTTTTAATCAAAATAACTGGAACATTCGTTTACATGACATAACAAATTGTTATCCAAGTGAAAAAAATAGCGTATTTTACTTCAATTCAATTCAATTCATTTATTTCGGGTCTAAGACCCGAAATAAATGAATTGAATTGAATAACTAATATACACTTGATGACGTCATTTACAGGATAAAAATCACAATTTAAAATTAAAATGACACAATTATACAATATAGACACATTATCGGCTGTAAAATGGCCTGTACTAAATTTGAAGTCGATTTTTTAATTGATAAATATTTAGAAAGTTGATAACCTCCCGTGATTGTAAATCTATACATTGTGTACCTAGTATTCTAAGAAATAGATTTCTTGAAAAGTCTTCCACTATCCGTCACAGTCCCTCGAGACGACAGCTGTCAGAAGTTGATTGTAACAGTTCTTGTGACTGACGCGGACATGAGATTTCTATTATTCCCACCCTCTAGTTTGTGGGACACGAGGATTATCTGAAAAAGGTAGCTTTGTTGGATTTTAGGTGAAACATTATCAATTTTCATTAGATTTCATATTGAAAAAGGCTATGATGGCCGAACGGTAGCTAGCATGTGCGCTTTACAATCTGACGGCACCCTGTTTGATCCTTGGCCCTGCAAATTATGTGCAGTTTCGATGCCACCGCCCAAAAAGGGTGAACAAAGAGTATATACGATGAAGGAAAACATCGTGAGGAACTTTGTATGTCCAAAAACCTCAAAAGTTCAAAGACTTATGACATTCACCATCACACACTGGGCCAGTATGGTAGATTATGGCCCATCCTCTCTGCCTTTTTCTCTTTGATAGAAAGCCCAAGAACCTCTGAAAGAAGAAGGCCTCTGATAGAAGGTGTGTCCCAGGAATTGATAGGCTGAAATAATGATGACAACAAAAACAAAACAGCAATTTTGAACTTTATTACCTACCCAATAACATCTTGATCTTCTCATCTAAATTGTGATCCAAAATCCTCTAAATCTTTAGGTCAAACTAAATCCTTCAAAGCCATAATCTGATAACAATCCCGTGATTCATAACGGCAATACATCATCTGGAGTATGTAATCCCCGGGTAAGACTTGGGCAAGAAACCGCCAAGGATTTGACTTCTGGTAAGGCAACAAGGAAATTCATAACAGACATCTAACCTCGAAAATGCGTTAAGGGGTAACGCAGTGCCTTAATTTCAAACAATTTTGGGCTACCAAACCCTGAAAAGTATACTTTTTGTTTTATTTCGTCAGAACAAGAAACTAAAATCATTATGATTATTATCTAATAATGACAGTTTCTAAAATAAGGATAAATTTATTTACGATAACTAACAGAAATAAGTATGTATAGAGCAAAACAATCTAAATTCTAAATACTAAAAAAAACTAATCTATTAAGCTGCTATCAGTAAGAATTATTATCAAAATGCTGGGGCCATTACCACTTTGTTTTACCACAAACATTGGAATAAATAGTTTTCCCAATTATTCTGGATATTATTAAAATATTTTTTTTTTCTAAATATTTTTAAATAATAACGTTGAAAAATGACGGAAACACATTTTTCAAAAGAACACAGTAATTCAAATACGCGAGCAAAATCACTGCACCCGAAATTCTGGCCCTTAAATGATTAAACCTGACCTACCGCAATATTTGAGCTAAACCAAGGCAGCCGGAAGTGTGGCCTCACGCGCCGGATATTGGGCGGCGGCGTAGCCCTGCTACGGATGCTACGCGCTACGGTAGCGGCTCTACCTAGTGCTTCGGAATTTGCTCTTCTTTTATACAATACTAGCGGTCCGCCCCTGCTTTGCACGGGTATAGATTATAGCCTATGTCACCCGGGGATAGTGGAGCTTCCCGTCAGTGAAAGAATTTTTCAAATCGGTTCAGTAGTTTCGGAGCCTATTCAATGCAAACAAACAAACAATCAAATCTTTCCTCTTTATAATATTAAGTATAGACTAGCGACCAGCCCGCCCGGCTTCACACGGGTGTAATTTACGTGCGAAGCCGGGGCGGGTCGCTAGTTATACATATAAGCCTTCCTTGAAAATGTATCTAACTGATGGTGAAAACCGCATCAAAATCCGTTGCGTGGTTTAGGAGGAGTTAGCGGCCATACAGACATACAGACGCGGAAAGCGACTTCAATTTATACTATGTAGAGATAGAGATAGAGAAGAAGTACTTTAATGTATTTTGTATTGACACACATTAAAAGATAGGTTAAAAGTACTATAATAATAATATTAACACATAAACATTGCTATTCAACGTGGCGATGCCGCCGCATGATGGATACGCTGCCAACTGGTGGGCAATAAGCATGTAGAGTATCTCTAGACTTTCTACGGTCTATGAGCAACCCAACGATTATAATAGGCAAAGTAGTTTAGTACATATATGACGAATCTCTAGTGTAATTCCGCTTCTACGTCGCTTCGAGTATAACTCGAGTATGGACTTCCGCATTGGTATGGACTTGTGAGAGTCGCGGGCATCCAGTGGATGCAAAAGGCAGGCTGTCGTTCAGTGTGGAGGTTAAAGGGGGAGGCCTATGTTCAGCAGTGAACGTCTTCTGGCTGATGATGATGATGATGATGATGGACTTCCGCAAAGTGACGCCTGATTCAATCAACTAAAATAGTTTAGGTTAGTGTTATTTTGATTAGTTAATAAAAGAACTTGCCCGACATCAGGTTACTAATATTATAAGAGCGAAAGTAACTCTGTCTCTCTGTCTGGATGTTTGTCGCGTTTTCACGGCTAAACGGCTGAACGGATCTTGGTAAAATTTGATAAAGAATTGCTGTATATCACAGAGATGGACATAGAATACTTTTATGACGATTTTTTTATAAAATTCTGGAAAATAAACGAAAATAATAGGACATTTTGGCGCTCACAGAATGCGTCACAGAATAGAACGTAGTAGTCGGGATCAGTTGCGTTTCACAATGCGATGTTGCCACTTCGTGCTGAGAGTTGTATATGCGGGATGCGGACGCGGGCCGAACAGCGCTGTGTGACTTGATTTTATGCATGAGTATAGTTCAAGTGCCGGAGAGTGACATAGGCTACTTTTCATCATCATAATCATCACCATCATTTAATTCATCATCATCATCATCAGCCATTAAATGTCCACTCCTGAACAAGGACTCCCTCTTAGAGAGGGGTGTTGCCATAATCCCCACGCTTGGCAGGCGGCTTGGAGATCGCAGTACGTTCACCGTGTACTAACAGGACGCTGCTGCCCATCCTCTGGTAATTCTGGTCGCAGTTTTAGGACATACCCGGGTCCATCATTAAATCATCATTTAATTACTATAACCCATTCTAAATTCACCATGATATGGCAGATTAAATTTAATTTGCTAAAGCTAATAGCTTGTTTTTTATTTACTATACAGGGTGTAAGGGGTACACTCTCGAAGCCACAAGAAGGTAATTGTACTCATCATTATGAACCATTTTTACTATGTGACCAACCCGGAAATCGCGAAAAAAATATCAGCTTTTCCATACATTTTGTCAAGTGTCAATGACCGTTTTTTATAGAACAGCTGATATTTTTTTCGCGATTTCTAGGGCTGGTCCCATAGTAAAAGTTGTTCATAATGATGAGTACAATTACCTTCTTTTGGCTTCGAGAGTGTTCCCCATACACCCCGTATTATTTCTGTCGCACCTACGCCAATGTTTTTACTTATAGTTGAAAATATTCAGAGATATGCTTTTGCGATACAGTTACGTAATATCGTAGATCATTTCTTTTGTGCTTGAAATATAGTAAAGTGGGTCGCATCGCTTTGTGAATAGATAAACATTCCATTGAAAGTACAATTTATTGTTACCCTATAAATGTACTGGGAATACAAAACATCTGTATTTATTTATTCTTTGCGTATCCGGAAACTAGCAAGTTAAAGTTATATGATTATTAACGGGATATTTACCATGGTAAGGTTGTGGAATGAGCTCCCGATAACAGACTAAGAAAGAGGGTAGATCGTTATGTCTGCACCAAACTTTTTTTTTTTTACTTTTCGACCAACCACCCGCATTCTTCAGTCTTCCCGTGAACATGGTGCATGTAACTGCGCCGAAATAACGCGAGCTCATTCCACAACCTTACCATGGTAAATATCCCGTTAATAATCATATAACTTTAGTAAACAACTAGAAAGTTATTTTGTTAAGGAAATTTTATTCTAAATAGAACTCCTTGAATTGAAATAGGCAAAAAAGAGATAAGAGTATGCGGTGATGCTACGCTCCGTAGACCGTCTACGAGCCGTAGCCAGCGTAGAGCCTATTCCTACTTTATTTCTAAGATTCAACAATTTTCGCACGACTGCGATCCAAAACTAAATATCTGGGACAAAAAAAAAATATCTGGGACATTTTTGCACACACGGTCATCTGACCCCAAACTAAGCAAAGCTTGTAATATGGCTGCCAGAAACTGATATACGTACATATATATTTTTAAATACATACTTAAATAGATATTAACACCCAGACATAGAACAAACACAAATGTTCATCACACAAATGTTTGTCCTAGATGGGAATCGAACCCACGCCCCCAAGCACAGAAGATATTACGCGGGTGAAACCGCAGGGCGCAGCTAGTAAATAATATGCAATGCCTATTAAATTAGATTATTCAATGTGCGAATGAGATAGCCTAGCCCGGGGGTATTTACGGTGTTAAGTGTGATGGTAATAGCTCGTGATTTTACTTTTGTAATTAGTTTTCTTACTACAAATGTTTTTGTAATCATTTGTAAAAGTAGTTTATTGATCTAATTTGTTGGCTTCTAACGCTTCAAGCATTTAGCCCACGCCAAGTAAATTTAAAAATCAAAGTTCAAAAGGTTTTAATAATATAATAATAATCCATCTTACAGAGTGAAAATAAACTAGAACTTTCTTCGATTGCTCGCGGGAATATAAAGGAACATAACTAAGTATAACAAAAGATACAAAAAGTGGTGCGAACAATACCAATCGCGGATCATGACAGTGCCCGAGGGACGTTAAGTTTATGTCCATAGACATACTTTTTATATACTAAAAACGGATTTTTATCTGTGCTGCAGATTTTCAAGGCGTCTCTATACTCGGTCCAAGTCAAGTGTTTTTAGTATTAACAGTTGCAATAACATTGTATAAATCATCAACATAGGATGTCCACTGCTGGACATAGGCCTTCCTATCGATCTCTAAAAGGGCCGGTTGGAAGCGGCCTGCATCTAGCGTTTTCCTGCGGTCTCTTTTAGGTCGTCTGTCCATCTTGAGGGTGGACGTCCTACGTTGCGCTTACTGGTCCAAGGTCTCCGTTCGAGAACCTTTCGGTCCCATCGGCCATCTGCAAAAACCTAACAAGTGTTTTTGTTTATATATAGAATTGGTTTACTTTTACCCACCAACTCAACTGATGGAAAGTGATGTTGTGACCGAGCATGGACCACGTAGGCCTAAAACGTACTTATTCACTCTGGCCTTGAAGAGTCAAGTGATCAAGTGTACGGCGTTCACGTGTACGTCACTGTACGTAGTGTATATTTTTGCGGGATAAACACCCCGAAAATAAAAGCTAGACATTTTATTAGATTTTGACTTCATTTTATAAACTAAAAATTATAAATAAACTACTTGGTCTATTGTACAGAAATTTGGATAATACTAAAATTGTTTTTTTTTTCTATGATTTTTATTATGAACTCATAAATATTTATTCAAATAGACACGAACAAAGGCTGTCGGGTCAGCTAATTACCTAATTAAAAAATCGCAAATAAATTATATATTTTTATAGACTTCAGTTTACGGTATGTCCATATGTGTGTTTTTTTTTTATTACGTAAACGTAGTAGGATAACAAAAGTATGTTTTTGAAGTTTAACGGGTCAAAATTAGGCACCCCATAATCATTTGTTTACTTCAGCCCTTAAGTTTGTGTGAACAAACCACTTTACGCATTTCAAAAGTATTTATCAAGCCAACTAAAGTTTTATTACAAAAGCGCCAAAGAAATTTAATTTGAGTCCTGGAAGAAACGTCATTAAATACGAAACTCGTTAAAGTTCATAATGATTTCCCAGGCCGCGATCGAAAGAGCCGAGTATACTGTTACACCGAAGCGTAACAAACTTTGTAACAGATTACAAAGTTAGGGTGCCTATTATAATATTGTACAAGAAATACTTAGCGAGTGGAGCACTAGGTACTATGGTATGGTAAAATTAGATGCAAAACGCCTTATTATTAAGACCTGTCCGAAGCCTTCCTATACCTACACATACAATGCTGATGGTCAGTTGCACTGTGCGCCTTCCAACAGGATCTTTAAAACTAAGTTTGGTTTTGCAAGCCATATCCGCGCTCATAACCGGCGCTCTGTGCCGGCGCTAGTCAGGTTCGCCGTTGACGGACACGTCAAGGAGGCCGATATATACTATGGTAAGTTTTGGTCCTTATTTTTTGTCAGAGAAAAATAAAATATTTCCAAAATTAAATTAGTATAATTAAATACTAAAAACTGAGGTCTTTGTTGTAACAAAAGAGAAATCAAAAAGCATTTTTTTTTTATAAATGTAAGTAGTAAAAAATACCTTTTTTGCTGTTTGTGAAATATCTATAAGGTCGATTTACACGCAGGCCGCGCTAAGAAGCGTTAGGACACTTACAATTGTTATTGTAAAAATACTGAACGAATACTGTAAATCCTGATCACGAGTGCTAGTTTTTACGTAAGCTTTCGCTAGCTAATAATTTACTACAATGAAATATAAAAAAAATTACATTGTACAATGTTATTACAGCTGTCAGAACGTTTTTAGGGCAACTCGGGTAAAATATTAAAATTCTTTATAAACAAACCATGATGAATTTTTGTTACAATTATTGTATTCCGTTAAATGAGTGCATCAGATCTGCATGATTTAATTCCTTCCTGCCCTTTTTTCTATCGGACCGCCAGGGCGGGCACAAGAAATCGACATCGTTTTATGGTTGATATTCCGAGAACCCGTACGAAGCGCTATGATTCCACATTTATTGTGCGAACTGCTAGTCAGTGGAATTCGCTGCCTGAATGGGTTTTCCCCGTTAGTTACAATCTGGGTGTCTTCAAAGTCGAGAGTGAATCGGTTTCTTCTAGGCAAGCGTGCTCCATCGTAGACCGCACATCAGGCGAGATGGCGGCCAAGCGCAAGCCTATCTACTATTTAAAAAAAAAGTTGGATAATACTATACTTATACACACACATACACGGACACCGGCACGCCTTTGTTGTCCTTTGAATCGCTCAAGTGAAGGAAGGGGTATTGTTTTTTTTTTTATAATCGGACCAAATTATATGAATAAAAGTTTGTGCAAGCTTTTATGTTTTGATCTATACTAATATTATAAAGAGGAAATATTTGATTGTTTGTTTGTTTGCATTGAATAGGCTCCGAAACTACTGAACCGATTTGAAAAATTCTTTCACTGACGGGAAGCTACACTATCCCCGGGTGACATAGGCTATAATCTATACCCGTGCGTAGCAGGGGCGGACCGCTAGTCGTAAATATAACTATTATTATGACAATCCCTAGTTGATACTAGATACGCACCCTGTGGATATAACCTGTATCTTTATCTGTTAATAAAGTTTTTTTTTTATTTATTTTTTTAACAGGGTTTTCTTCACTTCCTTTTTACATACGTATATTTATAATCAGATTTAGATAATTTTGCTATTATTATGCACTATATACATAAGGCAAAGGACACTGGTTGGAAGTGTGGAGCCCAAAATCAGGCCAATGCTATGCCTCGGAAGTGTCCTACGTCTAGTGGAGATAGGTTTTTTTTTTTTTTTTTTTTTAATAATGATGCACTATGTGTCACAAACCAAGTGGTTAAGACCAATTACATTAGTACGCTGCCAACTGGTAGTGGGCTTGAGCATTTAGATTGTCTTTAGACCTTCAACGGTCTATGGGCAGTCTAACTGTATTTGTAGTTTTAGTTTTAGCTTGTATTTTGTTTAGTTAATAAAGGCACTTGCCCAGAAAAAAAAATTACATTAGTTAGTTTATTTTTAAAAATTGTTTCACAGCAGTCGGTGTGAGTAGCGACCTAATTCAGCAAGCATTCAACGGCGCTAATGAGCAGTTTCCGAACGAACAGAACTAACGAACTATCTAGAGGCTTCGTTATTGTGATTTTAATTGCGATTGTACAGCGAATTAATGATACTTTTATTGCGCATAAATAATACGCAAGTTTTTCATACATTTATGCTTTGTTTTTATGAATAGCCACACAGGTGTCGAATTTCCTGGTGTCCATAATTTTTCGTCCTATCGCTAAAGCGTATGCGAAGGCTAAATTCGAATGCTCCATGAGACTTATTGTAAAACTAGATATGTATTTAATCACCTTCAGTATATTACGCAATTAGGGGTATTGTTTTTTTTAAATAATCGGACCAAATTATATGAATAAAAGTTTATGCAATCTTTTATGGATTAGTAAAGGACGGATTTAAACCGAGGGCCATAGATGAATAAGGATTCTAACGTCACTCCCTACGGTCGTAATTCATGATCATTGAACAAGTGTTAGAATCCTGAGTGACACAGCCCTCGATATAAATCCACTTTATTCAAGAGTTGCATACTATACTTTATAATACGTAGTATAAGTAAAAGATCGTTGACTTTATACCATGACTACGAGAAAAGTTTATATCGAGTATTTTTTCGCAAAGAGGTTGAATTTGAGCGCATTTAGATGGGGGTCGAATATGTTGGTGTGTTCTAAATTCAAACACCAAAATAGTGATTGCGTTTTATTCACTGTTTTCAGTGAATGAAATAAGCTTTTTAGAGGGGGAATGGTATAAAAAAATATTACATCACACAGAGAACTACCGACGTCCATGTTCGAATTTTAATGTCGGATTACGTCCAGACCCGAATAATTGGGGGGGAAATTTGAATGGGCAAAATCACATATATTTTTTTTGTTTATAAATACATAGAGTCAATCAACGAAAACAAAATTGAAATCTTCTTAAAAATAAGGAAGTTATGAACATTTTATTGTCATGCTATTCATAGGGAGCGCACTTTAGCAAGTACAACGACCGCTTACCAACAAAGTCAGCGTGCGACTGAGTTAACACTGGTGAGATATCATATATTTTGCTCACCACTGAGTCGACGTTTAAAACCATACGAAGTAATATTATAACTAGACAGAACAGTGGTACTAAGCCTAAAAAAAGTCGTTATACACTCATCATTATAAACAACTTTTAGTATGGGAACAAACCTGAATTTACAAAAAACAGTGGTTTTGTTTGTTTCCTTGTAATTTTTCTTCGAAACAGCTGATTGTTTCGTTGCTTACATAGTAAAATTTGTTTAAAATTATGAGTAAAAACCTTCTTTCAGCTTAGTAATACTATTTTTAATAACCCTTTAAAAGTCAGTCAAGTCTCAGCATTTCGCATAAAACTCGACTTCAACTTGGACCTAAAAATTCTATAATCCAAAAATCCTGCGTAACATAATCTCAAAGATAATCAATAACCCCCCTATTAATAAACGTAGAGTAGCCTCGGAATAGTTACACCGCCTTTTGTCTTTTTCGAACAAGTTCAAAATTTTAAAGAGAGAAAAAGACAAAACACGGCGTAACTATTCCAAGACTACTCCACGTTTATTAATAAGGGGGGTAAGAGTTTTAGGCTAACATATACCTTGCTTCTATTCCTCGGGTCCCTGAAGTCTTCTTTGGACGCCTTCCGCCTCTTGTCTTTCAATATCATGCGAGCTGCTGCGAACGCCATCTTGATGCCCAAAAGTGGCCTCTTCGTATCGTAGGCCACTCTTGTCACTTTCTCATACAACTTTAGACACTTTCACGTAATTGCTTTAGTATTTGGTACCGTTTTGGAGTTCAGTACTTTTTTCACTCTTTTATTTTTTATTTTCAGAGTCTATGTTTCGCGGTGTTTGTTTTTGAATGTAGATAGTTATGACTTCGGCAGTGCTTTAGCGAGCGCGTTGTTTTTGTTTTTTTATGTACTGATTTTATTGTATTTTTAAGTTAACATACTGCCATTTTAACACTTATTCAGTCTACTTAGGGTTGAAACTCAATCACAGATATTTTAAACTTGAATTGACTACTAAATTGCTTCTTTTCGTTTATTTCACTACTAATTTGACATGACTACACAACTAATTTCACTTTCTAACACTTATTACGATAATTTGACAAAATATTGTCGCGAAACTTAACAATTTATCGCCATTTTCGATGGTTGAACAATTTTTCGATAACAATCTTGTAACGTTTAGTTTATTTGGTTTCTGAAAATAGCATTATTAATTACGTAGAGATTTACCAGTCGTAGGCTTTATGAAGATTACACAACGATTAGTCTGGTGGAAAAACGTAGACCTTTCATTATTAAAAAACCTACTATTATAAATTTAGTTTAACAGATTAAGAATTCAAGATTGTCTTTGTTAGCCATTTATGATGTGTGAAACTTATTATGTGATGTGAAAAAATAATAAGTATAAAATTAGTTTTTAAACCCCCTTTTTCAATGTTGTCCTAGGTAAATGTTGAATGTTGTTTTTGTGACCGAGCGAACATGTAATAAGTGAAACGGATCTATATGAAGAGTAGAGGCACGGAATTTCAATAATAGACTCAAATGAAAAACTTATTTTAATCAAAAAGATAATTTAACTGAACACTCGTAATGTTATTTCCACCTCTCACTAAAGCTCTTGTTTATGCCCGAAGTAAGCCGAACAAAACGGCGTTTTATGCTCTAGTGCATAAATGTGCTTTATATGCACTAGTGCATAAATATGTTTACTCTATATAATATTGTTCAAAGAGGTTCAGTTTGTATTAGCCTGGGTCTTGAATAATACCAATAGATCTGAGTATTATTTAATATCCGGACCCAATCTTCAATAATGGTAATTATTAAAGACCCAGAGATAACTTTTGTCTGATAACAATAGATCATTTTTTTTATTTCAATTTAAGAGATATTACTTTCTATATCACTGTTTCGTTTCCTCGCTTGAAAAGTAAAATCTGATTGTATAACTCGTGCATAAAATCCATTTTATCTTCGTTTCAAATATCCGCATCCGCCTCGTGCTGATAAATTCTACAATGTACTATTTCTTTATTCATACAGGATAGATTTTGATTTATTTTATTTTATTTAATTTTACAAGGAAAACATACAGCTGCCAATTAATACAGTAGATATAAGATAAATAGTTACACAAAAGCCAAAAACATGTTTTCACTAATACAAACTAGAAGTAGTGTAAATGCCCCGTTGCAACACCAACTAGGGCCTGGATAGATAAATAGTAATAGGAAAACAAATATTCGAAGTCTTTACACAAGAGACAATAAATTAATTACCAGAAAGAAAAAATAAATAAATAACATACAAACACACAACTACATTCAATCATTTTAAAATGCGCGAGCAAGATAAAGTAAGATTTCTGATTGATCAGAATCCAGATGTAGACGTTTTCTGTGCAAAATTTAGGCTTATAATGAATACTTGTATAATTTTTTTAAGTTAGTTTTTTTCTTTTGTTATCTGTATCTTCTGGGCAAGCGTGCTCCATCGTAGACCGCATCATCGCTTGGCATCGGGCGAGTTGGTGGTCTAAAGCAAGCCTATTACTAAATTATAAATTAAAATAGATTACCTAGTGTAAAAAAAATCAATGATAATATTATTATCTGTTAGAATAATTTGTTTGTACCTAATAGAAATTAATATTTCGATAATGTTGGCTTGCTGTGCGCTTTGGTTTCGCTGTAAGCACAGCAAGAATTTTGAACTTAAATAAAATAAAAATAAGCATAAAGCATGAACGTCAACTGCAACGTTAAACGACATCTTGAAGTACTATAATTTTTAGGAAAAAAAAAGAACTGACTTCCTGACTATACCTACATTTACAAACTTAAACTAAAAAGTAGAAAATATTGTTTAATCATCATCATCAGCCAGAAGACGTCCACTGCTGAACATAGGCCTCCCCCTTTAACCTCCACACTGAACGACAGCCTGCCTTTTGCATCCACTGGATGCCCGCGACTCTCACAATGTCGTCGGTCCATCTAGTGGGAGGCCTCCCTACGCTGCGTCTTCCGGTTCGTGGTCTCCACTCCAGAACCTTTCTTCCCCATCGGTTATCGGTTCTTCGAGCGATGTGGCCTGCCCATTGCCACTTCAACTTGCAAATTTTAACAGCTATGTCGGTGACTCTGGTTCTTTGGCGAATATCCACGTTTCGGATTTTATCGCGCAAAGAAACTCCGAGCATTGTTTAATATTACGACTGAAATACTTAGTATCCATGGTCATGAAAAATTTAACGAAAAACAACAGGGCCCGGTCGCCATGGAGACAGTTCTTTGTTTTTTTGATGTTCTGTTCTAGGAACAGTTCCTCTATGTTTGCTGTTCAGTTGACAGCGTCGCTAGTGGAGAACAAAGTATGAAATTTACCAAGAAATAACTGTAGTTCCAATTTTGCCCACCTTAACAGCTAAGTTGGTGGCACTGTACAATGTACATTGAATTCGTTGCTTATTATCATGTTTTTGTAGATTTTTCAAAAAGCGCTGCATCAATGTCTATAAAATATATATGGGACCTATGAGATATGACCTACCAACAAAAAAAAATATCATCAAAAACAATTCTAAATTGGCGGAGTAATCGCGTAATACACATACAAAAAAAATACAAAAAAAAATACATTCGAATTGATAACCTCCTCTTTTTGAAAGTCGGTTAAAACACGCTTCAATGACTAAAAAATCCTTATCAGTGACCTTGGTTGAAAAAGTTCCACCTTTTCACTCTGTTAAGAGCACTCTCAATGAGTCACACTCAAACGTACATTTACTCAAGCACTCAGTTCGTCAAAGTCATGAGAGCTCTTAACTCGAGGATTGTCAAACACACTTGCAAAGTAAAACACGCCTTATTTTCTTTAAGTTAAGCTTTATAATTACATGATGTTACATGATAGGAACAATGAACGTCAATTCTCGGAGTTTTAACAAGAGTTGTGTCAATTTGAAGTTTAATTTCCGGCGGTGATTGTTTGAAGACGCGTATGATATGTTTATACTGTTGATCACAAAAAGGAAGAGGTTTTTTTTTTTATAATAGGTGATAATTTTCTTAATTTTAGGGTTGAGTTTAATAGTAATTATTGTCCATAATTATGAGTAGATACAATGGCCTCTTTTCAGCTCAATCAACTATTCCTTAGAGCAATGTGTTTAAAAATCAACTAAATGTTATAACAAGGTGATTATTGAAGTTATACTTCTTATGCGACTTGGAACAAGGTTAAACAGTTAACGCTACCATAGAGGGGGAATTTTTCTCTCTCGTATGGTTGCGAAATGCATATCCTTTTTTTGCGTTGCGACTAGCAGAACCGGTAGTGTAATGGTGTCGCTAATGGATTGAGAAGCCTAAGGAGCTAGGTTCAAATCTCGAGAAAAGCATGTTTTTAAATTGTTGATATTTTTGCCCCAGTTATAATTTTAGGGATCCTTGTTAAAGTATAACTTCTTCCGCGCGGAGGGACTCCACGCATATATTTCTTTTTTTGTTGCGATTTTAGGGTTAGGTTTCATAGTAAATGTTGTTCATAATTATGAGTATAGGTACAATGGCCTTTTTTCGGCTTAGTACCACTGTCATGTGTAACCCTGTAAATACATAATTATAGTTTAAAAACGCGAATGTGATTCGTTAACAGGAGTCCGAACTCGAGGGGTTTACTAGTGGCCATTGAAGAGTTTCAGTCTCCACCTCCTATCTTCATCATGTGATTAGTTCGATGGTACTAAATTATTATTATTGGATTGTCATTCTACCTGTGGAATTCGCTGCCTGAATGGGTGCTTCCCGATAGTTACAATCTGGGTGTATTAAAGTCGTGAGAGAATCGGTTTCTTTTAGGCAAGCATGCTCAATGGTAGACCGCATCATCACTTAACATCAGACGAGGAGGCAGTAAAACGCAAACCAACTTGAGTAAAAATAAATAAAAAATATCGTGTAAATTTTCATATCAGTACGACAAATTGAAGTAGGTTAAATTTTATTTGAAAAATTTGTTAACCTAGTTAAATAATACAAATGTAGGTAATAAAAGCGTGTTATAAGAACGTTAAACGTGGAGGTAAAGGCTGATGATTATGATGATAAGAACGTTTATAAGAAGGTTTTATTTTTAAATATTTATTACTTTCAGTTAAATTTTAGAACATAACCATACCTAATAAAATGATAATGATTGATTTTAAATAGAAAATACACTCCAATAAGTTTTTTTTTTAACAAATCACACCACATTTTTTTTGTAATCACTTTAGAAATTCGGTCCCGAAATAGTTATTGTACCAAATTTTCCACTTGTTATTTTCTTTAGAAACGTGTAGTAAAACCTCGGTGCTTACAATAAAACTCTGTCTATAATTTATTCACGTGAAACCAAAAGTTGGGCACAAAACATTAGCGAACATTAAAGTTTCATGTTTTCCCAACGTTAATTAAACGTTTCAAAGGTATCAAGCGAGTGGTTCCGACGCCGTTTTATATTAAAATTGCTGAACTTGGACTTTTTGAAGCTTTATTAAACCACAGAATTTATGTGATTACGAAAATGTTTAGAAAAAAAAAAGAATCAGTCGTAGGACTGCACGTCGGAAGTGAAAACTTAAGTAGTAATTTACATATTCCACAAGAAATGGCGCTATGTGCTGTGCGTGAAGGTCACGCGAGTTCAGTGCTTTTTCCCATCCCAAAAAGTGCCCAAAGTGCCTAAAGAGATTTTCACTTAAGTTTTTTTTTATAATTATCGGAATTGGCCTTAGAATAACTACATACAGAAACCAAGTACATTAGCAAGATTAAAATTATATCTATTATTAAGTCTGTGGAATGCGCTGCCTGAACGGGAGTTCCCCGATGATTACAATCTGGGTGACTTCAAATCACGAGTGAGTCGGTTTTTTTTAGGCAAGCGTGCTCCAACGTAGACTGCATCATCGTCTGCATTAACATCAGGCGTAATGGTGGTAAAACGCAAGCCTATTATTTATTTAAAAAAAAAGTCGCTCCTAATACTAATGACCCATCCACCGAAGTTGATTTAATATTCAAACAATAGTAGACACAAGTAAACTAGTACGTAAAGTACGGAAATCGATAACAGCTGCATCAGTCATTAGCGAGGTCTGCTGACCGGGTACAATAAAAACTATTATGGCTTTAGAAAAGAATAGGATATAATATACTAGCGACCCACCCGCCCGGCTTCGCACGGGTGTAATTCACGTGCGAAGCCGGGGCGGGTCGCTAGTTATATATATAAACCTTCCTTGAAAATGTATCTAACTGATGGTGAAAACCGCATCAAAATCCGTTGCTTGGTTTAGGAGGAGTTAGCGGCCATACAGACATACAGACAGTCAGACAGACGCGGAAAGCGACTTCAATTTATACTATGTAGAGATAGAGATAAGCCGTGGTAGCTAATTTGGGAGACCGCTAGACTTGAAAGTGTGAGGTCGCGGGTTCAATCCCTGGCCCGTACCAATGAGTTCTTTGGAGTTTATGTACGGATTTTCATACCAGTGGCTTTTCGGTGAAGGAAAACATCGCGAGGAAACCTGCATGCGTACAGAGATTCAATGGCGTATGTGAATCCACCAACCCGCAGCTGGGCTAGCGTGGTGGATATGGCCCAATCACCCTTTCGGGGGTAGGCTAAAATTCCAGCAGTGGACTGTTAAAAGGCTGATTATGATGAGGCTATATTGGCCTCGTGATATCACCCATTCCATTAAAGATCTCAAAAGTAAGGATATGCTCATGTGTATGGCTATATTTTTTTATTTATATTTTTATAAAAATGAGATACACAATTTAAAAAAAACCTTAGATACACAATTTTTTTTTTAAACTGCGAGTAACGCAGTGCTCAGTTAAGCTGCAGGACACAGAAAGCTTCAGGAAACATTTAAGCCACTGGATACAGTTAAACCACAGGGCATAGTTAAGCTGCAGGACACAGAAAGCTGCAGGACACAGTAAAGCCGCAAAACATAATCAAACCACAGGTCATAGTTAAACCGCAGGACACAGTTAAACTACAGGTCATAGTTAACCCGCAAGACACAGTTAAGCCGCAAAACATAATTAAACCACAGGTCGTAGTAAGCTGCAGGACACAATTTATCAACAGGACACAGTTAAGCCGAAGGACTTAGTTAAACCACAGGACGCAATTAAGCCACAGGGCACGGTTAAGCCAAAGTACTAAGTTAATCCGAAGTACCCAGTTAAGACGCACAGATAGTTAGGCGAGTATTACCACAGAAAATAAATTTTGTTTTGTTTAAATTAGAACGGCTGTCAAGACGCTTTTGTAAGAGTTGTAGCCAGTTGCATCCATATAAACGAAACGTCAGTCATTCGAAATCAGTTAGCAACTGTGATGCGGAGTTCGACGCGTTGATGTAAATAAGAATGTTCAATCAAGGTTCACTCATATGCCTGGTAACAGATGTTCCTTCTCATTTCCGTTCTATTTACTTCTCTTTTCTATGAGTATTACATTGATGTAGCCCGTTCATTGAATATCCGCCTAAGTGTGTTAAGGGTCCTGTATACCCTCTGCAGCTCTCTCGCTCGTACATTTTCACATTATTGAAGATATAAAATCAATGAGTGTGAATTTCCAAAAAGTAACAAAATCATGTCATGGTGTCTATCGTAACATTACAAACAAAGAAATTGACAATTTGATATATTTTAATTTGACACAGTAAAATGGTAACAAGTGATTTTTATTTCTCGTGTCATTTTATTCCGTCAAATTACAAGATATCGAAGCAAACATTTCTTTGTTTGTAATGTTACGATAGACACCATGACATGATTTTGTTACTTTTTGGAAATTCACACTCATTGATTTTATATCTTCAATAATGTGAAAATGTGCGAGCGAGAGAGCTGCAGAGGGTATACAGGACCCTTAAACGCCTTTAAGCATTCTTTATCCTTTCATTGCCACCGACGCAGCAATGTGACGCCACACTGTCTACCGCTGATACGAACTATCAGTTGGATGCTTTCCAGTGCAGCGTTAGTCTATGCAGGGCTACATTGAACGGTGATACTAAGCGAAAAGGAGATAATAAAAGGTATCATGAAAATCTTTGAGTATAGGACGAATTCTGATATTACAAAAATAATATATGCTGTTCTATACATTTTGTATGTTTGTTGAGTATGTATGACATATTTTTATATATTATGGAACAGCAGTTTTTTGCAATTTTGTACTTTAGATTCTAGCATGGTCTAATTATCAATAAAAAAGTGCCTAAACCCGGCCAAGTGCGAGTCAGGCTCGCGCACTGAGGGTTCCGTACCACCACAAATTAGGGCAATATTGTCTGGCACCGGTATAATGGACACTAATGTGATTTGTGTGTACACCCCTTTACCTTACTGCATCGAAGATAAAGTCTGCACATCGTAAGATAAATTGGCTCTCCAAGTTTCTAGAGCACATTTCCTTCTGCAACAATTTTTGTTGTCAATCGCAGAACATTTTTCAAGATGCTCTATCTATTTTGAGATCGATGTGAAGTTTTTAACTGGGAACTATTTAAATGGTTTGTTCAAAAATAATTCCAGCAGCTAAAGTCAGCATTTTACAAGTGATCACTCTGTACAAAGCTATCTTCTCAGTTATATAAAGCGTTACTGTTCCGAAAACTGTTGTATACCTATAGCTGTAAAACTTTATGAAACACTTTATTAATCTATCACGATTGTTCACTACGATATCGAGAGCTCCAACCACAAACTAATCACGGTAAATATCACGTTAATAATCATATAACTTTATAAAACTTTACAGATTTATCGGACTTGGTTGACGGACCGCCGTCCAACCAAAGGGAAATAAAGTGAAAATTTTCTCTATATTTGATTTATTGTCTTCTAGAAGCTAACCTTTGAGCCGAACACCAATAACAAAATTAAAACGTGTTCAAAATTAAGGAAAATAAGCGATTTTATATTTTTCTAGACAGAGAGCGCACTATACTTCCAAATAACGCCACTGGTACATCATACAAACTCGCCTTGCGGGAAAGAGACAAAGCATCCCTTCCTAAACCAACCACAAACTTTAAACACTTATATCTCAGAACTTTATAAGCTGATTTAAATAATTTCTTAGGTGTACATAGGTATCACATTTAATTATAATATTATGCCATTCAAAGAACTCTTCGGTAGCCCATTGGTGATTCCAAAAGACCATAAACTGCTAAAACTAAATTGAACAGCTTTGAAATAAAACTGTAAATAAATTTATTCCCACCTATCGTAACAAACCATCATGCATAGACCTCGAGTAAATCCATCTTTATTTACGGGTAACTGTACAATATTGGTTAGGTAATGGTACTATTGTACCGATTCAAATAAACCGGTGCGAGCTCGACCCGGGATCAGTTATAATCCGGTACTGCGGTCCGGGGCTATAAAACCACTCGCAGGGAAATCCTGGACGGACAGATAATCAAATTATACAGTGCAGGACAATATTAATTATACGCCTGATCTTTTTTTTATATTTGGTTGGTGTTTGACCGCCAACTGGCGTAGGAGGGGGAGGGACCTAAAATCATAAATGCAAAAATGTTAAGTGGCATAACACTATTTTAGTCGGTTTGCGTTATCCTGTGTCAAAATTATCTCTGTGCCATCGTTAATTGAATGAGTTACCTTTTGATAAGTTTAGTATTCAATAGTTTCAATAACAATTTAAGATGATTTCTGAATACTCCTAATAATACAAATGTTGTAAATATATGAATGTATGCTTAGGTGGCACCGCAATTTCATTTTTACGCCCGTTATTTTACAAGTGGCAGCCCCCTGTTGTTTCGCTATATCAGGGTGTGTCAAATCTACGATTTCTTTATAGTTTAGCTTTGATCAAGTACATTCTTGATCGAAGTAATTTTGTATGAAACCTATACACGAAACTTATGTCGATAGAATCCATATAAATCAAGCAAGTAAAAATTCGATAACTATAGTTTAATTTTTTTGTCAAAGTTACTGTTTATGTTGAGTTAAAAGTGAGATGAGTGAATCACTGTTTTAAACCATCACGGTTGTTCACTAAAGTTATATGATTATTAACGGGATATTTACCGTGGTAAGGTTGTGGAATGAGCTCCCGATATTATGCATGTAACTGCGCCGAAATATCGGAGCTCATTCCACAACCTTACCACGGTAAATATCCCGTTAATAATCATATAACTTTAGATGAGTGAATGTTTGCTATTAGTGCCTTATACAAAAAACGTTAAAACGGAAAAAATAAAACCGTTCTATAAACACATTTTTGTTTTAAGTACATCTTTGAATATATCTCTAGCAAATACAATAACGGTAGATACCAGACAAGGTACGACAAGGAAACACTCTCTCAAATTCCATTCAGACCTTCTTGATCTAAAATTCAGACGCACTAAGCATTTTCAATCCACTTACTAGAACAATGTGGATCTCGTTATATGCGTATATGTTTCCAAACAGGGACAATCAAGAAAAAAGAAGAATAGAAGAAAAAGCGAGGCGTAAAAAAGGATAAAAAGGTATGTCCTAGGCAAACCTGCTACATCTTCACTTCCCATCAGGTGAGATGGTGGTTTGAAAGGTGACTTGAACGAGATAATTTTTAGCTATGATTTAGAAAATCTTTTCAGCCTAGTGAGGTGTAATAATAGAAACGTTATAGGTGAACAACAGGGATTTAAAAACTGACTAAACGCAGCATATACCATAACATACCATAGCTTACCTACGCATGTACTTATATGTGCATTTTGTGAAATAAGGGAAAGAATATGAAAGACTTTTTACGATATCTGTTGTTAGAAAGAGATAAAAATACAATTTGTTGTGGATACTCGGAGTGCGTGACTGAGAGACGGCTGAACGAAGTCGGGCAGCCAGCCTTGCATTCGTCTAGTTAATATGGTAGCGGGCACAACCTATCTACAGGTAAAAATATCTTAGGTTCAGTTTTTTGAAAATTATCAGCAATTAATAAAAAAAAAAAAAACAATTAATGCTTGTTTAAATAGAACTTTATTCACGACTGCGAATATTTACAAACGAATAAATAAATAAAACATGGAAAAAAAAATACTAAAATTAAAAGTTGCTTATGTCGTGTCCGGCATTGCACGACCCTTTAATCTGGGGCACTCCACGTCGAACAAAAAAGAGTTTCCGTACAACTCGGGATCGTATCGTATATTGAATTTGCCGTCAGTTGCCGATTGGAAGTCTTGGGAATTTTGTTAAACCAACTTCAAAAAACGAGGTTATCAATTCGAATGTATGTTTTTTTTAATGTTTGTCAAGAAATTACTCCGCCGATTATGTTTTTTGTTTGTAGTACATACCTCAGAGGTGTTCTCATATAAATTGTATCAAAATTGAATTAGCGCTTTTTGAAAAAATTCACAAAAATTAAAAATATATACACAGATGACTTTTAGTTTGTGGTTCCCTTCTACAAAAGTTTTGATTATGTACTTTAATCTCTGTTTTAGGTAATGCCGCAGCAATCTGGGTACGCTGCCAACTGGTAGTGGGCTTGAGCGTTTGGTTTGTCTTTAGACCTTTAACGATCTATGGGCAGTCTAACTGTATTTGTAGTGTTAGTATTAGCTTGTATTTTGTTTAGTTAATAAAAAAAATACTAACTAGGTATAATAGTCTTGGAGTCGGTTTTTGTTTCATGTCTTAAAATTAATTATTACTAGCGACCCGCCCGCCCGGCTTCGCACGAGTGTAATTTGCGTGCGAAGCCGAGGCGGGTCGCTAGTTATATATATAAACCTTCCTTGAAAATGTATCTAACTGATGGTGAAAACTGCATCAAAATCCGTTGCGTGGTTTTGGAGGAGTTAGCGGCCATACAGACAGACAGACGCGGAAAGCGACTTTAATTTATACTATGTAGAGATAGAGAAGAGATATACGAGTATATATAAATTTATCTTTAGGTACCTGTGTATATTCGTAGGTTATTATTATACAGGACCTATAAATAAACGTGCCATCCAAACTACACTAGCGCTCTGTTAGTCCCATCCGACTGAACTATTAAAAGTGGCTATTTAAACATCACGAGCACACACTATGAAATGCGGATTTTTCATCACATTCATTACCGAATACTTGAAAGAGATGAAAAACGAATGGATATATTTTTTCCTGTAACATTTGTAAAGGGACCATGTTTCACGTCATTTTCACGGGACAGTCCTCACTCAAACGTGACACGTCCCGAATGGATACACGTAGTAGTCCCGCGGGCTTTAGACGCTCTTTATAAAATGGTAAATACACAGTTTTACCTGCATTTTTTGGATTCCGTACAGAAAGGGTAAAAACAGGACCATATTACTAAGCCTACGATGTCTGTCTGTCTGTCTGTCCATCCATTCATCCGTTCATCGAGGTAGAACAGACACCTTTAAACGGCTGTATCTTTCGAACCGTAATAGATAGCCAATTGGAAGTCAAAAAAAAAGGGAGGTCCCCATACAACTAACGTGTTTTTTCAACGTATTTTTAGCTCTAATGTAAAAACGGTAATACGTACAAGCGTCAAAGTTGGCATGATTATAGTGCATACTCTACAGTATAACAACAAATAATAAATAATGGCCAAGTGTACTATAATCATGGCAAGTTTGACGCTTGTACGTCCGACCGTTTTTAAATTAGAGCAAATAAAAAAAACTTTTTTTTTTCTGTATACATAAAATTAAAAAGTAAAAACAGGGCTTTTGTTTTTACTTTTTAATTTTATTATTATTTTTAGTTAATTCACCTTAAAATTACGTACTCAGCTAAAATTTCAAACAGCTATATATTACAGTTCAAAAGATACAGCCGTTAATAGATAGGACGGACGGACAGACCATGTAGGGTCCTGTTTACACCCATTGAGTACGTCTGTGACGGAACCCTAAAAATCTGAATAAAAACCACAAATTGTGATCACTTTCGCTAGGTTTTAGAACGTAAGACTGTATCAGGTACCCGATATACAAAAGTAAAATATTAAAAATGTTTTTAATCAGTTTTTTTACAATGTTTTTGCAGCTGTCAGAGCAAATGATAGGCCCGAGACGAGTGTGATTACATTGTATGGTGTGCAATCCAAATAATATTTACGTACCATTTAGGTAATTGGTCCGCAGCAGTCGTTTTGTTTTACTGCCCCAATCCGACGATGGAAACAGAGGATTGTATTGTTGTTTTGCATTGTTTTGTTGTCGTGTTTGTAATTAGGCTGAGTTGTTTTGTTCTGTTGTTTATTACTCATGCATGGCGGAAATGAAGAAGGTATGATAATAATGGCGAACAATGGCGAATGGAAGTAATTATACAGGCCGATAAGCTTATAATTTCAAGAGAGTTTATATCTTTGCAAAATAAAATTTAAAAACAAAGTTGGTTGAAGAAAAAAAAAAGACTTCAAGACTATACCTATATGTACCTACAAACTTAAACTAAAAAGTATATTGTTTTTTTTTTTTTTTTAATTTAATAACTAGTGGTCCGCCCCAGCTTCGCACGGGTATAGATTATAGCCTATGTCACCCGGGGATAGTGTAGCTTCCCAACAGTGAATTTTTTCAAATCGGTTCAGTAGTTTCGGAGCCTATTCAATGCAAACAAACAAACAAACAAATCTTTCCTCTTTATAATATTAGTATAGATATGCTTGCGTACTACTTCAAAACAAAAAGCGTTAAAGGACAAACAACAAAATTATTGACACAAAATATTATATATCTTACCTAATTTACAATTTATAATCAAAATCAATTCATAAATTTATTGGCAGAGTAATCGCGTTACAAACACAGAAAAAAACATTCATTCGAATTGATATCCTCCTCCTTTTTGTAATCCGTTAAAAATACCTAACAACGGTATTTTAATATTAATAATAAGGTACACTTGAACAGAAAATGATGTACTAAACCTCACTTTTATTATAAAAGACCTAACCATGAGTCACATAAGGAGTGCAATATTTTTTATTTATATTTATGTTGTAGTTATGGCGACTTCACCTGCCAAATTACTAAAACCACCAAAATATATAAAACACCATCAGTGCAGATAAAATACATAGAAAATGAGAATAAATTTGTCAAAACCTTAAAAACACACATCATCAGCCAGTAGACATCCACAGCTGAACAAAGGCCTCCCTCTTAAAAGCCTCTTATACCAAATTTGACGGTTTTGAATCAATTTTTTTCAGTTAAATTACAAAATTTGAGCTGGGAAAAAATACATGTCACAGATACATCTGTGTTAGAGTCTGTGATTTGGTTCAAAACACGATAGAATAGACTTTCCTCGATCAAAAAAAAAACTGAAACAAAATCGATTCAGTTTATTTTTTTTCGTTTTATGCTCTAATGAAAGCTCGTAACAACCTGGAAATTGCATGTACTGAAAGGCAATTTTTTTTTTTTTATTTGGATTGAAATTTGAATAGTTTAGTTTTTTAGTGAAATTAAAACCGTAAAAAGGTCGCGAGAATTTGCGCACGACGCGTTCAGTGCCGCGCCAGGCGTCAATGAGGTCAGACCTATGTTCGTTTTGGTCGTTGCACTCCCCCCTCGGGCGTCCTGAGTTTAGCGCGGCAATATACATCGTCGCTATAACTTGGCGGAGGCTGAGGGAGCGCTTTGTTGCCTACGCGACTCGGATAACCAGCCGTGTTGCCTATGCGACTCGGATAGCCGGCCGTTAACAGCCGGTTATCCGTGTCGCGTAGGCAACAAAACGCTCCCTCAGCCCCCGCCAAGTTATAGCGACGATGTATATTGCCACGCTAAACTCAGGACGCCCGAGGGGGGAGTGCAACGACAAAAACGAACATAGGTCTGACCTCATTGACGCCTGGCGCGGCACTGAACGCGTCGTGCGCAAATTCTCGCGACCTTTTTTCGCTTTTAATTTCACTAAAAAACTAAACTATTCACTATCAAAAAACTAACCAGAGAATTTTTTTATAATAGGTTTGCCTTTCAGTGCCTGCAATTTCTAGATTGTTACGAGCTTTTATTAGAGCATAAAACGAAAAAAAATAACTAAATCGACCTTGTTTCAGATTTTTTTTTTGATCAATAGAGTTTATTTTATCGTGTTTTGAACCAAAGTTTATACTTAAACACAGATAACTGAATAGATAGATTTATATGTGACATGTATTTTTTTCCAGCTCTAATATTGTAATTTAACTGAATAAAATTGATTTAAAACCGTCAAATTTGGTATAACCGGCCGTTAAAAGACATACTGCTCACAAAATGTTCCTATAGCCTAGACAAGTACTTAAAAGACAAGTCAAGTCAACAAAAACATTTAGAGCCTCTTCTTTTTTGAAGTCGGTAAAAATGTATTTTAAACAGTCGTCCTCTAAACATCGTTGAATATTGTAGCAATAAAAATCCGAAACTAGTGCAGTTTAAAACAGGTTAAGGACACACTTAACTACTTAAAGTTACAAAAGTTGGTGTGTAAGGTCTCACTTAGGTATTTAAACTTAAAAAACCGTTAAGGTTTATACTTGACTAAACTAGCTTATAGGTATTAAGTGACTGTTAAGAAGTAGAGATATTTAAATTTGCATGTTTTAAATGTTTATCGGGACTTATCACGTATTATTTAATATAGGTAAAAAATATGATAACGTGATAAGTCCCGATAAACATTTAAAACATGTGTTCAAATCGCGAAAGTTTAAAAATTACTATTTTAAATTTGCAGTTCTAAATGTTTTAGATTGCAAGCGTAGTAAAGGAGAATTCATATTTGTATGGGACGTTACATTACATTACATTAGGGTAAGTAATTCAATGTAACCTATTTTAGATATTATTTGTGGCTATGTATATAAATTATAATTAAGATAATTTTAACCGGTACAGAAATAAATGTTTACTTTACTTTACATAAAATTAAAATCTGTTAGATATTTCCTATATCTAGACCTAACTGAGGCACCTTATGTTTCGGTTTCCATATTTAAATTCAACAATTCCTTTTTTCGTACATACATATTTTTCGTTCCCCGATAGTTACAAAGTCAAAATCAAAATATTTTTATAACATATTATTATTACTTATGTGCGTAAAAAAATACAACACCTACGCATTTTTTTCTGAAAAACTTTTCTGTGGTCATGATGGAGTAGAATATATAGTTTTCGCAGTTCCTACTTCTACGAGAAAAGTATAAAGTATAATAATAAACTGTTATTAAAATCGTCCTAATAATAAATGATGTATTATAATTGTATTGCAGTAACTACTCCCCTAAAGGCCTCAAACCTGATTTAGGCCAGTTGCGTTCGCATCCGCCACCCTACCTTACCATATCTGCATTTTTTGTCTGATCTGAGTTTATAATACTGCCTATCTACAGTGCAGTAGCTTCATAAACTGCATCCAGCCACGAGGCTAACTTTAGCTAACTATTCAGCCAGAGCAAAACTTGGCGATTAGAAACTTTGGTTAATTTATAATTCTACACTAAGTGAGTTTGGATTTCAGAATTTCCGTGGCAAAGTTCGGGGACACTGAGTTAATTAGATCCCTTAGAGAGAAAACATCTCAAGAAATGGAATGTTAAGTCATTTATAATTACCATGGTTTTTTAAAGGATACATTTCGGAGAGTGTGCTACAGATCTGCGTGGTTTGATTCCTTCCTGCCCATTTTTCTATCGGACTGCCAGAGTGGGCACGAAGAATCGAGACCGCATTATGGTTGATATTCCGAGAACCCGTACGAAGCTCTTTGATTCTACATTTATTGTGCAAACTGCTAGTCCGTGGAATTCGCTGCCTGAGTGGGTGTTCCCCGATAGCTACAATCTGGGTGTCTTCAAGTCGAGAGTGAATAGGTTTCTTCTAGGCAAGCGTGCTCCATCGTAGGCCGCATCATCGCTTAGCATCAGGTGAGTAGGCGGCCAAGCGCAAGCCAATTTATAATAATAATAATAACAATAATTTAAGATTTAAAACTAAAATTAAAATTTAATTAAAATTTTTCTATTTTAAACTTCACATAATTAGTAAAATATCTACGCAATTTCGATTACTTAACAGTGACATAATATTTTCATCCAAGTAATTGAATTTTCAAGTTATTTTGATTTAAAAGCCAAATTACTTAACTGATTTTAATGAAATTTCTATAGGGCCAATCTAAAAGTATATCATATAAATAGGTTCATAAACGGCGGAGTACTGAGGTAAAAAACAAAAAAAATACGAGATATTGAGACTCCTTTTTTGAAGTCGGGTAATAAAGCAGTTGTATAAAATGAATATGCATATCAAGTATAATTTTTAAACGACTGATAAAAGAGCTGATTATTTTCAAATCGGCTGGACATATTTTCACGAATCATAGCTAAAACACTCTCAATCAAGTCGCTTTTCAAGCAACAAAAACTTAATCAAAACCAATTAAGCCGTTCGGAAACTACGATGCCACAGACAGACACACAGATACACCATAGTATTATACTACACACAACACACGTTAGACTTATAACACCCCTCTTTTTGCGTCGGTGGTTAAGAGTCGATATGTCGTCAGATCAAATTCAAGTTTTGCCTCTGCGCGAAACAGTGACAAAGATATGCTATATACGGCTGCAGGAAGATATACGCACGAATCGGCACCCGCCTCAGAACTAAACTACGGAAGCGACATAATGCTAAGAACTTCAAATTACTCAAGAACTATTTTAATTTTAAATAAAACGAATTCACATTAAATTACATTATCCAAATCACCATTAAAATATGAATGAATAAATTGTTACGAACTTCCAGAAGCGTGTTTAAAACGTGTTTTAGAAAGCCTGTTTTCGCCGAATTATATCGAGAAAAGTTTCACCCATCATGTTTCCAAAATTACATTTAACTTACTTGTATACTTAACTATTTATAACCAAAATATGAATTTGTTGTTGTTTGCCATAACCGCGTAAATTGATGCAACGCTACCTAAGTTCACGACATATAGACTCTTAAAAATGAGCCGATCTCCAGGGCAGCCCTAAAACTGCGTAGCTAACAATACTATATCCGTGCGGAGTCAGGGCAGGGCAGTAATTAAAGCAAGGTGTGTACAACCAGCTGTCACCGTCTGTCTTGTGACGTCACGAGGGCGCTCGACCCAGCAACTGGGGCAAGTAGCCGTCGCTTTTACGAGCAGCTTGACTGTAAAGCTGAATCAACTGAGACTTTCATTCATGAAGGGTTACAAGAAAGGAGGTTACAACTTACAACCTCTTTTTTACGCCAGTCAAAAAATAAAAACAACCCAAAGGCAAAAAAACTGTTTTTTAGGCGCCAACGTTATTAAAACATGCCGGTTCATTGTATTAGTATTTTTGAGTATTAAGATGCGTAATAATGGCGGATTATTATTTATTGAGTAGGTATTCTTGAAATGTTCTTTACTGTGGGCAAGTGATTTAACGAGGTGAAACCTAACTTTTCGTGATGTTTCTAAAACTCCTTAAAATCCTCTTATAAAGACTCCACCACTTTACTAGGGCGTGACTTTGACTTGACCATGACCTACTTTGCTGACTGTGACTATGACTTGTTTGACTATTTAATAAAACTTGAAAAATCTTAATACTTGACACTGGCAAATGCACAAAACGTGCGACGCCTAATTTCTCTCAAGAGGAAAGAAGAAAAAACAATCACAAATCTTTGCATGAAATCTCTATACATACGCAAAAAGGTGTAATTTTCAAGTTTTGGACCCAGTCAATGGTGTAAAATTAGGCACTGAGTTATAAGCCTACAAGTAGTATATAAAAAATCTTTGCCTACAAATTTTAAATTAGTTCTCTCCTAAAATCGCCCCTAAGAGGGCGTTGGTCTGTAATGAAAATCATAATCGAGGTGGCTGGGACGTCACCTCAGGGTGCAAAGTTTCACTCCTAACGGCTTGTCCGGGAAACTGACGGTGATGTAATGTTGAAAACATTTTATAATGTTTGCGATGTGCTTCAGTAACGTTAATAATTTAGGAGTTTTAGCGCCAACGTGAAACAAACATGTCGGCTCGTTGTAGTTTCCTTAAAGTTTTCGAGTGTTAATTTGTAATAATTGTGAATTATTATTTATTAAGAATTCGTGAACGTGCTCAAGTGTGGTCAAGTAATATAACGAGACGAAACATCTTTCGTCGAGTCTTTTAGTTTTGTTTTCAATACTCCATAGAAGCCCCTTGTTTACAAGTATTTTGTTTATGCCCCAGTAAAATGGTAGAAGCTTCATTAATTACCAATTTACTGGGGCATGAGTTTGATTTGACCATGACTTACTTTGCTTGACTCTGACTGTGACTTGTTTGACATTGTTTAATACTATGTAAACTTGTTTAATATTACGACTGAAGGACTTTGTATCCATGGTCATGAAAAAACCAATAATGCATGTAGAGTCTGGCTAATGAAAGTAGAGTGTGAAAACACCCGCCAAATTTAAAAAAATCCGCATTGCAGCCCCAAAATTAATATGAAATGCAAACATTAATGTGTTCTAACTGTGTTACAATATAAAATTATAACTTACAAGTATCAAGTGAGATTATTCCAGACATTTCATAAATATTTTTTGGGTTTCAATGCTGATATTTTTAAATTTGCCGCGCTATTTTAGTCTCTACTTTCATTAGCCAGACTCTATGTATGCATGTAACAAGTTTTTTTTCCTTTAAGTCCCCTTTCATACAAACAAAAAACAATATCAAAAATAGTTAATCGGGGGTTAAAAATTGGATAAAAACCTTAGACCGAATGTTATCATCATCATGAATGTTATACGGCTAAAATGATGAATGTTTTCATCATTTCAGCCGTAGGACGACCACTGCTTGACATAGGCCTCCCTCATCGATCTTCAAAAGGGCCGGTTGGAAGCGGCCTGCATCCAGCGAGTTGGGCCGAATGTAGAGATAGCTTATTATTATTATCTCAACTTTTGCTGCCAAAAAAAAACACTTTTTTGACAATAAATTTACATACTAGGCTAAATTACATGTTTTTATCAAAACGATAAAGGTGCTAAAGTCATTTCAGTCGGCGTCGCTGGCAAAACATCAACATTGGCCAAAAAAAAAATCAAAACCTCAGTAAAATGTAGGGCGGTTTCATTCCCAGTACAAAAATGAGAGAGAATATTCCCCGTGAGATATTCTTATGTTTTTGGAATGAAAAATGCAGCGAAATCCCGTTATCAGTTGGCGCCAGGGCTTGCGGCTTTACAACACGTCGAGATTTGCTCATCACACTTTCAAATTTTAAACTGTTTTTGTTTCTGAAAGGATACAATTTATTTGAGTTATCGCATAAAAAGTATTTTAATTAATCACTAGATGCGCCCCGCGGTTTCACCCACGAGAAGTTTTCTGAAATATTCCACCTCTCTGAGCAATATTCTATATTATCTTTCCGTAAGAACCTTCTACAATAGTACATTGTTACCCTATAAGGGTAAAAGTAACACTGAGGTAAAAACTGTGCTTTTCATTACTAATACAAGGAAATTAAAAACAAAAACATGAACTGACTAAAGAAAATATATAAATGAATTTTATTGTACATTAATCAAGATTTTTGGTGTGAAATTTATTTTCCTCTACTGCTTTAGCCTCTTCTCTTATGAAATTAGGCGTCAAATCGATATCGGAATCAGATGAACTTATTGTGTTAATACAAATCTATAGCAGATTTGTATTAACACAATGAGTTATTAATGAGTTTCTACAAAGTATTAGAAAACTTTAAAATAAAAGACGAATAAAATCGGTAAAGTCGTTCTCAAGTTATGGCGTGACCAAGGTAAATAGGGATTCATTTTTATATAATATTATATAGATTATCAGGCTTTGATGTTCCTACTGCTCGAACACAAGCCATTCAGAGAGAGAGAGAGAGAGAGAGAGAGAGGATGAGCCATAATCCACCATGCTGGCCCAGTGCATGTTGGCATAGAGAAATATAATTACTATACTAGATGTTGGTCAATGTTAAATGCATGCTGCAGCTCAGCATGATGCCGTCGTTACCAACCGGCGCTGGTCTTCTGATAGAACCGGTAGGAGTACATCATACTACAGAGTCATCATCATCATCAGCCAGAAGACATCCTTTGGGGCCGTCCATTATTCACGTGATTTTTTTTGCATTTTTTTACCCCCCTTGGTGAGGATTAAGACTATTGTTTGTGTATTGATTGTGAAATTTCGTGATTTTTGTTAAACCCCCTTCCCCCCTTTCAAGCCTCACGTGATTAATAGGTCCTCCCTTTAACCTCCACACTGAACGACAGCCTGCCTTTTGCATCCACTGGATGCCAGCGACTCTTACAATGTCGTCAGTCCATCTTGTGGGAGGCCTACCTACGCTGCGTCTTCCGGTTCGTGGTCTCCACTCAAGAAACTTTCTTCCCCATCGGTTATCGGTGTGTACTACACAGTACATACAACCAAACTAACACAGAATTTATTCCAAACGCATATATAAGTGCCTTCTCCATCGTGGGTAAAAAGGCCCAAAGAAGACTCGTTTTGAATGCATAATAATCTCTCATCCAAAGTTAGGTAAATATGCCTTTTAGAACGACCACGGCAATTTAATTATACAGACTCAATTCAGAACGTTGTTTAATTGCGAAGTTAGTCGAGTGTTATTTATTTAATTTAAAATTATTTGTATGGTTTACTGAGCGAGCGAATCGTTCATTGGCATCCCAGAGACGTCACACAGAAGAAGGGAGTTTTGGTGGCTACGTGGAAAAAACATGTCGGCTCGTTGGATTATTTTCCTAAACTTGTGTATTTTCGAGTGTTAATGTGTACTAAATGGTGAATTAATATTCATTAAGTGCTCGTAAACGTGCTCTAGTGTAGGAAAGTGATATAACGAGGTGAAACGTGTCTTTTCGTGTTGTTTCCAAAACTCCATATGAGACTCTTGTAAAGTTTCCACCACTTTACAGGGGCATGAGTTTGACTTGACCGTGACTTACTTTGCTTGACTCTGATTGTGACTATGACTTGTATGACGCTTTTAATACTATGTAAATATGCTTAATATTACGACTAAAGGACATTGAATCGACGGTCATGAAAATTTTAACATTAAAAAAACCCAGGAGAGGAGGAGAGAAGACGACCTTGCAGAACTGAAGATGGTGCGATCAGATGAATGAAAGCGATCAGAAGATGAGTGAAATCACAGAAAAAATTAAGGGTTTTTTTTTCAGTGGGTGCGATGACGTTGTTGAGGTTGGAGGTTCAACCAGGGGCTTACGGCCAACTGCTAACGCGGTATCAAACTAACATTAAATCCGATCAGTTCGAAAATCACGCGACCACAACCCGTATTTAGACTCGTTCGCGTGATTTTCCAACTGAACTCGCGTGACTTAACGTTACTTTGATAGCGCGTTAGCAGTTGGCCGTAAGGCCCCAGGACACGTCTAACACAAAAGCACAAAGCATAGAATGGCATGGACTAGCCTTTCACCTAGATTTAGGTGACATAAATAAAATGAATACTATTTACCTTTTATTTTTGCTCAATTTTGTTTTGTAATTTTGATTAAGTAAATTTTAGTAATAAAGGTTTAAACAATTTTACAAAATTATTTAATTTCATACAAAAATTGAAATAACAAAAATACTGATTGAATTGAGAACCTGCCTCCTTTATGGAAGTCGGTTATTTAATCCATATTCTGTCATTAATTGTAAGACTACATTTCTCATCTAAAAACATTTCGTTATCTCCGTATTATTCATATAAATTTTATACATTTTTGTAATAATCAAACACAACTATCCTATCTATAAACAAAACATAAAACTTTAAAAGTAAAAAATCACCTTCACGGAGAGTGGGTGAAATTAATTAAATGGATTCATTCCCTAATTATAATTATATTCCTGGAGATGGATCGTTTTGTTCAGAGAACCCTCAAGATATAACACATTCATTAAAAAAGTAATGATTAAAATCAGTTCAGAATCGGAGAAAAAACTACATCTGCATTAATGGAACCCTTTATATGAAGTCAGTTGAAAGTGTGCAAAAGTTTAAAGTGAATTTACATTGAAAAACAGTTTTTAAATTCAAACGTTCGCTTTGAAAGTCGTCATCATTGCATATTAAAACAGATGTTCTCGTAGTAACTACCTATTTAATGAAGTTAACGAACTCGCATTCATTCTACATTACGCATTCTGAATGCTCCATTTTATTTCGCAACCATTCCAAAAATAAAATATTTAACACGTTTTGCGTTTGAAGTCTAAAAGACCCCATAAACGGCTATTCGCTACACATAATTAATATGTACACCCTGGTGCCCACGTGTGAGCAGTGGCGTAGCTACCGGAGGGCTATGTGGTGCAGTGCACCGGGGCCCTCAAGCTCAGGGGGCCCTCGGACCCTGACCAGTAAACCTCAAACAGAACTTGAAAAGAAGAATTTGCAGCGGTGGAAGAATCTTCCACCTTTAGAATGTAACTCATATACATAAATGGTACATAATATATCATACTTACTTAATAATATTATAAATGCGAAAGTTTGTTTGTTCCTCTTTCACGCAGCAACAGAGCAACAGATCGACTTGATTTTTTGTATGGGTATAGTTCATAAGTTGGAGAGTGACATAGGTTACATGTCATCATCATCACCATCACCATTTTTCATCACTACGCGGGTGAAACCGCGGGGCGAAGCTAGTACCTAATAAGTAGCTTAGCACCTTTAAAGTATTCATATACATTTATATTTATCTATCTATATATTTAAAAATCAATCCCTATTTACCTTGGTCACGATTAACTTGAGAACGACTTTACCGATTTCATTAATCTTTTTTTATGAGTTTTCTAATACTTTGTAGAAGGTTCTTACGGAAATTAAAATGATGAGATGCTACCATAGTAAAAGTTGTTCATAATGATGAGTACAATAACCTCTTTTCGGCTTAGTACAGTCTATATGCGTAACCTTGTATATATAGACAGAACTAATAAAATTAATATGCTAGTAAATCAACGCCTTCCGCTGTGAAAGTGTTGAACTCTGTCGTTAAAAAAAAATATCACAGGAACGCCATTAATTTCCAAATACCATATTTTTATCCTTTACACTCATGTTTCACCGACACTCATATTTTAACCCTTTTACCGACATATTAACCCTCGTTTACACCGTGTCCTGTTTTAATAACTCGTCCGAACGTGAGTCAGCGCTCGCTAACGATGATCGACGAGCTATCGGCGGCAGGGTGAACCAGGAGTGAACACTGAACGTGATTGATCGGGAGAATGGAGGTGATTAACTGGAAACATTGAATAACGGAGCGACCAACTTATGGTGAACTTGGCCAAATGATGGAACTAACATTTTTCATTGAAGAGATTGGTTTTATTCAGAACATATACAGTGGACCCCCGGTAATCCGGCAAACATTATGCAGGGCAGTGTCGGACTATCGAATTTGTCGGATTATAGAGCACTGCCTAATAAATAGTAAACAATGAACGCACGCTAGGCCGTACCGCTATCACTAGTAGTCAAATTCAAACTAAGTAAAACAATGCATACGCGTCGAGCACAATAGCGGTGGCGTGTACGAGTTGTGACCTGTTCAAACCTGCGTGATCTATATGTATTAGCAAAGATTGTCAAACATACATGTAATTCTAAGTCATGTCGGATTACAGGGGGCGCCGTATTAGACAGGGGCCGGATTATCGGGGGTCCACTGTAATGGTGGCTCCTCAAATAAGAACTGCACTGACTGTGGTTTGAGCGAAGGTAAAAAAATTGGTAGTGTTGGCAGCATTGGTGTTTACGCTAACGTGAAGTCTATATTTATAAATCAATTAAACGGTCGGCAACGTTTTTGTGATGCTTCTGGTGTTACAAGTATCCATAGGCGACGGTGAGTGCTTACCATCAGGCAGCCCGTCTGCTTGTTTGCCACATATGGCAAAAAAAATATTGCTGTTAGTTAGTAACGCTAAAGCTCAAAAACGCCGCCTTCGTACACACCTGGTTTAGAATAAAAATAAAGTTTGAAAATTTGCCCGAAAAATCGGGAAATTCGGGAAAAACAGAGTGGTTTTTTTTCTATGGAATCTGGACGGGTCAAAATTAGTGTGTATTTAAATAATTATGGAGGAATTACTGTTTACACCAATGCTTAAGCAGATAGTTTATAAAAAAAAAACTTGTAAGTTTTTCCTCCATACACCTTATTTATTAAGTCAGCGTCCAGTCGTAACATATTTAAGTAGTAGATAATTTCGAGTTTCTGTAGTTCTAATCAAACCACTTCTAGTCAGAGTCAAAGTTAAGTAAAGTAATTCACTGTCAAGTCCAAGTCATGCTCCAGTAAAGAGATGGAGATAATAAAGGCGTCTATGGAGTTTTAGATTAAAAAAAAAAACACTTCCTTATACGATTTTCCCAATTCAAAGACGTTAACAAACACTTGATGGGTTCCGTACCACCACAAAATTCAATCATGAAATTACCAATAATAACTTGGTAATGAACAAAAACATATCACCGACTCGCACTTGGCCATTATATATTATTTGTTGTTATACTTTAAAGAATGTACTATCATCACGCCAAATTTGACGCTTGTACGTATTACCGTTTTCACATTAGAGCTATTACAAAAATACGTAAAAAATACGTTTGTTGTTTACCCTTTCGTTTTTACTTTTTTATTATTTCTTATGAAAAAATTGTTAATCCTTCATAACATTACACATTCTGTGAAAATTAATACTGGCTGTCTATTACGGTTCTAAAGACACAGCCGTTAAAAGGTAGGACGGACAGGCAGAGGGACAGACAGGCAGACAGACGGACAGACGTAAGCTCAGTAATAGGGTCTTGTTTTTACCTTTTGGGTACGGAACCCTAAAAATGCACCTCATGCTCGTTCACCATCACTGTATCCACACACACATCCGACCACGTTCTTTCTCGATACTTCGTTTGTGCGTATGTATTCACTAAAACGTCCACAAAAACTCGTTAGTTTGCATATCATAGTGTTCGTTAGCTAATACTAGTTGATATATTGAACCCGAAATGGGTACAAAAAGAAATCCATTATATAAGAGATTGTAGAGCCATCGACCTCCGTTCAATCTCTGCCAAAGCTCCTCAATATGAGGGTTCCTCCTGAAATTAACATCATGCTGGGGTGGCTACTATGAGGGAAAATTAACATTACTTTATTTATTTATTTCAAAGGAAAACCAATAGCTTTAAAAAAAATATTACAATCTTAATAGATCCAGAAGCTAATTACAGGTCCTCGCGGATAAAAATTAAAAAGTAACTAACAATTTTTTGTGACATTAAATACGCAGTTACACAATATGCGTTTGTCAAAAAAATAAAAATGACATAACAATAAGCTTAAACAAAGAATTCCCTACTCAACATAAATAATAAATTATTTAATTATAATTAAATAATGAATTATTTATATATTATTAATAATTATTTATGGAAGCATCGTCAACAATTTCGTTGCACAGACGTTGTCGAATATTTTTTTTTAGTCAATTGAAACGGGTTTGAAATTTTCTCATAACCCGTAAATTGAAGTCGATAGTAGCAACCCGCGGGTTTGCTACGTCATCATATTTCATCCACGATTCCGTGACGTAATATTGCCGGTCTACTGAACTCTGTTGCTAACTGAACCTATGTACATACTCACAATATGATATCGCAACTCAATTTGGGATAGTGATAGCCTTTTGAAGATGCTTGGGGAAGCTTTCAAAGAAATGAGCAAATCTTTGATATTACTCCTTATATGGACCTGATGCTTACATGATAGCTTACATGATTCTATCAATTTTGAAGAGCGAAATTTATCGACTCGAATGTAATGACGGAAGTGGGTAACTAACCCCCCATAATAAAATTATAATTAGCCGTTATCTATATTTTATTTTTTATTATAAATAGGCTTGCGCTTGGCCGCCAACTCGCCTGATGTTAAGCGATGATGCGATCTACGATGGAGCACGCTTGCCTAGAATAAACCGATTCACTCTCGACTTGAAGACACTCTGATTGTAACTATCGGGGAACACCATCTCAGGCAGCGAATTCTACAGACTAGCAGTTCTCACAATATATGTGGAATCAAAGCGCTTCGTACGGGTAGCTCTCTCTATCCTCAACCTTAAGGATCGCATTAAGGCTTGTTTTGCCATTTTAGGTGACAAAATAAGGTAAACTTAGAGTTTCCTTATTTTTACAGTTACCTCAATGACCTACCTGACTGTTTCATTGACTTTCGGATATGGTCATTCGACAAAATTTATGGAACAGCTGATATATTTTTCGGGGTTTCAGTGTTGGTCCCGGACTAATTTTTTTTCATAATTATCAGTATAACGGAACTCTTTCGGCTTATTAAACCCTTTCCGCGTAACTCTGTATAGAAGATTAAGATTTTCAGGCAGGCGTTAACGCCAACAGAAAGTGGGTCTTGTCTATCCTCCAAGGATACATAAAATGTGGTGTTTAAAAAAATAACAACCAATTTCACGGAAAGCTCAATAAATGGGATTCATTCTCTAAGTTTTCACCATAGGTGGTTTTTTTTTCACATTAATTTAATTGGGACCAAACTTGAAATATGCCCTTATTTAGTTTAGTTAATAATAAGATATAAATAAATCTTATAAATAAATCTTATAAATAAATTTAAACAAAACATACACACGAAAAAAACACAGATTAATTCAAAATACCTGATTCCAAAACTGAACGATAATCACATGAAATCCTTATCAAACATCTTCAAAAGGTTCCAAGAACCATTAACCGTCTAGACTTAACTCTACGACTCCACTAGACTGCAGTAGAGTCATTACTAACAAATATCCCACAAAGGAACACCTCTCGAAGGCATCATTAACTCGATCATATCAGAATACTTCAACCCCAAGCTATATCTATTGTCCTACGAACGCCAAAACACGCGTCGCGATGCTATGTGACGAGCAAATCAAAACTGGATTGTGCAAACTGATCTGGGGGGTTAGACAAGACCCATTTTCTGTTAGCGTTAACGCCTGCGGAAAGATAAAATTGTATGAAAATGACATTAGCTTGAGATAAAATCTCTCAAGCTAATGTCATTGTTAATGTCATTTTCGTACAATTTTATCTTTCCGCAGGCGTTAACGCCAACAGGAAGTGGGTCTTGTCTAACCTCCTTCTGCGAAAATGTGACACAATTGGAATAACAACAAATTTACAAAAAAAAAAAACTAACGCATCAACTAGTTTCAAAATGCAATGTATTTTTGCAGAAAGGTAGAGTTTAAACTACGGATATCAAAGTCAATGCAAATTTTTAAATCAAACGTAGACTAAAACCAAACTTACAAGCTATATAATTATAATAATTCAGCCAGAATACGAACTTAAAATAAATGATATATAATTAGCTTTAAACGACACAAGGTACGGCGGTCAATTCTGCGAAGCAGATAAATGCTAACCTCGGCAGTGGTTACTATATTGGCATAATATTGATCCATTTGGGATCGAGCCACTGAGGACTAAGAGCTCACCTTGTTTTCGAAAATCTTTGAGTGTCTGGCAAATGCAAAGCGTGACCAAAACGCTGGCGAGTTTCTGGCTCACCGCATAAGCATTGCCATCCAACGGTAATGCCGCCAGCATGCTGGTATACTACTACTGGTAGTAAGCTTGAGTATTTGGATTGTCTTTAGGCCTTCAATGATCTACAGTACAGACCAACTGCTTTTGTAGTGTTAGTGAGTTTGTTTAGTTAATAAAGGAAAATGCCAATAAATAAATTTTAATTTGTAGTTTGTTTAGATTTAAGTTTTAGTTTTTAGTTATTAATTTAAGTTTTCGTTAATTTTCTGTTTTATAAGTTATTTTATAAGTCGATTAAAAAATTCTATCAGTAAATAAATAATAAATAAATGAATCTTTATTTCAGACCACAATGCTCCATATTCGGTGGATACAAAAGAGGTAGTTTCTTACAGCAATGACAACTCATAATTATAACTTTTTTTTGCAATGGAATTAATAACAAAAAAACTTAAAAAACTTCAAAATATTACAAGTTTTTTTTAATGTTTTCATATTCGTAATCGTTCCGTTTTGTAATCAATGTTTAGCTACGTCTAATATTTTCTGTGTGGTATCGCATCGCGTTGCATTCGCCATTCACGTAGGACAGTGCGCTAAAGTTTAATCAGTTTAATTATGATGGAACCTCGAGACATCAAGCTTCAAGTTATGCTATAACTTAAGTGTCTTGACAAATTTTGTCAGATAAGGGATAAGAGTCTGTGCTGGAAGGTCTCGTTTATGGTAACCCGGGTGCGGCGCGTCATGTGGTTAAAAGACCACTTCCCGCCACAACTCTCTTCTTAGCAACTTTTAAACATTTTGAAAATAAAAATCATCATCATCTTTTTAGCCGTAGAACGTCCACTGCTGGCCATAGGCCTCCCCCATCAATCTCCAAAAAAAAAAAAAAAAAAAAAGGGGCCGGTTGAAAGCGGCCTGCATCCAGCGTTTCCCTGCGGTCTCTTTTAGGTCGTCTGTCCATCTTGTGGGTGGACATCCTACGCTGAGCTTACCGGTCCGTGGTCTCTATTCCAGAACCTTTCGAAAAACGAAATTATGTCTATGTTAGAATATTGTTGAAATCATATTTATTAGTATTTAGTGAAATAAAAATCACTAAATACTAGTTTAAAAAATCGATTAGGCATTATACAGGGTTACGTGGAAAGACTGTACTAAGCTGAAAGGGTTCGCCTTTCCGCGTAACGTAGTATAAATAATAACATTTTAAAGCTATTTGCATACCTGTGTGCAAAAACCACATTCATAAGGGCACAAGCCTAACGGCCAACTGACAGGACTAAACGAAGATGGCAGGATGGAATTGACTCCCACACAAAAGACTGGTTCGCCATAGAGACAAGATAGAGGGAAGATGAAGAAAGGAAGGGAGGACTTTGCCCAGCAGTAGGGCAAAGTTTTTTTGTGTTTTTCCAAAAAGCCAACAGTTAAGGACCACGTCTCAGTACCCAATCAGTTTTTTGTAATTCTTTCTTAGATTTTATTTCTTTCCTTCTTTCTTTTATTATTTATCTTCAAATATGTTAAAAATGTTGGAAACGGGCTCCGCTCACGTTTTCATAACCATATTTCTTCAATTCACTACGCAAATCCAGAGATTCATAAAGTACGGTTTATTTCTAAGCCCAGTTGATTCCACCTAATCTCCAAAAATCTGTCCAGACCACAGAGAATATTTACTTATTTGCATACTCGCTCCAAAGTTTAAGAGAAAAATAAAACATTTAATTACAGCTTAAGCCTATAGAGAGGTACAGTAAGTCATTTACATTGCGACCAACTTATCTTTAAAGTTGGCAAAATAAAGAAACTAAAATTTTTCTATGGGAGGTTGTCGGTTTTGCTCCGGAAACATGATGGTGGCTCCTCTAGTCAACTCTACAGATAGGTTGGTCGGTTTCTAAATGAAGGCTCGCTCTCAAGGGGCTTATCTGCACCGGAATTGGACCACAAAGCGTTCCCGGAACTTTAGCAGGCAAAAAAATACCTCTTATGACAGAGCTTTACGTAGGAAAGGGACTACGTTAGTATGTGCTTTGTACTTACGTTGAATGAAGGCACCTCATTCTAGCGTTTATGCATGAAGGTTAGTTTTTATTGCGGGAAGGGACTCCTTTCTAAAACCTTTTTTTTTTGTTTTGTTTATACGCGATTATTAATTCGCCCATGCATGGTTATTGCATTTTTAACCGACTTCAAACAAGGGTTCCCAACTCAGTTGTATGTTTTTTTTATTTAATTTTGTTACCTCAGATTTCCATCATTTGGAAAATTAACTTTTTATTAATTTAAAAAGATAATTTGCTTTTAGTTTGGTCCCATAAAAATTTGATCAAAATTGGGTCAGTAGTTTGGTTTTTAATTCAAATTTAAAATTCAAAATATTTATTTTGTTTGTATGTTACGATAGACACCAAGACATGATTTTGTTACTTTTTGGAAATTTACACTCATTGATTTTATATCATCAATAATGTGAAAATGTGTGAGCGAGAGAGCTGCAGAGGGTATACAGGCCCCTTAAGGCTATTAATCATGTTATTGGGCTTCCCCATACACTGATAAACATGCGATTACTCGCGCAAACTAATTGCCTCCGCACTAAGCCGGATCAATGCCCGAACATACTTTACTTCTAATTTGTGCTACAACAAATAGGTACTTATGGGATTTCGTTAATTCAATTAAGAAATTAGCTTTTGCAGGCTTTGTGAAACTAAAGGTCACTGAAAATATTTTGTTAACTAATAGTATTTCTTTTACGTACCAGGTTTTTGAAGTTATACTTCTTATGCGACTTGCAACAAGGTTGCGTTAAACGTTTAACGCTACCATGGAGGGGGAATTACCATTACCAGTAATACCATTTTCTCTCTCGTATGGTTGCGAAATGCGTATCCCTTTTTCGCACTGCGACTAGCAGATCCGGTAGTGTAATGGTGTCGCTAAAGGATTGAGAAGCCTAAGGAGTTAGGTACGAATCTCGAGAAAAGCATGTTTTTAAATTGTTGATATTTTTGCCCTAGTTATAATTTGAGGGTTCCTTGTTGAAAGTATAACTTCTTCCGCGCGGAGGGACTCCACACACTATTTTTTTAAGACTGTTAAAAAAGCAAGCACGGTTCCCGGTTTGCGGTTTTAGCTGACTGTTAAGTGCAGCTAATAAGCTGCACTTGTAACTGACACTTTGTAAACAAAACTTGGAAGTCAGCAATTTTGATCTGAAACACTGTTATAAACTATCACGGTTGTTCACTTTACCGTGGTAAGGTTGTGATTGCCAACCACCCGCATTATCCAGTCTTCCCGTGAACATGTTGCATGGTAACTGCGCCTAAAGGCCGGGAGCTCCATCCACACCCTTATAATGGTAAATATACAATTCTCGTTTGTTTTTGAATGTCTTCGTTTTTCACCCACTATTTTCCGCTTAAGGTGGTTCGATTCACAAATGGCGGGAAATCCAAATTTCAAACAGTTTTATTGTCCTTGTAGCTAGGCCGGGTAATTATTGTAAACAACCATGATGTTTGCGCAAATTGATTATTTATTCTTTACAAAATCATGTAAAGCTATTTATCTTTAATGCCCATTATTACTTACATTTGTGAATAAACAAATTTTTGCTGTTTCAAACGGTTTATTCACATATGTAAGTAATATGGTGCGTTACTGTTAAATAATTGTACATTATAATGTAAAGAACAGCCAACATTTTGCGCAAACACTGTGTTATTAAAAAATAACTACCTGGCCTGGCTACTAGGACCAAAAAACTGTTTAAAATTTGAATTTCCCGCCATAGGTGAATCGTACCACCTTAATGCAACAACGGTACCTACGGTACATTAACTATTTTTTCACGCACACTTATACACTTGCAGTGACACCAATGAACTAATTAATAGTCCACTAGTCTACATACAAAAGAGGGGCGGCAAGGACATCTGCAGGATGAGTTCGAATCACAGTTTTTTTTTTTTGTTTAAATTGGAACGGCTGTCAAGGCATTTTTGTTAGTTTTTTTTTGTAGCCATTTGCACCAAACGAAACGTCATCATCAACATCATCATCAGCCAGAAGACGTCCACTGCTGAACATAGGCCTCCCCCTTTAACCTCCACACTGAACGACAGCCTGCCTTTTGCATCCACTGGATGCCCGCGACTCTCACAATGTCGTCGGTCCATCTAGTGGAAGGCCTCCCTACGCTGCGTCTTCCGGTTTTCCGAAACGTCAGTCATTCGGAATCAGTTAGCAACTGTGATGCGGACAACGAACTTTAACCCAAAAAGGTAAAGTCCAAGTTCTTTGGATGCGGAGTTCGACGCGTTGATTTAAATAAGAATGTTCAATCATGGTTCACTCATAATACCTGGCGACAGATTGTCCTTCTCATTTCTGTTCTATTTATGTACTTCTATTTCTGTGGTTCGACTAAAGGCCTCACGCCTGATTCAGGCCTGAAGCGTTCGCGACCACCACGCCACTTTACCATAACTTTCTCGTTTGTCTAATCCTGAGGTGGAAGGAAATTCATACTCGTTTGCATGCGCCAACTTTTCCCAAACTACGCTGCTTTTTGCCGGTCACAATACAAATTACCTACATCGTTAGCAAAATGTTATCAAATACAGATAAAAACAAGTAACACAATAGGATAACAGCAAAAGCTACAGCTAATCCCAAAAGCTGGACACGGTCCAAATGGCGTGGCAATTTTAGTTCCAGCTGAATAGCTGATACAAAAGTTGCATTGTACTTAGAGAAAGTAATTACCTAGACTTATGTAGATTTCTGCATAATAAAGTGAGGAAGATTTTTTATAATAGGCTTCCGCTTGGCCGCCAACTCCCCTGCGGTCTACAATGGAGCGCTAGAAGAAAACGATTCACTCTCGATTTTAAGACACCCAAAGAATAATGATTTAAGTAAGCACCGCCCAGTGTCCTATAGGAATTATGATTTTTTCCGGGAATATATGTGATCTAAGAAGCCTATGGGATTATGGAGCTGTTCTTGTATGTTATCTTGCTCGCACACGTTCGCCAAATAAAAGCGGAATTAAAGCGTTTCGTACGGTATACACTCTTTCGCATTGATATTATCAGTGTAATATGAAAATTAGAGAGTGTGTATGCATATTAGTTGCCAATCGACTCCTTACAACTACTTAGCAGTTTTTGTTAAAGTTTTTTTTTTTTTCTATTTGGCCTTTTTCTATTAATACCTTGGACTAATTCCTAGTTATTATATCCTACCTTTTATCTTGGAAAAATTTACAGTTTTACTAGGATAGCGAATGGTATCCTTGTGGTTTTTCATTTCACTCGGGGAGTTTCGGAAACATACACACACATCATCAGCCATTAAACGTCCACTGCTGAATAAGGCCTCCCTCTTAGGCCTAGGGGTGTTGCCATAATCCCCACGCTTGGCAGGTGGCTTGGGGATTGCAGTATGTTCCCCATGTACTAACAGGACGCTGCTTCCCATCCTCCCGTGGTTCTGGTCGTAGCTTTAGGACATACCCGGGTTCGGAATTTCGGAAATTTCGGAAACATATACCTATGTGATAAGTCACGTCTTCTGTTTGAAACCGTTATTGTCTCGTCCTTTGAAAATCTCATGCAATAGATCAAGTCAGATTGTTTGGCGCCGGGAAAAGGGATGAAGGCCCGGCTTTTGATGAAATCTCATTGTTTGCGTTCTCATCTATTGAAACTTCAACCGGGAAGACTGAATAAAGTGAAAACGCTCTTTATTTGGGGACGTAAGATTTAATGAGACCGGTGGTTTGTCATGTTTGATAATATTTCATGTCTCTGTCACTATATTTAAAAGCTTTTATTTAACTTGTAATGTTTGTTAGATTGCTTAAATCAAATATTGCAAGCTGAATTAGAACCAGTTCTTCCTAACCGATATTGGTGAATTTTTGCATAGGTACAAGAAGTTTTCGAGTTTTTTAATGCCATAGAAGGCAAACAAACTGACGGGCTTCCTGATGGTAAGCGATCACCGTCGACTAAGATTTTGGGATAAGTTAGTCAGTGTATTTTGCTCATATATAAATAAGGTAGATATCTCGCTATAAATATGTGAATAATTTTAATTATAGAATCCGAGTAAATTTTTGTTAAAAAACAAAACATCCATCTAAAATATAAAATGTCGGCACTTTTAGCGAAATTGAAACGAAGGCCATGCGGAAGATAATTTTTCACACAAAAGCTTTTAAAATAAAACATCGTTGACAGAGTGACAAACCGACGAAATTGCCTGAAAATTGCTTCGGATACTTCGGCATTTCCACATAGAAGCTTGAAAATGTTTACTTTAATATGTTATAGTTATCTAAAGATTACAGTCCCACACATATTTTTATTTACGTAAATATATGTACCATCAATCCGCACTGGGCCAGCGTGGTGGATATGGCCCAATCACCCTTTCGAGGTAAGCTAAAAGTCCAGCAGTGGACTGTTAAAAGGCTGACTATGATGATGATGATGATGATGATGTACCTTATACCTTTGAGCATAACAATAAACATTTAGACATAAATGTTACTCACTGTTTTAAACTATCACGGTTGTTCACTAAAGTTATATGATTATTTACGGGATATTGCATGTAACTGCGCCGAAATATCGGGAGCTCATTCCACAACCTTACAACGGTAAATATCTCGTAAAGAATCATAAATGTTACTACCCCTTTTGTTTTTACTTTTTGACTTTTTTATTATTTTTTAGTCAATCCACTGTAACATTACATATTCTGTGAAAATTTCAACTGGCTACCTATTACGGTTCGAAAGATACAGCCGTTTATAGGTAGGACAGACAGACAGATAGACAGACAGACAGACATCATAGGCTTAGTATCAGGGTCCCGTTTTTACCCTTTGGGTACGGAACCCAAAAAAAACACCCCCTTTTTGCGTCGGGGGTTAAAAACGTTTAAGTGCGCGAACGAGATAGAAAACGCACGAAGCATAGATTCTTACCCCCCTATTAATAAACGTAGAGTAGCCTCGGAATAGTTACACCGCCTTTTGTCGTTGTCGATCGAGTTCAAAATTTTAAAGAGAGAAAAAGACAAAACACGTCGTAACTATTCCAAGACTACTCCACGTTTATTAATAAGGGGGTTAAAGTATTAGTGTGGAGTACAATACAAAATTCAGTTGGGAACAAGTTGTATACCAGAACAAGAAATCGTCAGCCCTTATCATATAAATCTCGTAACTTTTCTAGAGCAGGCGGAGACCCAACTAGGCCCGACCGTATTGTTGTGATTTCTGGACAGAAATCGCTCAATTTACTACGACTTGTGTTAGATTTACGAGGGCATTGACCTCTAGAAGGGCCTTTGTTGTGTCAAGGAACTCCTAACAACTCAGGAACTACGACGCGTTAAAAACAGTATGGATATTGTTTACGAAAGTGTGCAAATTATTTCTACTAATGACAGACTAACAAACAAATAGACAGATAGGTAACTTTTCATTGTTCACACAAGAACAAAAAAATAATAAAAAAGTTCAGTACTTGTTAACTTGCACAGAAAAAAATTGTAACAGACGTATTAAAACAAAAATACAACCTCTTTCCATAAACACATAATATGATTTTACGCATTTCTCCATTCCGTCGTGAGTAAAAATTTGTAAAAGTGAAATGCTGTATTACAGACGGCAACCTATGACTATGACGTTCAAATAACGTTTTGTTTTTTTGCGCATACGCATGTTTTTCATCATCATCATCAGCCAGAAGACGTCCACTGCTGAGCATAGGCCTCCCCCTTTAACCTCCACACTGAACGACAGCCTGCCTTTTGCATCCGCACTGGATGTTTTTAAATTGGCATGTTTTTAAATTACGTTTATTTTAGATCTTTGAAAGAAGATCAAAGAAAGGAAATAAAAGAAGAAGAGTTTATTTAATCACCATTGAAACTAGTAATTTTGTATTTAATTGACATAAGCATTGTAAATAACACAGATATTTAAAACCTAAAACTATTACTACCAAACATTAAAATTAAAATAAAAAAAAATACAAATTAAAAATCATTTTATTTATGTTACACGGGAATTACTCACGTAAGATTAAGCCGAAACGATGCGGTTGAAACTATAGTCGGAGTAACCGGCTTAATCTTACGTGAGTAATTCCCGTGTAACATAAATAAAATGTGTGAAAACCACGTCAGTTTCAATAATAAAATTAAAAATCACCATTAATTTGATTATTTGCCTTAACAATTAATTGGTTTAGTCTACTTTTGGTTTTAGTCTTATCCTATATCCATAGGTTTAAACACAGCTATATCTAAGTATACTTCACAAGCGATCCAAACTGTAAACTATACGCATGTAAAAAAAATCGTACCTAAAGGATACCCTGTAAAAAGATATATCATTATTCTGTTGGCCAACTCTACTTGTGGTATTCTTACAACTCTGCAGTGCAAGTGCCGTTCTTTATCGATCATCAAATTTGACAGTTGAGATTGTTAAATTCGATAAAATGCCATTTGATCAGTACTTACTATGATCGATTCTATGGCATTTTAACGAATTTGACGACCGATAAAGAACGGTACTCGCACTGCAGTATTGCATAATTACTCATTTTCCTTTCAAACTGACACGTGTTTTCACGGCACCGATTGAGCAGACTGTTTTTAGCCGAACTCAATTATGACTATTAATCATAATTGTATTGGAAATATGACATGCAATGTAGGTCGACTTGTGGAGTCTACTTGGATATAATTTATGTGGGTTTAAATATCTTCGGAAGTGCACTTCAAATTTTCCTTTATTCATTTCATTGAAAAATAAAAACCACAATAATAGTTAGCTGTATAATCTCAAACCTTTTTAGATTTGAGTGTGATAAACAAACCCGATATACCTTTTTATATGATATAAAGTATTTAAAGTGTGTGTGTTTGTATAGTTTTGATTAAACTTGCTTAAGTGGCCACAACGGCAGTGTTTTGTCCATACAAACGTATTCTCGTGTTTTCTCCCTGGATAATACCACTAGAACAGTAATTTTTTTAAATAAAATTTATCTCCCCCATTGTCATGCTTCTATCATTTATTTTTTCTTATAAGTTAACTATTATAAGAAATATGAGCCTCTAAATATCCCAAAAATTGTTTTTTTTTTACCGCCATGTTCAGACGTCTATCAAACAAACTTGACGAGTTTATAAAACAAAAATAAATGATAGAAGCATAGTTCAATCTTTTTCACATCTATTAATTTAAAAAATTATGAAATCGGCTTAGTTTTGAATGAGGAAACAGAAAAATACGAGACAATGATTTTGTCTACTTTTCGTAGGTATAATCGATCCGAGCTGCAGTTGTCCCTATTGCGCTCTACTGGGAGAGGCTTGAGGTCAGGGGACAGCAATAGATTTGCTAAATACCTATTCATCAAATTTCTTGGCCGTGGTATGCCCTCTTAATAAGCATAGTTATGGAGCTATAACTAAACATTGTAATGTATAATGTAAAATATAAGCGTGATTGGTAAATATAATATAATTTTTACTTAGTCTCCGTACTGTTTATAGCGAAATAGTCTTTTAGTGACGACGTCTGGACAATCTGTTTTTCAGAGCGTGAAGTCCGAATCCAAGTGATCAAGTGGCTGGAACAAGTGCTTGGAACTAGTGCCTGTTAGCTATTTAATGTCAAGCAGCACATTTTATTTCGACTTTATTTTGCGACATTTATAAAGGTTTGCTAGGTATTAGACGAAATATTTTGTGTCCAAAAATAATTGAGCTTTTTTCTTTCTTGACTAAAATGTCTACTATACAGGGTGTAAGGGGAACACTCTCGAAGCCAAAAGAAGGTAACTGTACTGATCATTAGGAACCACTTTTAGTATAGGACCAACCCTAAAATCGCGGAAAAAAAATCAGCTGCTCTATACATTTTGTCGAGTGTCAATGACCGTTTTCTATAGAACAGCTGATATTTTTTTCGCGATTTCAGGGCTGGTCCCATAGTAAAAGTTGTTCATAATGATGACTACAATTACCTTCTTTTGGCTCCGAGAGTGTTCCCCTTACACCCTGTATAAGTAGTAGTAGATAGAAAAATTGAATTATAGCATACTATATTATACGAGTTTACTTGTTTATATTTTTAACAAGCATGCCGTCTGCCTGGTAGGCAGAAACTGCCGCCTATTAACACCAATACACTATACACTAGCGGTGTTGTTGTTGCTTTGATTTGCCAGCCCGGAGAAATGATTGTAGATACCTTTTTTGAAATGCGTAAAAATTATTCATAACATTGAAACCGCTAGACATGTAATTTTGACCAAACATGGCTAAGAAACACCACAATTAAACTTTCTCAGAACACATACAAGTCGGTCCAGTTGATTTGGAGATACAGTATAATCTCACTAATCCGGCACTTCAATAGACCGATACGTCCAATAATCCGGCACCCTCGGCCCGTGTCTCCCTCGCCCCTCTACGCCTATGCGCTCCGTCCCCGCGTCGTCGTCTAGCAGTCTAACCTCAAAACTTATCACGTGCACGTGCGTACATATTTACCTGTTTTTTTGAAGTGAGAATAGTGTTAAAAATGTCAAATGTCTCTTTATGAAATGCTTTATTTTATTTATTATGATTTTTTATCTATAATCCAATAATCCGAACATTCCAATAATCCGGCACCCTCTGGTTTTTAATAGTGCCGGATTAGTGAGATTATACTGTAATTTTTATTATTAGCCTATTTGGGAGACCGCTAAACTTGAAAGCATGAGATCGCGGGTTCAAACCCCAGGCCCGTACCAATGAGCTCTTTGGACCTTATGTTCGGATTTTCATACCACTGGCTTTTCGGTAAAGGAAAACATCGTGAGGAAACCTGCATACGTACGGAGAAGGAATTCAATGGCGTATGTGAATCCACCAACCCGCACTGGCCCGAGGTGGTGGATATGGCCAAATCATCCTTTCGGGGCTAAAAGTCCAGCAGTGGACTGTTAAAAGGCTGATTGTGATGATCTATTATTACCTTCTCTGATCCGTCGTGAATAACACAAACTTTTAGGGCTGCGTTCACATTTCCATTGCAAATAAAATTGATACGACTATAAAATATCGACATTCCTATTGCAACAAGCGACGGCATACTTGGCAAATATAAATATGTATTCAAGAACATAAAATCTTATTCAGGGCCACGATGGAACTTATTTGCAACTTTTTTATGTTCCGACGGAAATTCACCGACACAGCGCATTTGAAAGTAACATTGTCCCGCTTTCTTCGCTGTCTCAATAAAGCTGTAGTGACAATAGCTATCCTCTTTTTACGATACGAACTATAGCTAGTAAAGGCGGAACCCTGACAATTTTTTCAGCAACCTTATTTTTGTGTCGATAAAGCTCAAATTAAGACGTTTAAGGAACTTGTAGAATGGTCTACACAATTTGGATGGGATCCAAATGCATCAAGGTTCAAGCCTGAGTAACCAAGCGTCCTTCCAAAGTTTTGTTTTGGATAAGGTATAAAATGTTGTTCTGAAGGATTTTCGGGCGAAAATAAAAGATAAAATATGATTTCAATGAAGGCTAGGTTTTTATGGTTCCGTACCCAATGGGTAAAAACGGGACCCTATTACTAAGCCTACGATGTCTGTCTGTCTGTTTGTTTCTGTCCGTCTGTCCTACATATTAATGGCTGTATCTTTCGAACTGTAATAGATAGCTAGTTGAAAATTTCACAGAATCTGTAATGTTAACGGCGGATTATCATACTAATATTATAAATGCGAAAAGTTTGTTGGTTTGTTTGTTCCTCTTTCACGAAGCAACAGAGCAACGGATTGACCTGATTTTTTGCATGGGTATAGTTCAAGGGCTGGAGAGTGACATGAGCTACATAGATTATCATCATCATCATCACCATTTTTCATCACTACGCGGGTGAAACCGCGGGGCGTAGCTAGTTTAAAATATAATAAAAAAGCCAAAAAAATAAACGAAATTGGTCCCCATACAACAAACGTTTTTTTTTCTTTTTCTATTAGCCTTAATGTAAAATTGGTTATAGGTACGTACACGCGCCAAACTTGGCATGATTATGGTACACAGTCTAAAATATAACAACAAATAATAAATAATGGCCAAGTGCGAGTCGGTGAGAAACTGTTCACTGAACGGTTCTCGTACGATCACCGAAGTGAAGCAACGTCGGCCGAGGCCGGTACTTGGATGGGTGACCGCCTGGGCGTTGATGGGATGTCTTTTTGTACATTTTTTTTGTACTTTAGTAGCTAACAAGCTATGTGGTGGTAAGGAACCCTCAGTGTGCGAACCCGACTCGCAGTTGGCCGGTTTTATTTAGTATAAGGGGCAAACAAGCTACGTGCTTCGGTAAGTGATCATCGCTGCTTATGGACACCAACGTTGTCAGCGTAACGCGTACCTTTGAGGACTCCCTTCACCCTTAGTTAGTTTTTCCTTTCACTACATTTTTTACCAATTAATAAGCGTCAATCGTCATATCTTGACACATACCGATAATAGAACTTCCTTAGTTTTAATCCCAGTCTCTGAAACGTACTATGGAGCTTAATTATTATTTTTAACATACCCACTACAAAATAAGTTTATGATGATAATATAGACCACAGTTTTTTTTTTTTTGTTTTTTTTAAATTAGAACGGCTGTCAAGGCAGTTTTGTAAGAAATTTGTTGTAGCCAGTTGCACCCATATAAACGAAACATCAGTCAATCGAAATCAGTTAGCAACTGTGATTCGGAGTTCGACCCGTTGATCAAAATAAGAATGTTTATTCAAGGTTCACTCATAATGCCAGGGGCCTTACGGACAACTGCTAAAAGCGGCACCTAATCGGCTGAGTTGGAAAATCACGCGAACGTGAACCTTATCGCGCCCAGATACGGTTTGCGCCCAGATACGGTTTGCGTTCGCGTGATTTTCCAACTGAGCGGATTAGGTGCCGCTATTAGCAGTTGTCCGTAAGGCCCCTGGTAAAAGATTTTCCTTCTCATTTCCGTTCTATTTACTTCTCTTTTCTGTGATATGGACGGAACAATTTTTTTATTACAATAAAAATTAAAGATACCGTAATAAATGAAAAACGTAGTACCTTTGCAGTGGCCTGTGATATGTTTATTCTAATTTAAAAGGTTAAGATATTGCTAATTTATCTCACGGTGTCGCCCCGCGTGCAAATGAGAAATAAAACAATGACGTCACGCCCGCCGCCATGGTTGTTTTTCGTCAGCCGAGCCCCTTGGCACAGTTACTTAAGTTAACAGTACATAAACTCTCAATATTCAAACATCGAGTTTGAATAAAACGGGGTTGCTCTTTTTTTCTCTGCTCTGCTATTTACTCATACTCTTCATTTGAAACCATTATTTTCATACCACACCGCATACATTGTTATATTTATTTTTCTGTTTCTATTTTTTTTTTTCTGGTGGGCACAACAAAGACTTTTTATCTATCTAACTAAATAAATATTATTGAAACATATTTTCTTAAAAAAATATTAGAATGATCAGGTTAAATAATTATGTAAAAAACGAGTTTCTTTTAATATTTCATTTAGAGTTTAATTTAGGTTTATGAAGTATTATTAGTAATTTCTATGGTTAAATTACATAATCACCATAATTAACTATATGTTAAAAAATACATAATGAATCATGTATTTTTTTTTCATAATCATGAGGCAAGATACTTGAAGATTTATTACACGATAATTCATCTTTAATTCAAAATTGAAGTTTCATAAATGTTTTTGAATCATATTTTGATGGTTTTCGTTTTAGAAGTTACCAAATTGTAAATATTTTTGTTTTTTTACAAACGGCAGAATTAAAGAGGTACTGGTATAAAAACGTTTGGAATAAGTGGTTGTATCTATGTTTGTTACTATTTTTCTTCAGAGCGGCTAGTGCTAGACCAATTTGACTGCGGATTTTATTTGAAATTAGGATTATGTGCAGTAGTAATTAAGCTATGTTTCTACAAAAATTGTCCGGTGGCTTAAAATTATGAGCTCATTTCCAAATTGGTCATAGTTTTTATTTTAACTTAATTGTATTCTTTTATTTCTTATTGCTTTATAATACATTAAGTGCTTTTACTAAACGTATACACGCTAACAAACACCAAATACCTAAAGTACTTTAAAACAGTCGGATTTCCCATATAACAGCGACGTTACCACTTGCCTCGAAAATGTCCTAAGCTCTCGTACTGTTCTTAGCTAAACTGTGTTGATGGAGCTCGGTGATTTATAGCAAGAGGTGACTTGTAAGGACGGAAGTCTCATTTAGAAGGTCTCCGCTGAATTTATTTTTACGTTTCTGCGTTGGCAGGTAAGGTTTCATTGGGATTATTAGAATGTTGAATAACGGTTGAAAGGTTACTCAAGGTTACTTTACGCTTCCGCTACCGTTCGTGAGAGGAGGCAATTTTTTAAATAGGTACGTACTTAAATAACATAATCCCTATACAACGTGCTTTGGAATTAATGTAAAAAATAAACCAACCAAGTATGAGTCGGGTTCGTGCGAGGGTTGCGTACCATCAAAAAATACAAAAATTTGAGCAAAAAGACAACATCCAAGCGCAGGCGGTCACCCATCCAAGTACCATCCGCGCCCGATGTTGCTTGACTTGGTGGTGACCAAAAATTTGTCATTGACTCGCACCTGAGCATTTTTTATTATTTTTATTATTATAAATAGGCTTGCGCTTGGCCGCCAACTCGCTGATGTTAAGCGATGATGCGGCCTACGATGGAGCACGCTTGCCTAGAAGAAACCTATTCACTCTCGACTTGAAGACACCCAGATTGTAACTATCGGGGAACACCCACTCAGGCAGCGAATTCCATAGACTAGCATAGCCATTATATTATATTTAGATTTTTGTTGTTTTACTTTAGACTGTGTAGATACAAATACAAAAAATATGTTTAAAAAAACGTGTCTTGTATGGGGATCTCCGGATCTCCCTTTAGTTTTTACTTTTTGACTTTGTTATTATTTCTGAGTTAATCCACCGTAACATTATATATTTTATACAGTGTAAGCTTAGTAATACTCTCCACTCCTTTACTCCACTTAGTAATACTCCTTTGGGTACGAAACCCAATTAGTTATTAGGTATGATACATTTCAAAAAGTGTGCATTGGATCTGCATGATCAATTCTTTCCTGCTCTTTTTCTATCGGATGGCCCGGGCATAAAAAAGCCTTCACATAATTTCATGGTTGACATACCAAAACCCAAACGAAGCGCTTCGATTACACTTTCATTGTGCGACCCACTAGACTGTAGAATGTGCTTATGTGTTCCCCGATAGATATAATATGGGTGTATTCAAGTCGCGAGTGAATCGGTTTCTTCTAAGCAAGCGTGCTCCATCGCAGATGACGGTCAAACGCGAACCTGTTAATTTACAAAAAAAAAAAACATTAAAAGTTACAATAAGGTCGCACGTGAATTAGTATTTCAGTAATTTTTTAGGGTTCCGTACCTCAAAAGGAAAAAACAGAACCCTTATAAGATCACTTCGTTGTCCGTCTATCAGTCTGTCTGTACGTCTGTCAAGACCCTTTTTCTCAAGAACGCGTAAAGGTATCACGTTGAAATTTATATTAAATAATTAGGTCTACGGTTTCTTTCCGCTGTAAAAAAAATACACTTGTAAGTCAACGCAATCAAAAGATATGGACGTTCATGTCGCATATTTTGCGATTTCACAGGGGAATCAAAACCTATAGGGTACTTCCCGTTGACCTAGAATCATTAATTTTGGTAAGAGGCAAGGTCTTACAGCACATATAAAAGAATAAATCAGAAATTTGTTAATTTGAAGTTATCTATACTAATATTATAAAGAGGAAATATTTGATTGTTTGTTTGTTTGTTTGCATTGAATAACCTCTGAAACTACTGAACCGATTTGAAAAATTCTTTCACTGACGGGAAGCTACACTATCCCCGGGTGACATAAGCTATCTATACCCGTGCGAAGCTGGGGCGGACCGCTAGTATCATATAAAAAATATTGTTTTACAATTACAAACTTACATTTTGTAGTTGTTATGTATGGAAGAACCTTATTGTCAACTACAAAGTTAAGTTTGTCTTTAAATTTTTCAACTTCTATTAGTTTTTTTTTTTGGACTCGCGCTCTGAGGGTTTTGTCTAACGGAACCCTCAGAGCATGAGTCCTACTCGTACTTGCCCGGTTTTTTTTCTATAAAACGTTTGCGTGTTAACACCCAATTAACATTTTGTGCAGTGCGGCAAACACTGTTTATAATAATCGCGGCGGCCTGTGAAGTTTTGATAGGCATTCCGTGTTATAAACATAATTACCGGTAATACATGAACACCTACTAATTACAACAACTTCTTTGACCTCAGTTGGTAGTGGACCACCCAGGGCGGTGGAGAGATTGACAGCAGCATCATAATCATCACAATTTTATTGTTTCTCCAAAGTTTTGGCGCAATCGTGAAAAAACATGTCACCTGCTGCCATGCTGAAAAAACATGCTGCCCCGATTCTGCTAAACCAATTGTTTTTGAATTGTAATTGTTTAATGAATTGCCTCAAAATTGACAGTTTTTTTTATACTAAGTTATAGTATTAGGTGGTGGTATTCTTCTAGTATAAAAAAATAAAAACTGTAAATTTTGAGCCAATTATAAAAAAATTGATTTGGGGAAGAAAGGTTCTGGAGTGGAGACCACGAACCGGAAGACGCAGCGCCGGGAGGCCTCCCATTAGATGGACCGACGACATTGTGACAGTCGCGGGCATCCAGTGGATACAAAAGGCAGGCTGTCGTTCAGTGTGGAGGTTAATGGGGGAGGCCTATGTTCAGCAGTGGGCGTCTTCTGGCTGATGATGATGATGATTAAAAATTAAAACAATTACAATTTAAAAACAATTGGTTTAGTAGAATTGGGGGCCTGTATTGTTTTCTTAAACTCCTATATTGTTGAGGCTTAATTTGTAACAAATAAAGATTATAAAAAGAACTCTATAAAAAGAGAGAGAGAAAAAATAGTTTATTAGTGACCAACTACTTAAGTTTTTAAAATCACTAAAAGACTTACGTGAAAAAGTCGCAAATTGGCACCAACTCACCATAATGGCGGTTAATAACCAGCACTGGAGCCTTACGCCCAATTCGTTACGCGGTCTCAAACTAACGTGCAGTTCGGAAAATCACGTGAACCGTGAACCTTAACGCGCTGAGATACGGTTTGGCAAGGCCCCTTGTCTTCCGTTGGATCCAAACAGTTCTAAAGATACAGCCGTTAAAAGATAGGACAGACGGACGGACGGATGGACAGACAGACAGACAGCGTAGGCTTAGTAATAAGATCAGTTTACGCATTTGGGTACGGAACCCTAAAAAGTAGTACACACTCTCAAAGATACTGATGCTCTTTTGAGCGCGTACAACATACGGGAAGAATGGCCTGCTCGTTTCTCTACGCAATGACATTTATTACGTCATTTGATTTAAAATCGAAGATCTCGCTTTTCTTCCTTCTCAGATTTTTCTCAGCATTACTGAATATAATTCCTGTGCCACCCTCCCCTCGATTTATGACCCTCTGGGGGGAGGGGCGGATTTATACGAAGGCGATTAGGTGAACGCTTTTTAAACGGCCGATGTCGGAATAACGACTTTCGACTTTGGACAGGGTCGCTCGGGTTTGGGACCAAATTAAAGAATAAGATACCAATATATCACGGATAAACATGTTTTTACCCCGATACAAAGTAAAAAGAAGCAGTGTGTTCTTGTATGTGCTAGCAACGCCCCGTGGCTTTGCCTGATATCTCACAAGAATCGGTTGTCTTCGAGATAAAAAAATCATTTTGATTTAGAGCAATTCATCCATTTCATTTTGTTTTATTTTGCTCGGTTTGTTCTATTGATCGTTCTTGCTTCTAGGTAAGTTTACTATATCGTAGACTAGGTATTTCCATTTTTATTGCATGTTGTTGCAGTTGAAATAATATTATATCGTAATTTATGGGGTAACCGTTGGTAGAGAGGTGGCAGAGAGCGTGTACAGAGGAAACTCGTTTGTCAATACCGTTGAATTTTCAGCACCTAGTTTTCTCCGATGGCATAATACTGTCAGCAAAAATGACAAAATCAAAGCTTAATTTCATACACATTTTTTGCGTTGGGTTTTTTATAAAACCCAACCGATACCTAACTGATAGCCCGTTGGTCGAGTTGGTAGTGAACCTGCCTTCTGAGCTTGGGGGCGTGGGTTCGATTCCCATCTAGGACAAACATTTGTGTGATGAACATTTGTGTTTGTTCTAAATCTGGGTGTTAATATCTATTTAAGTATGTATTTAAACCTATATATGTATATATATCAGTCTCTGGCAGCCATATCACAAGCTTTGCTTAGTTTGGGGTCAGATGACTGTGTGTGCAAAAATGTCCCGAATATTTATTTTATTTATTCTAATAAAAATAATGCTTATTATTTTTCCAAAGAAATATTGCAAGTAATTATCCCTATTCTATTTTCTTGAAAGAGAAATGTCGCGTGTTTGTATATTTTCAAAAGCTGCCATAGGCAAAGTAAAACATAGAACCAAAGATTTTTTATATACTTTAAAAGGAATCTGTTGAATGATGGTGGTTGACAAAATTCACTGACTTATTCAACCACCCCGAAGTCTTAAGAAGTTCTAAGAGCCTCATAATTACCAAAGACTTGGATACAATTTTATAGCTTTACAAGCTAGACTTGATTTCGATTAAAATTTAAGTTTAAATTACCAATGAAGTGATCTACACTATACTCTATTTTCGGTCTCACAAACCATGCATTGGTTTGAATTATTTACGATACAATAACGCGATAAAGAAAACGCAAAAAAAAGATTAGGGACATTAAAACTTTATATTGTATTATTTTTTTATAAAAATTTAGTTATTATTAAATTAGACCGGGAGCTCACCTCATTTTCAAAAATCTTTCAGAGCGCCTGGTTAATGCGACGCGTGACCAAAACGCTGGCGTGTTTCTGGCTCAATGCATAAGTATTGCCATTCAACGTGGTAATGCTGCCAGCATGCTGGGTACGCTACCAACTGGTAATGGGCTTGAGCATATGGATTGTCTTTAGACCTTCAACGGTCTATGGGCAGTCTAACTGTATTTGTAGTTTTAGTCCTGTCAGATTGGTTTAGTTTAGTGAGTGGTATGCCAGAATAGACACCAATGGCATCGATTCTGATGTACTAAACTAAACTAAATTTGACAGCCCTAAAATTGTTGCCATTTTTCTCTCACATATTAAAAGAGAGGCAATTTTAGTCCTGTTAGATTGGTTTAGTTTAGTGAGTATTATGACAGAATCGACGCCAGTATTAGTCATGATTCAAACTACATTACTTACGAAGTTCATTTTAATGAGTAGTGAACGGTGAACCTCTACTACAAAAATAGCGTTTCTAATCAATTTTGTGGGTAGTTGAACAAAAGTTCGATTCATTTATAAAGTTTGAAATTTGGTGCCTTGCATCTTAAAGTAGTGAAAAGAGCTTAAAAAAAACAAGCTTTTGAAAAAAAAACATGCATAATTTATTTCCTGACCGTACCATTGCATACGGAGCTGAACTAGTGCTTCGTAGCCGTAGGTTTCCTAGATTTGTTTCCCAGATAGTCCGGTCTAGGTACCTAGTTTCCTACGAAAGTAAAGTTTACGGAAATAGGAAGAAAGTTGCATGTTTTAGGTTAAAAAAAGTTTCCTTAATTATAATGGTAATTGTAGTATTAAGGGTGTCACATCCAATTGACTGCCATTTGACTGCCCCGGTGGCTCAGTTGGTAGTGAACCTATCTTCTGTGCTTGGGGGCGTGGGTTCGATTCCCATCTAGGACAAACATTTGTGTAATGAACATTTGTGTTTGTTCTATGTCTGGGTGTTAATATCTATTTAAGTATGTATTTAAAAATATATATGTACGTATATCAGTTTCTGGCAGCCATATTACAAGCTTTGCTTAGTTTGGGGTCAGATGACCGTGTGTGCAAAAATGTCCCAGATATTTATTTATTATTAATTATTGGACTGAAAAATAATATAACAGCGTCTTTTCTTTGGGAAAAATGACACTATCGTGTACTTTCTTACTAACATGCTTATTAGATAGATCATCATCATCATCATCATCATCAGCCAGAAGACGTCCACTGCTGAACATAGGCCTCCCCGTTTTTTCTCCACACTGAACGAACGGATTAGATAGATAGAAACTCTTAATTGTAATGATTGTGTACACCAGAAATAAAAATTACTAACAGACAGAAAACACTTATAGTGCCACAAGTGGCGGCCTTATTGCTCAAAGCAATCTCTCAGGCAACCATTTATATTAGCTTCTCAATCTTAATAAATCTTGAAAGTCTATTTTAGCCCACTTTGACTAATTGACGTATCAATTTGAAACTTTGCAAGTTTAAGTAGTCCGGATAACAATAGAATATTTTTGTTTTGTATTTTGTCTCGCCCTATCTGCTGCTGGGATAGCAATACCAAGTTCAATTTAAGATTAAGATTATAAAATGTTGACCAAAATGCTGGCGTGTTTCTGGCTCAACGCATAAGCATTGCAATTCAGCGTGGTAATGCCGCCAGCATGCTGGGTACGCTGCCAACTGGTAGTGGGCTTGAACATTTGGATTGTCTTTAGACCTTCAACGGTCTATGGGCAGTCTAACTGTATTTGTAGTTTTAGTTTTAGCTTGTATTTTGTTTAGTTAATAAAGGCACTTTACATGACATAGACATATTTGAGATTATGTTTTTGAGGTTCTGATGATGGAGCCGGGAAGGATTGTGGATCTTTTCAATGACACTGCAAGTAAGCTTCGGTTTTGAGTTTCTTTTAACTAAAGCGTGTTTTTAGTTGGAACTATAATATTTTAGCATGCATTTAACCTTACGATTGCAAAAGTGATAAAGGGATTCTGTAACCGTAACAGCTTGCTACAGCCTGAGCTTGCGCGCGTGCTTCGAGCGCCTGTAGATATTTCTGAAGTTACCCATCTTCAGAAATATCTACAGGCTATATACAGGCAGGGTACAGGCTATAAAATATCTACTATAGCCATACACAATGAAATTCATTTTAGCACACACAGCAAAGCATATATTCATTACCCATATTCGTATACCCATATTACGCTGTGCGCATATATGCCTGTGTTACAAGCATCATCGACCACTAGCGCCACACAACGTATCCAGTGACGAACTACGTAAAGTTAGCATGGTGGAATATTTCATAATGATTTGTATTACTAGTGATTTGACAAAATTATAGATGTATATCGGTTATATAAATAATTATATATAGTTATTTACAATTCTTCTTATCAGGGGCCTTGCGGACAACAGCTATTGCGGCACCTAATCCGCTCAGTTGTAAAATCACGCGAACGTGAACCTTATCGCGCCCAGATACGGTTTGCGGTCGCGTGATTTTCCAACTGAGCGGATTATGTGCCGCAATTAGCTGTTGTCCGTAAGGCCCCAGGACTATAATGATTGATTGTACAAAAACATACCAATGAGAAACTGTTTTGAAAGCCAATGTAGTTATTTTTAGAATAAAAGAATAAAAATGGTGGAGGTATTAAAAATAACGTGGATACGGCGTCAGTTTATGGTGAATAAACAGAGAGAGAGGATCGAGTGTGATAATTTGGACTTTTATTTTGGTCTCCCTTACCACTATCTGTAATACCTGAGCTAAAGAGGGTATAAGAGGGTAGAGTCATCTGATAAAATGGGTAGCTTATTATGACGTCGTTTTCACACATTTGTGCGGCAGCCCGCAATACAAAGCGAAAAGAAGCCGCGCGCGCACTCATCTCGAAAAAACCGCCGAATGTGGTTGAAACTATAGTAGAAGTAACCGCCTTTCTTACATGAATAATTCCCGTATAATTTAAACAAAAATAAGTAACTGTCGACACTTTTATTCAAATCTCCCAAGAGTAGACTCACCCGCGTACTGGCGCTCATCCAAATCACTTTATTAAGCTTTATGTTCTAAAGAATTAATTTCAAATGTATAACTACCCTCATTATGGACCTCATTTAATGGACGCTGGAAACTGGGGCAGTTGTCTGGCCAAATTAAGGGTTGTTAAGTTATTTTTATTCTTATATTTAGAGGGTTATTAAGGTGATGAACATTCATTATCATAATCAGCCTCAATATTTTTTATGTAATAATAGACAAACAAGCAACGGTACAACATGGGGTTCTTCAGAAGGTGAGTTAATCGAGTTCTAAAGGGTCGGCAACGTATTTGTGATGCCTCTGGTGTTACAAGTATCCATAGGCGACGGTGACTGCTTACCATCAGGCAGCCCGTCTGCTTGTTTGCCACCTATGGCATAAAAAAAAACGTCGTAGTACGTAAAAAAGTAGTCACCGCCGCCCATGGGCACCTATACAATACCATGTTTCGCAATTGAAATTTCACACATTGAAGTTACCACTCTCCTTAGAGCCTTAGGTCCCTTTTCAAGATGTTTGCCGATCCCTATACTAGAATGTTGGAGTGACAGGTGATCCACTCTTACCTAAGCGACGCGAGCAGTCAGGGAGTGCCCCCGGCGCCCGCGCCGATGCGACGCTGAGCGAACGACATAATAGACAAACTAATAACCAAAAAAAGGATTGCAATTTAAGAAATTGTTATTTAAATAAAGGACTATTGTATTGTATTGAATTTAATACAAGACTAATATTAATTAAAAAAAATAACTAACCGTAATTTTACACGCGTAAGGCTCCGACTGTAGGCTACGGTCTTGCCACTTGATATAATTGAATCAACATCATAGTCAATTGGACGCGCCTGGCCCACGATAGGCAAGAGTGGAACTGAATGGAGTAGGCCTTGTCCAAAAATGAACAAGCCAATAACTTAAAACATGTAATGTACTTAATTTGTAAGATGAAAATGTTATTGAAATAGGTAAAGGGCTAGTGTTGTATACTAAGCTAATACTATACTTACTATTATAACCTAGGCTAATATCAACCAAATCCAAAAATAATCCACGAAAACAGTTGAGCACTTGGCAGTTCTCAGTAATTTTATGATTCCGAAGCGAAGAAGTTTAAACTAAGTAAGTTACTTGTTTCTACGGGTCGCGTTGAATGGTTAAGTGAGGGTAAGTGTGACCTAGTTCAGTATGTGGAGACAAAGCGCTTTCGAATTTCGAACACTTTAACTTGATGTAAAGTCGACGAGTTACATTTGATTCATTGTTTTACTAACACGAATAGATATTGGTTCTAGTATAAAATTCAAGAAAAAATTATCCTGCGGTTCCTTACATAAGATTACTACCTGATGTCCGCGACTTCGAAAGCGTAGTCAATTACGTAATAGGCTTGCGTTAGACCACCAACTCGCCTGATGTTAAGCGATGATGCGGTCTACGATGGAGCAGGCTTGCTTATGAGAAACCGATTCATTCGTGATTTAAAGACATATATAAACACCAACCCCATGCAGTGCGCCTAGTTTTCATAATAGGTATATACGTTCGATCCCTATTTACCTCCTTTAATTCGGCCTTTTCCGAAAATCCTTTCTTAACGGCCTCTCATAGCAAATTTGACGGTTTCAAATCAATTTTATTCAGTTAAATTACAATATTTGAGCTGGAAAAAAATACATGTCACAGATACATCTTTGAGTGTTTGAGTTTATGATTTGGTTCAAAACACGATTAAATAAACTTTCCTCGATCAAAAAAAAAAACCGAATCAAAGTCGATTTAGTTTATTTTATTGTTTTATGCTCTAATGAAAGCTCGTTACAACCTGGAAATTGCATGTACTGAAAGGCAATTTTATTCAATTTTTTTTTTATTTGGATAATTTTTTTATAGTGATTAGTTTCGTTTTTTAGTGAAATTTAAAGCGTAAAAAGGTCGCGAGAATTTGCGCGCACCGCGTTCAGTACCGGGCCAGGCGTCATCGAGGTCGGACCTATGCTCGTTTTTGTCGTTGCACTCCCCCCGCGGGCGTCCTGACACTAGCATGGCAATATACATCGTCGCTATAACTTGGTGGGGGCTGAGGGAGCGTTTTGTTGCCTACGCGACTCGGATAATAGGCCGTTAGCGGACCTCTACACCCTATAAGGAATCTACTTGCCAAATTTCAGCTTCTAAGATCACGTAGTTTTCGAAATTTCGTGTACAGTCAGTCTGTCAGTGAGTGGTATTTCACTTTTATATAAACCGATAAACCCTTGTTTGTCTGATATGGGGGACAAACCATAACATAAATTTCAGTTCAAAGTACGTTACACTTCATCATGATTTTCACCCTTATCATCATCATCATCATTTCAGCCATAGGACGTCCACTGCTGTACAAAGGCCTCCTCCATCGATCTCCAAAAGGGCCGGTTGGAAGCGGCCTGCATGCAGCGTTTCTCTGCGGCATCTTTTAGGTCGTCTGTCCATCTTGTGGGTAGACGTCCTACGCTGAGTTTTCCGTGGACAGGTAAGCCATTCGAGAACATTTCGGCCATCTGTTCTGCGTGAAAAAATGTTTTTTTTTTTTAGGAATGTTTTTGCCCTTTTAAACCTTTATAAAACGGTCGAATAAAACCATTATTTTGTCGACTTGTTCATATTCAACATTTATTTTACCTCGCCAGTAAATGTTTTAATTACAAAGTCAACCTCAATTTCGCTGTCGTTTTTCACTGAGATCTGTACTAGCATTTATTTCCTGAAAGATTGAGTCGACCTAATTTCCCTCTTCGTGCCACCGTTACGTGCTCAAACTAATTTAATTTATAAGCAGATTAAAATGGTTTTACATCTACTGATATTCATACACCTACGAGATATATGACCGGTAAAAATAGGCAAAACGGCAATTACATTAAAATTTTATCAACATCTTACCTTTTATATGTTACTAGCTTCGCCCCGCGGTTTCACCCGCGTAGTAATGAAAAATGGCGACGGTTATGATGATGATGAGAAGTAGCCTTTGTCACTCTCTGGCTCTTGAACTATACCCATGCAAAAAATCTGGTCGATGCGTTGTTCCGTTGTAGCGTGAAAGAGGAACAAACAAACCACCAAATAAACACACTTTCGCATTTTATAATATTAAGTATGATGACCACCTATAATATGATCATCATCATCATCAGCCAGAAGACGTCCACTGCTGAACATACCTCGTGGCTCGTGAATGGAGACTTCACGTAGCAGAGTAATTGAAGAACAGGGGTTCCCCGTGTGTTGTTTGTACGTAGTATATACTAGCAAAATAGTCAGTCAGTGTGTTCACTGGCTAACTCACACACAATTTTTCATACCAATCTAAGCTCGCACCCTCTGTAAACCTTATTATTGCTTTATTGATATTCGAGGATCATAGTGCAGGTAATTATCATCCCCTTCGCTGTAATATAAATAAAATGTGTAAAAACCACATCAGTTTCCATAATAAAATATTCTAATGTAATGTTTAAAAAAATTGAGCACTGACGAGACAAATGTTTATCGGGACTTGTCGCGCATTATTTTATTTAGGTACAATATCATATCATATCATTTAGGTGCAATATCAAAAAACTCAGAGTCACTCAGCGGGCAATGGAAAGAGCTATGCTCGGAGTTTCTCTGCGCGATAAAATGCGAAACGTGGATATTCGCCAAAGAACCAGAGTCACCGACATAGCTGCTAAAATTTGCAAGTTGAAGTGGCAATGGGCAGGCCACATCGCTCGAAGAACCGATAACCGATGGGGAAGAAAGGTTCTTGAGTGGAGACCACGAACCGGAAGACGCAGCGTAGGTAGGCCTCCCACTAGATGGACCGACGACATTGTAAGATTCGCGGGCATCCAGTGGATGCAAAAGGCAGGCTATCGTTCAGTGTGGAGGTTAAAGGGGGAAGCCTATGTTCAGCAGTGGAGGTCTTCTGGCTGATGATGATGATGATGATGATTTGCCGTTTTTATCCTTTGGGCACGGAACCCTAAAAAGCAGCAAGCTTGACATGCTCGCAGGATTTCTCCTGTTAAAGCTCTGTGGTAGAGCCTTCCAGACTCCGAGCAAAATTATTTTGCTTACGGTAATATTTCAAATAAGCGCCGCCACTCGTCCAGAAGAAATTTTAATAATTTTCCTTCTTCAGATATTAAAATAAATTTTCATATAATTATTTCGTTTTTGGATAGGACTTTACAAGCCCCATCTCGGCTTCATTGCGAATATAATGAGATTTGGGACTTGAAGGGCTATTTATAACGCTCGGGAATATTTCTGTAGATTGGCAACCTACGTATTGATGTTTATAATTTAGCTCTGACTTGATTGATTTGGATTTTATTGACTTAATTTAGACGTGTTTATTTATGCCTATTTCTACACCGTGAGTAAATGTTTTTTTATTGGTGATACGTTCTTCAATGAAGTTGGCAATTAGGTACTGTCAATTGGCACTAGACTTTTGATATTTTCTGAATACTTAAATGAAACTGTTTTAATTAATCAATGTAAAAGGTATTAGCATTGCTATTATAACGTCACCTGGGGCCTTACGACTAGCTTTTTAAGAGTTTATATGTCGTCAACATGGGTTGCGTTGCATCCATTTGCGCGATTATAACGAACAGTATCAAATGCATGTTTTGTTTATAAATACTTGAGTATATAACTAAGTTTAGTGTAATTTTAGGCACAAACTTGGTGAAACCTTTCTCGATAGAATAATTCAGCAAAAACAGACCTTCTAAAACAAGATTTTAGTGTTATCTTCAAATCTAGAAGTTGTTGACAATTTTTTTTTTTCATATTCTGATGTTATATTTTGTAGTGTAGTTTAATGTAATTTTATTTATTTATAAAGTTCTAATAGTTCTTGATTAATCCGGAGTTTTATCATTTGTCGTTTACGTTATTTAGTTCTAGGGCGCACGCCGACACGTCCATATCTCTTCCTGCAGGCACTAGCATGGGCTGTGGATAAATTGTCTTTACACCGTTTTTATCCCGCGAGAAAAAGACATACGTATTCATATTCTAGCTTTGTCGCGTCTAGGCGTGGATAAAAACGGTGGAAAGACAATTTATCCACAGCCCGTGCTAGGCCTGCTGCAGGCGTAGATCGCATAGATTTGTCACTGTTTCGCGCAGGGGCAAAATTCTGATTTGAGCGGACAACATATCGACTCTTTAAGCAATCTAGTTTAGGTGATTTAGGAAATGTCCAGATTGCGCGACCGCAAGCCATATCTGTGTGCGTTAAGGTTCACGTTCGCGTAATTTTCCGAACTGCGCGGTTTTAACGTTAGTTTGATACCGCGTAAGCAGTTGGCCGTAAGGCCGCTGTAGGTATCATTTGTGTTCCGAAACGTTCGTGTTAGTTTTTTTACCGACTTCAAAAAAGACCTTCTTTTTTTTGGGTTCTCAATTAGATTGTATATTTTCTGTTCTAGTTTCAGCTGTTTTTTTTAGGAAATTTTTATTCTTTCATTTATATATTCATTTTTACTATTCATAGCAGGTATTTTTATTAGTATTACAATTGTTGCTAGTAGGCAGTTTAATTAGAGATTGTTTAACCTATCAAAATACCTTCGTTAGCAATATAGAAACCGTAAACGGTTTCCAAATATATTCATTTTTAAATTTTGTTTTGTCCATGGGAAGATATCGTTTTTTTTTTAAATAGATAATCGAAGATATTTAAGGTTTTTTATTATTTTTTAATACAGTGAGGATAAAGTAAAATGTTAATTAAAACGCTTAAATTATGGACAAAATACGCCCCATCTAAATACACCTCTTAAGTTCCGGCGGGAACCCGCCTTATGAGCGTTTAGGGTTTCTCCCATTACAACCCACCATAACATAATGTTATTTTACCGCTTAATGCGGTAATGATGACATTACAACACCGCTTTGTGGATAAATTCCCTCTTAGTTGTGGTCAAAATTACACTTAATGATTAAATAAGTAATTGTAAGTACGTGATTAAATAAGTATACATAAAAACAAAGATTTGGGTAAAATGTAATCTTTCTGCTTTTAATTGCATTAATTGCTAGTAGCCAATCACAGATGACGACACAATCAGTCCAGTGGGTGCCCGCGAGTAGTATTTACAACAAAGCGCTTCTGTGCGTTGGTGACACATTGATTTGTAGGTTCCAGTTGTTCTTTAATAATAACCGCTAAGCCATGTCAGAGACCTTCAAGCAGCCTAAAAACTGACATTAGGGCTAGCCGGTCAGCTTATACGAACTTCATAGAATAGCAGCAATGTATGTGATTATAATTATATATATATATATCAGTAACAAATTGAGATTTTCAACTTTAAATAAAGCCTTCTTGCTTTTGTTTAAAGTTGAAAATCGCATTGTATATAATGATGATAGCTTTGCGTTTGTGGTAAAATTGTTTTGAAGATTTTTATTTGATGAATCGGAATATGTAAATAGAATAAAACAATCAATAAAAGGTTAAGTTATCTACTATTTCGTATAAAATATATCGCAATGTTATTGTCGTGGAAATTTTACTGAAAAGTGGGTATTTTTTGTGGGTACTCGGTACATTTCTCAGAAATCTGATTAATAAAAAAACATTGGTTCATATTATTTATACCTTTTATCTATTTGCGTTTCTTTGAATCTGATTGCTTGGGTAATTAATTTTATCACTTGAAAATTTATTAATAAATACATGTATTGTTTAATTTTGTAAGTGTTCTGCGCCTTCCTTAATTGAGCTTATAGGTAGGTAGGTATTTAGTTCAGCGACGTTATAAAAATTCTGTGCCTCATTTAATTTCACCAGGAGACAACATAAGGGTACAATGATGGAGAAAACCCGATCAGAAATCCCGATTGATCCCCCGGGAGCGGTTTCCCAACTACATCGACAAGTTTGAACAGTTGTCTCTCCCGCAATACCTTACGTAAGCCCCATCCTTATCTTTACTGCTTTTATCTACATACTCACGCAACGAAGCTTCCCTCAAAAATCCTCCAGAAAATTAGCCAACAACTGGTAACACCCTACATTAATTGACTTTAACACATTGAAAAATAACACGCTATTTTATTGCTTCACGGTTTCAATTCCTTTTTCGAAAACACTGACGATTGATGGGTGAAGATTGACAGTTCGAAAAGGCGCGAAAGCGGAATTGACTGTTGTTTTTTTTTTACTAGAATGGCGAAGTGGAGAGAGCGTACAGCCAGGGTGGTCGTGTTTTGATCGGGAGTGGAATGTTTACGTGAAGAAGGAGAAAGCGCGCGGCCCGGCTGCTGACTGCCGGCGAAGTAAAGCCTCCATTCAGTGTTACCCGAGGGTTACAAGAATCTTCCTTATATTGTCCCTTATTTAGACACAATTTAATTATTCACTATTTTGTTATGATCACTTAATCATTAATAATCTGCAAATGAGATTTGCTGAATGCAGAATATAATGATCATTATTATGTTCTAAATAAAACGTCCTTTTATTATAACATAGTATATTCGTGTTATGATGCTAAGTAGCCTGTCCATTTTGTATCAAGTCAAAATGGCGGCCCAAAACGTCAACCACAGATTAAGTTAGAAATGAGGTTACATATAAACTTATGTCAAAACCTGGAGCTACATACAGATACAACATACCTTTCCCCCAAGTATGAACAATAAACACATAAACTTAAACTCAACCCCAACCTTAACCTAAATCCGATAACACTATCATGAAAACCTTAAATTAATACTAATCTTAAATTAGCATACAGTTTCATGTTTAAGCTATGTACAATAATTCCAAAGGCTTGTCATATGGACGTTTGTTATGACTAGTCGTCAACTTATTTTTCAGTTTCCCCCCAGAATAACCCGCGTCGTACTCTAAAGGTATGCCCAGCACTTCAGCCCACTTATCGGCACTCGGTACCTCCAGTATCTCGTGATCCATTACTTCTGGTTCACAAACCCCCTGATCTACACTAACAGACGAACCTCCTTCCATGGCTGCCACTTCCAATCTATCTCCTTCAGCCTGAATTGGATCTATCGCCTCGTTATTTTTCGTTTTAATCAATTGATCAATGTGTCGGTGAACCACATTGCCCTGGACATTAGAAACACCATAGCTAGAAGGACCGTTTCTGTTCACTACTGTACCGGGTAACCATCGAGGTCCAACATTGTTGTAATTTCTGTACATTACATTCTGACCCACATTGGTTTCACGCTGAGTCTTTTGAGCATTACTGGTGATTTGTTGATCCCTTTTCTGACGTACGCGATTATCCGGATGAATAGTATCCAACAACGTACGTAAACGTCTGTTCATTAAGAGCTCAGAAGGAGCCTTATTAGTAACCGTACAAGGTGTCGTTCGTAATCCCAATAGCATGTTCGGAATCTTAACATCCCACGACAAATCTTCCATTTTTCGCAATTTATCCTTGACGGTTTGCACCATTCTTTCGGCCAAACCATTTGTGGCCGGATGATACGGGGCTATTGTAACCTGTTTAATCTTATTTGCGTCTAAAAATTGACGCATCTCTCCAGAAACAAATGGTGTTCCATTATCTGAAACCAAAGTCTCACACAAACCATGAATAGCAAATATATTTCTTAGGTGTCGAATCACCGTCGCTGAAGTCATATTATTAACAATTATCACCTCAGGCCATCTGGAGTATGCGTCAACCACTATCAAAAAGGATTTTCCCTGAAAAGGTCCAGCAAAATCCACATTTACACGTGACCATGGTTTTGTCGGAGTGATCCATTCCCCCTTAGTTTTTGGAGGCATGTGTCTATGTTCAAGACATTTATTACAATTGCCTACTAAAACCTCAATATCTTCATTTAATTTTGGCCACCATACATAACTTCTTGCCAAGGCTTTTGTCTGGACAATGCCACTGTGTGTCTTATGTAAAGCACTCAAAACAGTTTTTCGTATGGATGGTGGCACTACCACCTGACAACCGAGTAAAACACAGTCCTCATGTATAGAAAGCTCTGTACGATTCAACCAGTAAGGACGCAACTCATCATCTGACATCTTGGCGGGCCACCCACTAAGCACATAGTGACTGACCCGAGACAAAATTTTGTCTCGCTTCGTAGCTAACGCTATTTGATCCGCATCCACTGGAAAATCTGAAGGTGTCTCAGCCATCAGTAACACGTCACAAAGCTGTTGCTTTGGTTGATCTGGGACAGGCTGTGGCCATCGACTCAATCCATCAGCATGTCCAATCTGTTTTCCCGGCTTGTACACGATATTGTAATCGTGGGATGTGAGTATGATCGCAATTCTAATAAGTCTTGGTGATAAAACTGCAGGTATTGGTCGCTTTGGATCGAATATACCTAGCAACGGTTTATGATCAGTGACAATTGTGAAATATCTTCCCGATAGGTAGTTATGAAATTTGGCTAAACCAAATGATATAGCAGTCGCCTCTTTGTCAAGTTGTGAATAACGACGCTCGTGCGTGTGCAAAGTTCTGGAACCCATCGCTACCGGGCGCTCCTGCCCGTCCTCCATAATGTGTGAAAGAACCGCACCGACTCCGTACTCTGAACTGTCACAGGTGAGTACCAACGGCTTGTTCAAATCGTAATGTACGAGTGTCAAATCAGACGATGACAAAGACTTAGCTGCATCAAAACTCGATTGTTCTCTGTCTGTCCATTTCCAACATTGTGACTTATCGAGCAATCTATGTAGAGGCTCGAGTAAGCTAGCTTTGTTAGGTACGAACCTCTCATAAAAGTTGTATAAACCCAGGAAAGCTTGTAGCTGTTTCACATTCTTTGGTTCAGGCGTGTTGAAAATCGATTCAACTTTGCTGGGCGCCGGGTGAATACCCTCCGCATCGATGACAAAACCCAAAAACTCAACACGTTCTTTGGCAAACTTACATTTGTCCTTGTTAAGCCGCAGTCCTGCCTTCTCGATGCGTTCCAACACTATGTCGAGACGCTCCGTCATCTCCATCATCGTTCGGCCGCTGATGATGATGTCATCAATTAGCACCGCAACGCCAAGCACTCCAGCTAACAATGACGTCATCAAACGCTGAAAAATACCAGGACACGCTTTTACACCGAAAGCCAATCTATGCACAGTAAATAAACCTTTGCACGTGTTCAGTGTTAACAATCGCGCGGTGGTATCTGATACTGGTACTTGAGTATAGGCCCGCTCCAAATCGAGGTTGGTGTAAAATTTCCCTCCAGCAACAGTCGCGAACACTTCACTAGCGGTCGGCATAGGGTAAGTGTCAGACTCGGTAGCCTGATTCACCGTACTGCGATAATCTCCACATAGGCGTATGTCACCATTAGACTTAGGTATAGATACTACCGGAGTCGCCCATTCTGAAAAAGATACAGGACGTAGCACACCCTCACCCATCAAACGGTCTATTTCATTCTCAACTTTATCCTTTGAAGCGTAAGCCACGGAACGAGCTTTTAAAAACTTAGGCGTAGAGTTTGGTTTTAAATATATAGTCACAAGTTCACCTCTGTAGGTACCGAGTCCCTCCCTGAAAACTTCGCTATGTTTAGCTATGACCCTGTCGACCGGTGACAGATCTAGCACACAAATCATGTTCACATTCAATACGATTCCTAAAGCCTCGAACCAATTACGTCCTAACAAATTCGGTCCTGAACCCCGAGCTACGATAACATTCAAATCGCACTTAATGTCCTTATACTGTACTTGCACTTTAGCTTGTCCGATGACAGCGACCTGCGAGTTGTTCCACGTGCACAACCGGTTGGGTAGCTCGCTCAACGCTCCGTCGTCGGCGCTGGGCCGCATGAGCGCCCATGTCGCAAGGTTCACGAGGGAGAACGCAGCGCCGGAGTCCACCTCCATGGTGACCGGCACACCGTTCAACAACAGCGTCACCACAAAAGCTGGAACGCGGGCCCCCGACCCGCCTATGTTGTAGATACCGTTCAGCTGTACCGTGGTCTCATCATCATCGGTATAATTAATTTTTACACCCCGATTTTTCTTCTTGGCTGTACAAATATTTTCGATGTGACCCTTTTTCTGACAAAATCGACATATAGCATTGATAAATCGACATTCGCCTCCATGACGACCACCACATCGATAGCACATTCGATCATTAGATCTAGATTGCACGGCGTTAATGTCCATCTGCTCCGGCGGCGTCGGCAACGTCAACGCGGCGCTCGTCGCCGGCTGGTAGCCCGCCCCAGCGTTATACATCATCAAAGCATCTCTTCCCGCGCTCTCGGTTGATAACAATGCATCTACGGCATCTTCGTAACGCAAATTATCTTTCTTCAAAAGCTCAAACTGCAACTTACGATCGGTCATCCCGCACACTATTCTGTCGCGGAGCATGCGCTCCATGTCTAAGAAATTGCACCGAGAACATAATTTCCTGAGTTGTGCGATAAATTCCGAAGCTGTTTCGTCTTGTTTTTGATCTCTCTTATAAAATTTGTACGAAGACGAAATTTCATTGGGCTTCGGACTGAAATGTTTGGTCAAAATCGTCACTATCTCACTGAATGACACTTCATTCGATTTTCTTGGTGTAATCAATGCGAGAAGAATCTCAAAAACTCGAGCACCACAAATTGTAAAGAAATTAGCCCTTTGGGCTGAATCTAACACGATTCCATTTGCTTCAAAGCAATATCTAAGTCTGTCTATGTAATTGTCCCAGTTATCACTCTTCACATCAAATTCACCGAATTTCACTGATTTTCGTTCCATTGTCCCGATTTAGTCCTCGTCGCCACTATTATGTTCTAAATAAAACGTCCTTTTATTATAACATAGTATATTCGTGTTATGATGCTAAGTAGCCTGTCCATTTTGTATCAAGTCAAAATGGCGGCCCAAAACGTCAACCACAGATTAAGTTAGAAATGAGGTTACATATAAACTTATGTCAAAACCTGGAGCTACATACAGATACAACAATCATCTACTTACTTTATTGTCAATCCTATTTCACATCTCTCCAAAAACTGCTAAGGTAATACCTATTTTAAACCTTTAGATTCAAGAACAAATCCAAAAAAAAATATTATAAAAATAAATCGGTAATAAAGTTTCGTATTGATTGGGGAATTGCTGTAACACTGGCAACATAACTTTCTGACGCTCCGTGTTGCGCGCGCAGTGTTATGTGGGAACCTGCGTGGAATCGTCGATTTTATTACGTAGGGTGTAAGGGCGACAGGCGGTTGAGCATTTGCGGTCCTGAGCATTGCCTTTAATTAATAGGTTATCAGAGTTCACGTATAGACTGCTGATGAGACATGGGGTGAAACGGTACACTGTTATCAAAAATAGTTTATGTAGATTGTGTTAGGTTGAAACTGTAATTAGAGCTTAGGGTTGCCATCAGAGCAAAACCGACCAAAAACAAAAGAAAACATTTACAGAAAAATTGTTTCATTCAACCTTTTGCAATGTTATTGCAGCTATCACAGTTAAAACTTAGACCAAGTGTAGTACACGGCAAACGATATTTTTTTAATTTCATCATTATTAGCCTATCGTTATCCCACTGCTGGGACACAGGCCTTCTCTCAGAGAGAAAGTATAGGCTCTAATCCACCATGCTGGCTCAGTGCATGTTGGTAAATGTCATATCGTCGCTGGAAAGGCAAATTTACTGAAGCTCCAAATGACCATTTCGAGAAAAAGCCGTTTAAAGTTTTTTTTTTTTCGTTTTTAATTCATAACTTTTTTCCCAGCACAAGAATTTCGATTATGTCACGGTAAACTTTTATTAATTTGTCATTTTCTATGTCCAGAAGTACAAACCATAATAAATGGACTGCTGGTTTGTGATATAGTGGCGCTTAAGTAAAAATTACTTCAATTTACAGTAAAGCAAAATTTCTTAACCGCCATTTGATTCAAATATTTATAGTCAAAATTACTTATAACTCTAAAATATTAGCTGTTAAATTGCCGGAAGCCAAATTTACTTAAAATTTACTTGTAATTTATTGGAGGAAAACAAAATTACTTAGGGGACAGGCACGAATAAAATGCCAAAAAAGTGTCGTTTAAGGACTCTGGTTGATGAAAAAAAAAAGGAAAAAAGGGGTTATTTCCTTTTACTGAAACGCCAAAATAGTGCTCGTATCGCTATGGGACCCAGACTGATCGACGCAGAAAAAAACGCTGATTCCGAATATCTATATAACTCAATATGCCTATTTTGGCGCTTCAGTAATTCTGCCTTTCTTGCGACGATATGTGTTTGAACTTTTGAGGTAGGGGAGAGCGGGGTTGGTTCTAACGGAGGTAAGTATTAACAAGCCTATTCCTGCCAAACGGTCAACGTTTTAATGAAGATATTCGGTTTTCCAATTATTATTTATGCCACCGAACATGTTGCGACTCATCAGTTTCCAGCCGCTTGTCTCTTGAGGGAGATATGCATATGGACCCTGGATTGACAGGTAGACTTTTTGAACTTTAGAATAATTTGACTAAAGAGGCGTAGGGATTCTACTTGGATAATATATCCCATAGGCGGGAACTTGTAATTGGCCTAGTCTCCTAATTGTTTTTGTTTACTTATACTATTAGGCTGTAAGTTTCCCAAAAAATGCAAAATAAAAAATAAATAAAAATAAATAAACCGTTTTCCATCACCGTTTTTGAGCAATGGCATCGACACTGCACATAATTTGCATGAGATAATTATATTCTAAATGACACTTTCGGCTTTCTAGACTGACTCTCTAGATATAATATACCCTAGATAAAAATTCATGCAAAGTAATCCTTTATTTATCTTTTTTTCCTGGGCTAGCGTCTTTATTAACTAAACAAAATACAAGCTAAAACTAAGACTAACTAACTTGACTGCCCCGGTGGCTCAGTTGGTAGTGAACCTATCTTCTGTGCTTGGGGGCGTGGGTTCGATTCCCATCCAGGACAAACATTTGTATGATGAACATTTGTGTTTGTTCTATGTCTGGGTGTTAATATCTATTTAAGTATGTATTTAAAAATATATATGTACGTATATCAGTTTCTGGCAGCCATATTACAAGCTTTGCTTAGTTTGGGGTCAGATGACCGTGTGTGCAAAAATGTCCCAGATATTTATTTATTTATTAAAACTACAAATACAGTTAGACTGCCCATAGACCGTTGAAGGTCTAAAGACAATCCAAATGCTCAAGCCCACTACCAGTTGGCAGCGTACCCATCATGCTGGCGGCATTACCACGTTGAATGGCACTGCTTATGCGTTGAGCCAGAAACACGCCAGCATTTTGGTCACGCGTCGCATTAACCAGGCGCTCTGAAAGATTTTTGAAAATGAGGTGAGGTGAAAATTTAAGTTTCGTTTAGGTAAAATTATAGCACTTCGGGTGTATTCGAGTTTACTTATTGTTCATAAAGATTTTATTACATTTTGATATAACAGTGAAACGTGCCGAAACGTACACTCACACTAAAGTTATAAGCTTTTATAGTTTAAGCCATCAGGTGTCTGTTTTATGGAAAATCGATGCGAAAATAAGTCGTTAAGTTATTACAATGTAAGTAAGCTAAACATTGTATTTTGTAGCCTTTCTGTATACAGGGTTACGCCATCGAGATACAATACCTATAGAGTCACAATCGTGCCAAAAAAAATGACCGAACCAAAACTCGGCGCACTCTACGAATAGCGCAGACTTTTTGTTAGTAACAGCAAAAAGCCTGTTAAAAACAACAGGCGAGTTGGAGGTCAAACGCGGACTTATAAGCGTTAAAAAAAGTAACAAGGTAACCGCGATCCGACTACAACGCCGCGCGATGCCAGAGCTACGATGACATAGCGGACAACTTACGTTGAATACTATGCAAGCGACATAGCGTTTAAATTGGTGGGCATTGACATTGTACAATGTACAGTGACGCTCGGACGTTTTTTGACTGTTTTCACTGAGAGAATGTGACTCTATAAGAATTGTATCTCGATGGGCTACGCATATAGACTGTTCTAAGCCGAAAGGAGGTCATTGTATTCATCATTATGAACAACTTTTACTATGGGACCAGTCCTGAAAACACGAAAAAATATCAGATGTCTATCAAACGGTCATTAACACTACAAAAAATGTATGGGACAGCTGAAATTTTTTCGCTATTTCTAGGTTATTTCCATAGTAAAAGTTACTTATAATGAGTACAATGACTTTCTTTCGGTTTAATACAGTCTATATGCGTAACCCTTTATAGTTTTTACCTCTATTATTCGATTTAAACTGGATAAAAAATGGAACAGCAGCGCCCTGGAATAAATGGAAACTAAAATATACTTGGGGCAATTACCTACTGATTACAGTAATCAAAAGTTGCATGATGTTTATGTTGTTTTTTTTTTATTAAGTTGACGGTTGAAACTCTTGCAGTAATATAGCCAAAAACAATAAGTATTTGCTCAAATAATTTAGGCAAATATGTCCAAGTATACTTACAGAATAATTAATTTCATACCTAATTTATGAATTACTGCAGATTCTTCTATCGATGCTTACCTGTAAATAAAAAAAAAACATATTTAATTTAAAACTCAATACTGAATCATAAACATCATCATCATCATTATTATCCACAAGCTTCAATATCTCACTGCTAGCGGCCTCTTTCTTGCTATGCCATCTGCCTCGGTCTTATGCTAATCAAGTCCCTGTTCGACCCCCGATGGTGACAATCGTCACCATCATCATCAGCCTATCTGATGTTTGTCCACTGCTGGACGTAAACCTCTTCTAAAGAACGACATAAGCCATGATCTTGCTTTTTAAATCCACTTGCCACCAGCCTCCTTTTGCAGGTCGTCACTCTCCCTGACTGCAAGGTGTCCTACTCTACGTTCGCCGTTACGCGTTGTCCACTCTAGAACCCGTCTACCCCAGCGGTTGTCAGTTCTTCTACAGATATGGCCGGCCCATTACCACTTCAGCTTGCTAATTATTGATTCTATAGTGACAATATCGTTGACCTATTCTGGGGCCTTACGGTTACCTGTTTTAAGCGATTCTGTTTGAGCAAATCAGCAAAGTTGCGTGACCGCAAACCGTATGTCGAAGCGTTAAGGTTCACGCTCGCGTGATTTTCCGAACTGCGTTGTTTCAGCACTAAGAATTAGCCGTAAGGGTTACATTGCCTCGAACACCACTTTGTCACAATCTTACTTCACCTCTCATCACTGCCTAGCAACAATGATAGGTAAATGTGAATCAAAAACAAAGTATTATTAAGTTGTAAAAATGTATACAGCCACTAAAATAACGCCACATTCATTCCATCTATTTATAATTTTAAATTTGTGAATGAAGCTTCCACGTCTATGAAAAAACATTTAATGTACTGCTGCTGCCATCTATACCAGGGTGAACGAAACGCATCAACTGAAAATTCACTTCTTAACATGAAACGCTACTCTTTTCAGGAGTTGAACTGCTTCCATACAGCGCTAACAGGTGGCGCTTTTTTCAAATAGACTAAAATAATATGGGAGACGCTGATGTGTACCACCATAATCTATACTTCTATACTAATATTATAAAGAGGAAAGATTTGATTGTTTGTTTGCATTGAATAGGCTCCGAAACTACGGATCCGATTTGAAAAATCCCTTCACTGACGGGAAGCTGGGGCGGACCGCTAGTAATAAATATTATTGACACGCTTTAAGTTTGAGGTAAAATTCGGTCTGAAAAATTATTTCTTCCGTGCAGATGTTACAGGCTCTGGAATTACTACCACAGTCCAAAATGACCAAAAAGCTGGTATTTTTCTGGCGTAAATTGTAATAAGCATTTCCATTCATCGCGATAATGGCGCCAACATGCTGGGTACGCTGCCTACTGGAAATAGGCTTGAGCATTTCGATTGTCTCTATTCCTTCAATGGGCAATACAACTATGTTTGTATAATAAGCTAAGTAGTTCAGGTATTTTTTGCAATTTACAAATCACCCTTTCGGGGGTAGACTTAAAGTCCATCAGTGGACTGTTAAAAGGCTGATTATGATGATGATGAATGAATACACTGCCCGTTAAAAAACGAAATTAATCTAAGAATTAACCTCCAAAAGCAAATGTGTTCTCTGCAAATATCTTCTGTACCCGTTGTGGGTACGAAAGATATTATATGGGAATACTACCACACATCATCAGCCATTAAATGTCCCCTGCTGAACAAGGCCTCCCTCTTAGAGAGGGGTGTTGCCATAATCCCCACGCTTGGCAGGCGGCTTGGAGATCGCAGTACGTTCACCGTGTACTAACAGGACGCTGCTGCCCATCTTCCGGTGGTTCTGGTCGCAGTTCTAGGACATACCCGGGTTATTTATTTATTATTATTTATTACAATTATTAAGTACTAGTAGGCCGCCCCTGCTTCGCACGGGCGAAGCTGGGATATATAGCCTATGTCAACCGGGGATAGTGCAGCATCCCAACAGTGAAAGAATTTTTCAAATCGGTTCAGTAGTTTCGGAGCCTATTCAATACAAACAAACAAACAAACAATCAAATCTTTCCTCTTTATAATATTAGTATAGATTATTATTAGTATTACTAAGTAAGTAGCACTATTTCTAAGTCGTATCGTAGTTGTAACTGCTATAGCTACGGTACGGCGTAGCAGTAGCTACGGCGTAGGCCGTAGAAGGCGTTCACTTCTCAAATAATATGTTCTCTGCAAATATCTTCTGTACCCGTTGTGGGTACGAAAGATATTATATGGGTATAGAAGATATTAAAATCTAAGTATCAACGTAGAATCGTATTTTTATAATTATCACAATTTCTAAATCGTATCGTAGTTGCAACTGCTATAGCTACGGTACGGCGTAGCAGTAGCTACGGCGTAGGCCGTAGAAGGCGTTCACTTCTCAAATAATATGTTCTCTGCAAATATCTTCTGTACCCGTTGTGGGTACGAAAGATATTATATAGGTATAGAAGATATTAAAACCTAAGTATCAACGTAGAATCGTATTTTTTTTATTATCACAATTTCTAAATCGTATCGTAGTTGCAACTGCTATAGCATGTATGCTGTTGACATATAATTATTATCTATATTAATATTATAAAGAGGAAAGATTTGATTGTTTGTTTGTTTGCATTGAATAGGCTCCGAAACTACTGAACCATTATCATTATAGCTACGGCCTACGCCGTAGCAGTACCTACGCCGTAGCTACTACTACGGCGTAGGCCGTAGAAGACGTTCACTTGTCCTTATCGTATGGATCGGACAGATCGGATCTCAATATCCGAATTCGTATTAAGAGGTTAAAAAAAATTAAATTTAATATCTGGGACATTTTTGCACACACGGTCATCTGACCCCAAACTAAGCAAAGCTTGTGATATGGCTGCCAGAAACTGATATACATACATATATAGGTTTAAATACATACTTAAATAGATATTAACACCCAGATATAGAACAAACACAAATGTTCATCACACAAATGTTTGTCCTAGGTGGGAATCGAACCCACGCCCCTAAGCTCAGAAGGCAGGTTCACTACCAACTGGACCAACGGGCTATCAAAGGTGGTTATGTCAGTAGCCTTTATTCGCTTCCCAGATCCACCATCAGGCCTTCATCACCAAGTATGAGAATAAATGAGACCAAGCTCGAGGGGCTTACCAGTAGCTATTGAAAAATTCCACTATTCGTCTCCTGGCTCATCAGATCAGTTCGATATTACCAAATTAATGTAAAAGTTATATGATTATTTACGGGATATTTACCGTGGTAAGGTTGTGGTCGTTATATCTGCACCTTACTTTTTAACTGTTCAACCAACCACCCGCATTCTTCAGTCTTCCCGTGAACATGGTGCATGTCACTGCGCCGAAATATCGAGAGCTCATTCCACAACCTTACCACGGTAAATATCCCGTAAATAATCATATAACTTTAGGGAACAACCAAGTTAAAACAGTGTTTTTCAAATTAATGTATTTTCATTTGGATTAAATAACGGGTTACTTCCAAGATTTATCAACAAATTTCGTTAGTAATTAGTAAAGATTTATAAAATTGTAAAAAAATCGGCTAAAAGCTATTGTAAATAGAATTTTGGTATTTGGGAAAGCCTGTGTGCAAAGTTTACGTTGTTGCAGGAAGTTTTTAAATTGAGTTTAAGGCGCTATATGTATGAGATGCGAGCACGTTTGTTAACCCAGTCGAACATCACTAGCTGTTGCCCGCAACTTAAACTTTCATATAAACTTTCAAACTTAATTTTCCCTTCCTAATCAGCCCTTTCGCAAAATACTTTCTTAGTGGACCTCTGCACTACATAAAAAAATCTATCTACCTGCCAAAAAAACCAAATTCCTGTCAAATTTAATGGTGTTAACAATAAAGAGTTAATCAATCAATCAATCAAATTTCACCCCCAAAAAATCATCATTCACTTCATCAAGCACACTTCACTTAACTTAATTTTTTTTTCTCATTTCATTCTCGGCATCGCGCTCGGAGAGTCAACACGTCCTGAATATGCCTCATGAAGAGGCGAAACACGTGTCGACAAGAGTGCACTGAGGAAACTGTTATATTGTTTATTTCAATTAAATAATATTTATAGTAATTTCATATTATTTTCAAAATCTATTGTTTATTTCAATTAAATTATATTTATAGTGGTTTCATATTATTTTCAAAATTTTTTGGTTATTTCATTTCAATTAAATCATATTTATATTAATTTCATAATAATTTCAAAATTTACATATATTTTATTTAAAATTAAATTCATTAGTACAAATTGTTATAGCAAATTTTTTGTTACAGATTTAAATACTTTTTGTTTCAGGTTATGTTAATTCAGGTTAGGTTCAAATTATAATCACAAATATCTATAGAGAAAATAGTTTAACCAAAATCCTTATTGTACTCGAGGCAACGTAGAGGCGGAATTACACTAGAAATTCGACATATACAAATCAAATTTCAGTTTTGTAGGTCAAGTAGTTTTCAATATTTCTTGGTAAGTCAGTGAGTTACTCAGTGGTATTTTGCTTGTATATATAGATAATAATAGTAAACTATGAATTTCGGATTGCGATGTCATTTTTCCAATCTATATAAAAACGATGTGTGGGGTGGGTGTGTGTGTATGTTCCCTATATTCTCGGAAACGGGTAGACCGATTTTGACGAGACTTTCACCAGCAGATAGCTGATGGTATAATCCGCACGGGTGAGACCGCGGGGTGCAGCTAGTTTTATATAAATGAATATAGCCAGTACAAAATTTGATGAGCGGCAGGATACAAACCTGCACAGCAATCCGTTTAAGCTCCCCTACTATTCTTAGCCTCTAAACTACGGTCACGTTCCTGCCGGCTACTAAATTCTAGTTCGAATCCTCCAAGTTATGATTTTTAACTTTCTATAATATTTAAGTTAATAGTAAATCTTAAACGGCGTAACACTCAAATATATATCACTTAAACTATGCTATATATGACTCATTTAACATATTGACAAAATAATTATGTAAAAACACTTTTAACTAAAAAACATTTGTTGCGTGGTTTCTTGAGGGGAAAGTTTTGTGTTGAAATTTAAAATAAAAAGGATAGGTTAGTAAAAGATAAAAGGGTTATTTTCATAAAATAATCGTGCGAAAACTTTGTTAGTAATTATTTTATCTTTTGTATGTATAACACTAACTAGTGACCTGAAGATGTACATATTAAAAATTACAGTTAAGGTTATTAAAGTTCAAGTATTTTATTTTAAAAAACTATAATGCTACTTTTACTATATCACATCAGCAGCCATTAACCGTCCACTGCTGGACGAAGGCCTCCCTCTTAGAGAGGGGTGTTGCCATAATCCCCATGCTTGGCAGGCGGCTTGGGGATCGCAGTACGTTCACCGTGTACTAACAGGACGCTGCTGCCCATCCTCCGGTGTCTCTGGTCGCAGTTCTAGGACATACCCGGGTCCGGGGATATTTTTACTATATACAGTGCCTTAATGGAGCTATCTTTCCCTTTGCTGTCCAGGAAACTTTTTTAATCAAACTGTAACAACAAGCTTTCTGACCTTTCTGTCTGACCTTTTATATTATAAAACACCTGTTAAGGCTGCGCTTAAAAGCCACAGCTATCTTTTTCCCACATATTCTTAGTTTTTTTTTTTTAATAAGAAGTAAGAATAAAAAAACCAATTGGGGATTATCTTTAAAAACCATTGCAAATGGTATTAAGAAATTTTCATAATTATTTGCGATATTTTTTTAGCGTTGAAAATGTGTGGGAGACAGGAGACATAGCTTTGGCAGGTGAACGCGGCCTTAACATTTGTACTTGTGCCACAGATTTACAAACAAATATAAAATAAACAAAAAAGATTTTGAGTTTTTGTTATATTTCTGGTGTGAAAAATAAAGTGTTTATATGTAGGGTTATATTAAAAAAATATATAACCCTATCCATTACAATACGACTGACTACAAAAATAAACGTATAGGTATAATTCTATTAAAATTGATCAAAAACTGGCTATGTATAACGGTTCGAAAGATATAGCCGTTAATAGGTAGGACAGACGGACAGACAGACAGACAGACAGCCATCTTGGGCTTAGTAGTAGGGTACCCTTTGGGTACGGAACCTTGAAAATAATGATTTAAATACAGCTGCCGATCGCGGTCGTAAACATAGGATTGCTACCTTTAGTCGGTCACCATACGCGTAGCAACAATGCTGTCATTTGTAAAGCTTTATCAATATACTAGCGGTCCGCGTCGGCTCCGCACGGGTATATTTATATAGCCTATTAAAATAACCTTTATAATCTGTGATAATGTAGCATTCAAATGGTGAAAGAATTTTTAAAATCGGTCCAGTACTTTTTGGTCCAATTCGTTACAAACATACTTACATACAAATCTTTTCTCTTTATAATATTGTATAGAAAAGCACCAGCATTACTTGCCTTAAAATATTTCCAGGGATTGTATCCCAGAATAACTGAGAGGTATATATGTCTGCTGGGTGACTGATTGGTTCATACATCAATGCTCGGCTCACGCTGGACAGAATAAGGCCTCGTTTATGAAGACACGGAGCGGTGCGCGGACACTGCTGCGGGCAACGCTAAGCGTTGCTGCATTAAGGTGGTACGTGTCACCTATGGCGGGAAATTTAAATTTCAAATAGTTTTTTGTCCTTGTAGCTAGGCCGGGTGATTATTTTAAAATGACAGAGTGTTTGCGTAAATCATTGGATGTTTTTACATTATGTACAGCAATTTAAGAGTAACGCACCATATTACTTACAATAAACCGTTTGAAACAGCAAAAATTTGTTTATTGACAAATATAAATAATAATGTGCATTAGAGATAAATAGCTTTACATGATTTTGTAATGAATAATAATCAATTTACGCAAACATCGTGATCATTTTTCAAAAATTATCTGGCCTAGCTACATGGACAAGAAAATTGTTTGAAATTTAAATTTCCCGCCATAGGTGAAACGTACCACCTTAATACTCTTCACGGTGCGTATTTTGACAATGCAGTGCAATTCACTAACTACAACACGCACGTAACGCGACGCGTTAAGGTAACCTCTAAAAATTTGGCCTCTATTCCCTAGAAAATAAAGCTCAATTTTTATAAATATTTTTTATATATTAGTATGCTTTAATTTCCAATTAAAGCATACTAATATTGTTATAGGTTTACTTAATATATCTATGCATAGTTTGACAATTTTGTGTTTGCTTTTACAAAAACTTGGATCATTAAGATAAGGTCGAGAATAGAACAAACTCAGGGCGGTTTTCGCGAGGAAAGTGTACGGGTGCGTCTGTTCCATAAAGTATACATTCACAGCACGATGCGTCACACACCGTCCACGCTACGCCCCGCATCTGTACAGATGAGGCCTAACGCGCCAAATAACGTGTTGATTTTACATACTCGTAGGTTTTTAATTATTTTTATAAAGTTCGACACCAAACGAGGGTGTTGACGAAGGTAGGAAAAATATAGAGATTTGTTTCATCTGAAACATAATTATAATTAACTAGCTGCGCCCAGCGGTTTGACCCGCGAAATAAAATCTCCGGTGAGTTTTCTGAAATTTTCATGTTTTCTGCGCAATTTTCTTAATTTTTCTTTCCGTAAGAACCTTCTCCAGAATATTAGAAAACTTAAAAAAAGATGAATGAAACAGGGAAAGATGTTCTCAAGTTATGGCGGTAATAATTTGATGTAATGTTTTGTTGTTATTTTCATAAAAAATACAAAACTATATCTATACTAATATTATAAAGAGGAAAGATTTGATTGTGTTTGTTTGTTTGCATTGAATAGGCTCCGAAACTACTGAACCGATTTGAAAAATTCTTTGACTGTTGGGAAGCTACACTATCCCCGGGTGACATAGGCTATATATAATCTATACCCGTGCGAAGCTGGGGCGGACCGCTAGTATTCTATAAATTAAAAGTTTGTATAGATCTTTTTTTATTTTGATAGAATCAGAACGCCAAACATACAGTTTTCGTAGCTTGTTGCGTCAAAAACAGTGAGAGGCCTCTTAAAACCAATGAACTCTCTGTAGTACATTTATATATATTAATGCTTAAAACTCAGTCCGTCTAAGCCATAAATCATTTCGCTTTGATAAATAGCAATGCTGCAAATGGAAGCGACCACTTAACTTGATGATATCAGCTAAAATATAATGCTGTTTCAACACTACCACAGAATTCAATTAAATTGGCTCAACTGTCTAAACTTGGGGATTAGATATCGCAATCAATGAATGTACATAATCTCTACATAGTATAAAATAAAGTCACTCTCCGCGTCTGTCTGTCTGTATATTCATTTTTTATAATAGATAGGCTTGCGCTTGGCCGCCATCGGCGGTCTACGATGGAGCACGCTTGCCTAGAAGAAACTGATTCACTCTCGACTTGAAGACACCCAGATTGTAATTGACGGGGAAAACCCATTCAGGCAGCGAATTCCACAGACTAGCAGTTCGCACAATAAATGTGGAATCAAAGCGCTTCGTACGGGTTTTTGGAATATCAACCATAAAATGATGCCGATTTTTCGTGCCATGGCAGTCCGATAGAAAAAAGGGACTATGGACTAACCCTGAAATCGCGAAAAAAATATGAGCTGTTCTATAGAAAACGGTCATTGACACTCGACAAAATGTATGGAACAGCTGATTTTATTTGCGATTTCAGGGCTGGTCCCATAGTAAAAGTTGTCCATAATAATGAGCACAATTACCTTATTTTGGCTTCGAGAGTGTTCCCCTTACACCCCGTATAGCAGGATTAAGTAACCAGATCTGTATTTATGTTCAAAAATATGAAACTGTCTTTAAACAGCCAGACAAATATGTCAAGAAAACATTTATTAAAAAATTGCTAGTAACTCTTTGAAAAGAAAAACACTCGGTGACACCCCACAATGTCATGGTAATAGCAGTACATAATTTCCATATTCATATTTGATGTTATTTGCTACCAATGAATACTTAATACGGTAAGGTAATAATATTATTAATTCATTTCAAATATTACTAGCGAAAAACAAAAATACATTCTTTTATATGACCTCGAATACCTATGAATTTAGAAAGCGTAAAAGCTACTTATCTTCCCCGAGACTGTTGCTTATATATGTAAAGGTAAAAATCAAATATGGATCAAACGTTTACCAAGGTGATAAAAATGGGATAAAAGTAAGTAAGTTTAGACTACATTGTAAGGCAATTGAAAGGCAAAGTACGTTCGCGCATGATCCGATACTACAAGTCTAGCATTTCAGGAGTGACACATGCCTACGTCACTGTCCAGTGTCACTTCATAGCAACAAACACCAATCTGAGGGTTATATTTTATACGGCTTATAGCATAATATAATGTAAATCCATTATTGGCCGTAAGTTAAGTTCTTGGTTTATTGTTAAGTTTTTAAAGGGCTGTGGATTCTGTTAAATAAAAAAAAAAAGAAAAAAAAAAAAGTCAACGCTTACATGCCCTTTGATAATTACAAAAAACTAAAATTGTTTTAATCACTGTAAATAATTGCAATAGTACATTGTTTGTTACTCATAATAATAATAATAAATAACCACCGGTAGCTTGGGCCCTGCCCCGCTGCCGGCGGCACTCTAGGTTTAGGTTTTTTTTATAATATTTTGTTTTTATATTTTATTGTAAAAAAACTTAAACTTAAGAATGAAAATAAATATATGAGCATAATAAATAATAATAAATATCTGGGACATTTTTGCACACACGGTCATCTGACCCCAAACTAAGCAAAGCTTGTGATATGGCTGCCAGAGACTGATATACATACATATATATTTTTAAATACATACTTAAATAGATATTAACACCCAGACATAGAACAAGCACAAATGTTCATCACACAAATGTTTGTCCTAGATGGGAATCGAACCCACGCCCCCAAGCACAGAAGATAGGTTCACTACCAACTGAGCCACCGGGGCAGTCGAGTCGACTCAGCTCTGTAAGTATTTAACTTTAATAAAATAAATGAAAAAAAAAATACAGAACAGAAGAACAGAATACCAGACCAGAGCAGAACGGGACGGGACGGGCGGAACGGAACGGAACGGCACGGAACGAAAAGGAACATGACAAAACAACTAAGCGGATATAGATAAAATGTAGTATGGGAGTAGCTTATATCCAGTGTTAATAGGTTCATATGTTTTAAATGTTTATCGGGACTTATCCCAACAAACATAAAAGGTACAATAAAAAATTAAATAAAACATAAGGTAAATAATAAAAGGTAAATCTAATAGGTAGATACTTTTTAATCAGGAAAATAAAGTTTATGTTAGTAGCGAGTAACCGCGAGCACTATTAGTTCAGAAATGAAGTTTGTAATTTTTTTAAGCCACGTGCGTGACATCTGAACGTTAGCTACCGTGTTTCAAATTAGTCGGTGCGTATTTTTTTGTCTCCAAAAAGGATAGAATTATTTAACGGTTCAATAGAAGTGTTGAATCAGACAACCTACTACCTCCTGTATAAATCCTCTCCATCCTAAGGTTGCCTGGAAGAGATCGCTCTTAGCGATAAGGCCGCCGATTGTTGCACTAGTTTTTAAGCTGTTTTATCATGTGTATGAAATGTGTGGTGTGAACAATAAAGAGTTTATCTATCTATCATGCTAAGGTACGGCGGTGCTTTACCATGGAAATTCCAGAGCCAATTTGCTCAGTTGTGCAACCCTACATAATTTGACAGTGTAGCCCGATACAGCCATCCCAAAGCAGCAGAAAAAAAAATTGAACCAAATTTGAACCCTATGGGTGGCATTAAAACTTTGACACTGATGACGATGATGATGATGATGACGATGATGTTCGACCACTCAGCCTTACTTAATGTATTACTTTATGTAAGATTTTTATCAAAACATTGTCTTCTAAAAACCTAAAATAAAGTTTTCGCAGAAAAATCTACTGTAAACACGCTGTATCCTAAGTTCTAAATAATAAATAATAAAATAATAAAAAAATTATTTCCCACTATTAATATTAAGTACAATATTTAGTTTTAAGATTAATTAAAATTTAGTGAACAATAAAATTATGAATTATAATTAAAATTAACATGCATAATAAAACGAATTACAGTCGCTAGTTATCGCTATAGGATTCCCTGTGTCGCGATAACTAGTGCTCTTCAATGGTGTTAATTAAAGATTATATAATATATTATTTAAGTTTAATTAAATTTAGATAATAATAAAAGAAATTGAATTAAAATGGAATAAAAATATTGAATTTGAATTGATTTATTGAATTACATTGCATTTATTTTACGTTAATAAGTTAATTATTTATTGGATACAAGTATGTCCGGATCAATAGACAATCCGCAACAACTCCTCCGTTTCATTTATGTTTAGACTATTTAAATATGTTTTGATTTTACTTTTGCAGATAAATTTAGTATTTTGTATTATGTCCAATTTTTTATTTAATTTCGAATATATGAAGCTCCCACGAAAACTGTAGCTTCTTTGTCCAATCAGAATTTTTGTTCTTATTACAGGCCAGTGAGGTGCTCGTTGGTGTCTCGACCTCCCGCCAGAGGCACCAACTTGCGTAGTAAGTGCAGTCCGGTGAAACCGTAGTGCTGTCGCCATAACATAAATTTGTCTCACTGACAGGTGCTTCGTCTCTTTGTAGAGTAGGTTACTTGAGAATCTGTATGTTTTATTATAGGCTACTTTTAGCACAGCCCTTTGGGCTCTTTCTAACTGCAGAATGTGGCTAGTGCAGGCCGAACCCCAGGATACAACGCAGTAATTTAACAGTGATAGGCAAAGTGAGGTATAGACCATGGTTATTACTTTATTGTTAGCAACAGCCCTAAGTTTCTTGAAGACAAATATCAGCTTTCTGATTCGACCTCTGAGGATATGTATCTGCTTGGTCCAAGATAGTAGCTCATCAATATGAATGCCAAGGTATTTGATGTCTTTTTCTTGACCTAGTTTTGAGCATTCACATTGTGTTAGATTTGCATCAGAACATGTGTGGAGTTTTATGCACAAATCTTTATTAGGTCTACTTCGGATTGAAACTCGAAAGGCAACAATCTTGGTCTTGCTGGCATTAAGGGTAAGTAAATTGTACTGTAACCAGTGCACGACCTGTCTAAGTCCGTCATTGGCTTGTTCACTAACACCATCCCAGTCACTTCCATCAAATATTATTGCGGTGTCATCAGCAAAAGCAAATAACTTAGCTTGGTGAAGTGAAATATTGCACAAGTCATTGAGGTAGACCAGAAAAAGTGTTGGACCAAGCACACTACCTTGTGGCACGCCAAAAAGTACTTCCATTTGATCGCTACAGTGTCCGTCAACTTTAATTTTTTGCATACGGTCCGATAGGTATGATTGAAACCATCTGAGAGCCACCCCACGAACGCCAATACCTTCAAGCTTTTTTATAAGCAGTTTTCTGGAGACTGTGTCAAAGGCCTTAGCCAGATCAAGGAAGACGCCGATGCATTTACGCCCTGAATCCATAATTTTTGACACATGATCAACGAGACCAATGACGGCGTCCTCCGTTGACCTACCAGGCCTAAATCCGAATTGATTTTCGGAAAGGATGTTATGTTTTTCGAGGAAAGACATGAGGCTCCTGTTAACAACTTTCTCGAGTATTTTAGAGATCGAACTCAGCAAAGAAATCGGTCTATAGTTGGAGACTTTTTCGGCATCCCCTGCTTTGTAGATGGGACAAACATTTGCTTGTTTGAGTTCCTTTGGGACTGTACCGGTCTCCAAGCTAAGATTACAAATGTGAGCTATGGGTGCAGCAAGAACATGCTTACAGTGTTTGAGCAGATTATTACTAATACCATCTTCACCCGGCGCTGACTTAGATTGGAGGCTGCTAATTATTTTTATTATCTCTGGAACGTTTGTAGGTACCAGAAAGAATGAATTCAAGGGGGGGTCAGGAAGTTTAACGTGTTTTGCAAGATCATCTTCTGTCATATTTAATTTTTCCAAGATGTCTTCAGCAAGAGATGTTCCTATCGTAGCGAAAAAATTATTCGCATTATTTAATGCTTCTTTCGGGGTCTCGGCAGCTTTTAAAAGGTTGGTATTATTAGTTTTAACAGATTTTAGGTTACATACATCTCTCACTGCATCCCATAGTTTTTTGCTGTCGCCATTGCTATTTTCAATCCTTTGACATTCATATGCGTCTTTTAAATTTTGTAATATATTGTTGCAGATGTTTCTATAGGCTTTATACTTAGTTAAGGCTTTATAATCGTTATGATTTTTCTTAGTTAATTTATGTAAGTAGTCCCTTTGTCTCATACATTTTAGGAGTCCAGGAGTTATCCACTCTTTTCTAATGCATTTAGAGTTTGGTACTACATGCACAGTTTTATGTTTCTCTACAGTTGAAGTTATAGTGTGTTCAATTTTTTTTACAGCTGACCCTACATCCCTATAACTATAAAATTCTGACCAGTCTTCTTGCTCTAGGTCTTTAGCTACTAGGTGATAGTTGATTTTAGTCAAGATTTTATGAACTTGGCTATTTTGAGGGGGTTTTGTTTGGATACTTACTAAAATCGAGTCATGATCACTAATGCCAGACGTACAGACAACAGCCGACGATGGAAATGGTGATCTGACAAATGCGTGGTCTATGCAACTATTATTGCGGGTAGGGCACTGATGAGTGGGCACAAAGCCATGACTCGTTACCAGTTCAAGGTACTCATCAGCACGAGCATCAGTTGAATTAAAAGATATATCAATGTTCATGTCTCCCAGAACGACGGCTGTATTTCCAGGAAGAGAGCTAATAACTGAATCGAGTGAGTCCTTGAAATCACCAACATTGTACCTAGAAGGCGATCTATAGACAGCGACCACTGAGTACTCCCTAGCCACTTCGATTACCAAGCAATTAGCGTCCCTGAAAGGTGGCTCCGTAATGGCTACGTCCAGTCCCAACCGCGAGTATACCACAATACCATCGTTTTGATTAAATGTTTTTTTTGAAAAGTTGCAGTTATAATTATCTAAGTGTATTCCGGCGAACGAACCATCAGTCCAACATTCTGTAAGGATAATCACGCTAGGAAGAAAGTTAAGTCTAGATAAAAATACTTGTAGGTACTTAAAGTTTGCTTGAATACTACGCATATTTTGTGTTAGGATTGTAAATTTTTGATTTCCGTCATTTATACCCAAGTATATTTTGCACATCTCGGGAATAAAGCTAAATTTAGTGTGTTGAATGAGACAAACAAACAGTCTGCCCTACGTTTTATGATATTGGCAGCCGAGTCTGACGATTTGCCGGTGTTTAGGCGAAGGTCGGGTCTGGGTACACACGGGACGAGCAGTTGGCTAATTCGATGGACAACTATGGGCAACAAAACTTCACGTCAGGATGTAAGGGTTTTTGACGCCAACGTGGAAAAAAACATGTCGGCTCGTTGGATTAACTTCCTTGTTGATTAACTTGTGTATTTTCGAGTGTTAATGTGTACTAAATGGTGAATTAATATTTATTAAGTGATATAAAGAGGTGAAAATACACCACTTTACAGAGGCATAAGTTTGAGTTGACCGTGACTTACTTTGCTTGACTCTGACTGTGACTATGACTTGTTTGATGCTTTTAATACTATGTAAATATGTTTAATATTACGAAGGGCATTGAATCGACGGTCATGAAATTTTTGACAAAAAAAAACATGATGGGAGGTCCTTCTTCTCGCCACAGCTAAACTAATTCTTCATTTGAACGGATAGATTGGTCCCATAAGAATTTCAACAAAATCGGTTGAGTGGTTTAATTAAAATAACCGGAAAAAATATGACATTCAAGAAAACCAAATTGCGAATTTAATAATTTTGAGTCAGTTTTTTTAGAGCTAAGTAATAGGGTCCCGTTTTACCCATTGTGTACGAAACCCTATAAACTAGTTATTTGCTCCTAGGGTTACCATAATTATATTTTTTTTTTTATTCCCAAGCTAACTTATTTAGTATTTCCCTTGGATGTAACGTGTGTGTCACAAAATGTGTGTCCCTAATCTCATAAAACGGATGAAATATGACGATTCGATCCTCGTCGCGACATCTCCCTCCAGCTTAGGGTGTCGTTTAATATCCAGGCGATTCATTCTCCTTGCCTAAAAAATGCCTATACTTTCGTGACAAAATGAGAAAGGTTTTTGTTCTTCTAGAAATATTGCTGAGGCAAAGAGTTTGTTGTACTCACTTAGGGGTGAATTTTGTGTGACTCGTAAAATTTTATTTTGTCTTTATTCATAGAAAAGCTTTTGTTTTATAGTTATTATTATAATTTAAGATAATAGTATATAATAGAATACAGTGATTAATTATATATATTATATAAATAAGTCAAATTACACTGGCAAAAAATAAAAAACATTATGGTCATGTTTTTGTGCCACAATTATAGCAGACTTGTCACTATCCTTTTTAACAATATAGTAGAGTTTTTAACCGACTTCAAAAAAGGTGGTTTTCAATTCCGTTTTTTTTTATGTTTCTTACCTCAGAAATCCGTCATTTATAAACATATTTGTTTTTTTTTTTTTTATTGAAAGGATATAAAGGTGCCCCGATAGTTACAATCTGGGTGTCTTCAAAGAGCGAATCGGTTTCTTCTAGGCAAGCGTGCTCCACCGTACACCGCATCATTGCTTAACATCAGGCGAGTTGGCGGTCAAGAGCAAGCCTAATAATTATAAAAAATTATAAGTATTTTTTTTTCCTTTATAAACAAAAAACAAGCTAAAACTAACACTACAAATAAAGTTAGACTGGCCATAGACCGTTGAAGGTCTAAAGACAATCCAAATGCTCAAGCTCGCTACCAGATGGTATATAGCGTAATTTTGTTGGTCCCATAGAAATTCATCAAAATCAGTTTAGTAGTTTGGCTTTTAAATCACACTTGAAAATTAGGTTACTTGGATGACAATATTATGTCATCTAAGCATCAACGAAATTGCGTATTTTACTAATTTTGAGAAGTCGGTTTCTTTATTTGATAATTAAACTTATCCGGCACTATTACAAAGACAAGGAGGAATCGGAATATACAGATTACTGGATTACATTACATTACTGTTAATAAATTCAAGGTAAATAATATGAAGCATTATCTATACTAATATTATAAAGAGAAAAGATTTGATTGTTTGATTGTTTGTTTGCATTGAATAGGCTCCGAAACTACTGGACCGATTTGAAAAATTCTTTCACTGTTGGAAAGCTGCACTATCCCCGGTTGACATAGGCTATATATCCCGGCTTCGCCCGTGCGAAGCTGGGGCGGCCTACTAGTATAATATAAGGCAAGGTAGCCCATTTGGGAGACCGCTAGACTTGAAAACGTGAGGTCGCGGGTTCTAACCCCGGGCCCGTACCAATGAACTCTTTGGAGCTTATGTACGGATTTTCATACCACTGGCTTTTCTGTGAAGGAAAACATCGTGAGGAAACCTGCATACGTACGGAGAAGGAATTCAATGGCGTATGTGAATCCACCAATCTGCACGGGGCCAGCGTGTTGGATATGGCCCAATGACCTTTTCGGGGGTAGGCTAAAAGTCCAGCATTGGACTGTTAAAAGGCTGATTATGATGATGATGAATATAAAGCATTGCATATTGACTGTGGAAATTTCAAATATCGTATGGGACAACGCCATACTTTACAGTATAGATAAAAAACAAAATGTTGCCTAAAAATCATAACTTTTTTATTTTGTTCTCTACTAAGATGATTTCTAAATAGATTGTTCTAAAATCACTTTATCTATAGCAGGATATAGAACAAACTCCCAAATGAGCTACCACGGCTTTTAGATTTGAATATTATTTATTACCAATTTACGGACCAATGTATGTTGTACGTCTGTGCTAAGTTTATCTTGCGGTTAGTGGATGTTGTATATACCACAGCTTAGGTGAGTACTTAATTATTTAACTTGTTTAAAGTTATTATATCAATCTATGTTACGGTATACGGCGGACCAGTTAGGTGCGAGACACACTTAAGAAACACTTAAGGCACACTCATAAGACGAGGCCAAACTCGGGCGCTCTCCTTCAAAGCTATTTTAACCATAAATCAAAATAAGATAAAATTTTATTGATGTATTTACAATTAGGATTACCTTAGTATAACTTACTGAATTACATACTAAATAACATATATACATATTTGTATGTATAATAAATAAATAATAATATTCGGGACTTTTTTGCACACACGGTCATCTGACCCCTCTCTAAGAGGGAGGCCTTGTTCAGCAGTGGACATTTAATGGCTGATGGTGTGGTCATCTGACCCCAAAGTAAGCAAAGCTTGTTATATGGCTGCCAGAGACTGATATACATACATATTATATAGTTTTAAATACATACTTAAATAGATATTAACAACCAGAAATAGTAATTTTTTTTACTTTCGCGATTTTTCAATTCAAAATTCATTTATTTCAGACTTAACCCATATAAGTACATCAAGTTATCAATTATAAAAAAAAAAAAATAACAAACACATCATAATACCACTAGATGGACCGACGACATAGTGAGAGTCGCTGGCATCCACTGGATGCAAAAGGCAGGCTGTCGTTCAGTGTGGAGGTTAAAGGGGGAGGCCTATGTTCAGCAGTGGACGTCTTCTGGCTGATGATGATGATGAAACACATCATAAACATAATAAAATTAAAACAAGCCAAAATTCATTCAATGTCACAAGGTCACAATAATATAATAAAAATAAAGTCATAAATACTAAGTAATCTATGGCATAGATAAATATACATGTCATATACATTAGATAAATTTAATATACATTAGAATCTATGGTCAATGTCAATTTAGAATCAATGTAAGTTAGAATCAATCTAGTACTTTCTCTCCGGCATGGATTTGAACACATGTTTTAACGTCGAGCGAAAGGTACATATTTTTTACCTAAATTAAATAATACGTGATAAGTCCCGATAAACATTTAAACCATTAACCATTTACCCATTAATTTAAAAGATATAGAACAAACACAAATTTTCATCACGTAAATGTTTGTACTAGGTGGGAATCGAACCCACGCCCCCAAGCTCAGAAGGTAGGCTCACTACTGGACCAACGGGCTATCAAAGATTTAGTAACTTCTTCAAAGCTACTCCGGGTTTATTAATTTATCATGTTTTGTATGGTATTAAAATAACAGTAAGTACGAAGTTGCTTTGAAGGAGAACTTTCGCTTCCGCGCCCTGTCTCACGAGTGTGACTGATTCCTAACCTAACGGTAGGCTCAAGTTTGCCAAATTGCGTTACCAACGTGACGGGTACATGTGACTTCTTAGTACTGTTATCTATACTGTGTCGCTAACCTCGTTTCCTCAGATGTATTACCGCCCTTTTTATTGGATTTTGGTTTAGTTGAAAGATTAGATGTTCCACGAAATTATGGGTTTTCCTGTTATTAGTTTTATATGAATTAATAATACAATACGTACGTAGGTAGGTATAATACGCGTGAGGTAGGCCAGTTACAACGGTGGTACTAAACTGAAAGGAGGTCAATAAAACGAATCAAAAGTCATTGTAGTGATGTACTCTTCTACACATTCTAATAACTATTAATATTGGACCCAAATAGGTACATAATGATGGATAAACCTCCTTCCGTCTCAGTACCACCGTTCTGTGTAACCTCAAATCAGACAAACAATTAATACCTGTGCCTAAGTACAATTGTCGTGTAGAAATGTCTCTGTATTTTCACCCACTCTTTAGGGTTCCGCACCCAAAGATTAAACACGGAACCCTATTACTGAGCCTACGTTGTCTGTCCGTCCGTCCTACTTTTTAACGGCTGTATCTTTCGAACCGTACAAGACAGCCAGTTGAAATTTTCATAGAATATGTTTCATAGAATAGGTATATAAAAAAATATTTCAAAGAATATACGGAAGTTAGAGACAACCTATATCACGCTCAAATTACGGCGCCATCTAAGTTTATAACGTTTTAAGGCAAATTTCCGAGCTACGCTCTAATGTTCCGCTATTGTCTTTCCTCTTAGTCTATCTCCCATAATAAGAAACTTGTAGTGACACCAATGAACTAATAGTATACATTCAAAAAAGCAAAAAAGGACGGTAAGGTCGTCTGCAGGGTGAGTTCCACAAAAGGTTGAAACGACAATGGTTGTTTCTGCCATGCACCTGTAAGTTGTGGAATGGCTTACCACCTTCGGTTTTTCCTCTGAAATTATAACCTAACCGGTCCGTGGTCTCCATTCGAGAACGTATTTCCCTATGTACGTAATAGGTTTTCCCACTTTATTCGTGATCACAGAAAAGAAAAAAAACCTTTTCTGTGGTCGTGATGGCAGCACACACCATACGCTGCATACGTAATCAAATCCTGTCTATTTTTCTATTGCATATCTTTAAAACTTTATTTCGCTATTCAGAATTCACAATTCCAATTGGACGCGTAAGTTGAATAACTTATGATAAAGTCTGGAACAGAACTTGAACGTCGCTTTAGTTTACTTTGGTAGAATTAAGTCTCGGAGTTTTGTTTGTTCGACGTAACATTCTACGAAACGGTCGTTGTGGAAAGCTAACATTATATTTGCCGAAATCATTTGACGCGTACCCACACACACACACACACACATTTGAACTAAATCAGGCTCGATGCCTTTAAAAAAAAAATTATACTAGAAAAACAATCGACGGGCCAAGTGATGGTAAGTAGTCACCGTTGCCTATGGACACCTACAATACCCGGGGCATTGGCGGTTGCCTACTTTAGTTAAAGAATGCTTAAAATTGCTCTGTCTCATTTTAGAGTGTGACAATTTCCTTCGGAGAGAAGTAGACAGAAATTTTAAGTATTAACTTAAGTGAAAAATTTAAGTAAGGCCAGTTATTTTTATAGGATCTAAATAAATAACGTAATTCAGATTAAAAATCGAATTTAAAAGTATTTTTCCGTAAACTTTGAGGCAAATATGAATAACGAAACTTTCTTATTTCTATATATCCAAAACCAGACAATTCCCGACAATATGCGTCAGAATAACGCCTTTTTCTGTCGCAGTCGAGATTGTATCCGTCACTTTCAATCTCATGACATGCCAAATAAAAGAAACAGTGACAGATAATATCGATCGTTCCAAAACAGGGATCATCTGCCTGAACGGATCAACCCTGGATAAAATTTCGGTATTTAAGGCGAAACTCGCCTTCAAAGAGTGAAACAGTTGGGAAATTATTCAGCGAACATCAAATTATGGAAAACAGTATGTCGTGGGATAAGTTAATCGTACATATATATTGCGTCCATAGTGATGAAACGGCAAGAATTATGGGAACATATTTTTGACGTGAAATTGATAAACGCCTTTAGACTTTAGAGGGTTTTCCAAGATAAGTGGCACTCCTAAAAGCCTAACATGAATTAAAATATTAATAACCTACATAAAAGATAAACTTTACCTAACCTGAAACAAAAATTAGGTGATAAAATCTGAAATAAAAAAATCGTCATAATAATAATTTGTAATAATGATACATGGGTCCATGTACCAAAAGGTTTTTAAACAAATTTCGCTACGATTATTCGATGTAGCTGGTGATAAACAGTACCGGCGTTAGGGTAGGGCCTGGTTGGTCGAAAGCCCAGGGCGCCAGACAAAAAGAGGCGCCGCAGGTCAATAAAAATCTATAGATCATCTAATCCATTCTTTGCCTTTTTTTGGTTTGAATGGCAGATATGGGGGGGGGGGGTGCGTCGTAGAAGTCCCGCCCAGGGCGCTGGTAATGCTAAAACCGGTTTACCACACGGACAGCTTCTTAATTTTGATTTTTAGTTTAAGTGTGTAAAGCTTTTTTTTTCTTTGTTTAATATACATTTTTATTTCTATTAATTAAATATAAATATATTTAAATGTATATGTAACATGACATCATAATATTTATAGGCATTGCACATTAATTGCTGTAAGATTCAAATATTTTTATTATAATTATAATAATAATATTCGGGACATTTTGCACACACGGTCATCTGACTCCAAACTAAGCAAAGCTAGTAATATGGCTGCCAGACACTGTTATACATACATATATATTTTAAATACATATACTTAAATACCACGAACCGAAAGACGCAGCGTAGGAAGGCCTCCCACTAGATGGACCGACGACATTGTGAGAGTCGCGGGCATCCAGTGGATGCAAAAGGCAAGCTGTCGTTCAGTGTGGAGGTTAAAGGGGGAGGCCTATGTTCAGCAGTGGACGTCTTCTGGCTGATGATGATGATGATGATGATACTTAAGAGGGGGCCTCCGAAATTTTATGCTAATTTGCCATGATATTCTAACTAAACCAAATATCCTATCAACGTAATAATTGATATATGTGATTTTTCAATTCATTTTCTTTCCGGCACTAAGACAGAAACATAATAGCAAGATATTTACTCGATACTTTATTGTTTTCAAAATGGTGCCTTTTTGCTGATTTTTTTGATTTTTTCTTGGATAGAACTTCAGTCACATATCTAAAATAAATACTCATCGAAGGAAAATATAGTTTGTTTTCCAGTGCTAAGACAAAATTTACCTAGATTAATTAGTACTCTCATAATAAATTATATTCGATTTGAGACTTACGTCCTTTAGTTCTAAGCAACTATTCGGTCTAACGGCAAGTCCAATATTCAACCTTATTCTGTTGCGCTTTGTATCTAAATGGCGAAACATGCTCCGTTCAACCTCAGTACCGCACTATGCTCCAACGGGGAAGGACGCACGCGCTTGCTATTCGCCTAGATTTATCTTCCGAGAGCGATTATATCAACACCTACTGTATTTTCAAACAATGGATAACATAAAAAATCTATGGCTCGAACGCGACTATTTGATGCGGCAACCAAGTGTTGCCAATGACCTAGAGCACAGACTAGGTAAAGCTACTATGAAAAAATTACAGGTATTAATAATTATGGATACGACTAGGCCCTACCTAACGCATCTATTATTATGTACGCTCAGTAATATAGTTATAAGAGTCTAAGTGTTTCGCGTGGAGAGAGAAAGAGAGAGAGAGACAGACGGAGAAAGATGAGAGAGAGATAGAGAGACAGATAGTCAGAAAGACTACTAAAAATCAAAATTATTAAGTAAAATATAATTTTTATTAAATAAAAAAATATAATAATAATATCAAAAAATTTTTTTTTTAAATTATAATTTCATAAATTAAATGAAATTTCATTAAATAATTCATACATACTTAAATAGATTATAGTTATTCACAACCAGGTATAGAACAAACACAAACGTTCATCACATAACTGTTTGTCCTAGATGGGAATCGAACCCACGCCTCCAAGCTCAGAAGGTAGGTTCACTACCAACTGGACCAACGGGCTTTCGTGTGTTTCTTTTATTTTAGTATAGTATAGCATAGCATAGCATAGCTTAGCATAGCATAGCATAGCTTAGCTTAGCTTAGCATAGCAAAGCAAAGCATAGCATAGCATAGCATAGCATAGCATAGCATAACTTAGCATAGCATAGCATAGCATAGCATAGCATAGCATAGCTTAGCATAGCATAGCATAGCATAGCATAGCTTAGCATAGCATAGCATAGCATAGCATAGCATAGCATAGCATAGCATAGCATAGCATAGCATAGCATAGCATAGCATAGCATAGCATAGCATAGCATAGCATAGCATAGCATAGCTTAGCATAGCATAGCATAGCATAGCATAGCATAGCATAGCATAGCATAGCATAGCATAGCATAGCATAGCATAGCATAGCATAGTATAGTATAATATAGTATGGTATAGTATGGTCCGGCATGACACAGTATGGCACAGCATGGCTTAGCATGGCATAACAGAAGCAGAGAGAGAGAAAGTCAGAGAGATAAAACTAAAAATTAGATGACATTATAAAATATTAGAAGCGGCTTTTTGCAAAAGGAGAAAGGTTCTCAATTTTAACCGACAAAAAACAGCTTGGTAATAATGGAAGCAAAAAAACCGCTTCTAATAAAAAAAAAATTGAAAATGTGGTAAGTCAAACAATAGGTACTTATGTTTTTAACCGACTTAAAAACAGGAGGAAGGTTCTCAATTCGACCGGTATAAAAAAATACTAGTTGAATTGAGAACCTTCCTCCTTTTTTTGAAGTCGGTTAAAACATAAATACCTACTGTTTGACCAGTTGGGTTGGCTCGGGTATGTGCTGGTAAGGGGAAATGCACAATACACTAGCGGGACTACTTACCTTAGTCAAAGTCAAATACTACTTACCTTTTTATCCGACTTCAAATAAGGAGGAAGGTTCTCATTTACCTTAGAATACAATAAAACCAGTATTTGCAGTGCAACAGTGCGGTGCAACACTGCGTTGCAACAGTGCGTTGCAACACTGCGTTGCAACAGTGCGTTGCAACAGTGCGGTGCAACACTGCGCTGCAACAGTGCGTTGCAACACTGCGTTGCAACAGTGCGTTGCAACAGTACGGTGCAACAGTGCGGTGCAACAGTGCGTAGCAACACTGCGTTGCAACACTGCGGTACAAAAGTGCGTAGCAAATTAAAATTTAATATTAAAATTTAAATTTAATTTTAGAACAATTAAATACTTTTGAAAAAAAAAAAACATTAATAAAAAAAAAAAAATTAATAATATTTAATTTAATTAAATATATAATTTAATTTAAAAAATAATTAAATAATTTTTAAAATATTTAATTTAATTTAATTTAAATGAAATATATTTATAAATCAAAATAAATTAAATTATTGAAAAAACTTTTGCGCATAGAGGGGGCACCCGAAATTTTATGCTAATTTTCCATAATATTCTAACTAAAACCAAATATCCTATCAACGTAATAATTGATATAATGTGATATTTCAATTAATTTTATATCCGCCACTAAGACAGAAACATAATAGCAAAATACCTATTTATTTGATACATGTTTTGGAAATGGTGCCTTTTTGCTAGATTTTGTGCTTTCTTGGAAAGAACTTCAGTCACATAGGTATCAAAAATAAATACTCACCGAAGGAAAATATAGTTTGTTATTCAGTGCTAAGACAACATTTACCTAGAACAATTAATACTCTTATAATAAATTATATTCGATTTGAGACTTACGTAAAATAGTTCTGAGCAAAAATTCGGTCAAACGGCAAGTCCGATATTCAATCTTATTCTGTTGCTCTTTGCATCCAAAATGCAAAAAAACGCTCCGTTCGACCTCAGTTCCGCAGTGTGCGCCAAAGCAGAAGGACGTAATTCTCGCGCTTTTCGCTCCTAACTTCACAGAGTGCGAGTGTTTACAAAAAATGGGGAACAAGGATAATAGAAATGTTGTTCACAAAAGAAAAAAAACCAGCCGTTTCAAAAACTTTGCAAGATTTATGAGAGACACAAAAGCGTTAGTACCTATTTACTTTACTTTTCATCCTATCACTATTTTAGGTACAGGTAAAGCATCACAGAAAAAGTAGGTACCTATTGTAACAACTTGAGAACTAGTAATAAATTATTGTGGTCACTATTATGTTTATGACTAATGAGATACACTTTCATTTGTAGGAAAAAAAACAAAGACAAATCGGATGTATGTCATTTGGGTCAGCCAGTAGAGTCTGCTCCTCAAGTTCCTGTGGTTCATAAAGATGAGTAAGTATACCTATCATTATTATGCCAGATATTTGTTTCAATACTTATATTTTTCACATTATTATTATACAGGGTTGCGCGGAAAGACTGTACTAATACTCATAATTATGTACAATTTATACTATTAGGACCAACCTCGAAATCGCGAAATAAATATCAGCTGTTCCATAGAAAACGGTCATTGACACTCGACAAAATGTATGGAACAGCTGATTTTTTTTCGCGATTTTAGGTGTAGTCTCATTGTAAAACTTGTTGATAATGATGAGTTTGTTTGAGTTTGGCTTAGTACAGTATATATGTGTCATCATCATCATCATCATTATCTGACAGAAGACGGTAACGATCGGGGGTATTTGGAAGATTTACCTACCAACTCGCAGTCTAATTAGCTAACAGACGAGACGGGCTTGGCTGACGGACCGCCGTCCAACCAACGGGAGCCAACCCGGGCGTCCGTCGTGAGCATGACGGGGCGGTCCGTCAGCCAAATCCACACGACTGTAGTACTATGAAATTTCACAATGTGACTGTCGTCGACAGATTGATGAATTACAAATATAAAATAGACTTCGTTTTTAGGGTTCCGTAGTACTACAAGAAACCCTTTTAAGTTTTTTCTGTCCATCTATACATATATTCGTCTGTCCGTCCTCATCCTTTGGAATCTTCTAATTATGAAACTGCACAATTACAATTTTGTTAAGTTTTTTTTTTATGTTTTAGGGTAGGTATATAAAATTTTTTTTTTTTTTAATTTACTCACATCAGCAGCCATTATACGTCTACTGCTGGATAAAGGCCTCCCTCTTAGAGAGGGTTGTTGCCATAATCCCCCACGCTTGGCAAGTGGCTTGGGGATCGCAGAACGTTCACCGTGTACTAATAGGACGCTGCTGCCCATCCTCCGGTGGTTCTGGTTGCAGGTATAGGACATAACCGGGTTTTATTTACTATTAACCTTATTTTTAGGGTTCCTTAGTACTACAAAGAAACCTTATAAGTTCGTTCTGGCCATCTGTCTGTCCGTCCGAAGGCTATAGAACCTTCTAACTTCTATTATTGTTGAACTTTCTATTGTTATTATGATAAGTTCCAATGGAACTTTGCATAATTACAATATGGTATAGATCTAAATAAATAAAAAAAAGTATTTCAAGGGTGATGTACATGTAAATTGGGGAAATTTTTCGCTGCCTCTTTTGGTTTATTTTTGAATAGGTATTTTGAAATGACGGTAAAGTTTCATACATCACTCTTTATCAAGAGTCCACCCCGTGCGAAATATAGCGAACTTCAACGAAAAAAACTCAGAGTCACACACCGGGCAATGGAGAGAGCTATGCTCGGAGTTTCTTTGCGCGATAGAATCCGAAACGTAGATATTCGCCAAAGAACTAGAGTCACCGACATAGCTGTTAAATTTGCAAGTTGAAGTGGCAATGGACAGGCCACATCGCTCGAAGAACCGATAACCGATGGGGAAGAAAGGTTCTTGAGTGGAGACCACGAACCGGAAGACGCAGCGTAGGTAGGCCGCCCACTAGATGGACCGACGACATAGTGAGAGTCGCTGGCATCCAGTGGATGCAAAAGGCAGGCTATCGTTCTGTGTGGAGGTTAAAGGGGGAGGCCTATGTTCAGCAGGGGACGTCTTCTGGCTGATGATGATGATGATGGTGAATAATGTCGATAAAACTGTAAAAACTCAAGACGTTATACCTCAAAGATCAGTGACCTTTTTAGGGTTCCGTACCAAAAGAGTAAAAACGGGACCCTTTTACTAAGCCTAGTCCGTCCGTCCGTCTGTCCGTCCGTAATTTTTACAGAATGTGTAATGTTACGGCAGATTAACAGAGAAATAATAAAAAAGTCAAAAAGTAAAAACTAAAAGGGGGTCCCAATACAACAAACAAATTTGTTTTGCGTATATTTGTAATAGCTCTAATGTATGAATAGTACATAATATACAAACATGTTGTAGTATATGTACAAGCGTCAAACTTGGCATGATTATAGTACACACTCTAAAATATAACAAAAATTAATAAATAATGGCCAAGTGCGAGTCGGTGATAAGTTTCTGCTAATTACCAAGTTTATTTAATTTTTTCATTTCATTTATTTATTTTACATTTGAAAAAAAACAAGAATGAGTTCAAATAAAAGAGGTTTTAAAATTTGGTTGTATATTTCTTATTATTATTTTTAATGTTTGTTACCTCAGAGCTCCGTCATATATAAACCGATTAGAAAAAAAAAATTGCGATAGGGTATACTTTTAAATTGGTACTATGGAATTTCAACAAAATCGGTTTAAAGTTTGGCTTTTAAATCAAAATAACTGTTTTTTTCTTATTTGTACGATAAATTAATGATCATCCAAGTGATCGAATTGCCCATTTCATAAAAATTTTGAGAAGTTGGGTTTTTAAATTGATAATTATTTAATAACTAGTTACCTATTATTTTCAGACTTATGTTAGAAGATTTGGAGAATGTTTCCTGTATTGCTTTAGCTACTCATAATGAAAATCCAGATGTTCATGACTTGAGTAATAACGAAGCACATTTACCTGCAAATCCTGCAAGGTCAGTTTTGCAGTAATAAACCTTACGTTTTCCAAAGTTCCATCATGATATTACATTGGTGATTTGTATTTCTTTCAGCTATGATTTTACGAAACAAACTGACGATCAAACGAGTAGAAACAATTCAATGGAGCTCGAGTTAAATACCAATGAACATTTTGCACGAGAACCGTACGTATTGTGTAGAACTTTCTTTTTACGACGATGTTATGTATTATGAATAATCTAAATACAGCTTGTGGACAACGTACGGCGAAGTCCTTACCAATAGGTACCTGAAAAATAAAACGTACTAAAATGAAAAATACGTAAGTCTAATTATTTTTATTGCAGAACCTCCAAACCACGAGTATATAAAGGACTAATCCATAATTTTGAAAAAAGCAAGTGTAAGAAAGAAAAATATCGAGACGAAAATATTAATGATACCAGAGAAAGATTAATAATTGAAAAAATGTACTTTTTTGAAAAATTAAAAAATATTTCTAGTCATGCACCTCAATTCGGCTGTACACTATCGAACCTTCACATCACGGGAGAAACAAAAATAGGACTTAATTCGAAACTGAGACTTTCTTGTGACATGTGTAATGCTGAATTTACCATAAATACAACAGATCCAAAACCAACGCAAAACGTAGACGTAAATACAGGTGCAGTTTCTGGCATCACTAGCACTGGCATTGGCTTAAAACAGTTTCAAAGCTTATGTGCTGCAATGAATCTTCCCATATTGACAGAACAAACGTACCGGAAAAAACATATTGAAATATGTCAACATTGGGAAAAAACAGCTCAACATGCTATGGCAGCTGCAGCGGAACGTGAAAGACAGGCAGCAATAGAAGAAGGTAGAGTAAAAGATGGAATAGCTATCATCGATGTTATTGCTGACGGCTGCTGGTCTAAACGTTCCTACAAGAGTAATTATGCTGCGCTTTCTGGCGCAGCAGCTATAGTTGGTAAGAGATTTAAAGAAGTTCTTTACTTAGGGGTGAAAAATAAATTCTGTTGCATATGTACTCGTGCGCAAAATAAAGAAGAACCACCAAAAGAACATAAATGCTATAAAAATTATACAGGTTCTTCTTCTGGAATGGAAGCAGAAATCATTGCAGAGGGATTTAAAAATTCCGTAGACATGTATGGCATTATATATGGACGTATTATTGCGGATGGTGACTCAAGCACTTACGCAAAATTTTTGCAAGAAAGACCGTATAAAGATATTACAGTGGAGAAAATTGAATGCAGAAATCACATATTACGTAATATGTGCAACAAATTAGTTGCCACTAGTAAAGACACAAAATATCCTCTGAGTATGAGAAAAATGCTAACCACACAAAGAATTCTTGCCATCAGGAAAGTTATTTGTTCAGCTATAAAAAAGCATAAAAATAATACTGTTGAATTAGGAATAGGAATCAATAACCTTTATGTTGACATTTCTAATTCATACAATCATGCATTTGGCCATCACGACGACTGTTTGGATCACTATTGCTGCAGTGAAAAGAAAAATGAAGACCTTGTGCCGAAATTAAAAAGTTCTGCATTTTGGTCTAAAGTTCAATACATTGTGGGCCTAGTTGCCACACACTCACGAAGTTTGATCAATGATTGTGACAGTAATGCTGTTGAACAGTTTAACAGCATAATTGCAAAATTCGTAGATGGTAAAAGAACGAACTTAATACAACGACAAACTTATCAATCTAGATGTGCGGCAGCAGTTGTAGCATACAATACGAAAAGGCCATTATACAATTTACAAAAATCTATTTTGGGAAAGAGCCCTAAATCAAAAACGAAAGCATTTGAAGAGAAAATAAAACAAAAAAACAAATTGAGAAGAAATACCAAAGTTGTTAAAAAACTTAATTTTAGCAAAACACTGACATCGGCTGCAGCCACGGACAAAAACTATGGAACAGACAGTTGTGAAAAGCCTGATATGAAAGAAGAGGTTTATGAGCTGGCAAAACGAAGTTTCTTGAAAAATTTACAAAAAACTGAGGTCGAAAGGTCGCAAATTGAACGAGCTACTATCTTACAACGGGATAGTAGCGAGTGGTTAGAGCTTCGTAGGAATTTACTAACAGCATCAAACTTCGGGAAGATTATCAATAGACGCCCGACCACCAGCGCAAGTATAGTAAAAACTTTACTGTATAAAAGCGACATTTCAAACGTAGCCTCAATAAAACACGGCATAGATAACGAAACTATTGCTCTCAACCAGCTCGCAAAACAGGAAGGAGTTCAAATAAGCCCATGTGGATTATTTATAGACAGTGAAATACCGTTTTTAGCAGCCACCCCAGATGGCATAGTCGGTAATGATACAATAGTGGAGATAAAATGTCCAATTTCTGCCTTCAAAATGCCAATCAAAGATGCCGTTGAGAAAAAAAAATCAAGTTTTGGACTATAAAAGATAATCAAATGGTTATTAACAAGAACCATACTTGGTTTTATCAAGTCCAGGGACAGCTTCATATAAGCAAAAGAAATGTGTGTCTTTTTGCGGTGTGGTCTGGTGAAGATCAAAAAGTGACTGTGGAAAAAATAATTCGCGAAGATGACTTTTGGGAAAATAAAATGGTTGGCAAACTTTCCGAATTTTATATCGAGCACATATTGCCTGAACTAGTTGACCCACGTCAAACAAGAAGCATGCCATTAAGGCAACCAACAATTCCCAAAAAACGCCACCTCCAAGAAAAAACTGATGCTAAACCCTCAAAACTAGTAAACACACAATTCTGTCCAGACACAGTCCATGCTATAGATTTAGCTACTCCTGGAACCTCATACAAAGGGCAAGTTTTATCATTTGCTGAATATTGATTACCACTATTTAATATGATAAGAATAATTTAATAAATGTTATCATTAACGTCGAGTCTGTCATACCACTCACTAAACTAAACCAATCTGACAAGACTAAAAATATCAGTATCTCTTTTCATTTTAATATGTGAGAGAAGGATGGCAACAATTTAAGAGCTGTAAAATTTAGTTTAGCTTAGTTTAGAGTGCATCAGAATCGATACCATTACCTACCTCTTATTTTTTAGTTGTAGTCCTTACAAATGTGAACTACATATTTTGAACTTCTCCTGTAAAAATGAGAATACGAATAATGTAAATTGACTAGATACATAACACTAAAAAACTATCTTATAAATAAAGTCTATTCCATATTATTTATTGCTATTATTCTATATAAATAAAACCCAAAGACCTGACAAGCCACTACTGGCTGGACATAAATATTAGCAGCCTAAGCATCCTAGAGACGTTATTTTTTTGTAAAATATAACCTGGATTAAATAATAGGCTCCTTTTTTATCCCGAAAAAGGGTAAATTATTATATAGTTCGAAACTATATCATATAACTCCATATTTTTTTCCGTGTGTGCAAAAATGTCCCTTTTTTTTAAGGAATAAAAAACTTAAGGTTGTAAGTCAACAACGCAATCTAAAGATACGGTCAGTTGTTTACATAATATTTTGATTGATAACTCACAAATGCAATCCTATAGGATACTTTCCGTTGACATAGAATAATGAGGCAAGAAACGGTCTTACAGTATAAAGTAAAGAACTGAAACATCTTAATTTTGAAGTAACATATTTTTTTTGTTATTATACCTTTTTTTTGTTAGTATTTATGGAAGAACCTGTTTGGCAAATAAAAGAAAAACTAAAAGTTGCGTTTATCCTTCAATATTTCAACCTATTAAACCTTATTATCTACATACATATTTATTAAAATTGTACGGAACCCTCGGGGTGCGAGTCCCACTTGTCTACTCTTATATAAATAAAATCTTAGAAATCTTCTGCTTCTTATTATATAAAAGACGTTGTGTGTATGTATGTTTTTTACGGACTCCAAAACTGCTGGACCGATTTTGATGAAACTTTCACTGGCAGACAGCTGATGTTATAAGGAGTAACTTAGGCTACTTTTATCTAGGGTATCCACAGCTTGGCTTGGCATAGCATAGTATAGCATAGCATAGCTTGGCATAGCATAGCACAGTATAGCATAGCTGCTGATGGCAGGTGGAACGCACTGGTAAACATTTCTACAATTTTTAAAATTTTGGGGTGGTTGGGTAGGCTTTAGGATTTTGGTGAGGGGAGGTCCAGGTCAGAAGACCAAGTCTTGATCTATACACAAAATCTGGCCAGAATTTGTCTCCAACGCTCCAAAATTTTTGAGAAAATTTTTGGTCGGGAAATCTTTCTGGAACGGTTATAAACTAAAGTCCGGATCTACATCCGATTTCCAAATTTTTTGTCAAAAATGACCTCAGACGTACCGTTTCTGAGATAATCGATGGTTTTTGAAAAGGTTTCCGAAAATTTTCCGGATTTTAACGCTTTAATATTTTGAAAGGCATCCTTTGCACAAAAATAGCCGAATTTGGGCTTATCAGACGCGTCTTTTTATTTTCTACACACGTGTGTTTACTGTGTTTCTATTTTATTATTATTTATGCCTACCAACTAAATAAACACATTTTTTTTTTAATATTATTTATTTCCTGAAATTGTGAGAGTAGAAAGCCAAAAAAAAATGTATAGTCTATTTATTACACCACTGAATTTTTCGTGTTGAAATTTTTTGTTATTTCTAACATGAAATTCCGGTTACGTAATTTCAAACCCAATTTGGGGTCTTTAGGGTTAGGTCCTAAAGCCGAGTTTTTGAGTTTAACGTCTTCGTCTGCCAGAAAAAATGATGCCTATGACGTTAGATTTTTGATTGGACCTTTGTGTCCAAAGTTATGGACCTTCAAAAAATCGGGTATTTAGGGTCCGCCTCGCTACTTAGTAACTCAAGTTACTATGTACCTACGAATCTTAAAATACTAAATGACCTATCGTTGGATAGCCAGTGAAGCTAACTATTCTTGCCTGGATTGACCTGGGACAAAATGTTTGAGGAGCCGGGTATTTCAGGTCGTCAAAATCTTAAGACCTAACTTAGACTATAATATAAACTAAAAACTAGAACTAGTTATATTTCCTAAACCACAGCATTAAAAAATCTGCAAAAAAATTACTCAAATTTAAAATGAGCTTTACTACCTCGAGCCAAAATTTGGGCGTGGTAGGGGGTGGTTTTCACCCCTTTTTATTTCTATTTATATGTATTTCTCACTGATTTCAAAAGTAAAAATCTGAATATTGTATAAATCTAGAGATAAATATATACTGTTTTTTATGTATTTTTTTTTGGGTTAAAGGTCTGGTTTAGGAGATATGACCCGGGATCGGGTACCCCGTGCCACGAGGTTTTTGGGTTTTTTGGTCTTATCCCGGCAAGTTCAACCTAGCAAAGCATAGCATAGCATAGTTCAGTTTAGTTTAGTTTAATGTTTAGCTTTCTGACACTGTCTCCAGCGTAATATTTTAATTAGAGAATTTATTTAGGTTATTTCAATTTAATTTATATACTTTATTATTTTTATATTGTAGAAAACCTAACAATAAATAACAAATACAATTTTGAAAAGTGAAATAAACAATTTACGGTTTTGCGCGCCGCGACCGAACTCAGCTAATCGCCAAAACACCAAGTGCACCAACACTATGCTTATCCTGTGTGTTATTGCTCCTTGCCGCTTTACAAGGTCGAGTGCGCGAGTTGTGTACACTTTAGCTGCGCGCGACTGCCGCGCTGCCGTGGTTGTGTTTCACACTAATGCGGGTGATGCGAGACGCGCGGGTGAAATCAGAAATTTTTCTTGCCTTATACCCAGCCTTAAATAGATATTCACACCCAGATATAAAACAAACGCAAATGTTCATCACATGAATATTTGTCCTAGGTGGGAATTGAACCCACGCCCCCAAGCGCAGAAGACAGGATCACTCCCAACTAGACCAATGGGATATCAAATATATTTTTGTTTGGTTTAGTCTGGAGGTTCGTAGATTGTAGAACTACCAACCAAATAATAGTGTATAATTAGTATCAGGGCCCAGATTTGCATCATATCTAGACTGCACAAGCGAGCAGTATCATTTGCATATACTACCTGGAGTGCGAGATAAACCCGAATTAGTACGTCTCGTCTTGGCCGATTTACATACATGATTTCAGGGATATAGAATCAAAATTGGTTATATCCACCAAAATTTAAAAATATTTCTTTCGGAACGCACTTTTACTTTCAAGAAGCTCTCTTAAACTTGTTGTTAACATTTATTGGAGAAAAGCTGGTTTAGAAACCAACATGGTCAATCTGGTCTCAGAAAGTTCCGATATTTTTACTTGTGCCCTGGCAGAGTTCACATAACGGCTCACAATATAATATATGTGAAAAGCATACTTTCAGGGACATCTATTATTGCCGCAATAGATGTCACTGATAAGTATAACGAGACGGAAAAAAAAATATATACAATACATTTTTGTACCTTAAAATTAAAATAGTTTAATTTATTTAAGTTGTTATAGCATCGCTTTAGTTTATCTGTAATGGTGTTATGAGTGTTTTTGATAATAAAAAAAAATATATTTATAAATAATGAATTCATTTATTTAATTACAATTTCTCAAAAACTTACAGCTCAAAAAACGTTTTTTTTTTTGAGACAATTTCAAAAAAGTGTCTCCTGTTAGCAAAAAGTTTGCAACTAAGCATTACTAGAATTTAATATCGAGTTAACGATAAAATAATTAATACAATACTGAAGCATTACATTTATATTGGTAATTTTTTTTATCAATATCAGGCTGGTTATTGATTAGCTCGTTGAGCAGTATGTTTAAATTGACCAATGAGAATGCACTTTTTGTAAAAAAAACTGTAATGGCTGCCCTGCCAATACATTTGTAGTCTATTGATTGTTTGTAGGTATTTACATTTGTATTTTTTTTAGTTAAGGCCACAATTTTTTTATATGATTCCTTTCCGTGCTCGGTTGCCTGGAAGAGATCGCTTTAAGCGATAAAGCCACCTGTTAAAAGCCTAGATAATATTTTTGTTGTAATGTTTATGTTATCCTTGTTTTGTGGTATTTTAATAAGGAGTCATTGTATTGTATTGTACATTTGTATGGAACATGATCCAAACTGGTATCATTGCTAGTCTTGTATTTGGGAACGAATATATTTTGACACGAATCATAAAATGACAGTTTCTACTTTACAACCAACTGAAGTCAAAATTCCATGTATCTACGTTAAATTCCCATAAACTAAAAATTATATTAAATGAATGGCTGCAACAATATGATTACGAGTCCTTTGAAAACCTACTAAAGAAAATTTATTGATGGCAATCTGTCTTGAAATTGTATTGGACTTTCACCTTCACATCAAATTGCACTCACACTCCATTTACACGCACGCACGCACGCACGCACGCACACACACACACACACACACACACACACACACACACACACACACCACAAAGATATTTTATGGTATATATGTTCCTTATGATATGTGTTTTTGATTAATATTTAATATAATATATAACTGTTACTGTTCCCAGTTTTGGGGAAGGCACTGTCTGCTGCAACACAGCTCACGCTAATGCAACAGGCAGGGTTCCTCCTTTATTTTGTGCTTCGTATGTAACAATAAATAAATTTTGTATTTGTATTTGTACTTTTGAAAAATGTTCTTCGGTCATTTGGCGAAGTTACCTAATAATTTTCAAAATATTTAAAACAATTTTGTTTTAACCTTTCTGATCCTATTAAATGGCACTGACAGTTTTTCCCATATATTCTGTTCATGATTTAAAAAAACTGTATATAATATGGTTTGTCATATGATATCATTCAAATAGGAATATTGTTATTTTTTTTTCTTGCCCGGTGTTAAGCCCAAACCGTAACAAAAAAAAACACAATCCGTCCGTAACAAAAATTAAACGTTCAAGTCATGAACAGTTTTCACACACCTTATTAACTTGGTCTGTCGAGTTTCACTTTTTTATAAATAATAGGCTTGCGTTTGTCCACCATCACGCCTGATGTTAAGCGATGATGCGGTCTCGCTTGCCTGGAAGAAACCGATTCACTCGTGATTTGAAGACACCCAGATTGTAACCATCGGGGATCACCCATTCGGGCAGCGCATTCCACAGACTAGCAGTTTGCACAATAAATGTGAAATCAAAGCGCTTCGTACGGGTTTTCGGAATATTAATCATAAAGCGGTGACGATTTTTCGTCCCCACTTCATGATAAAGTCAGGAAACTTGAAAACATCACACGTCTTTTTGAGCAGTCGTGTAAAAAGTAATTGTATGATTGTACAGAATAAATAGGAGTACTACAAAGTAATGGTAAGCATTTACAAAACACGTTATAAACCTTATCTGGTATATTTGGCGCCCAACGTGGGACGTAAAAAGAACCCATTATTTTTATTAGCTCAGAATTACCAGAAAAAAGATATTCCTTTGACATTGAAATAAATGTTTATTACGCCAGTGCTTTGGAAGCGGCCTCAATTTCTCTGCGTACCACATACAATAATTCTGCTTAGACTTAAGCGCGGGCCACACCGCGAGCTAACTTTCTACTTATTTTTGACCTAAGTTATGCATGCAAACTTACTTTTTGTATAAAAAGAGCGGCAAACAAACATGCGGTTCGCCTGATGGTAAGCACAAACCACCGCCTATGGACACCTGCAACACGTTGTTGACGGTGCCTTGCCAGCCCGGAGAGGTATTGTAAACCCGCTTTTTGAAACGCTTCAAGTTGAATCTCAGCGGGAAGACCTTCGGGGAAAGGATATTCTTCAGCCTCTTGCAGCCCCGTAGAAGAAAGGAGCGGAATGATCGGACGTTGTGGGATTTTCAGTTTTGCAAGATATGGGGGTGAGCTATTTGGCGGCTTTTTCTTCATTCAATCCAAGAAAAATAGACACACGCTGAGTCAACAAACCTTTGAGTTTCACGGGGCTTACTTACTTAGTGTATAACGTGCCAAAATCATAATTTGTTTCCTTAAAATAGATCGCTTAGGTAAATGGACATCGTTAATGTAAACCGTCTGTTTGTTATCTATATACATAAATATAAATCGATGTGTATGTATGTGGGTATGTATATAATATATTCTCAATGGACTCCAAAATGGCTGGCCCGATTTTGACGGGACTGTCACTGGCAGATTGCTGATATTAAAAGGAGTAATCTACGCGGGTCGATCGTGGAGCGCTAGTAATTAATAAAAAAGAATGGAAAAATTATAGCTCTGCTAGTTGCCGGTTAATTCGAAAGTATGAAAAGAAACGCATTTACTAAACGAAAAATAGTGATAGCACAAAAGATACGTTGACATACAACTGCCTCATCTTGCGGTGTGGAGCGCACTTTTCTGCGGCACGTCTACAATTTCTGCATACGTATTCGAAAATGCTTATTACAGCCACCAAACTAAAGCTGTCCTTATTCTTAGATGCTGAGAAATCAAAATCGTTCGTTCATTTTAACAAACAAGTACACAAATTGGTTGCCCCGTTTGTAAGATAGAAGCAAAAGAGCTTTGTTCAATCCACTCATGCTTCGGCGTAGAAAAAAGTCACTGGAAGCTTTAAGGTTCAATTTAACGACATTCGTAATGATATTTAGTTTATCGACCAGGCAAAGCGAAGTCAAAGCCTATAGAAAGAAAGAAAGATAGAAAACATTTATTTTACGCACAAAACACTACAACATCAACACAACAAAACAGAAACAACAAAATAATAATACAATAATAGTAATACATGTTCAGATGTCGCTGTAGCGCCAAGTGCGACAAAAAATGGCAGTGCTCAGCGATAATGCTACAGATTTCTCTGCAGCGCTGATTTTCACCACTGACCTTCTGAGACGCATGGAATTACACTACGCGACTATGTAGCCCAGTCGAATTAGCTAAAAACAGGCTTGAGATTTACAAAAATTGGAAACAGCAAGTTTCCTTCGGAATTCGTTGGGGGTTCGTAGTCTAATTTCAAAAAGTAGGGATACCAAAGTTGTTGTTGCATCCGCCATCTTGATTTAAAGGGTTATTTTTTGTATCTTGAATAACTCATTTATTTTCAATTTTACACGGAAAATAGTTATAACAAAAGTTGTTTAAAATTAAATTTCCTACAATTTTGGTTCGCATAAATTTTTTCATAGGATCGTTTTTTTTAGATTTATACCCGAAGAGAGGGCTGCAAAGTTAATTACGGCGCACTTATAAAAAAGTGCACGGCAAAGATAATTGCGGCGCACATATAAAGAGGATTAAAAACTCATTACTGCCAGCTTTAAATATTTAAAAAATTAAAAGTTTCTTATAAAAAACACCACCTTTGGGTGCACTTAAAGGCGAACCAAGTTGTCCTCTTCGAATAGATGGGATGCAAAACACATTTATGACATTGACCGTACTTACAAAGTCGGCTAACTTAATGCATAAATAACTTGAAGTCCGGTCCAGTTCATGTAACTTTCTGTGAACTTACTCTAACTTATTGCAAATGTGTAAAACTTGAGAAGCGCTAGTTCCTTTCTCTCACTTGCCGGAATTTATTTGCCTAGGTTTCCTACGAGTAATTTAATGTTCATGGAATCTTATTTCTGTGGAATGCGCTGCCTAAATGGGAGTTTTATTTTTTAATTGTCTTGCGCTTGGCCGCCAACTCGCGTGATGTTAAGCGATGATGCGGCCTACGATGGAGCGCGCTTGCCTAGAAGAAACCTAGTCACTCTCGACTTGAAGACACCCAGATTGTAACTATCTTCTTGTATCTATCATTATCGTTCTTTCGGTAAAAAAAATTCGGCAAATATTTTTTTCGTTCTACCATCCACCTAAAATGTACGTTAAATCAATAAATAAATAAATAAATAAATAAATCCAACGGCGAACCGTGCTTTCTGTGTACGGATGTATCTTTGAAAGGTGTTTCGACGAATCGTACGTGACTCTATTTTTGGACAAATTTTAATTTTGTTTCCTTTATGGGCTCTATTTATGGTCAACTTTTTTATGAGATAAAAAAAATGTCATCATGCCTATTTCCTCCTTTCGGTTCAGTGACACCATTTCGTGTAACCCTGTATAGTGATTAAATAAGCTAGTTATACACTTCTATTGCGATTCCGCTCAGATTGCGCAACATTTACTCATTTCAGCTTAATTTTACCGCGAAATTTGCTAGATTGGCGCAATTTCAGCCGCTTGTGCTTGTAGCGTTGATAACAAATTAACAATTAGTACCGCAATTAGAATATACATATTTATACATACCTACACAACATGTAGTTTCCATGTAATCTACTCAATACAAGCTTTGCCGACGACGCAAAGAAAAGAGGAGGGCCTGAACTAATTTTGATATATTATACGACTAGTAGGCCGCCCCTGCTTCGCACGGGCAAAGCCGGGATATATAGCCTATGTCAACCGGGGATAGTGCAGCATCCCAACAGTGAAATAATTTTTCAAATCGGTTCAGTAGTTTCGGAGCCTATTCAATTCAAACAAACAAACAAACAATCAAATCTTTCCTCTTTATAATATTATTATAGTATAGATGTCGATAGATTCGTTTCGGTTTAAGGAATGATGGTCACTGGGTATATAACGTCATCTTTCTAACTATGAGTATTCTAGTCCGGTCAAGCTGTAGAGGCCAAAAGGCCAACAGTATAGTCAATATATAAAAAAACTATTTATACAAAAAAAAAACGATTTGTATATTGTTCCCTATGGACTCCATAACGGTTGGACCGATTTCGACGGGATTTTCACCGGTAGATAGCTGATGTTATATATAATAAAGGAGTAACTTAGGCTACTTTTATCAAAGCGCAGGCAGCTAAATAAATACTAGACGTGATATGAAATTGGAGATGAAAATAATGCACCCCTCCCGTGACGTATCACTAAATCATCATCATTATCATCAGCCCGTGACTGTCTCCCTTTGTTTATGCCTCTCTCCCCGGTCTGTCGCCAGTCGCACTGGTTACCAACAGTTTTTTTTGTGTCGTCGGTCATCTTAAATAGCTCTTAAACCTTATTGAGGTTTGCATGGCATATTTCGTTTATTTGAATCGTTTTTTTTTTCAAGTGTCTTAATTAACTACTCAAAATACAATCTAACACTAACATTACAAATACAATTAGACTGCCAATAGACCGTTGAAAGTCTAAAGACAATCCAGATGCTCAAGCCCACTATCAGCTGGCAGCGTACCCAGCATGCTGGCGGCATTACCACGCTGAATGGCAAAGCTTATGCAATGAACCAGAACCACGCCAGCATTTTGGTCACGCGTCGCACTAAGGCGCTCTGAAAGATTTTTGAAAAGGACTTGGGTGGCCCCGAAGCCTCAATGTCTCGACCCCAAACGCCTCAAATATGTAACCATTGCCGAGGTTAGCATATTTGCGTCGCTTGTGCTAATATCTTTGTATCCAAAGATTTTTCATACTATACTACTGTTTTTTAGACAGTTTGTGCCGTTTGGGGTCGAGACCTTAGGACCGTGGGGGCCGGCCGCCCATGATTTATATAGGTACTTGGCCAAACGCTTGATGGAGGCGACATGTGACCGGAATGCTGGCGCCTACTTTGGTCAAAAAGTTAGCATTGCCATCCAACGTGGCAATGCTGCCAGCATTCTGGCCACTTTTTCCTCCACCTTTTAGATTAGTATTTTTAATTATTTATTTATTATTTTAATTTGTATATATCTAGCGACCCGCCCGCCTGGCTTCGCACGGGTGTAATTTACGTGCGAAGCCAGGGCGGGTTGCTAGTTATATGTATAAACCTTCCTTGAAAATGTATCTAACTGATGGTGAAAACCGCATCTGAATCCGTTGCTTGGTTTAGGAGGAGTTAGCGGCCATACAGACAGACAGACGCGGAAAGTGACTTCATTTTATACTATGTAGAGAAGAGATAATTAGGTAGTGATAGTTTAAGTTTTTAAATACTGTGTTCTAAATATTTTTTCTATACTACTTGTTTGTATCGTTATCAAAAAAAAATGATCTGCCAAAGTGGACAATGTGTCTTCCCCTCAAGGTTAAAAGCTTTTCGACATTGTGAACAAAATTTGTATAACTAGTGTCAAACGCTGATGAACCCTAGATCTTCGCAACCCCCGAAACAATTTTTCTCATATTCAAACTTGAAAATTGTTTTAATTGTTTAAGTCTAGACAGTGACATATTTGAGCCTTTTGGGGTCGAAACTTTACGACCGTCGAGGCCCGGCGCTAAAAATATTATGTCTGATCAAATTATCTCATGACCAAAATTCTGGCCGATATGTTGCGCAACGTATCAGTAGTAGTTTTTTTGAAGTTATACTTCTTATGCGACTTGCAACAAGGTTGCGTTTAACGTTTAACGCTACCATGGAGGGGGAATAGAAAGAGACAGAGCGAGAGTTTCACTTCTTCCGCCCGGAGGGACTCCACGCACAATTTTTTTTTAATGATCTATTTGCCTTCAATTTTTATTTCGCACACACACACACACACATTCGCTTCGCTTCGCTCAGTCAATAAAATATAGTATAAAACAATTGTCGGGTTTTTTAAATTAAAAATTTGACCACTAATTTACAATTTTGATTCATCATTATCATTATCAGCCTGTATCAACCCACTGCTGGGTATAGGCCTCCTCTCCCTTGCGCCATTGATCCCTGTCTCGGGCTAATCTCATCCACGTATGACCTGCGATGGCCCTGATGTCATCGACCCATCGGGCTGGTTGTCTGCCTACGGAACGCTTATCCACTATTGGTAACCACTCTGTCAGGGCTCTACTCCACCTGCCATCACCACGCCTAACCACGTGCCCTGCCCAGCGCCACTTGAGTCGCATGATTTGATTTTTTAATTTTGATTCGTTGAGCATTAACTCACTGAAATTTTTATTCATTTAAGTTATGAAAAATTACTAGAATAAAATATTTATTTTAAAACTAGGCAAGTCAAAGCAAATGTTTTTATAAGCAGTCTTGAAGAAGTGGAGCAATCAACAGTTGCCAACGGTAATTTCATATTCATTAGGTTCTTATAACGCTTTTAGGGTACTCCGGGAAAGTTATTAAAACGTTTTTGAAGAACAAGATAAATATAAAAGTTTGAATGAAGACTGTACGTTTAGTTTTCTTAGAAAGATCTTAAAAGTTAAGATTTGTTCATCGAACATTTACATAGGCATTTTAGACATAGACATAATTTATTTGTGGCAAAACGAACATTTACATAGGCATTTTAGACAGACATAATTTATTTGTGGCAAAAAACACAATATACAATGCAGCGCAATATGCAATGAGTCAATATGGCGCCGTTTACGTTCGTCGAACGAAATCTCTGGTTACAATGTCTCGCACTTTAATACAATCAACAACATCTCAGTGTTTCTGGCTCAACGCATAAGCATTGCCATTCAACGTGGTAATGCCGCCAGTATGCTGGGTACGCTGCCAACTGGTAGTGGGCTTGAGCATTTGGATTGTCTTTAGACCTTCAACGGTCTATGGGCAGTCTAACTATATTTGTAGTTTAAGTTGTATTAGGTTTTATATATTTGAAAATTTGTATGTTATTTATTTATTTTTTACTAACTCTTATGTAAAGACTTCGAATGTTTGTTTTCCAATTACTATTTATCTATCCAGGCCCTAGTTGGTGTTGCAACGGGGAATTTACACTATTTCTAGTTTGTATTAGTGAAAACATGTTTTTGGCTTTTAACTGTTTATCTCATATCTACCGTATTAATTAGCAGCTGTATGTATGTTTTCCTTGTAAAATAAAATAAATTTAAGACTGACTTTTTGGTCAAAATTATCTTAAACCTTTTGCGTATCACTGATCATCTCGGTTTATCGCTCTCTCCACTTTCCCTAGCATTTTTCTCAAATCCCATTGTTAGGAAATGTTGTCTAGCCTTTTCTTCTATCCCATCTTATCAGGCTTTCACCCTAGATAAAGAGTGCCAGAATAACCAGGCCTATTCATAAGATAAAATATCTACGGACATCAAACCTTTTGCTCGCCATTCCTATCTAAAATCTGAGAGTACTGCCACATCTTGGCGTGATTCAGTGTAGGCTAAGTAATCATTTTCTTTACACTTTGGAGTAGACATGCAAACAAAAGCCGTTCGTATTAACATATTGCCGTTTAAACACCATTGAAATCAACAGTGTTTAAACAGCCAGTGCCCCACTATTGATTTTAAGGCGCTTGCAGACGATGCCTAGTCCAAGTAGCAAGTAGAAGTAGCAAGTACAAGAAGCCGTTCAAAGGTAAAGTAGCCACTCGCGCGATGACGCCACAACTCGCGTGCGAGTACGGACTCGCACGAGTGTTCGAAACAGACGCACGATGCGCAGTGGGCGTCGCGTGAGTAGCGAGGAGAAATGAAGCTTCACTTGGCCTAAGTACTAAATGCAGAGGATGCGTAGTAGGCACTTGCTACTTCTACTTGTTACTTGTACTACGCAAGCGCCTTTAATGGTAAAACAAAATATTATCACTAAAATTGAATACAAGGAAATCAAGCGGCATTGATTTCGGAGTGTACACCACCAGGGGCCTGTTTTAAGCGATTCTGTTTTGGTGATGCGAAAAGTTACGCGATTGCAAACCGTGTTTTGGCGTATAATTATGGTTCATTTTCGCGTGATTTTCCGCACTACGCTGTTTCAGCGTTGTTTCGAGCCCAGCTTGGCTGATAATAAAAAAGTGTCGAGTCTGTTTACATTTATTTATGGGAACTAAGTAGAACCATAATAATTAAATCATTTCAGGATTATTACCAAGAAAACATATAAAGTATCATAGTATATATTTTCTTTTATATTTTTACCGGATGTAAACGGTTTGATGGTCAAAGATGGTATCATAAAATAGAAGCTTTTATTTTGGTTGTTTATGAATTAAAATACTGATTTAATTTAATTCCATCATTTTATTGTATGCAGAACCGTTTCTCCAATCGTAAGACGCCATCTTGCGCTAATATCGTTTAAATTAAACGTCTGAGAGACTATCAAGCGTCGTTTCTAAAACATGGCGTAATTTATGAAGTCTGACGGTGGAGGTAGACGACCTTCGATACCTAAATAGGTATTCTAAATTCTAACTTGGTATGACCTTACTGTCGGTAAACCTTCAACTATGTGTGTTAAAACTTTTTATTTTATTTTTATAGTAAGTATATAGGCTTGGCCGCCATCTCGCCTGATGTTAAGCGACGATGCGGTCTACGATGGAGCACGCTTGCCTTGAAGAAACCGATTCACTCTTGACTTGAAGACACCGAGATTGTAACTGACGGGGAAAACCCATTCAGGCAGCGAATTCCACAGACTAGCAGTTCGCTCAATAAATGTGGAATCAAAGCGCTTCGTACGGGTTCTCGGAATATCAACCATTAAACTAACCAGGAATTTATAGAAATAAATATTTTTTTAATTAATATATTTAGTTTATTTTTTTATTTGATAGTGGCATAGATTCTGATGTACTCTAAGCTAAACTAAATTTGACAGCTCCAAAATTAATGCCATCCTTCTCTCACATATTAGTAAAAAAAGAGGCAGATAATTTTAGTCCTGTCAGATTGGTTTAGTTTAGTGCAAGGAAGTGTCCCTTTAGGGTATATATTATAACGTCCTTGGTGGTATGACAGAATCGACGCTATTGTGCGCCGCCGTTTCGAAGCGTTTGACAAACACATCAAACAAAGTACCAACGTGTTTGAAATGTTTTAAGAATATTGACGGCTTTTTGTCCAGTGTGACATATGCTCGAGTTTGACGAATCAATGCAAGAAAAACACAGTTTGACCTCCGCTAGGAGTAATAGTGTTCCGTGAGTTTGACTAACATGTTTGAACGTTCACCACGCGTTTTAACTCTTGCTTATTTTATACTAAAGAGCTGTTTTACCCGTTATTTAACAGAAACTTTAAAAAATATCTTATGCTAATTAATCCAAAGAATATAAGCTATTCGATAGGCGCTTTTAGCGCTTGTAAGCGTAAATTTCGGTGTCAAAATGTAAGTAAAGTCACTGTCAAAAACATTTTTAAGGCAATTTTGGTTCCACACGTTTTGCTTAATCTGCCAGTGTCAAGTAGGTAGATCAAATATTTTAATTTAAGTAAATATTTTTCATACAAAACAAGTCACAGTTATTGTCTAATGACATTAACATCATGGTGACAATGGGAGGTTTTGGCGCCAACGTGGAGAAAAACATGTCGGCTCGTTGGATTATTTTCCTAAACTAGTGTATTTTCGAGTGTTAATGTGTTCTAAATGGTGAATTATTATTCATTAAGTGCTCGTAAACGTGCTCGAGTGTGGTAAAGTGATATAACGAGGTGAAACGTGTCTTTTCGTGTTGTTTCCAAAACTCCATAGGAGCCTCTTGTAAAGCTCCCACCACTTTACAGAGGCATGAGTTTGACTTGACCGTGACTTACTTAGCTTGACTCTGACTGTGACTATGACTTGTTTGACGTTATTAAGACTATACAAAACAGAAGAATAGGCGGTATGGCCTTAAAGGCTTTAGCCTGCCCGATGGGCGAATTATAATTTTAAAAAAATTGGTGACAATGGTAAATAAAGACAAGAAAGATTCACAATTAAAAAAAAATACAATAAATACGGATCGAATTGAGAACCTTCCCAATTTTTTAACAACTGTTAAAAAAGGAATTTCATATAAAGTTCAATAAACATCATTCATAGTAGATTCATAATCTAATTTCCACACTTTTATTTTTGAAATTTTTATAGATTTTCTGAAACCATGAAAAGCGCATGCAATTAAAAAACATCATTATCGGTTTAAAATTGGCGAAGACGGCGTAAAATACACGAAAAAAAATTAAACACATATAACATACATATACATGTAACATATATTGTGCTATTTCCACTGATTTATCAGTGGAAATCGCACAATGTGCGATTCACACGATTTTTTTGCCTCACACCTGGAAAATATGGAATGAGCTACATTTCGCGGTGTTTCCGAAAATCTACAACATGGGGTTCTTCAACTTAAAGAATCGGCAAAATATTTGTGATGCCTCTGGTGTTACAAGTTGACGGTGATTGCTTACCATCAGGCAGTTTGACAGCTTGTTTGCCAGCTATGGCATAAAAAACATAGGTCATTAACCTGGAGGATTATAGATTGTAGAACTACCGAAAATAACGAAAAAATACACTCTAATAGAGAACTTTTTTTTTTTTTAAATCGGTAGAAACTTAGAAAAACCTAATTTATTATTCAGTTAAGTTTATTGGAACCTAGCACTGAATCCATTCACTTAATAAATAAATAAAAGTGACGTTAGTGAAACCAGGAGACGAAATTAGTCCGTAAATAAAATTCGTCCGACGAAGTTACATCGAGAAAATTAGCAACTTTATCGTCATCTCATTAAAGACTCGAGAAAAGTTGCGGTTTTTCGCGAAAATTGCGAGTTGGTTTATTTAGACAGAATATTTTGGGGTATCTTTATTAGCTTTTTATTTGGTTATACAGCAAACAAATTTAGTTTTAATTTGTTTTATTTTTGGATTATTTAAGTTCATATAATTATGGGTACAGTCTGTCCGCTGAGAAAATACTCTGACAGCTGTAATAATATAGTAAAAAATCGATGATCAAAGTCGATAAAATATTGTAGAATCGATCATAGCGAGTACTAATTAATTGGAATTTTATCGAATTTGCCGATCTCTACTATCAAATTTGACGACCGATAAAGAACGGTACTTGCAACAACGTTACTTGGGAACAACTGAAATTTTTTCGCAATATCATAATAAAGTTATTATTTCATGCTTCTGGTAACACAGAGTCGATAACATAGGCTTGTGTCACCCACGTGACGCTGCGGCACCGGTGGTTTCAGCAGCGGACCGTGGTGCAAATGAACCCAGTACAAAAAAATTTGATTCACACCGCGGTGCGAATGGACCCGTATATGAAAAAAGGTGGTCGATTTACACCGCGGTGCGAATAACTCCAATTGTTTAGAGCACTTGAAGCACAGAAAAGAGAAGTAAATAGAACGGAAATGAGAAGGAAAATCTGTTGCCAGGTAATATGACAGAATCTTGCTTGAACATTTTCATATATTATGTCAACGCATCGAACTCGGCATCCAAAGAACTTGGACCTTACATTTTTGGGTTACGTCTCAAAGTTCTTTGTCCGCATCACAGCTGCTAACTGATTTAAAATAACTGACGTTTCGTTTATATGGGTGCAACTGGCTACAAAAAAAATCTTACAAAAATGGCTTGACAGCCGTTCTAATTTAAACAATTATTTTTTTCTTTTCTGTGACTTGATGCGATTCACGCCGTGGTGCAAAACAAATGCGGTGAATTTATGAATACTGCCAGTAGTCAAACTTTTGAATTGTCTTTGACATTTAAAATAATACTATTACATAATTTTTATACTGTGGTAATATTAGAATTCTCATTGTTACCTATTGGCTAATCCCTTGGTCTAACTAGATGCTAGAGCTGGGTTAAGTAGACATAATCCCTTGTATATATTTATGTCATTGCCAACATCCAGGTCAGTGCATGTCCGATTCACAGTACTATACAATACATAGCTATAGTTGATGTAAAATACATTTATTTAGCTTAGCTTGTTTGCATGAACGAGGCTACTGCGAACATAGAAATGTGATAATTAGAATCATTGTGTTTGTTTGTTAGTTTGTTGGTTTGTTTGTACCTCTTTCACGCAGCAACAGAACAACGGATCGTTTTTTTTTCTTGCATGGGTATAGTTCCGGGATCGGAAAGTGACATAGGCTACTTTCATCATCATCATCACTATTATTAAATACCCGCGGGTGAAAACGCGGGGTGCAGCTAGTTTATAATATAAGTATGATTAGTTGACTGAGTTGCCAGCTCAAATGGCTACTTTTCATCATCATCGTCATCATCATTACCATCACCATTTTTCATCACAATGCGGAAGAAACCGCGGGGCGCACTTAGTATAATATATTCTTCAATAGAGACCACGAACTGAAAGACCCAGCGTAGGTACGCCTCCCACTATAGATGCACCAACGACATCGTGACAGTCGCGGCCATCTAGTGGATGCTGGATGCAGATGGCAGGCTGTCGTTCGTTTAACGTTCTAAGGGGGATGCATATGTTTAGCAGTGGACAACTTCTGGCTGATGATGATGATGATAAAGTATACACCCATATATCGGCTGTGACCATGATTTCAGTTCGACATTACTGTGAATGGCATTTTTATATAACAACAGAATTTATTTTTTATTTTTTTAATATATTTCGTGACTTTTTTGCACACACGGTTATCGGACCCCAAACTTAGCAAAGCTTGTGATATGGCTGCCAGAGACTGATATACATTACAAATATAGTTTTAAAAACATACTTAAATAGATATTAACAACTAGATATAGAACAAACACAAATGTTCATGACATAAATGTTTGTCCTAGGTGGGAATCGAACCCACCCCCCAAGCTCAGAAGGCAGGTTCACTACCAACTGGACCAACGGTCTATCTCAATGATTTTAGGGTATATAGTAAAAGTTTCTTTCGGTTTTGTGCAACCGTTCTGTGTAACTCTGCATACACTGACGCATCACTGGAATACATTGAACCAACCACCTCAAACCTCGCATCAGCTGTAGGTGATATGGTGTTACGTAAAGCTGCTTTAGAGGCAAAATACTTTCGGCTTAGTACCAATATTTAAAAAGCTACTTGCTGAGCATGTTATGACACCATATAACGAAAGCAAATGTGTTGGACGAATAATAATTGGATGGATGTTATGTACTTTATATATTTATTGTTTTGTTCTACATGTTTGTATTGTAATTTATTTAGTTATTTTTGCGACATCGAACTGTAAATTTATTGTTAGCAGTGTTCTCATGGAAGTGATGTAACATCTTATATGAGAATAAATGTCTATAAACCTGTACCACCGTATTGCGTAACCCTGTTACTTTTCTTTGGCAATAAAATGAAGCAGAAGGCACATGTGCTATGTCGCTAGAGTAAATAAAAATAAATGGCTTTTCGATTATGGCCATAAACGTCGAGTCTGAATTTAAAAGCGCTCCCAGTAATTCTTTGTCAACATACTACAAAACAGTATATTAGGTAAAAAGGTTTATTTCACGGACTAGTGCATAAATATAGGCACGGTTTCAAACAATTTTTTTTCTTCCCTGGAGCCTTACTGACAACTGCTATTGCGGCACCTAATCCGCTCAGTTGGAAAATCACGCGACCGCAAACCGTATCTGGGAGCGATAAGGTTCACGTTCGCGTTGTCTAACTGAGCGGATTAGGTGCCGCAATAGCAGTTGTCCGTAAGACCCCTTGGGTCTTGTTGTGATAGCTCAGTAGGTACTATTATTTTCAAAGTAGCCATTAAAACAATTTTTACAATGGGACCAACCTGAAATCTAGAAAACAGTTGTTCCTTTTATGCCATTCACTAATTATATATTCAACGAAATACAGGATTATAAGGAAAGGGTTTTTTTAAGCCGAAAGGGGTTCATTATAATCATAATTATGAACAACTTTTACTATGGGACCAAACCTAAAATCTCGAAAAAAAATATTTGTTCCATACATTATGACAGTGTTAATGACCGTTTTTTATGGAACAGCCGTCATTGTACATACATAATATTGTATCAATGATATAGTTCACAATGCCACATTTAGTCCAATTAATACGTTATGTCGCTTACATAGTGTTCATTGTACAACGTTAGTTGTCCGCTATATCATCGTAGATCTATCATCGCGCAGCGTTGTAGTTAGATCGCGGTTACCTAGTAACTAACCAAAAAGTCTGTGCAATTCGTAGCGTGCGCAGAGTTTTGGTTCGGATTTTTATAGGCACGGCTGTGACTCTACATGTACTCTCTGTTTGTGTGCCCTTGATGGGAGCAGCTGATATTTTTTAGCTATTTTAGGGTTGGTTCCATAGTAAAAGTTGTTCATAATTATGACTACAATGCCCTCCCTTCGGCTTAGCATAGTATAACCCTTTCCTTATAACCTCTGTATATGGATAGTTTTCGCGATTCCAGAGTTGGCCCAATAGCAAAAGTTGTTCATAATAAAATTATAAGTAAAATTACCTCTTTTCGATTTAATAGCACCGTTGTGTGTAACACTTACAGCTTATTGTAAGCACAATTGTTAACAATATAAATCATTATCAGCCTATTATTTACCCACTATTGTAACACAGACCTAATGTCCAGTATTTTTATACCATCTTTCTAGATTTGTACGCCTACAAACTAGGCAAAACATAATACAAAGTGACTAATATTTTAACCCACCTATTGTGCATGCGTTTTTTAATGTGTGTATGATTTACTCGTGTTTTGTGCAAATAAATAATCTTTATCTTTATCCAGCGAAAGAGGGGGTTTGTATCCACGGATCCCGCTATCGGTTTAAATTAGCCACGGATCCCGGCGAGTTGTAACCACCGATAGCGGGATCCGAGGATGGGCCTACGCATTGCCCAGTGCAAATTTCATATTGTCGTCTTTGATCTTTTGAGGTTCTTAGACATACCGTTTTCCTCGCGATGTTTTCTTTCACTTTTGTTGGGCGATGGCATTGAAACTGCACATAATTTACTAAAGTATATAAGTCATGAGTGCAAAGCCGAGGATCGAAGTCAAAGTCAAAGTCATTTATTCATAATTATAAATTTACACGTCAATGGTATAAAAAAAATCTATACATTTTCATTATGTATTATTATTAATTATATTAATTATTTTATTTATTATAATATTATTTTATTTGGCTATGAACTCATTGAAGTTATAGAATGTTTGCTCGATAAGCCAGAGCATAATTTCGAACCGGGTATGGTCAGATTGAAAAGGACATATGCTACCGCTCAGCCACCGTCATCATCGGTTATGGAAATAATAAATTCAATCTGTTTATAATGCCATGAAGCATTCCTTTTAAATTGGTTTCATAAACTTCACGAACTTTGCTACTGTACAATTTATTTTTAGCGTATGTTTCTTTGTATTCAAAAGAAATACATTGCAAGCTTTCACGGTAAATAAAATCCAGTAATTCCATGATTCTTTTGACTAGAACGTTTAGTATGGAACCTAAGGGAAGTTATTGTTACATGCTATTAAAAAAATACTTAAATTTTGAAGAGACATTTTAAATTTAACCAATTACTAACAAAAATAGTTTCAATCTGGGTGTTTTCAAATCGAGAGTGCATCGGTTTCTTCTAGGCAAGCGCATCGTAGACCATATCATCGCTTAACATCAGGAGAGTGGGCGGCCAAGCGTAAGCCTATTTATAATATTAAAAAATGATCCATTTTCAAAGACAAAAGTTTCAAATAATTATAATAAACAATTTTTATGTTATTGTTTACTTATTTTTTATTCGTCTTGACAATTACTCCTTTTTTATGGCCCAAAATCCAGATACCCAAATTGAAAGATTGAATTTTGTAATACGGCTCTTAAGTCCTTCATTTTAAAATCTGAACTGTTTTCCGGTAAACAGTTTATCCACCTATCTCCCAAAGTATACAAAAGTTGTTTTAAACGGAACATTTATATGCGAGATCGTCTTTGTCACGGAATGAATTCCGGTCAATCTCGGATATTGGAGGAATTCTTTATTCAGCCGACGCGACCTTTTGAATTTTTACAGTGTTTTATTCAAACGTATTTTGTAAACAACCGTACTTTGAATTTTACTGCTAATTCTTACTGAATTTACAATACAATATAAAAAAAAATGGAACCCTTAAGACGCTCTTTTCCGACTTTTAGCAATTATGGTCATTCTAGTTTAAGTGTGCATACCTTCATGGTTAGCTTAAAATTATAAAAATGATGTCATAACAAAATTGAATGTTTAATCTAGGAAACCCATGAGACCGAAACACGATTAAGCACATTTCGCTCGATAGAAAATATATATTAAAGTAGCACTGATTTGCGCTTTTATACCTGTTTTTCGGATTCATTCAATCACCTATTTATTAAATTATGTCTGCGATATCTTGATATATAGATTTCATAATTATGAAGGAAACCGGTGAAGTACATTTTACATTACAGCTATACTTATCGAAAAATATGAGGAAAACCCCAAAAATAGAAGTAGCGAAACGCACGATTGTGTGTAAGCGCCATTATTTTGCTCCGCTAAATGCAACTTTAATACAATAAACCAAGGATTATGGTCATCTGTAGTAATAAGCGTTGCTTAAAAGTGGGAAAACCTCGCCTTAAACGAACATTTTAAGAAGAATAAGTTTGAAATTGGTACAAAAGGCGCTCTTATCGCAAAAAAGCGATCTTTTGAGACATCCACTTCTAAATTTGTACGCCTACCAGGCAAAACATGATATACAAAGTGACAATTCATATTAATAAACACCTTATTGCATTTTTGTGTTGACTTATATGCGATGAAAAGTTACTGGCTAAGAAACTTCTCAGTCTAGAACACCGCCGTAAAGTAGCGAGTTTGTAAATTTTCTACAGGATTAATTTCGGAGAATGTGCATCGGAGCTACATGACCTTACCCTATCATCCCTTTTCTACTACAGGATAAGTAGGAAATCGGCCCACTACCACCCATAGATACATTGTGGATTTGCCTTGGATACGTACCAAACGTTTTGATTCTACGTTTCTAATCCGTACGGCCAAAGATTGGAACAATCTGCCAGCTTCCTTATTTCCTGCGAGATATAACCTGGGCCTTTTCAAGGCCAGAGTGAATAGGTATCTTCTAAGTCTGCGTGCTTCATCTTCGACCACATCGTCGCTTACCAACAGGCGAGTTGGTGGTCAAACGCAGACTTATCCGCGTTAAAAAAAACCCTCTGGGTACGGTACGTTACAGTAACCCTAAAAAAAGTTGTGCATTAGAAATGTAATTCACACTTAACGAAATGTATGGAAAAACTGATATGTTTTCGCGATTTCAGGGTTCGTCCAATAGTAAAAGAAGTTCATAATGATAAAATGTAACCCTTCATACAAAAGCTTACCAAATACATTGTCTCTCTGTATGGAAAAAGCTTCTATCAGAGATAATACCTATCTCAGTCTGAAACATAAATTTAAAATTCAAATTCAAATAAAAATATTTATTTGTCAGAACATGGTAGGTACACATACATATAAAGTAGCATTCATGGTCGTAATAATGGAGACGTATCTCATGCCCTTGCCTGTTACAGCGTACAAATGTTAGTAAAGTTAAAAAAAATACGAAATTATGTCTAAGTTAGAATATTGTTAGAATCATATTTTGGTTTGGTTGTATTTTATACCTTAATTAGATGTTTATTACTACCTATATAAGCTATTATTATCATATTATCTTTTCCTAGTACCTAGTCTCGATTTTATGTCAATTATTTAGTCTACATTACATATCAAAACATATTTATCATTAAGGAATTCCGAAATTTCATAGTAGCTTTTTTGTGCTAATAAAATTTTAAGTTTATTTTTAAACATTCCAATATTTAATTCTCTGATAATTTTAGCAATTTTAGTATATATTAAAGGAGCCATACAGAATACACTTTTTTGCATGAGTGCAGTTTTGGCCGTACGTCTATGCATGTCTATGCCTTTGCTTACAACACGTCTTTTATGCCCTTGGGCTTGTTTACTAAAACTTGTAGTTATTAGATACTACTATAAAATAGAAACGACAAACTATTTGAGTGTTACTACCTATTACGTATTTGGGTGTTGTAGTAACTTAATTTTCATAGAAATATCACGTAATACGTAACAAGCTATTTTACCGGGAACCCTGTCAATCAATGTTTGTCAGCAATTCTGGCAGCTTCTTATTTAATAAAGAAAACGAGCAGTCGCTATTATGGGATAATTGACCTTTCAGACCTACATCAATGACGTTTCTTTTTTCTATTTGCTGAATTATCTCGAATATTTTTTTGTACGGTGAGTCTTAGATAACTGCAAACTTGAAAAGGAAATAAACATACTAACGAATACATAAGTATTGTGAAAACTAATGAAAATGTTGTTAGTTATAATGTAGTGTGCTGATTTTTTATGCTTAGGTGGCAAATAAGCATACGGGTTGCCTGATGGTGAGCAGTCACCATCGCCTATGGATACTGTAACGCCTGAGACATTACAAATACATTACCCGACCTTCGTTTCATCTATGAAGGGAAAAACAAATTTCAAACAGTTTTTTTGTTTTTGTAGCTAGGCTGGGTAATTATTGTAAACGATCATATTGTTTGCGCAAATTGATTATTATTATTATTTACAAAATCATTCTCTAATGCACATTATTACTTACATTTGACAATAAACAAATTTTTGCTTTTTCAAGTTTAATAGCTGTACATGATAATGTAAAGAACAACCACCGATTTGCGCAAACACTGTGTCATTTTAAAATAATTACACAGCCTAGTTACGAAAACAAAAAGCCTGTTTAAAATTTGAATTTTCCGTTATAGGTGAAACGTACCACCTTAACTTAATTGCATTTTGAAGAACCCCATATATAGCCTAGATGGACCGACGACATAGCGAGAGTCGCTGGCATCCAGTGGCTGCAAAAGGCAGACTGTCGTTCAGTGTGGAGGTTAAAGGGGGAGGCCTATGTTCAGCAGTGGACGTCTTCACACACACACGCACACACACATATATTGAGCGTGACGTCACTTGCCGGGTCCAACAGAATACCAGCGCTGGTTGTGTACAACCAGCAACATGCTGAGTTGGGGCCGGTTTTTGTGATAATGTACCTACTTGTATTTGGATTATTTTGTTTGTCTTTAAATGTCATTATCGCAAAATAAACATTTCTGTATTTCTTCCGGCTGATGATGATGATGATGTATACAACTTAGTGAGTTTAATAAAAGTTGGGTTGTACATACAATTGGAACGACTAATATGGTCCTGCACGAGGGTGCTCGAGACACCACCCCGTCACACTATGCCGGGTCGCCCCTCCAATCTCCCTGAGGGCGGTGTTCCTCAGAGTCCAGCCCCGACAAGGAGGTACTACCTCGAAGATCGGTATCCCTACCTCTCCTCCAGTGAAGAAGAAAACACACGAACGCTAGTTAAAAATAACCCTGTATAGGTATAATAAAATATGCCTCGGTGGCAATGTATGAGCTCTACAACGTAAGCGTTTCGAATTAAGCTCATAATTTGTTCGTAAGCGACGTGCGCCTCCACCTAGGACACGCTCCATTTATTCGCGCGAAAGGTAAGGATGGTGACAAGTTGCAAAACTGAGCGATAGGTATTAAATTTCAGTTGATTTGCCTCGAGCATTCATGCTCACCATCGAAGGCACCTTCGTCACATAAAAGAGAAGTAAATAGAACGGAAATGAGAAGGAAAATCTATTACCAGGCATTATGAGTGAACCTTGATTGAGCATTCTTATTTAGATAAACGCGTCGAACTCCACATCACAGTTGCTAACTGATTTCTAATGACTGACGTTTCGTTTATATGGGTGCAACTGGCTACAAAATGCCTTGACAGCCGTTCTAATTTAAACAAAAAAAACCTGAAGCTATATGATTATTTACGGGATATTTACCGTGGTAAGGTTGTGGAATGAGGTCTCGATATTTCGGCGCAGTTACATGCACCATGTTCACGGGAAGACTTATTTTAGTTTGTTTCTTTTCTGTTATTGTTGTTCTTATGTCAGGGAAATACCTATTAATACTAACCCTTAAAAATCCTAAAAAGACTGTACAAATAAAAACAAATTAAATACTTATTTCAATTCAATTCAATTCAATTCAAAATGTATTAACTCTGTAAACATATTCCATGTTCTTAGAGCCGTCAGTTTTTACAATAAATACGTATCATTATTTTCTAGCAGTCGTTCATAATACAACATTAACATCTTAGGTAACCCTACCCACATTAAAATAATAAAACATGTCCTAGAGAATAAAGTATTAAAATTAAGATCTGCAATAGCATCGTCAAGATTAAAAATTTTACTACATTAACTAGCATTGTAGAATTCAATTAACATACACAAATTTATTAAGAAATAAGATTAAACATTCTTAAATATATTTTTATCGGAAATAGCATCTGCTAATTTATAGTAGCTCTTGTCCATTAAATGTTTTTTTATATAATTCAATATGTCATTTTTAGTACTATTTTTAATAACGTCAGGGATTTTGTTATAAAATTCTATTCCCAAACAGTGAAAACTATTCGATGTTTTAGTCAGTCTTCTTCGTGGTGGCAATACCCGATTTTTATATCTATGACTAGATCCATAGCAATCAATGGCCCTTTTCATCACATTCATATTCTCAAGGACATATAATACGCCCTGATAAACAAATTCACCCGTCATTGTCATAGTGCCTAATTCTTTGAATACGTTTCTACATGAGTCCATGTTTTTAAGTCCCATTATATACCGTACAGCTCGTTTCTGTAGAATGAACACTCTTTTGGTGTGACATTCAGCAGCTGATCCCCAAAAAAGTATTCCATATGTTAGAAGTGAGTGGAAGTATGCAAAATATACAGTTTTTGCCGCTATGGGCCCCGCTAGTTCTTTAATCTTTTTTATTGCGTATGTGGCCGAGCTAAGTTTTTTTTGTTAATTCGCCAATATGAGCAGTCCACATTAGTTTTTTGTCAAGCCATACACCTAAAAATTTAACCTCATTTGAGAGGGAAACATTGAAATTATTCAGCATTTCTTACTCACTTAAAAAAACTAATCTTATAAACCGATACCAGTGTGAATTGTTCCCAAAATGCTGACCCTTCTTAAAATGTATGTAGGTCAAAATGCCCGAAGCGTTCTCGCCTACACTTATCCCACGCAAATGGCCTTAACTTCCTAACGCCCCTTAGTAAGTGACGCGCAAAATATATCTTCCTGCGACCCTGCCCTTGACATGGAAGGTCGTATGAAAATAATAACGGACCAAAACGTGACTTGGGAACTGATGCCTTCCCACCACTGCAACGTGTTGAGTATACCATTAATTATACTCAAACGAAATAATGGTTCATAATCTTTAATTCTTCAAATGTTAAGGAAAATTGAATGCAACAGTTATTTTTAACCGACTTCCAAAAGGAGGAGGTTATCAATTCGACTGTTTTTAGGGTTCCGTACCTCAAAAGGAAAAACGGAACCCTTATAGGATCACTTCGTTGTCCGTCTGTCCGTCTGTCCGTCTGTCCGTCTGTCCGTCTGTCCGTCTGTCCGTCTGTCAAGACCCAATTTCTCAAGAACGCGTAAAGGTATCAAGTTGAAATTTATACTAAATACTTGGGTCTACGGTTTCTTTCGGCTGTAAAAAAATCAGAGTTGTAAGTTAACGCAATCAAGAGATATGAACGTTTATGTCGCATATTTTGCGATTTCCCAGGAAAACCAAAACCTATAGGGTACTTCCCGTTGATCTAGAATCATGAAATTTGGCAAAAGGCAAGGTCTTGTAGCACATATATAGGAATAAATCTGAAAGTTACAAATTTGAAGTTATATCATTTAAAAATAATTATTTTGCTATTACAAACTTATATTTTGTAGTTGGAATGTATAGAAGAACGTTATAATCAACTACAAAGGTAAGTTTGTCTTTCAATAATTCATCTTTAGGTTTTATTTTGGACTAGCGCTCTGAGGGTTCTGTCCAACGGAACCCTCAGAGCACGAGTCCTACTCGTACTTGTCCGGTTTTTTTTTATGTTTGTTACGCGGTTACTCCGCCAATTTAGAATTGTTTTTGATGATTATTTTTTTGGTTGGTAGGTCATATCTATAGGTGGTCCCATATTTTTTTATCGACATTGATCAGCGCTTTTTGCAAAATCTACAAAAACATGACGATAAGCAACGAATTCAATGTACATTGCACAGTGCCACCAACTTAGCTGTTGAGGTGGGCAAAATTGGAACTACAGTTATTTCTTGGTGAATTTTATACTTTGTTCTCCACTAGCGACGCTGTCAACTGAACAGCAAACATAGATGAACTATTCCTAAAACAAAACTTAAAAAAAACAACGAAGTGTCTCCATGGCGACCGGGCCCTGTTGTTTTTCGTTAAATTTTTCATGACTATGGATACAAAATATTTCAGTCGTAATGTTAAACAATATTTTCTACTTTTTAGTTTCAGTTTGTAAATGTAGTCATGAAGTCGGTTTTTTTTTTCTAAAAATTGTTATTACTCTAGTATAGTATATTTATCTATGTTATTACAAACTTTTATTTAACTTGCTGTTAGTTAGTATGTACGTTCATAAGTGAGGGACAAATCTTACAACAGAATTTCAGACCAGTTTTCTTTAACCGATTGGCATACTTATGTAAGTTCATTGACAATGCAATGTTATGGTACCATTGAACTGGTCTGATGATGCAGGCAGGAGGCGACCATAACTCCTAAACAAAACGACGTAGCCCTGTTGAGTTTGGGTTTGTTGGATTTGTCTTCCTTAGCAACTTGTACCTAGATGATAAATTCAATATGGCGGACAATATGTTCTAATCTACCATTATGATATGGGAATCAAATGAAAGGGTTTGCTGATAAGCTTGACTTTAGCTTTAAAGCTTGTTTAACTTTTGAAGTAAGCAAGCAAAGCGGTTGTCCAGCAGCGATATAATAGAAAAGACGATATTTTTTAATTTTCTGTGATATAACCAAAGATCAACGACGTTGGCAAAATTAGATGTAGATCCTCTAACTACATGAACAAAAATCAATCATAAATATAATAATGAATCCCTATTTACCTTGGTCACGCCATAACTTGAGAACGACTTAACCGATTTCGTTCATCTTTTTTTTAAGTTTTCTAATACTTTGTAGAAGGTTCTTACGGAAAGAAAAATTAAGAAAATTGCGCAGAAAATTGGAAAATTTCAGAAAACTTAACGACGATTTTAACTTCGCGCGTTTGACAGTTCTAAGACAGGACAACGTCTGACGGGTCAGCTAGCAGAAAACCAGAAACTAGTATTGAAACTTGATTAATTTTTATGTGGTGTTTTATGTTTTTATTCATGTAGTCAGGCCGGGTAGTTAGAGGATCTACATCTAATTTTGACAACGTCGTTGACCTTTGGTTATATCACAGAAAATTAAAAAATATCGTCTTTTCTATTATATCGCTGCTGGACGACCGCTTTGCTTGCTTACTATATAATATATAGTCATATGCAAATCTATATTATAGATTTGCATATGACTAATCTCTAGTTCTCTAGTGTAATTCCGCTTCTACGTCGATTCGAGTACAATAAGAATTTTGGGGTAAATGATTTTTCTCTACAGATATTTGTGATTCTAATTTTAACCTAACCCGTTTCCTCAGTGCACCTTGTAGACACGTGTTTCACCTCTTCACGAGGCATCCTCAGGACGTGTTGACTTTCCGAGAACGATGCTGAGAAACGATGCGCATCCGCATGTGAATGTGCGGTGCCGCGATGTGATGTATACAAATAAAACATGGACTTTCGCTAAGTGACGCCTGATTCAATGAACTATGGATATATTCCTTAGAAGCAGAAATAAACATGCCCTTAGCTTTTAGATGCCCTTAGATTTTTTAGGTGATTGCGAAAAGTTGCGTTACCGCAAACCGGTGCGTTAAGGTTCACGTTCACGTGATTTTTCGCACTAATTTGTTTCAGCGCTTTATCAAGCTCGCGTTGTCGTAAAGCCTCAGACCCTCCAAATGTATACCTAATTTGACACTAAAAGCGTTGCTTGCTCAGCAAGTAAGGCAGAAAACTACAAAAAAGTAACAAGTCTTTGCAGCCTCATTTCTTTAAACAGAAGTATACATTTTATCTTGAACTCATGGCATGGCGTTCATTTTTAACATCTCTTCCATCTCGGTAATATTTAATCCCTCATTTTGCGAAGATCCGCGAGAGCCTGCAATCCGTCAAGAAGTAGAGAGCACTCTATCAAGCCTCCTGTTTAGTTGTAGAGCTGCTGCTAGATTTACTAATTGTGGGCTCTAAAATAATATCTGATCGGAAAAACTTTTGGTGATTACCAGTTGTATCACCAAGACGATTTCGGGCAAAGGAACAATTATTCAATGTCAATTAGACAATCTCAACAAGTCAATAAAGTGTAAAGTTATGTGATTACTAACGGGATATTTACCGTGGTAAGGTTGTGGAATGAGCTCCCGATAATATCCCGTAAATAATCATATAATTTTAGTGAACAACCGTGATTAATAATTTTATTTTATAACAGTGTTTTTCAATAAAGTGTGTTTTAATCAATAACGAACAATACCTTATATAGGTACCTACCTCGATAACTCTAGGTATCAATGAGATCAGAATTAAGTAAGCTTACTAAACAAAAATATACAAAAAATACAGAATTGTTGATTTTGCGATAATGTTTAAGACCAAACAAAATTATCCAAATATAGGTAGGAACATTATCACAAAAACCGCCCCCAACCGCATTGCTGGTTGTACACAACCAGCGCTGGTATTCTGTATTACTGAGCCTAAGTTGTCTAGCTGTCCGTCTGTCTGTCCCTCTGTCTGCCCATCCTACCGGCTGTATCTTTCGAACCATAACAGATAGACAGTAGAAATTTTCACAGAACGTAATGTTACGGCGGATTAACTAAGAAATAATAAAAACAGTAAAAAAAATAAAACGAAAATGGGGCCCCATACAACAAATGTATTTTTATATTTGCTCTAGTGTTAAAACGGTAATACGTACATCGTACAAGCGTCAAACTTGGCATGATTCTATTAAACACTCTAAGGTATAACAACAAATAATAAATATAGTGGACTTGAGCATTGGATTGTTTTTAGACGGTCTATAGATAGTCTAACTGTTTTTGTAGTATTAGTTTTAGCTTGTATTTTGTTTAGTTAATAAAGGCACTTACTGTGCAATAAAGCCAAGTGCGAGTCGAATATATTTCTGTTCATTACTAAGTTATAACTGGTAATTTGGTTACTTGAATGACATAATCGAATCGAAAATCCATATTTTACAAATTTTGTAGACGATTTTTTTAAATTGATAATTTTTATATTTTGTGGTGGTACGGAACCCTCAGTGCGCGAGTCCAACTCCTACTCGACCGGTGATAACATAAAAAAAAATTACTCAACAGCAACATTTTTTAAGTTAGTTTACTGTATATTTATTTTAAGCAGATATATATCGTGTGTTTTAATTTTAGTAAATATTTTATGTATACTGTAATAACTTGTTTCGCTATAAAAATTACTTTGGCTAATAAATTCCATACATTCCAAATATACAAAAACCCTTTTCTCACATGACTGACTAACTGAACGGTTTATTCGCCAAACTATTTCGTCCAGGAGTAAAAGCTTCATTAAACTGGATATGAAAGGGAGTGGTAACAAAGTTTCGAAGCTGCCGAATAAAGAAACGGCACGCGCTTGATGGATGGGAAGAATCGGTAACCAAGATTGAATAGATTCGTTCTTTAACCAAACAGTCAAAGAAAAGTTTTTATTGCGGTTAATCATCATCATCAGCCAGAAGACGTCCACTGCTGAACATAGGCCTCCCCCTTAGACCTCCACACTGAACGACAGCCTGCATTCCGCATCCACTAGATACCCGCGATTCTTACAATGTCGTCGGTCCATATAGTGGGAGGCCTACCTACGCGGCGTCTTCCATTCGTGGTTTCCACCTTTCTTTCCCATCGGATATCGGTTCTTCGAGCGATGTGGCCTGCCCATTGCCACTTCAACTTGAATGTTGTTTTTCCATCTTTACATTAATTAAGAAATAAAATCTCTGAGTGTGTTATGTGGTTAAAAAAAAATGTATTGCTTGTTTGTGTGGTATTGTAATAATGAGTTATCTTAAGTTGTTTCAAACTCATATTTTTATGCCATAGATGGCAAACATGCGGACGGACTGCCTGATGGTAAGCAGTCACCATTGCTGGTGTTAAAACTATCCACTAAGTACCGGCGTTAGGGTAGGGCCTGGTTGGGCGATCGCCCAGGGCGGCAGATAATAAGGGGCGCCCATTTGCCTTTTTTTGGTTTGAATGGCTGACGGGGGGGGGGGGGTTGGTTGCGCCGTAGAAGTATCGCCCAGGCTGGTAGTGCTAGAACCGGCACTGCAATTATCCTTAGAAATACTTGTAACATCATAGGCATCACAACTACGTTGCCGACCCTTTACAACTCTATTAACTCGCCTTTTGAAGAACCCCATGCTGTAGCTTCTCAGAAACACCGCGGAAGGGACCTCATTCCACATTTTACAGTTATGAGGCAAGAAAGATCGTTTAAATCGCATAGTGTGTGTCCACTTGTCTATTATGTAGATTCTCTTTTGCGCCAACCATATACAAAGTGATTATTTATATTTACTTGAGATAAGGAATTCTCATAACAACGGGGCTCCGTTAATTACATAAGTTTTAATAGCGTTATACCCGGAGCTCTTTCATAGGAGTTTGGACGAAAGTAAGGCCAGATTACTGGCGAAATAGTTGGGAACAATTTTGATCCAATCTTTACTGAGCATTTTGAAATGTTTTTAGTATTTGTAGTATAACCAAACCTTGTCGAAAGCCTTCAGATGGTTTTAAAAGTTTCCTCACATTTTTGATGAAAATAGCAACAATAACTGTTTTTATTGCGTCCTGATTCTATCAAATAGAAAGATCTATAGAAAATTTAATTTTGGTAATAAATAGGTCTGAATTTTTTGTTGAAAATAACCGCTTCAACTTTTACAAAAGTAGTTTTTCGTAAAGCTCTCGGAAAGAAAGTTTGAGAGTGGATTTCGTTAAATTTTTAACATTAAATAACCAATATTAATGTCTGTATGGTATGTATGTTTGTATGTATGTGTGTCTTAACCAAAATCGATGCACCTGGTTTGGGAGCTACAATACCACAGACAGACAAACAGATATACTAACACATTAAACTTCTAACACCCCGTCTTTTTTACGTCGGCGGTAAATAAATAGAAAAAATAACTGTTAGAGAAAATGTTGTAAAATACGGATAGAAGTTTCGATAGATCTCGAAAAGGGCCAGTTGGAAGCGGCCTACATCCAGCGTTTCCCTGCGGTCTCTTTTAGGTCACCTGTCCATCTTGTGAGTGGACGCCCTACGCTGCGCTTACCGGTCCGTGGTCTCCATTCCAGAACCTTTCAGCTCATTCGTCATTGGCCATCTGTTCTATCCTACTTCCTACTAATATTATAAACGCGAATGTTTGTATGTATGGATGTTAATTCCTCTTTCACGCTGCAACGGAACAACGGATCGACTTGATTTTTTGCATGGGTAGGTAAGTATAGTTCAAGAGCCAGAGAGTGACAAAACTCTAGTGAGACTACTTTTCATCACCATCATCACCATTTTTCATCACTACGCGGGTGAAACCGCGGGGCGCAGCTAGTGTGCTATATGCCAATTCGAACATGATGCATTCAGAAAATTTTATTCAGCGATAGACAGTTATTGAGGGACCGCGAGTGAAACCGCAGGGTATTCCAAGTTTTTCATAATTACTAGAAACCTAATATCACGTAAAGCCATACAAACTGATTCAACGGGTCAGTCCAATTCTAATTAAAATAAAATATCAAATAAGCCAGAGATAGAATGAAATAAAATATTTGATATCAGAAATACAGTTTCCGTGAAATGAGACCACATAAAATAATTTTAGTATTGCTGTATATTTTGTTACAACCCAACATATGTATTTTACTGTTACGTTTATTGTGGTTTTATGTTTTATTGAACATAAAGAGTAACGAGTACTTTACTTATCTTCATACTCATATTTGCATATACCTTTTACAGTGACCTAAGGCCTAACGCTAATCCACCAATCCGCACTGGGCCAGCGTGGTGGATATGGCCCTATCACCCTTTCGGGGGTAAGCTAAAAGTCCAGCAGTGGACTGTTAAAAGGATGATTATGATGAAGGCCTAACGCTGGCATGGAAAAGATTTTTTTTGTTTAAATTAGAACGGCTGTCAAGGCGTTTTGTATATAGCCAGTTGCACCCATAATAACGAAACGTCAGTAATTCGAAATCAGTTAGCAACTGTGATGCGGAGATCGACGCGTTGATCTTAATAAGAATGTACAATCAAGGTTCACTCATAGTGCCTGGTAACAGATTTTTCTTCTCATTTCCGTTCTATTTATTTCTCTTTTACAGAAAACCCAATTTTTTTGTCGATAAAAAACAATGACTAACAAATTCTTTTAATGTTTTTATTATACGAGAACATTGGTAAACTAACGGTTAGATCAGGTTAGATGGTTTGCTTTTGGGAGAGGCCTATGTCCAGCAGTGGACTAATATAAGCACGTTATGATACAAAATCACTCACGTAAGACAAAAACAAATAAACAAAACAATAATACGCTTTTTGCTGTCTGTATTAGCGTAGACAATATATAAAGCTAATAACATTCACCAGGCGTCGCTTATTTTTCTTCTGATTAAGCTCTCTTCGAGCACAGGATAATAATTTACCTCTCCTTTGGGAAAGCCTCTCTCATTGCTTCGAATCACGAAGAGGGAATTAGGAATGGCCTAGAAAAGAATTGAACCGTACATCTTTGAATTAAAGTCGAAATCGTGCTGAAAACTTTAAAGTTCTTTCTGGCCATCATCGACTATATCGTTTGAACAAATGTACCTTGGTTTTATACATTTTAGGTTGCAAATCGTTTGGCAATGTTGTCCAGTGACCTGTACCTATAGTTTTGGTCATCGACTTAACCAATCGTAAATAATTTCAATCATGTAGCTTATTTGAATGAAGTTTAGGTTGAAAGTTGTTAAGCAATGCTACCAGTTGCTTGTGGAATATTTGCCATTGTGTAAATAGGAAGTGTACCTAATTACCACATCAAATTTCCAGCACCGTAACATAATTTTACAAGTTATAAGCGTTTATCACGCACTTCTAATGTATCCAAAAGGCTAATTCAGGTCATATTTGTTTGACCCATTCTATAAAACGCGTGTCAACATTCCTGACTTTTTAGCCGGCGATAAAAAGGAGGTTTTCTAGTGAACGTGACTTATTTATCATCAAAAACTTTAGTTATATGATTATTTACGGGATATTTACCGTGGTAAGGTTGTGGAATGAGCTCCCGATATTTCGATAACCGTAGCAAAAGACCAAGGTAGATCGTTATGACGTCTGCACCTAACTTTTTAACTGTTCAACTAACCACCCGCATTCTTCAGTAACTGCGCCGAAATATCGGGAGCTCATTCCACAACCTTACTACGGTAAATATCCCTTAAATAATCATATAACTTTAGTGAACATCCGTGATAGTTTAAAACAGTGTTTTATCAAAAACTTTGTTTTACAAACCGTAAATTCTGTTTACTTTCGCTAAGTTTTTAAACGTAAGATTGACTGGTAGCCATCGAACGAGCTGGTAGCGATCGACTGGTACTAATATGTAAAAAATGTTAAAAGTAAGACATTAAAAAAGTTTTTTTATGTTATGTTATATTAATGCAGCTGTCAAAGCTAATAAAACTTTGACCGGGTATTCCGATCTACGTATCACATAACTATACACCAAGGACGTTATATAGGGTTAGGGTATATAACGTCCTTTATAATACATATATCCTTACGTTATATACCCTTTAGGGTAGGTATATAACGTCCTTGATATAAGTAGACATAAGCATATTTTATCTTTCAGCTGTGAGGATTTTGTTGTCGCACTCATGTGCTTTTTCCAGAATCAAGTATTAAATTAATATCAAGTTTGATAAAATGTAGTCAAACAAGTCATTCACAGTTAAGAGTCAAACAATGTAAGTCACGGTCTAGTCAAAGTCATGCCCTAGTAAAGTCGCGGAGACTTTACAAGAGGCTTCTATGGAGCTTTGCAAACGACACGAATAAACATGTTTCACCGCGTTATATCACTTACCCACGACGACAAGCGCGTCCACGAACACTATATAAATAATAATCCACCATCATTACGCATTAACACTCGAAAATACACAAGTTTAAGAAATAACAATATGTTTTTTTTTTCATTTTCTCGCCAAAACTTCCGCCATGGGGTGAACTATTTCTGTCAGCCCTAACATCGAGCCGACATATCCTAGAGCGATTTATATTCAGACGAGCGAGATACAATGTGGAGACATTACCAAGACTGATGCGTATATGTTTTGTATAATATGGCTCTTGTTTGATAGACACTTTTTTCGCGACGCATCGTGTTAGGTAGGTCATTTGTAAAGGGCGAAAAATTGCCTTCAAAAATATAGAGACGAGAAGGAAGTAATGTAATACACATTTCTGCGGGACTATCGCGTAAACGGAATGTTTTCGGTACTTATAAAAAATATCTCCATCATTTAATCTACCTGTGATCACAATCCAAAAAAAACCAATAAAATAGTATTTATTTTGTTTATTTAAATTAGTATTTTATTTTGTTCTGTACACACCAATGAGGTTTACGCAAGGATTTTATATATACCCTAAAGGTAAAATCCTTGGGTTTACGTTGACCACGAGGCACATGCAAAGTGTGCGAAAGTGCGAAACATCAGGAATATTTTTTTTTTAAAACACGCGATGAAATCCTTCAAAGTGTATATTTTCATTGATGGTAGATTTCATTGTACATTTATTTCATGAAATAAAAATATGCCGCAATTAGGAAGGCACATAAACGTTCGTAGTATTTTGCTTTCGTTTGATGCTTAAGGCCTTTAGAGCTGAAGCCCGTCTGATACTGAAGAATTTTCAAAGTGACCCTTTGAACAGCTCTTGAATGTCACAAAGATGCCTCAGTTACAATGGAATTTATTTGTTTAAGATTTTTATAAGCACAAAGATGTTTGGACACAGACAAGATTCTTGAGCCCATTGATATAATATGTATCTACGTAGTATAGGAAATCTTTGCTTGAGCCAAACTCATATTTTTGCAATGTAGATTTCTGCTTGAGCAAATCACTTGGCGCACACTTTTTTTTATTTTTTTTTATATATTCATGACCGTGGTGGATTCAATGTCCTTTAGTCGTAATATCAAACATGTTTACATAGTATTAAAAGTGTCAAACAAGTCATAGTCACAGACAAGTCAAACTCATGCCCCTGTAAAGTGGTGGGGATTTACAAGAGGCTCATATGGAGTTTTGGAAACAACACGAAAACACATGTTTCACCTCGTTATATCACTTGCCCACACTTGAGCACGTCCACAAGCACTTAATGAATCCACCAAATACACAAGTTTAGGAAAATAATACAATGAGACGACATGTTTTTTTAACGCGGTGAAGCATGTAGTTTTGTGTTGTTTCCAAAGCCCCATAGATAGGTTCACCTGGTTCACGAATGAATCGGTTTCTTCAAGGCAAGCGTGCTCCAACGTAGACCGCACCATCGCTTAACATCAAGCGAGATGGAGGTCAAACGCAAGCCTATTATTTATTTTTAAAAAAAAGCCTCTACTACTTTTACTGGTCAAGTCAAAATCATGCCCTAGGGCATGACTTTGACTTGACCATGACCTACTTTGGTCGAGTCTGACTGGTACTGCCTACATTTCATCAAACATGATAGTAATTTAATAAGTACTTAATTGACAACGGCAAATGCACAAGAATGCGACGCCAAAGTCCTAACAGAGGAAAGAGTAAAAAATAAAATAAAAAACCATTTGGATTGTATTTAATGTGAGTCGCGGGCATCTAGTGGATGCAAAAAGCAGGCGGTCGTTCAGTGTGGAGGTTAAAGGGGGAGGCCTATGTTCAGCAGTGGACATCTTTTGGCTGATGATGATGATGATGATGATGTGAAGATTTTTCATCAAGCGCATGTCAATCACGTACTTTATTGTACACGATCAACCATGCTTGACACAAGCCATATTGTTTGCTACATATTATTTGGCTCCAACAGTTTAACAGTGTTCGAACGCAATTATTATAAAACCAAATAAATTCAAATTGAAAGGTTCTAACAAGAGGTTTTCTTACTTCAAGCTATGCTTCAAGTGTGTTGCTTATTTTCTTTCATATTTCCTCAATAGGTAAGCAATTGGCACGCTCAGAGTGAATTCAGTGAAAATTCATTTTTCCTCGTTACATGATTACCACTACGTTTTATTTTCCATTTTTATCCCAATTCCGTGCACGGATTGAAATAATTGTAATTCTTTTTTTATTTACTAAAGCTTAGTTCTTAGAAGAATTTACTCATTAAGTGATTACGTAATAAGTATTTAGATTACTTACTTACTTTTTTTTAGTGCAAGCGAGACGCAGCCGCGCGCGCGCATTCACCTTGAAAAAGGCCGTCTAACGCGGTTGAAACTATAGTCGGAGTAACCGGCTTAATCTTACGTGAGTAATTCCCGTGTAATATAAATAAAATGTGTGAAAACCACGTCAGTTTCAATAATAAAATACTTACTTACGTTTTAGCTTTTTAAAGCGCCTGGTTAATACGACGCGTTACCAAAATGCTGGCGTGTTTCTGTCTCAACGCATAAGCATTGTCATTCAGCGTGGTAATGCCGCCAGCATGCTGGGTGCAACATGGGGTTCTTATAAAGGCGAGTTAATAGATTCTTAAAGGGTCGGCAACGTAGTTGTGTTTTCCACTGATCTATGATATCGGCGCAAGAAAGGCAGAATTACTGAAGCGCCAAAATAGGCATATTGAGTTATATAGATATTCGGAATCAGCGTTTTTTTCTGCGTCGATCAGTCTGGGTCCCATAGCGATACGAGCACTATTTTGGCGTTTCAGTAAAAGGAAAAAAGGGGTTTTTTCATCAATCAGAATCCTTAAACGACACTTTTTTGGCATTTTATTCGTGCCTGTCACCTAAGTAATTTTGTTTTCATGCAATAAATTACAAGTAAATTTTAAGTAAATTTGGCTTTCGGCAATTTAACAGCTAATATTTTAGAGATATAAGTAATTTTGACTATAAATATTTGAATCAAATGGCGGTTAAGAAATTTTGCTTTACTGTAAATTGAAGTCATTTTTACTTAAGCGCCACTATATCACAAACCAGCAGTCCATTTATTATGGTTTGTACTTCTGGACATAGAAAATGACAAATTAATAAAAGTTTACGTTGACGTCATCGAAATTCTTGTGCTGGGAAAAAAGTTATGAATTAAAACCGAACAAAAAAAACGTAAAACGGCTTTTTCTCGAAATGGTCATTTGGAGCTTCAGTAAATTTGCCTTTCCTGCGACGATATGTTGATGAGTTTTCAGGCGGTGGCGGCTAGTGCGGTGGAAAAACCGCGGCACTAGCATCATATCAAACAGTTCTTCAAAACACTCCCTTTACAAATATTTCAAAAGTTAGCTTAGTCCGATAAAAAAACAGGGACAAAATTACAAAATAATTTATGTTGCCAACTGGTAGTGGGCTTGAGCATTTGGATTGTCTTTAGACCTTCAACGGTCTATGGGGAGTCTAACTATATTTGTAGTGCTAGTATTAGCTTGCATTTTGTTTATCTATGCTAATATTATAAAGAGAAAAGATTTGTATGGAAGTATGTTTTGGACGAATTGGCTCAAAAAGTACTGGACCGATTTTAAAAATTCTTTCACCATTTGAATGCTATTTTATCACTGATTTATATAGGCTATTTTAATAGGCTATATAACTATACCCGTGTGGAGCCGGGGCGGACCGCTAGTCGCCCCGCGGGCCGTCGCACAAAACCGGCTTTGCACGATTCAACGTACAAACAATACCTACGGGGAACGGACCGCTTCGTATTTAGTTCCTCGTTTAATTAATAATCTACCTTCAGATTTAAAAAAAAAAAACATTATTCCATATAATATTAAAACAAAATTAAAAGCCTACTTTTTAACAATATGATGTAATTGCCTTGCTTGCTGCCAGTTGTGTACTTACTTAGAAATTATAACAATTGTTATTATACTAGCGACCAGCCCGCCCGGCTTCGCACGGGTGTAATTTACGTGCGAAGTAGGGGCGGGTCGCTAGTTATATACCTTCCTTGAAAATGTATCTAACTGATGGTGAAAACCGCATCAAAATCCGTTGCGTAGTTTAGGAGGAGTTAGCGGCCATACAGACACAGACAGACAGACAGACGCGGAAAGCGACTTCAATTTATACTATGTAGAGATAGAGATAGTACACCGGCGTAGACTTAAACTCCATTATGGCATTACTAATAAACCTTAGTGGTTTTTAAATGCTGTTTTATCCTATTTGTATACTTATCTTGTTTTAAATGATAAATAAATGAAAAAAAAAATGTTGTTAATATAGGGACAACATAATAAGACACAAAATGAGGTTGAAAGTTAACAACAACTGGTATGATAAAAAATTTGCAAAAAAAATATATAATTTTTTTCTAGAAATTTTCGGGAAAGCTTGACAATGACGGCTGATACAGCGGAACGTTTCAAAAGCTAGTTTCGTTATGGAGATCAAGTTTTATTTTTCCGACGTCGTCCGTGTGGTTGCGTCCGTATTGAGAATAATTTCGCAGTTCTGATAAAGAAATCAGTTTGCAGTAAATTTAAATTTTAAATTTGAAACACCTGTGGTTCGTATCGCGATGAAATTTTTCCAGAAACTTTTGTGTTGGAGAATTTTAATATTTCGCATATTTATATATGCGAAAGTTATTCGCATAATTATATAAATTGATTGCGTGTATTTTTTATTTTGTTTTTTTAAATATTATTTATTTTTAGTATATTATACCGTCTCTACGAATTTTTTTACTTTAAGGCCTTGACATTAAAATAAGGAGTGGATAATGTATATCATCTACAGATTTTTTAATGTTTTTTATGCAAGTTGTTTTTTTTTGTTTATATTTTTGTTTAATTCAAGGCCTTAATGTCCAATTATCGTAGAAGAGGGTTCTTCAAATCATAAAAATATTGAATACCATGTTTCAGAAAATACATTTTGCAGTATGACGTTTTGTCACCTATTTCACAATGACAAAACTTTCGACTATATTTCATGGGCACTGACGTGGCACTGACGATCTTATTTGTTTATTTACATCATTATATATACCTACCATACCACAACGGTCCTTATCTATCTATCCTATCTTTGTTATCACCTTGCCAGCACACAAAGACTAACCATAAGTAAATTCTTTCAAATTTTCTTCTAGAACGGGAACAGAAAAAAATACTTAGAAGACCGAAATATATTTCAGCGTCTGCAGAACAGAGGCGTATATGCTCATAAGTGATCATAAGCTTTTAAGGGCTCCACGAAACAGCTGCTATTGTACCATGAAAGGTTTCCATGGGGTATATAAAGTGGTAAATCGCCACATTCTCGCCTACGTCAGACCTTCTACTAACATTTTATGTTGGATTATTTTTGGCACAATGCTAAAACTGGGTTGTGTTATATGTTTATCGGTATGTCTGTTTGTAGAATCCAAGGTTATAACGTTATATATATACAAGTTGTAAGGGGAACACTCTCGAAGCCAAAAGAAGGTAATTGTACTCATCATTATGAACAACTTTTACTACGGGACCAACCCTGATATCGCGAAAAATATATCAGCTGTTCCATATATTTTGTCGAGTGTCAATGACCGTTTTCTATAGAACAGCTGATATTTTTTTCGCGATTTCATGGCTGGTCCCATAGTAAAAGTTGTTCATAATGATGAGTACAATTACTTTCTTTTGGCTTCGAGAGTGTTCCCCTTACACCCCGTATACGATCGCTTTCAGTGATAACGCCGCCACTTGTGGCACTACCTCGTAAGTTTTTTCTAACTGGTTGTAATTTTTATTACTGGTATACACAATAAAGAGTTTCTATCTATCCTAATCGTCACTTTGAAAAGCTCTCACAAGTTTATCGTTTAAAAGTATAACAAAAAAAACATAATCGTAACGTTAAAAAGTAAAACACAAATCGTTGTACTGTGCGTTTAACTGCTTAATTGTATTTTTATCTAAATTACTTATCGAAAACCATCACCAACTAATAACAACTCACGAGTATCGAGTAGTTTTTATTCATTCCGAGGACAGTATCCATAATAAAGGAGACAACTCTATTCTCAATCGAACTAAAACATCGACTAAAGTACCTATAAAATCGACAACTCGATTATACAATGATCGGGGTCATGTTGCATAACACATACCTGCGACCGTTCTAGGGCTTGTTATCAATAACTAGAAAATGTTACAAGTAAATCCCAATCACACTGACTGGCCGAACGAATTGATAGCGTACATGCGTGTGTTTATAGTTTAAAAAAGAAAAAATATATGAATTATTTAGAAATTAAAAAAGCGAGTTAAGGGTCGGCAACGTATTTGGAATTTGGTTTTGTTTACATTTTCATGATTAAATACGCGCGATTCTGGAGAACGCACGCGGGCGACCTTCTCCAGAATCGCGCGTATTCCCTGAGGAAAGGGCTCTATGGCTCTGAAACCGGTCGATCGTCTCGACCGATAAAAACATAATCGTGAGTGCAAGCCGGTGTTATAATAATTTATTTGAACGATGTTAAAAAAAAACCTTATTTATTTATTTGATTTTTTTGTTATAATTATTTGTACGATGTTCATATACATAAATACACACGTAAAATGTACATTCGCCCCTCTTTTTGCTTCAGGGGTTAAAAACAAACAATGCAAGCTACTTTTGAATCAAATCTTATGAACTTGTGACTAAGTTGTTATTTGACTTGTGGACTTGTAGTTTCGTATCACAAGCCCCTTGTTTGTGCATCCGCTCGAGTTGCACCTGCGATGATGTCGCTATTACATGGTCGTTTACGTAATTTTATGTAAACACAGCTTATTTTACTTTGTACAAACAGAGCTTTTAGTAGTTTGTGTTTGCGAGAAATTGTCGTAACAATTAAACTTAGGCTGGTTTTAATTTTTAGCTGATAAATTTTAAGAAACGAACTTTGTAAGAATTGCAATGTAGCAAATTTTTTTTTATTATTGAGCAAATATTACCCGATTTTCTAGCGTTGAACTCGTAGAGCAGTGTTTGTAGCCTAGCTTCCGTAGCGTAGCATTCGTAGTGAAACGTTCATTGCGCAGCGTTCATGATGGTTCACAGAGTATAATGGGGATTGTTCATATTTTTTTATAGATTGTAATTACAAAACCATTTCGAGCAATAGACTTACAGATCACTATTCATAAATTTATGGCGCTGTAGTTTCTTGCGCTTAGCCCGTTGGTAGTGAACCTGCCTTCTGCGCTTGGGCCGTGAGTTCGATTCCTACCTAAGACAAACATTCATGTGATGAACATTTGTGTTTGTTCTATATCTGGGTGTTAATATCTATTTAAGTAAGTATGTATTTAAAACATATAGGTATTTACATGTATATCAGTCACTGACAGCCATATCACAAGCTTTGCTTAGTTTGGGGTCAGTACCCTTAGTCCCAGATCCCAGATTTGATAGTTTTCGAAAACTTTTTTCGTTTACGTATTGTTCCATACATTGCTGGGCTGAAAGGTATTCGAAAACTTGTTTCGTATTAGAGTGAAGCAATCTATACCGCCGATTACTACCGATTTTAGTTCCTCCGCGTTTCCGATAGAGGCGCTTTACTAAAATGTATGGAACAATACGTAAACGAAAAAAGTATTCGAAAACTATTAAATCTGGGATTAAGATGACCGTGTGTATAAAAATGTCCAGTATTTTTTTATTCCTTTACAGTGCTAGGGTTTTACGAACATGGCGATAAATTCGCATTAGCATAGCGCACCTAAAAAAAATTATATTAAGTTTATTTTACTTTCTCCGTAAATATGTCAGTTTAGTACCTACTTACAGTCTAAAATTAGAAAGAGTTTTGAAAAAACTCAACAACGTGTACTATACAACAATACCTTGCGAAATAGGGCATATTATAGCAATATCTATATAAAAACAAAATATTACAATAATATAAAAAATACGTAAATCTAGGGTGCCACCGGCAGCGGGTCAGGGCCCAAGCTAGCAAGTATGGGGTTACAATTTTAATACTACTTTCGTTTTTAAAGTTTCGTTCCAAACTGACATACATGCATACACTCGAAAAACATAACCCTCCGTCTTGCGCAGTCGGGTAAAAACGGACATTAGCAGCCATACATCCGGTCATTTGCAATCGTCCTAATATTTTCGCAAAGATTCGATTTGTCAGATTATCCTACGACATAAATTAAACTCAATACTAAATCATTTATTGCATAATTATTATGAAGTTCACATACAGATGTTAGGTAGCATGTTTAAATTAGGTAATACATAAGAATAACCCTGATTGGGTATGGCAATATAGTGCGGAGCGGATCGATTTATTCCATAATTTTATTGATTTGTCTTCTAAATACTCGTTTAAGCTATAATAACATTTTGCTAGCAATATGTTTTTTAGGGTTTTGTCAAATGTATTTTCATTTTCTATATCCTTTAGCTGTACCTACTGGTAGTTTATTATATACTTTGATGGCCATTGGATTTTATTTTATTTTTATACAACCCATCTGTCAGAGAGGTTTCCTTATGATCGGTACATACCTATGCTTCTTTACAGCTTTACCTCAGTTGTTTACAATAAACTACTGATCTATATAGAGACCCCACGTTTGGTCTTTCAAGCGTTATATCAAAGGTTTGGTAGAGGACAAACGTCTGGACTGCCTATTTTTAGCTGATGAATGAGTTTTTGTGTTTCTTTTGACATTCATTTTCTTCTGTGTTGTAACTTAGTTTATTAACTCTATCAAATATTTACTGAAGTACTTTTACTTAACGGTGGACCAATTTTGTAGTCGATGGAGCACGTTTGCCTAGAAGTAGCCGGTTCACTCGTGACTTGAAGACGCCCAGATTGTAACTATCGGAAAATCCTGGCAGCGCAATTAACCCGTCAAATGCGTTACGCACCGCATGTCAGCGTAAGCGAAACGTACTCCGAAGCGCGTATTGTGTGCAAGCAGTTTATTTTATTTTATTGTGACTAATAAATAATCAAAGCGCTTCGTTTGAGAATTGTGATCTGCCAAAAATATAGGCAGGTTTTATCATTTTATAGGTTTCCGTAACCTATTTATTACCTGCCGTTATTATCCGTAGCCTGTCTGTCCTACTTTTTAACGGCTGTATCTTTCGAACCGTAATAGATAGCCAGTTGAAATTTCGTTCCCAATTCACATGTACCAGAACCACCCCTAAAATGCAAAATTATGTTCTTTTTATACTTTTAAAATTGAGATCTATAACTGAAACTGTAATATTGCAAAATTTAAAGCACTTACCTATAACTATAGAAGTTAGAAGGATCAAAAAAATTCGTACGGACGGACAGGCGGACAGAACGAATTTATAAGGGTTCTTTGTCGGGCTACGGAACCATAAAAACGGTTATACATACAAGCGTCAAACTTGATATCATTATAGTAAACACTGTAAATTATAACAACAAATAAATAATGCCCAAGTGCGAGTCGAAGACAAATTTCTGTTCATTACCGAGTTATAACTGGTAATTTCGTTATTGAATTTTGTGTTGGTACGAAACCCTCAGTCACCATTTTTCATTACTACGCGGGTGAAACCGCGGGGCTCAGCTAGTTTATACATAAATATAAAACACGTTAATTCAAAATAATACTAAATCTACTGGGACCGTTCTATCATCACGGACAGGACTATTGTCGCCAATAAGCCTGATATCGTGTTGGTTGACTGGTCCCAGCGCCGGGCAGTGCTCGTCGACATCACCATCCCACATGACGAGAATCTCGTCAAGGCCGAGAAGGACAAACTCAGCAAGTACCTTGACTTGGCTCACGAGGTTACCGCCATGTGGGATGTTGACTCGACGATCATTGTCCCGATAGTCGTATCGGTGAATGGCCTTATAGCGAAGAGCCTCGACCAACACCTTAGGAGGCTCTCGCTAGATGGTTGGGTCAAGGGTCAGATGCAGAACGCGGTAATCCTGGACACGGCACGTATTGTCAGGAGGTTCCTCACTCTGCAGCCCTAACCACCTGTAGCTTGGGCCCTGCCCCGCTGCCGGCGGCACTCTAGGTTTAGGTTTTTTTATAATATTTTGTTTTTATGGGAAATATTGTAAAAAAACGTAAATTTAAGATGGAAAATAAATATGTGATTAATATGATAAATGGTATATAAAAATTATATACATATACACATTGACCTATAATTATATTATACAAACTAATATCAACTTCATTATTTCACAAATGTTTAATATTATTTTATTTGGCCTTTATCTCAAATCTGTTCACGGGACCAAGTATGTTCGTAAAGAATTCGATACGTAAATAACTAAAATATTAATACCTGCCATGCCTAATTCTTCCCGATTTTCCGCTTATCTGTGCGAAAGGATTGCTTTGACCGATGAGCGCCCTTATTTCCGTCCTCGTGACGGACATTAAGGCGAGGTTTTCCTACTTTTAAGCAACGCTTATTACTACAGATGACCATAATCCTTGGTTTATTGTATTAAAGTCGCATTTAGCGGAGCAAAATCATGGCGGTTACAACAAGTCATGCGTTTCGCTACTTCTAATATAGGTTTTTTTTTTCATATTTTTCGAAACGTATAAAGCTGTAATGTAAAATTTATCTCACCGGTTTCCTTCATTATTATGAAATCTATATATCAAGATAACGCAAACATATTTTAATAAATAGGTAATTGAATGAATCCAAAAGTGCAAATCAGTGCTACTTTGATATTATTATTTCTATAGAACGACATGACGTGCTTAATCGTGTTTCGGTCTCATGGGTTTTCTTAATAAAAAATCAGTTTTGTTATGACACCATTTTTATAATTGTAAGTTAACCATGGAGGTATGCACACTTAAAGTAGAATGACCATAATTGCTAAAAGTCGGAAAAGAGCGTCTTATTAAGTACTCTTTTATCAAATTTCATCAAGATCGATTTAGACGTTTGGTAACTGTGACATATGGCAGAGTTCCGGATACCTAGTAGGTACTACCCTGTGCTTGGTACCCAATATGAACCAAATTTTAAATTGCCCCAACTACCTTGGGGCATGAGCAGTTCAGCTTACGTAAAATTACGTCAGACATGCACGCCTAAGATTAATGTAGCTGTCAAAAATGTGTTTTATTTATTTTAGGAATAAGACGTAAATCAAAAGATTAGCAATCTAGTCACGTACTGTCTCTAGGGACGGATTTTAACGGACTTTTTCAATCCATCCCAATACCCGTACAAACAATGGAGAAAGAGGGCAGAAATCTTTGAGTTTACAGAAGAAGAAAAAATCGGTGCTTGGGTTCATAGGCGTAGCTATAGCTTTCACCCACCAAGTTATGCCGACGCACTCTGCATTCGCTAAAATTCTATCCAATTAATTTTTATTTAATAAAATTGCCTTTCAGTGCATTCAATTTCCAGGTTGTTACAAACTTTCATTAGAGCATAAAACGAAAAAAAAAAACTAAATCGACTTTGTTTCAGATTTTTTTTTTGATCTAGGAAAGTTTATTCCATCGTGTTTTGAACCAAATCATAAACTCAAACACAGATGTATCAGTGACATGTTTTTTTTTCCAGCTCAAATATTGTAATTTAACTGAATAAAATTGACTTAAAACCGTCCAATTTGGTATAAGAGGCTCTTAATTGAATCTTCGCATCATACGAAAGATATTGACTTAGTTATTAAACGCCGAAATCTGCAGTTACGGCAGCTATTATCAGAAACACTCAGCGTAATGACGGTGTGACTCGATGGGCAGCCAATCTGGGGGCTTTATGTCCTTCATAAGGGCAGGATGCTGCTGTTAAGTGGAGACTGTTAGGGTACTACAGCACTAAGCAGTGCGACAGGTTGCGACACGACAATCTTGTCTTGTGTCGTTTTGTACTCAGCGGTCAGTGGGGTAGGCACTACTGCGAAGCGATGGCGGCAATGACAATATAACCACTTGCTCATCCTTTACCCCGCATAAGCCAAGGGTTCTAACATGTCAACCTAAACTATTTCGAGCGGGGCCAATCCTAGGCGCGAATTGAATGAATGACTTTTGATTCTCCAATCACAAGCGTCGAGTCGCGTCGAGTCTCCAATCACAAGCTGCCACCCGCGACCGCCGTGGCATCATTTTGCAAAAGGGAATTTTGACTACATGCGCGATCAAGTGGTTATATTATCTTTGGGTGGCGGCCTTCAATCTATATAAAAGGCGATGTGTGTATGTATGTATGTTCCCTATTGACTCTGTAATGGCTTGACTGATTTTAATTATATATTTTTACTAAGGAGTAACTTAGTCTACTTTTATCCCGGATATAACGCGGGTGAAACCGCGGAGCGCAGCTAGTACGATTATAAATTATATATTTAAAAGATTATGTAATAAAGAATTATAATATAACTTAATAAATAAAATTGTGTTGTCTATACTAATATTATAAAGAGGAAAAATTTGTTATTGTTTTTTTTTGTTTGTTTGTTTGCATTAAATAGGCTCCGAAACTACTGAACCGATTTGAAAAATTAAATCACTGTTGGGAAGCTACACTATCCCCGCCCGGGTGACATATGTTTTAATATATTAAAAAGAAAAAAGGATCTCTACTAAAACTTCAATAACTCAAAATAACTTCTAACCTCAATAACTTCAATAACACCCAAGGTGTAAAAAAATAAGACTTACACCCGTGCAAACACAGGGTGCGTTGCTAGTTTTAAATAAAATTGTATAACTTCGTTAAAAAATAGAAAAGTCCTTGGCGTGTCTACACATTCTTTCTCTATTCAAATTGTCGTGTCACGTGGAGTCGAATTGCGTAGACTATCACTTCGGTTAACGTCGCTTCACGTAGTGCATACTTGGTCCTCGTTCTCGAACGTTCTTGAATCTCAAATAACGTCAGACAGGCGTTACTGAAGTCGGCGGCAATAAAGCTGGACAATTGAGCGAAGCTTCCACCCTTATTACTGAGAGCCCTGGATAATAGAAGTTATTACATAATGAACGACTCAGACGCCTTCATTGATTGGCTACTTAACTGCTGGTGGGTACCACAAGTCATATCTATATCGTTTTAAAATTATTGATTCTGATAAGTGTCCATGCGATAACACCACCTCCAATCCAAACTGTTAAACACCTTCTAGAACAGTGTCCAGTATTCAGTGCCCTTAGTCCCAGATTTGATAGTTTACGAAAACTTTTTTCGTTTACGTATTGTTCCATACATTTTAGTAAAGCGCCTCTATCGGAAACGTCGAGGAACTAAATTTGGCAGTTATCGGCGGTATAGATTGCTTCACTCTAATACGAAAAAAGTTTTCGTAAACTATCAAATCTGAGACTAAGGGCACAGCACTTTTAGATTTAGGTACACATGAAGCATTATGTGCCTTCCTGGGTGTATCACCACCATATTGATGAATTTTCAGAAAAGAGTCAGCCATAGCCTCAGGGGAAAAATTAGTCTATAGTATTTTCAGCGTTTTAAAATCATAGAATGGCACGTAAATAATTAATATAATATTTTTCCTTAACCTCAAAATCATTTATTCAATAAAAATTACAAGTAAAATAAAAACTATCTTAAATTTAAATTTATAACTAAAACTAATCTAAAACTAAAATTAATTTTTCCTTTAGTTTTTAGATAGGTTTATATTTATAGGATATCAATGGATCTGTGAGCATTGGTGGTATCAAATTGCAATCGTCCTCCCACAGATCAAGTGATTCATGTTTAAAATATATATATATATTTTAGCGATTGTAAACCAAATTGTGAATAAAATAATATAATAAAAAATAAAAATAAAATAAAAACTTAACTGCTGATTCTATCTAAAATTAATAAACTTGAATGCGACTGCTACCACGTTGACTCAATTTGTTTTCATGATGTGTATTGTCTGTCTGGTTCCTAGTGATATGTATGATGCGTGATTGCGGCGAACCGACTCTCTGGGCGGCGCGTACGCCTCCTGAGTAGCACACGTAAAATGATTGCTTTCTTCAAATCGGCGCGAGACGGCGCGTGTGTTGCTTGATGATTGATGCCCCCCGCGCACTCCCCGCTGGCGTGTTTTGTAAGTATAGTTATCGTGTATAGTTAAGTGCATTGCAGTGGCGTGTAAATCTGAAATCTTAATCTATACTAATATTATAATGAGGAAAGATTTGATTTTTTGTTTGTTTGTTTGCATTGAATAGGCTCCGAAACTACTGAACCAATTTGAAAATGAAGTAAAATACATTTAAAAATGTAGCTTTTATAATTTTTTATGCTGGCATTTTCACTAAATATTTTTGATGGCCTTTTTCCTTTTTTTCCTCCTAAACAAACCGAGATTGGCACGTGAGATATCAAAATGTTTTTTTAAATCTGTACAAAATGAAAATCCGATTTTAGGTCAAATTTAACACTGTTGAAAACCTTCGCCCTGAAGTCGGTTAAAAAGATACAAATTAAACGAGATTAACACTAAATCGGGGAAATTTTCACTCGCCCTCAAACAGCAATCAAATAACAAAATACTCTGCCTCAATCTTGAATAAACAGCACTTTAATTCGACTTAGAATAAACACAACTCCCAAGAGTGACGTAAAGTCAATAAACAAATACGGATACAGGGTGTGGTCGGAAGTGTTGCTCGGAATAATTTCGCTCTTCAACCTGTGGAATGGCACGGCTGCGTGGGCTTTCGGAGCAACCTGTTACTTCATCACTCTGTGTTATACCTCTATAATATAGTTCACGCAAATGTACCTATAAACGTTTGAACACCATGTATATGGCATAATTATTTATGATGTTTGTTGAGATTCTATTTTGTTTAAGAAATAAAATCTTTAATGTGGTTTTAAAATCATTTAAGAAAATGCTATCTGAATTTCAACAACATCTGGACACGTTAAAACATGTTTTATATCCGAAAAATAAACATTTTACCGCGTAATTTTAAATTGTACTTAATAATTTAAATAAAGGTATTTGACAATTTGACACTTACCCTTCGCATTACACGCAGTGAAAACGATGAAGTCTTCATGTTTATTTTTCTAACTTAACACTTCCACAATATATAAAAAAATACTGAAACGCGTTATAAAATATATAAAGCCACTAACACTTAGCAAATACGAATTAGCAAACACTTGCTTACTAGAAAAAAAAATAGTTAAAATACTTTAAAATTTTAAACAGTTCGCTTGTTTATTTTTATAGTTTGTTTATGGATTATATAAAATAGACTATATAAAGAGGTTAGTAGGTTTAGTTTTATTTTATGAAAGGTATTGGTACGAGCGGTGCTCGGGACGGTATATTCGCGACTGATTACTTGCCCCGTGGCTGAAACAGGGTGAGAAGGACACACTGACACTCCCGAAACCTTAACGACGTTTGTGCAAAAACCTTCCAGCAAATATCGAGTCTAAGCCGACAGGGATAAAGGTTAAAATACATTGAACAGAAATAAAAAGTTTTGAAGGATTCGTAACTGTGTCCTGCTCTCGCTTCCATCTGGTTGGATGGAACATAGATACGGAATGAATTGAATTTACGCCTTTACTGAGTGTGATTCTCTTCGATCTATTTACTCGAAAGATTTTCCACTGAAACTAACATTGCTTGCTCTACTATATAGGCCTTTTCAGTGTTTTAGCTCAAAGCGCAATGGTTGAGTTTTTGTTTGCGGAATTCGCAGCGGATGTAAGTAAGAAAAGCACGTCTTATCCGGTCTTATCTGATGTTATTGTTCTTACAAATACAGTGAGTATTGCGGGATATCATTAGCAGCACTACCCTTGGAAAAGGGCGAAATGACCGTGAATATGTCTGAACTTGCCTGGTCTGCAAGGAAAATTCTAGGATTACTTAGTCAAGTTACTGTCTAAGTTAGATTGGGGTAATATGACTTATCGTGTAAGCTAAGTTCCTAACTTTGCCTGGAACTGCGAGTATTATTAGGTAAGTTTATTTGATACAATTGTGTTAAACATTTTATCCTTTTGCTAACAGAAAACTACTGAGTAATTAAGTTGGTACAAGGCTCAGATTAGACAAACAAAGGAGCCTTAGCATAAAAAATTATCGTTCGTTATATTTATGTTACACGGGAATTACTCACGTAAGATTAAGCCGGTTACTCCGACTATAGTTTCAACCGCATTAGACGGCCTTTTTCAAGGTGAATGCGTATCGCTTTGCACTACGGGCCGCAGCGCGGCGCGCACGTGATGACACCGGCTGCTTGTCGGGTTATGAAATAGTCGGAGTAACGTGAGTAATTCCCGTGTAACATAAATAAAATGTGTGAAAACCACGTCAGTTCCAATAATAAAATTATCGTTCGTGTTCAAATGTTTCAATATTTCCACATATTTTTGAAGTGAAAACTTCTTTAGCCCTTTTTAGTTATTTTTGGTACGGGCAAAACTTATGTTCGCGTCACCGACATGCTACTGTGTCAGTTATTGTAAGGTTTAACTTTTCACTTCTGTCGGCAGTCCCTATGATTTCTTATATATTTTTTACTATACCGCTGAACCGTAAGTACGGCATACTTATTTATTTATTGCTCAATGTTTGGTACATAAATATTGTAAGGATAGTAACTCAGTACATTCACTTATTCATTATTCACGCACACTAAGAGACTTTTTTTGATTATAAATAGGCTTGCGCTTGGCCGCCACCTCGCCTGATGTTAAGCGATGATGCGGCCTACGATGGAGTACGCTTGCCTAGAAGAAGCATATTCACTCTCGACTTGAAGACACCCAGATTGTAACTATCGGGGAACACCCATTCAGGCAGCGAATTCCACAGACTAATAGTTCGCACAATAAATGTGGAATCAAATCGCTTCGTACGGGTTCTCGGAATATCAACCATAAGCCGGTGTCGATTCTTCGTGCCCACTCTAGCAGTCCGATAGAAAAATGGGCAAGACGGAATCAAATCATGTAGATCTGAAGCATACTCTCCGAAATATATCCGATAAAAAACCGATAGACTAGCAACCTTGCGCCGATGCTCAAGACTAAGAAGCTTAGTCTGAACCAGGGATTCGTTGCTGATGACTTGATGAGCCTCTACTATAGTCTTCCAGCGACACCAGCGACAAGGTCATCTGCTGGATGAGTTTGACTGAAGGCATCAAGCCTGATTTAGGCCAGATTCAAGCCAGATACGTTCGCACCCGCTTCTTTCCCTATTTTTCATATCTCCTTTTTTGTCTGATCTGAGGATTGACTCAACTGAAATATAAACATTTTCAAACAACACGTTCTTATAACTTTATAGATATTTTGAGACTTTTTATATACAACAATATTGTATGACAAGCTTACGGTACGCCTGACGTTAAACAGAATCCTCCGCCTATGGACACCAGTTACACTATAGTCACCGCGTTACCAACTGAGTCGTCGAGCAATAAACGTCATACCATAAGACCTGTAAGTGCGAGCGAGATAGACAGATATGACATATAGGTGCGAGCGAGATGAGATGAGCAATGATTTATGACCTGACGACTCAGATGGTAATGCGTTTACTATAGCGGTGTTGACGGTGCTTTTTCAGCCCGGGGAGGTAGTTATAGACACCCTTTTTGAAACGCTTCATGTTGAAGCTCAGGGGGAAAACTTTTGGGTGAAGGACAGTCCACACCTTGTAGGTCCACGGAATAAACGAGAATACGAGAGATATTTCGCTTATTTTTCATTTTATTTTTTATACATAAATAGACAAACAGACATAAAGAAAGCACCTAATTGCGGTTCAAAATATTCCTCCAAAGCCCAAACATTGTTTTTAAACTTTGAAAAAATATTGTTCAAATAAAGCCTTCTAATTACTTAGCTGGCACAAATTCAACCTAATTTGCTGTCCCTTTACCTAGTTAACTGGGTAGAGGCCTAAAGTTCAACTACAGTTAAGCGCCCGCGGTTGAACCCAGCTGGACTGAAATTCAGAACTTACTTACCCTTTACATGCGTTTTAATATGCTGACTATTTGGACTTTGAGAGCCGGTGCCAACAGAGAGAAATTGTACTGTTTGGGGAGAAAACTTGTTCATGGTGATTTATTCCCCAGAGATAAACTTTCCCCGTAGAGACACTTTTAGAAAAGTTTCACTTCTGTTCCTTAAAGGTCCACTTTCGGCTAATACACTTAAATAGAAAAGTTTTTTAATTTGGTTTTAGTATACAGTAACAGAATATAAAAAAACTATTTGGAATATCTAAGCTGTTCCATTTATTTTATTTATATTACACGGGAATTACTCACGTAAGATTAAGCCGGTCAATCCGACTATAGTTTCAACCGCATTAGGCAGTCTTTTTCAAGTAGTTTTTAAGGCAGTTTTTTTGTCCCATTTACTTGTAACCATTGTGCCACACTTGATTCAGTCTCTCCCAGACGGTCGATGTGCTATCACGAGTTGTATCACTTATTTTAATATTTTACCCGTAATTTTGTGGTATTTTCTTTTTCAGGATGAAACCAGTACTATAAGTACTATGATGCACATACTACCTGAAAAATGGTTTTAGCTATACTGTTGTAAAAAAAAAGTTGTAAAAAAGTAAAAATCGACACCACTTTATGGTCGGTATTCCGAAAACCCGAACGAAGCGCTTTAATTCCACTTTTATTATGCGAACTGCTAGTCTGTGGAATGCGCTGCCTGAATGGGTGTTCCCCGATAGTTATACAATCTATGTCTTCAAATCACGAGTGAATCGGTTTCATCTAGGCAAGCGTGCTTCACCGTAGAGTTGGCGGTCAATAAAAAAAAAGTATAGCTAATAAACAAGTAGACTTTTTTGCTATAATAAAGCTAGTGCGTGTTTTATTATTGAAACTGACGTGGTTTTCACACATTTTATTTATATTACACGGGAATTAGTAACCGGATATAGTCGGAGTAACCGGCTTAATCTTACGTGAGTAATTCCCGTGTAATATAAATAAAACTAGTGCGTGTTCTTTACTAATCCTATCTAAATCCAAATAAAGTAATTAGGTATCCACTCCGCGTCAGTCAGAAAATACCTGTGCAAAAGCAATTGAAATGCCAGTCCCCAACGAGGGTCGGACCATGTCGGACCTCCGTAACTGCCTCAAGTGCAACGATCTCAAAAGAAAGGATATGCTTATCCGAACATTGGCGTCCTCAATATGTCTAGTAACAAAATTGAAAAATGCCTCTCCCTGTATATACACTATAGCTTAAGTCAATTCAAAATTGTAGTTAAGTATAATACGGTCCTAGGTGTCCGTGCAGTAATGAATTAAATTTTGAAAAATAATTGAAAATAAGCACCATCGCTAGGAAATCTCTACGATAGTAAAATTAGTATATTTTACAACCATTTCTAGAAAATAACAACAATTTTAACTATGGTTTATGTCACATAAATAAACCAAGTGTCATAATAATTCTTACTGACTACATCTTACGTTTTTTTTCGCTTTTTTCTTGTGACATAAACATTGGTTCAATTTTTACTACGTTGTAGGTATCGTTTTGTCTACATCATCATCTACGATGCATCTCTCTCAAGTACGACAGCTCTCCAAAGAAGTGGACGTGCGATTGATTACACACTAGTGAGCATAATATACTTGGTTCATTGAAAAACTCCATTAGCCCTGTCCTTACCAAGTAATGTCAATGGTTAAGTGTCACAATGTTGCCATCCACCTGTCTGAAGCACGATCTACTGTTATACAAATACATAAGGAGATACCAACTTATCTGTAGAGTTAGCCATATAAAAGAACTAAAATTTTCCATGCTAGCTTTGATACAAAATACGATAATAGCTCCCTCATCATTTACTACAGGTATGTTGGTTCCTTTGTATGAGATAGGTAAATTCTTTAGAGAACAATGGCATGAAGGCAGTGGCGTAGCTATCGGAGGGCTAGTTGCACCGGGGCCCTCAAGCTCAGGGTCCCTCGAGCCCACACCACCACTACCAGTAAAACTACGATATTATAATAAATCATAATCATCATAATAATCATAATAATTACGATTAATATCTTCTTAGGGTCATGTCATCTTGTTAAGCACAGAAAAGAGAAGTAAATAGAACGGAAATAAGAAGGAAAGTCTGTCGCCAGGCATTATGACAGAACCTTGATTTAACATTCTTATTTATGTCAACGCGTCGAATTCCAAATCTAAAGAACTTGGACCTTACCTTTTTGGGTTAGGTCTCAAAGTTCTTTGTCCGCATCACAGTTGCTAACTGATTTCGAATGACTGACGTTTCGTTTATATGGGTGCAACTGGCTACAACAAATTTCTTACAAAAATGCCTTGACAGCCGTTCTAATTTACACAAAAAAATATTTTCTTTTCTGTATTGTTAAGGTCAAACCTTTTAAATATTCATAAATATTTATATTTTCACTTGATGAAACTACTAAGGGTCCGTCCGTTAATCATGTGAGGCTTGAAAGGGGAGGGGGGGGGGGGGGGGGGGTTTATCAAAAATCACAAAATATCACAAACAATATATATATAGTCTTAAACCTCACCAAGGGGGGGGGGGGGGGGGGGGGGGGTTAAAAATGCAAAAAAAGAATATCACGTGATTAATGAACGGCCCCTTATATGTATTCTGTGATAAAACCTAACCCGTTTAGATACGGTCCCAATTTGTTTTTGCACTAGGACCGTTGGTTACCTTGCTACTCCATTGCATTAAGGTAGAACAGTTATCGTTAAGAAGAGATTGTAAACATTGTTTCGAAACTTTTAGTGCAAAATAGTTTTCCATTATTTGTTTCGTTTTTGTAGAGTCAAGCAAAGTAAATCACAGTCAAGTTTAAGGCTTGCCCTAGTAAAGTAATGGAAAATTTAGGCTTCTATGGAGTTTCGGAAACAACACGAAAAGACAAGTCTAGTGTGGTGTGTCTAGTAATATAGCGAGGTGACACCTTGTATTACTTACCCACACTCGAGTACGTTTACGAATCCATATTTATTTATGTACATAAAATTAATACCTATTTACCTTGGTCACGCCATAACTTGATTACATCCATCTTTTTTTTAAAGTTTTCTAATACTTTGTAGAAGGTTCTTACGGAAAGAAAAATTAAGAAAATTGCCCAGAAGATTGGAAAATTTCAGAAACTTAACGACGATTTTAACTTCGCGCGTTTGACAGTTCTAAGACGGGACAACGTCTGTCGGTCAGCTAGTCTATATATATACTAATATTATAGAGGAAAGATTTGATTGTTTGTTTGTTTGTTTGCATTGAATAGGCTTCGAAACTACGGAACCAATTTGAAAAACTTTCTTTCACTATTGAGAAGCTACACTATCCCCGGGTAACATAGGCTATATTAAAGTTTCAAAAAAATAGGGATCCTTCCTAAAACTCCAATAATGTAACCCAAGGTGTAAAAAAATAAGATTTACAATTTTAACTTTGCGTGTTTGACAGTTCTAAGACAGGACGTCTGTCAGGTCAGCTAGTCTATATCTTCTATACTAATATTATAAAGAGGAAAGATTTGATTGTTTGTTTGTTTGCATTGAATAGGCTCCGAAACTACTGAACCGATTTGAAAAATTCTTTCACTGACGGGAAGCTCCAATATCCCCGGGTGACATAGACTATCTATACCCGTGCGAAGCTGGGGCGGTCCGCTAGTACTTAATAAATAACAATCCACCATTATTACACATTACCACTCAAAAATATACAAGTTTAGAAAAATAATACAATAAGGCGAAATGTTTCTTTCACCTTAGCGATAAAACTCTCTTCGTTGTGTCTTTCTTAGTGGAAAAGTTAAAATGTAAACTCCGGTGTTGCTATTCGAGTTAGGTTTTATTTTTATTTGACTTTGTACACAAATTGTCTAAACACTTACCAACTATTACAAAAGAATGTTTATAGTCCCTATATTGAAAACTACCATTAATATCCTTGAAATGTTGTAATAGCTGAGTACTATAATATTCAAGGGCTCCGACTAATGTACTAAAGATATAGGGTGCTTAAACTTTGTCACAGACAGGAAATCAAAGTCAAACTTTGTTCTTGAATAAAAAAAACATATCACATACGATCCCAACTGTAAAAATAAAACACGGCATAAACCAATACCTGTGGATATAAAATACTTTGATGGTTTCTGACGATTTCGTGCCAGTTTTTATTTTATCCGTTGCTGATACAAATTGACTCGTACACGCCATTTGATAGTTTATTGTTAGTTTTTTGTTTCTATCATGGATACAATTTTATTCACGGAAAGGAGACACCTAGGAAATTTCTCGCCGCCAAAAACTGAATATAACAAATATATTTTTCCAGGTACCGGTCGACTGAAAAATCGGTAAGCTTAAAGGTTTTAATTTTTCATTCATTTAAATCGAGGATAAAATGGCTTTTATGCACGAGAAACACACTCGACATTTCACTTTAATTGCGAAGAAATGAATCAAAATAAAACATATCAAAATATATTTATTGCAGTTTGTTGGTAAACCTAGATGTAATACAAAATATAGTCTGTTCTTAAGGGTCCTGTATACCCTCTGCAGCTCTCTCGCTCGCACATTTTCACATTATTGAAGATATACAATCAATGAGTGTGAATTTCCAAAAAGTAACAAAATCATATCATGGTGTCTATCGTAACATTACAAACAAAGAAATGTTTTAAATGTTTATCGGGACTTATCACGTATTATTTAATTTAGGTAAAAAATATGTACCTTTCGCTCGACGTTTCGACCATGTTACAATGGCCGTGGTCACGAGCTGACCGCTCGTGACCACGGCCATTGTAAAATTGTAATTGCCATTGTAAGTCAACGTTAGTATTCCAATTTAATCTAAATTCTTTTACGGTTTTTCTTAGTCAGTAGTTTTTTTTTTATTATTTGAACTGATTAGTATTTAGATCTTTAAGGTTTCTGGGCATCTTATTATAGACTAGTAGGCCGCCCCTGCTTCGCACGGGCGAAGCCGGGATATATAGCCTATGTCAACCGGGGATAGTGCAGCATCCCAACAGTGAAAGAATTTTTCAAATCGGTTCAGTAGTTTCGGAGCCTATTCAATGCAAACAAACAAACAGTCAAATCTTTCCTCTTTATAATATTAGTATAGATTACCGGTCTCAAACAAAAAATGCTATCATTTAATAATTTCTTGTTGCGGTGTTCTATGAGAAGCTTGTGTTGTGTCTGAAACAGCTATATTGGAAGATATTCACTTTAGTAAAAATTTAAACTAAACTCTGTTCTATTTTTGTTCGACAAAAGTTATGTGTGGGTCTTAAATAATACTACTCATTATTATGAATAGTATCATTAAAGGTAAATAGCATTATTATCTTATGCCATTATGTTACGGAAATTCTTTCCATCCAATGGTTGCCTGGAAGAGGGCGTTTTAAGCGATAAGACGAACTATCTCGTAAGTGTTTTTATGTAATTGCAATTTTGATATCCGGTGTACACAATAAAGAGTTTCTATCTGTCTATTATTAACGACCCAGGCACATTTCCTACATGAAATACCTACCTATACAAACTGGACCACTTTGAACAACTTGGAAGAGTATTTTTTATGCACTAGCGCATAAAAATCAGACTTTTATGCACTAGAGCATAAACACAGTTTTAGTCCGCTTATACCGAACATAAACAAGAATTTAACGAGAATGAAAAGCAAAAATATTTTTTTAAGTACGGCGGTACAAGCGACTTATTACCTAAATGTGGGTTACGCTCATAAAATATTCAAAATATGTGAAAATCAAACGTTTTAATCTGGTTTAATATGGACCTTATTAGCTATTTTCGACCAATACGTAAAGGCAACATTCCGAGATTGTGGCAAATTACCTACCGTGCACGTAAGTAGGTATGTACTCATGCTGAGATTTTATGGGAATTTATTTTAGGAAAATTATAATTAAGCACGGAATATCAGAGTAACATAACAATTAAATAGAATTGTGTACTTAGAAGGGTGCGAAAATCATTTCCTCTTTCATATTTATCTTTCATTTTTCTTGTTTTTTGAGTATTATTTTAAAAGGCGCGTAATCGTTGACCGATTCGTTTCGTTTCGTCCATTGCTGAACAAATGCCACCCTCTTTTTATAATTAAATTTTTCATGACCGTTGATTCAATGATGTCCTTTAGTCGTAATATTAAACATATTTACGTATTAAACAAGTCATAGTCACAGTCAGAGTCAAGCAAAGTAAGTCACGGTCAAGTCAAACTCATGCCCCTGTAAAGTGGTGGAGACTTTACTAGAGGCCCCTATGGAATGTTGGAAACAACACGAAAAGACATGTTTCACCTCGTTATATCACAATACCACACTCGAGCACGTTAACAAACACTTAATAAATAATAATCCACCATTATCACACATTAACACTCGAAAATACACAAGTTTAGGAAAATAATTCAACGAGCCGACATGTTTTTTCCACGTTGGCGCCAAAACCCCACAAATCCCTCTAATAGAAGGGTGTTGCCATAATCCTCACACTTGGCAGGCGGCTTGGGGATCACAGTAAGTTCACAATGCACTAATAGGATGCTGCTGCACATCCTCCGGTGGTTCTGGTCGAAGTTTTAGGACATACCCGGGTCCCGAGTCCCGGGTTTTTTTTATCATGATATTGAAAATATTTATTCAAACTTTGTTTTTTCACTTACTTTAGCGGCGTAAATTTTTAGTTCCTTAGTTGTTACGTATTTTATAAACTTAATTCTTGTAATACATTGCTGTGCATTTTTTTGTATGCATTTAACCTAAGTGTTAGTTAGGATGAAATCCTTTGTGTTGTCCTTAAACATTTCATCGTATATTATTATAAATATTTGCTTTATTTTCAATGCATAGCATAATATTATAATAACTTAGCAACAGAAAAAAAACATTAAGTTTCATTTAAATCTATGAAAACGTATGAAAATTTGTTCATTACATCTTAAATCTTCTCTATCTCTATCTCTACATAGTATAAAAAAATTGAAATCGCTTTCCGCGTCTGTCCGTCTGTATGGCCGCTAACTCCTAAACCTCGCAACGGATTTTGATGCGGTTTTCACCATCAGTTATATACATTTTCAAGGAATGTTAATATATATAACTAGCGACCCGCCCCAGCTTCGCACGTAAATTACACCCGTGCGAAGCCGGGCGGGCGGTTCGCCAATCTATACTTCTATACTAATATTATAAAGAGGAAAGATTTGATTGTTTGTTTGTTTGCATTGAATAAGCTCCGAAACTACTGAACCGATTTGAAAAATTCTTTCACTGACGGGAAGCTACTCTATCCCCGGGTGACATAGGCATAATCTATACCCGTGCAAAACTGGGGCGGACCGCTAGTGTTATAATAAAGAAAACTCTTTACAATATTTCCTCCAGTGAACAACATCCTATATTCAGTACACTGAGTCATCAGTGGCATCGTTATGGGTGCGCTCTCCATTTACTTTATTAACTACGTTTAATTAAAATAAAGTCTCTATTGACGAGAATTCCTACTAAATATACTTTACTAATTGATACTGACACAGTCCCGCGAGTTATTATTTTTATTTTGTAAACAAAAACATAAACAAGTAAATATAGGTAAATACTAACAATACAACATAATATTATTATGCTGAAAAACGTCATAATTATGGTATGGTATGGTATCCATAACCAAAACCATATTTTTATGGCTTCAACCAAAGAAAAATAATGTACCAGTACATTTAGATCGATGGCTTCAACAATATTTTAATAGCTTTGCTATTAAAAAAAATTTGAGGAGGTGAAGAACATAACCTCACATTTCCAGTTTTTCAAATTTTAGAGAATACATAAAAATGTCTCGATGGAATTTCTCTTTTTCAACGGAAAAGTGTGGTTTTGTTCGCAACTCTCGATTTCAAATGAAATTTTATTTAGGAAAAGAGGTTTTTTTGACAAGGTTTTACTTACATGCAATCAATTTATCATTTTTTGCCCAAAGAAAAAAAAAACTAAATTTTCAAAAGTGGAAAAGTGAGGTTTTATTCTTCACCTCCTCATTTCATTTCATACTATTGCTGTCATCATCATCATCATCATCCACAGCCTTCCTTATCCCACTGCTGGGTATAGGCCTCTCTCTTGCTATGCCATCTGCCTCGGTCCTGTGCTAATCTTGTCCAGGTTCGACCCGCGATAGTAATAATATCGTCGACCCATCTTGCAGCTGGACGACCAACGCTCCGCTTACCTTGCCTCGGCCACCACTCTGTTAAGACCTTACTCCACCTGTCATCACTGCGCCTAGCAACGTGTCCTGCCCAGCTGTCAATTGCGGTCATATTTATACCTAATTCAGATAAATTTTGAATTAAAAAAAACTATTTTAAATCAAGCTTTTAGGCGTCCGCTCATCATTTAGGACCAAAGTGCTTGGAACCAACAGCTCAGTTATTACAAATCCAACGAACCCGAACTCGACGGGGCTACGTCGTTTCGCTTTGAAGTTTCTGTGGCCACCTTCTGTCTCCATCGTCAGGCCAGCCCAATGGTACTATAACATTGCATTGTCAGCGAAGTTACATCGGTTACTTTAGCATAAGTATTGTGCTCAATCGGTTAAGGATAACTGGGGCCTTACGGCCAACAGCTATCGCGGTATCAAACTAACGTTAAATCCACTTAGTTGAAAAATCACGCGAACATAAACCATAACGCACCCAGATGCGGTTTGCGGTCGCGTGATTTTCCAACGGAGTGGATTTAACGTTAGTTTGATACCGCGTTAGTAGTTGGCCGTAAGGCCCGTGGTCTAAAATTCAGTTGCAAAATTTACCCACACATACTAACAGGGCAAGTTAATTAAAAGATTGTAAACTAGGTGGTTATAGGAAAATTTGGACGAACGTAGCTCTTTATATGAATGTTCTACTAGACCCGACATAATCTATTTGTATAAGAATGGAGGACAAACAATAATACGTTTATGTTTTCATTTTATCTCTTTCCTCCAATATTAGGTTGTAAAAAGTAGGATACGTTTCGAGAGGGAAGTCTAACAGTCAAGGTTGTGCCCTTGTCTCACCTTGACCCTTGTTTGGTTTTGGGGGTGGTTTTACTCACTGAAACCCTCCGGTGTCCTTGGTGCTTGACGGAAAACCTAGGGTTCTTCAACATGGAGCTTAAGCTCTTCACGGAATAGCAAGGTTGTGCAAAGTTGGTAACTAACGAGTAGGTATTTAAGAATATAAGATCAGATTGCGAGTTCATTACTTACGAATGACATTTACTTACCTACCATAAAATAAATATTCGGGACATTTTTTCACACACGGTCATCTGACCCCAAACTAATCTAAGCTTGTGATATGGCTGCCAGAGACTGATATACATACAGTTTTAAATACATACTTAAATAGATATTAACACCCAGTTTTAGAACAAACAAATGTTCATCACATGAATGTTTGTCTTACATGGGATTCGAACCCACGGCCCCAAGCGCAAAAGACAAAAAAAAATTTGAAAATTCAAATGGTTCAAACCATTAATTAATTAATGTATAAATTAATGTTACTGATTTTACAATATAACATTATATTTATTTCTTTAAGACGCCCGCTTAGACCTTAAGACCTAAGTAAATAAATGCGTAGCCAGAGATTTAATAGATTGTTTTTGGCACGTACAGATTAGGATCAGATGATGGTGGGACGTGAATGGATTTGCAAGAAGGTAGAATTAGGCCTTCGAGAAACATTAAATTAGTTTAGATTGCTTTTGTGCTGTCCAAAAATACCGAGTTTAAAATGCTAATTTATTATTATTTTCTTTATTAGTACCTACATTGGTAGTACAATTCTCAATATTAAAAGTATAAAAAATTGCATTTTCGGGGTTGCTCTGGTACATATTGTGCAATGGGGATGATTGTTTACGCTTCCTATAGGTATTTTATAATGAAGGTAAGGTTTCATACCTAACTTTTTTATGAAGTGTCCAGTGTATCCTTTGCAAAATATCATCCCGCCAAAGTGGCATAAAGTTGCCCCTTTTCGTTTCTAAACTATTAGACACTAGCGATCCGCCCCGGCTCCACACGGGTATATTTATATAGCCTATTAAAATAGCCTTTATTAATCAGTGATAATGTAGCATTCAAATGGTGAAAGAATTTTTAAAATCGGTCCAGTACTTTTTGAGCCAATTCGTTACAAACATCATCATCATCATCATAGTCAGCCTTTTAACAGTCCACTGCTGGATTTTTAGCCTACCCCGAAAGGGAGATTGGGCCATATCCACCACGCTGACGAGTGAAACAATTGGCGACCTTATCGCTATAAGTGATCTTTCCAGGCAACCTTTTATTAAAAAGTCATACCTATCGTAACCGTAGGTCATAATTAAATTCATTCATTCACAATTATTTTGAACATATTCTGAATAAAACTGCAATAAAACTGTAATAAATTCATGATGTCCCAGCTCAAAGGTCAATGACCATTCCGTAAAATGATCTTGACAAATTAATATTGTTTTTTATTGTTTTCTTTTGGCCTGTTATCCGAGTCGCGTAGGCCACAAAACGCTCCCTCAGCCCCCGCCAAGTTATAGCGACGATGTATTTTGCCACCCAAGAGTCAGGACACCCGCGGGGGGAGTACAACGACAAAAACGAACATAGGTCCGACCTCGATGACGCCTGGCGCGGTACTGAACGAGGTGCGCGCAAATTTTCGCGACCTTTTTTCGCTTTTAATTTCCCAAAAAAACGAAACTATTCACTATCAAAATTCTATTCAAATAAAAAAATATTTAATAAAATTGCCTTTCAGTACATGCAATTTCTAGGTTGTTACGAGCATTCATTAGAGCATAAAACGGAAAAAAAACTGAATCCAGTTTGTTTCAGATTTTTTGATCGAGGAAAGTTTATTCTATCTTGTTTTGTACCAAATAATAAACTCAAACACAGATGTATCTGTGACATGTATTTTTTTCCAGCTCAAGTATTGTAATTTAACTGAAATTTTTTTATTTCAAAATCGTCAAATTTGCTATAAGAGGCCGGCCAACAACATAAACGCAGCAACAAGCGGTGCAGCTAGTTATACAGTCTACTTATCGATACTATCGATTGCTTGAATATTCGATTAAATACAATGACCCATCCCTATAACATTTCAATTGTTTTGCCATTAGATTCCGCTTTCTCTTGAACAAGCAAATTATTGGAAAAATGGGTAGAAATATTATTTTACTTTATGAAACAGTTTTGTGAAATTAGTTTGTGAATAAATCGAATCGTCTAACTACTCTGTCAATGAAATCGATTAGAAAAAACTAATTGAACGGATTGAAATTGACTGTTATGAATTAATTTAAAATATCCAGTAATTGTGCTCCGGGGAAAATTCCTGAGCCAATCTAACTTTTATTACAAAAAAAAATAAGATTTGAGATCAAAGCTAAATATTATCAAAGCAAAGTTCAAAGCACTTACAAAGTTTGTGTTTGGAAGAACATTAAGTTATGAGAAAAGTTTTCAAATTTTCAATCGGCGCAATAAGGAGCTGATTGTCAATTCGAATGTAGTTTTTAGGGTTCCGTACCCAAAGGGTAAAATGGGACCCTATTACTGAGCCTACGCTGTCTGTCTGCTAGTACATAATAATATATCCAAAATCTGGTAAACACAGAGTTTGGAAGTAAGTCTATTACTTATAATAATAACAATTGAATTATAACGTTTCGTGAATTAGCCGGGATATTATTACTATTATATTATATACTAGCGATCCGCCCGCCCGGCTTCGCACGGGTGTAACTTACGTGCGAAGCCGGGGCGGGTCGCTAGTTATATATATAAACCTTCCTTGAAAATGTATCTAACTGATGGTGAAAACCGCATCAAAATCCGTTGCGTGGTTTAGGAGGAGTTAGCGGCCATACAGACATACAGACAGACAGACAGACGCGGAAAGCGACTTCAATTTATACTATGAGATACTACTATTAAATAATTATATACTACTACCTAAGTCCCGATAAAACACACTCACTGTATGGCTGCGTGTAGTAGTAATATCCCGTAAATAATCATATAACTTTAGTGAACAACCGTGATAGTTTAAAAAGTATTTAGTTTGTCGGAACTGGTTTTCTTTGTAAAAATTTTAACAAAACGAATTCTTTATGAATTCAGATTCCAAAGTAAAGAATAGATTTTACCTGCGACCTCCGGGAATAAAGGCTGACTTTGATTAACGATCGAATAATGAAACTAAATTAAGCTTAAATGGAACAGGAGAAACCTTATAATTCAATTTTTATATTATAAGTAATAGACCTCCTTACATACTCTGTTTACCTGATTTTGGATATATTATGTACTAGCTGATCTTCCAACATTTCTTTTCCCTGAATCCCGCGGTGTTTCCCGCGGTTTTTTTTCCACATTTTGAGGGGGGGGGGAAAGTATCCCTATGTCATCATGACTTACACTATCATCTTGCCAAATTTTGTTAAGATCGGCTTAGCCGTTAAGTCGTGAAAAGCGAACAAATAAACAGACAGAGTTACTTAAGGTTGGGTTTCTCCTTATAGTTAGACTAACTTTTAGCCCGCGACTCCGTACCTATGCATGTCTACGCCATTTGTGAACCGATTTGTGTTTTTTCAATTTGGTCCCACGAAAATTTCGTTAATTTTGGTTTAGTACTTTTAGTAGTCTTTGACCAGCTCCATTATTGTGAATAATTTTGTTTGAGCTCCGCAATATCAATAATTTTGAACGCTCGTTTTTTTAAAAAAATATTAAACCGAATTACTTTGTGGCAGTGTAAAGCGCGACTTATAGTTTTGCGTGCGCACTCATAAAGAAGACCACCTAAAGGGGTCAAAACTTTAGTCTGAGTAAACGACATAATCTCATCATCATCATTTCAGCCATAGGACGTCCACTGCTAGACATAGGCCTCCCACCATCGATCTCCAAAAGGGCCGGTTGGAAGCGGCCTGCATCCAGCGTTTCCCTGCGGTCTCTTTTGGGTCGCCCGTCCATCTTGTGGGTGGACGTCCTACGCTGCGCTTACCTATCCGTGGTCTCCATTCGAAAACCTTTCAGCCGACATATACGACATACTCTAAAGTATTCTATTTATGATATGCTTGCGTTTGACCACCCAAAAAAAGTATTAATGTGTGAAATCCACGTCAGTTTCCATTATATTACGCTTGATCCTCTAAACTAATATCTAATTCCTAACCTATATTTTATTTAGGAAACACCAATCCTCCGTTCATCGTTTCCTGGCCACCATTAATAAAAAGCCTACGTATACTATTATTTATTCTACGGCCCGCAACGTAGTATAGTATCTACGTTAAAATAGCGGCCGTTAAGTGTACAATTTACGGAGTACGTGCCGGATGAAGGAGGGCGGGAGAAACCCATAAATCTTCAATTTGGGGGAACTTTGATATAAACTGTGGTCGTCTCACGGTCAGGATAATGTAGGTCATTGCGATTATTATTGCTTAAGGAAATACGTAAGATAATATTATGGATATTAATAGATAATAAAAAAAACCTTATTTCAAAGAGTGGCACACCAGCCCGATACATCGCACGTGCAGGGCGTATCACACGCCCATCACTTAATTAATTATTATTTATTTTGTATTTATGCTAAGTTTCAATTTTTAATTTTCTGTAATTTATGAATTTTATAAATGTATTCTAACAATGTGTAATAATGGATGCAAATCTGGCTAATAAACATTTCATTTCATTTCATTTCAAAATAATATTATTCATCGATATAATTAGCACAGGCATATTGTGCAAAGGTAAGAGGAGAACATAACAAACTGATAAATTTGTGTGAGTGTAGTTTTAGAGGTAAGGACCAAAAGTATGAATGGACTACGAGATGATTTATGAGTAAAAGATTATTTCTTTTAAAAAAAATCGACAACGGTATTTTTGGTATTTTTTTTTTATTAATTCACCTCCACCTCTCCTGATGTTAAGCGGTGTGTTGGTCTACGAAGATCATATTATCAGATTTCTTACAGATTTTTCAGATTCAGATTTTTAAAGAGACTATATTTTTCATAAGAGTTATCATCATCATCCTCATCAGCCAGAAAACGTCCACTGCTGGACATAGGCCTCCCCTTTTAACCTCCACACTGAACGACAGCCTGCCTTTTGCATCCACTAGATGCCAGTGACTCTCATAATGTCGTCGGTTCATCTATAGTGGGAGGCCTACCTACGCTGCGTCCTCCGGTTCGTAGTCTCCAGTCAAGAACCTTTCTTCCCCATCGGTTATCGGTTCTTCGAGTGATGTGGCCTGCCCATTTCCACTTCAATTTTTAAATTTTAACGGCTATGTCGGTGACTCTGGTTCCTTGGCGAATATCCACGTTTCGGGTTTTACCGCGCAAAGAAACTCCGAGCATAGCTCTCTCCATTGCCCGCTGTGTGACTCTGAGTTTTTCCAAAAGGCCAACAGTCAAGGACCAAGTCTTAGTACCATATGTTATCACTGGCAACACACACTGTTCAAAGACCCTTGTCTTTAGGCACTGTGGTATCTTGGACGAGAAGATGTCACGCAATTTCCCGAGCGCTGCCCATCCGAGTTGGATTCTTCGGGCGACCTCTTTGCCTAAGTTGGACTTACCTAACTGAACAATCTGTCCAAGATAGGTGTAATGGTCAAAAACTACCATAAGAGTACATAACTATCATAAGAGTGATGATGATGTAAATTCTACCGCGGGGATTTTATTTCTTAAGTAGGTATTACATAAACTGTTAACACGTCACCTCAACTAATGCCACAGCTAATGCACAGGACTAATGTTTTGGTTTGCATTGTGGTGCCGAGGTCATGAAGGCGGAAGTTTGTTAAGTAAGTAGAGCATGTCATCACTCCGTCACCTAAATCGTTAATGTTTTTTGGGCGCCATTATTATTATATTGTTAACTAACTTTACGCCGTGGTTTTGCCAGCTTACGCTGTAAAAAAGGTTTGATTGAGTTGTCATCTCTCAAAGTAGCACTAGTACTAATGTTATGGTATATTTTTTATGATATTCGTCTTTATGCCAAGTATTTTCCAAATACAGAAGTGTTGGCGTTGGCGCCAACATGATAAAAACGTCACCTTATAATTTTTCAGAGCGTCCATAGCCACTAAACGCAACCACTGGTGGTCGCCGCTGGACGAACGGGATTAAAATGGACCTCTTTATCTTCTTATAATACCTACCTAGCAGCGCAGCGTAAGACGTCTACCCACAAGATGGACAGACGACCTAAAAGAGACCGCAAGGAAACACTGGATACTGGCCGCTTCCAACGGGCCTTTTGGAGATCGATGGGGGAGGCCACAGAAAAGAGAAGTTTTTTTTTCTTTTTTGTGGGGGAGGCCTATGTCCAGCATTGGACGTTCTATGGCTGAAATGGTGAATAGGTAACCTATAATTTTTATCATAAACTTATACAAGTTTTGGTTTTTATCTAAAAACTGAATTTCCTTAGATTTAATTTAGATCGTTAGGTTTTGGTTTATTATATAATTATTATTCTGGTTCTTGCTTTAAATTTTAAGATTTTGATTAAAAACCAAATTTTTTTCATAGACCTGCGACAAACATAATTTTGTGCGATGTTTGTGGAAGGAGTCATAATACGAGTGGGCACTGCGTAAACACAAATTAACAGCTTCGCAGAGTCCTTGAGTTTAACGAGGTATGATTTTTGTATGTTCGACAGACTAAACATTTGAACACAGCTCAGGCACCTGAAGCCGTGGTATATAGCCTATTTGGAGACCGCTACACTTGAAAGCGTGAGGTCGCGGGTTCAAATCGCGGGCCAGTGCCAATGAGCTCTTTAGAGTTTATGTACTGTTTTTCATACCACTGGCTTTTCGATGAAGGAAAACATCGTGAAGAAACCTGCATACGTACGGATGTCTATTATGTCTTCTGTGGTACGGAAGAGAAGAAATTCAATGGCGTATGTGAATACACTAACCCGCAGGAGTAGACTATTAACACGTTGATTATGCTTATGCATGCACCTGATGTCAGACATTGCAGAGAACTACCAACTGGTAGTAATGTATTAATATCTACGTATTAATGTCTATGTATCTTTTGTTACTGAAATAAATAAATATTGTTCTTTCTTTCTTATTTTTTTTTGTCGAAGGAAAAAAAATATAGAGGCTGCGCTAATATAAACTCTAAGACCTCGGTCAAATTATGTTATTGATATATCCTCTTAAATTGATTACTGTATACGACCTACATAAACTGGCGTACTTCTTGACCTTTCCATGGAATACCTACACCCTGTTATCCACAAGCCAAGCGGGGGTTACATCTATATTCTGCAAACGCGTTCGCTTTAATTCACTTATGCAGAGAGTTACCTGAAGAAAGAAGTCTTTGTGGTATAAAATTTAACGAATTTTTATGAAAGTTTAAATGAAAAATGGTAAATGAAGTAGCAGTGGGCAGGGCACATAGCACGCAGGACAGATGGCCAATGGGGCCGAAAAGTTCTCGAATGGAGACCACGGACCGGTAAGCGCAGCGTAGGACGTCCACCCACGAGATGGACAGACGACCTAAAAGAGACCGCAGGGAAACGCTGGAAGCAGGCCGCTTCCAACCGGCCCTTTTGGAGATCGATGGGGGAGGCCTATGTCCAGCAGTGGACGTCCTACGGCTGACGTTTAGAATATACAATGGGACTGACATGAAGAATACTATATAAGTCCTAAAAAAATGTAATAAAAAAGTGCCTCTTCTATCTTGTTATATTTCAGTTTTTCCATGGTACATGCCCTCTATGCCACGCAATGCGAAGGTTATGAGAATACCTACTATCGAGCAGTAGGTATTTTTACGTCTGAGGCAGTTTGCCAAATGGTGTAATTGTCTCTCCCCTTTTTGCTACCGAGCTTTTCTGTACTTTACCCAGCTTTTCCGGGTATTTTGAGACTCTTCCGACTCATTTAGTTTTAATTTTAAACGACCGTCCTCTCCGACCTCGGGACAAGTATTAAAGAGATCAGCCCTATTTTGGAGATATATTTATTTTAAATACGATTCATTGATAATTTATATGAAACACTGTTTTAAACTATCACGGTTGTTCACTAAAGTTATATGAACCTTACCACGGTAAATATCCCGTATATAATCATATAACTTTAATTTATATAATTTTGATAACAGAAACCTCAAACAAAAAAAAAACACTTTCAACGGATTTATAGCGTGCATTTTACATTAATTCAACTCTTGATGATTCGAACACTGCAGTGTTTTTTTTTAACTCTTATTTGGTGCTTCAAAATGTTGAAAACATGTAAAGGAGATAGCTATATGGCCGTTAAGTGCAGCCTTAAGACCAAATCGAAACGAAGAGTAAATAAGGGATCGTCTTTATAGAAACGTCGATATTTAAATAATGAGTCCTTTGCTGAACTGGGACAAAATCTCAGGGTTCTTTGTCTTGAGTAGGCTTAGGCTTACATCATACAATCTATAATAAGTATGGGATATTTTAAGAGTGGCTTATTCATCTGAGCTAATTTTAGGGTTCCGTACCCAAGGTGTAAAAACGGGACTACTGGTCTACTTGTATATATGTTTTTTTTTACTTCATCTACCCGTGACCATTGCTAAACTTAGAGGAATCCGTCGACGCCTTATGGTGCCGAGAGTAAGGTGAGGTTAAGCTCTCGTTCAATGGCTCCAACTCCCCCCCCCCCTCAAGAAAATTCGGGTGCTACACCCTTGGGTTCCGTTAGACTCTGTAACCTTGCTTCATTTAGCAATACCTACCGTCATATTGGTTCTTCGTCCTCTGGTAAAAAAGCTCTTGAACCCTTACTGTTTGTTCGCTGCGGTTTCACCAAGATTGAAGACATTAAAGCAAATACGGGATTAGCCCAAGGATCAGATTAACCTCCGACTCCGGGAAATGAGCGTTTGGTGGATCAGCAGGTTCCTTCAGATGCGCATATTGTAGCGGTACTTATATTAACTAAATAAAATACAAGCTAATTAACTCTAAATACCTAAACATAGCTTAAAAAAGGAATTAAATATCTATGCAAGGATTTTTCCAATTAATTTATGAGTAGGTATCATGAAATGAGGACAAGAATGCCGGTAACGCAACACTCGAGTTTTTACGGATACCTAACACTTCTTAACTGTACTGGGCCCTGATTCTGTAACTACAAACACGCACGTAACGCGCCGTGTTAAGTTTACCTCTAAAAGTTGGTCTTTATTGCTAGGGAATAGAGTCTAAATTCTAAGAGGTTAACTTAACACGGCGCGTTACGTGCGTGTTAAAGTTACAGAATCAGGGCCCTGGGGGGTTAGACAAGACCCACTTTCTGTTAGCGTTAACGCCTGCGGAAACATGAAATTGTATGAAAATGACATTAGCATGAGATAACATCTCTCAAGCTAATGTCATTGTCAATGTCATTTTCATGTAATTTCATGTTTCCGCAGGGGTGCGTTTACGGCACTTATCCAGACTAAAACTTATACTACATAAACGTCAAAACACCCGTTCACAGACTCCACGAGGTGAAAAATTAAACCGGTTAAAATTTAAACTGCCCGTTTCCGGGCGTTCGCTTGTATAAGTTTTCGCCTGACTAGATTAAATTTTATCTACCTTTTGAGGTCGCTAAATTTTCGGCTGCTGTCAGATTGACAGCTGTTGAGCAGGTTGAGCTGTGGTTGGCATTATTTTTGTTTGTTTTATTCGAATTTGACAGCTAGTATTGACATAAAGCTATGACACCGTTCAGCGAACCTCCGTTAGTTTCATTTTTAGCTGGTGAATTAATCAATTTATACTATGTAGAGAAGAGAAGATAGAGATAGAGAAGAAGTGTGAAATGTTAAACAATAGATATTAAGGATAGCACCCATCGATATCATACAAATTACAAAGTTAAATCTAACGACAAACCTGTCATAAAAGCTTATCGCGACGTTTAGCTCAAACGCCACTTACAGACAGACAGAAGTACCCTCGGGAGTGCTGTAACCACTTTACAAGACATCTTTCACCGCTCGGGGCATGTCTGGACTTAACAGCTTTCGTCTGTTTCACTTTTTAACCGACTTCAAAAAATTGGGAATGTCTCGATTCGATCTGTTGTTTTTTATATGTATACGCCGTTCACTCTGATATTTGAGAACCAATTTACGAGTTTATTTTTGATGTAAAACATCTATTGGTGCGCCCTGGGGGTAACAGCGAGTCATATCATCATCATCATCATCATAGTCAGCCTTTTAACAGTCCACTGCTAGACTTTTAACCTACCCCCGAAAGGGTGATTGGGTCATATCCACCACGCTGGCCCAGTGCAGATTGGTGGATTCACATACGCCATTGAATTCTTTCTCCGCATGTATGCAGGTTTCCTCACGATGTTTTCCTTCACCGAAAAGCCATTGGTATGAAAATCCTTACATAAGCTCCAAAGAGCTCATTGATATGGGCCCGGAGTTTGAACCCGCGACCTCACGCTTTCAAGTCTAGTGGTCTCCCAAATAGGCTACCATGGCGTAGCGACTCGTATGCCGTGACGGAAATCGGCATGACGCTCTGATAGCACAACGTCGTTTCCTATGTGTTTTGTTTACGCCGCCGCTCTGGTGTTTAACATCTGCTGGATTACCCAGCTTACTTATTTTTATTATGTAGAAAAAACGTCGGGGCCCACAAAAACTTCGTTAGTTTTTAATCATCATTATCACCAGCCAGAAAACGTCCACTACTCAGCTGAACATAGGCCTCCCTTATAGTAGGGAGACCCAAGAGGGGATTTCGGGATTTACTATTAGAACTTTACACAGAACGACAGCCTGCCAGGCCCCCGATTCTACTAAACAAATTGTTTTTAAATTGTAATTGTTTCAATTTTAATTTTTAAATATCTGCCTCAAAATTGACAGTTTTTAAATTTAAAAAAATATACTAGATAAATACCACCACCTAATATTATAAATGAGTATAAAAAAATTATTTAAAACTAAATTTTGAGGCAAATATTTAAAAATTAAAATCGAAACTATTACAATTTAAAAACAATTTGTTTAGTAGAATCGGGGCCCCGTACTGGATGCCCGCGACTGGCTCACGATAATCATAAAAAAAGTGTTCTGTTTGGTATTTAGTAAAATTGTTTAGCTATTTGAGTTATGATCAAATATTATAAGTTTTATTTGCATTATCTAATATGTGTACTGTTTCTGTAACAAATAAATAAATAAATATTAATCCAAACGCTATAAATAAACGCTATTTCAAGAGCAAATCTCGAGAGTGTTGTTATCACTTTACAAGATATTCGTTTTCAGCTTGTCTAGACTTTATAGTTTTCGTCTGGCGACATCTTTGAGTAAAATTTACACAAAGAATATTGTTATAGAAATACAGAAATCGTATCTATCGTTTTTATTGTTTTAGACCTCAAAAGGCATTATTTCGTCCCTTGCGTGAGACTGGTCAAGTGGCGAAGTCGTGGAAGCTTGCAAATGTGAACAGGGCCCCGATTCTACTAAACCATTTTCTTTTTTAAATAGTAATTGTTTTAATTTTAGTTGTTTTATGAATTGCCTCAAAATTGACAGTTTTTTTTATACTGAGTTATAATATTAGGTGGTGGTATTTTTCTAGTATAAAAAAACTGTAAATTTTGAGGCAATTAATTAAAAATTAAAATTAAAACAATTACAATTTAAAAACAATTGCTTTAGTAGAAACGGGGCCCTGGGGCCTTACGGACAACAGCTAATTGTGACACCTAATCCGCTCAGTTGGAAAATCACGCGACCGCAAACCGTATCTGGGCGCGATAAGGTTCACGTTCGCGTGATTTTCCAACTGAGCGGAAAAGGTGCCGCAATTAGCTGTTGTCCGTAAGGCCCCTGTGCCCAAAAAAGGTTGTCATGCCTGTAAAAGTATTAAATGTAAGCGAGCATGCTCAATGAAACTAGTTGCGTAGCCATAACTGATTTATTCCCAAGTACATACATTATCTTATTAATAATATTATGTTATCAACATCTACCTACAGTGCCAACCCTGCCAATTACAGGGCAATCTCGGTCACATCCGTACTCTGCAAGACTATGGAGCGTATTATAAACAACAGGCTCCTGGCGTATCTGGAAGCTAATAATCTCTTCAGTGACCGGCAATACGGATTCCGCCGAAACCGGTCCACTGGGGATCTTCTAGCGTATACGACACTCGCATCTGAAGTGACGCCATCGATAAATACGGAGAAACGCTCGCCGTTTCCCTTGACATCTCAAAGGCTTTCGACAGGGTCTGGTATGACGGCCTTTTTAGCAAGCTCTCCTCGTTTGGCTTGTCAGCTGGTTTCATTACGTGGATATCGGACTACCTGTGGGATAGATCGATTCGAGTTGTCATTGATGGCTGCTCGTCCGATCGAATGGCAATTAATGCCGGTATCCCCCAAGGATCGGTGCTCTCTGCAACGCTCTTTCTGCTGTACACCAACGATCTGCTAAAGCCCGATACCTTTGGATACGCACATACGACAGCACAGTAGTAGAGAGCTATAAACTTACTATTCCTAAAATTGTCACCAACGCCATCTAGCGAGAGATAAATAATGCTAAAATTACAAAGAGAGGTTTTAAAAAAAACGTGTCAAATTGCCTATATACCATAGACCAAACTGCGGTTACGATATAAACGAAAAAAATAAAATTTCTGTGGTTACGGCACAGATATACACTTAGTCTTCCATAAGCTCTTTGGTTACGGCTTGTACCAACGTATTGGCTTTGGCTTGTACTATGAGCCAAAATTACCACGTGGGCGTCCCGCAATGATGTCATGATGTCAATTTACAACAGGTTCGAGAGAGATGACGATACACCACGTAACAGCTGATTGGATAAAGTGGCGACTGGACAGTGACTTAATTCTGGGACAACTGCCAGAGTAGAAGACCTTGTTTTCTTTGATCATGTTGGACACCATCTGGAAATGACAATTATTGTTTTTTTCTAAATTCTAACATAACCTCTGTGCATTCGCTTGTTTTAGTGGAATAAAAGTAATCAAACCTCTTTGTACCTACATTGAAATATTATTGGTATCAACGATCTATTACTATAATGTACATACTTTATCTAACGCACGTATATACAGAATGATCAGAGGAGACAAACATTGCCCACCAATAACTTTAGTAACGGTCGAGCTTAGATTAAGTACGGTCGAGCCCTTAAAGTCAAATTTTCGTAGACAAAAAAGCGTTCTCCAAAAAAATTTAACATTCAATATTATGCTTCAGTAAATTTAATTAAGATGCTTAGGAAATCTTAGCATTAGCACAGTCAAAATAGTTGCTTCTACCGCCAACATAAAGTTTGGTCTCAAGCTATTTCGATAGACTTCCTATTTCATCCGTAGCAGCTTAGTTCTACGATAGTTTACGTGCTTCGAGTATCGTAGCACTCGTAGCAGTGTTTTAGAGTTGTATTTGTATTTGTATTTATTTATTCAACTAGCACGGTTCAAAAACCAATTACACTAATGACAGACAATATTACATAAATATAAAATTTAAATACCTACTAGATTAATTAATTACATGTCGAATAATACATTTTTGTCACAATAGATAGTAACGATATAAAAGGTGATGATAATATTATATACAAAATAAATAAATGGTCGTTATACAATAATTAATTAAAAGTCAAAATGTCAAAATAAATTATCATTATAGTCTAAATTATCATTGTAGTATTAGTATAGAGTTAGGACAATCTGTCGCATATACGCGTCAAGTTTGTAAAAATTTGCCTAAATGTTTTAGTTTAGAGCACTAAGGGACCCCGGGTATGTCCTAAAACTGCGACCAGAACCACCGGAGGATGGGCAGCAGCGTCCTGTTAGTACACGGTGAACGTACTGCGATCTCCAAGCCGCCTGCCAAGCGTGGGGATTATGGCAACACCCCTCTCTAAGAGGGAGGTTATCTCCCTCTAGGAGGGAGTTAATGGCTGATGATGTATGTATGTATGTAATGTACTAAGGGAACACATGAAATAATTAAATTCACACAAATATACGTGCATATACGTGCTCGGACTTTCTTTGCGCGATAAAATCCGAAACGTGGATATTCGCCAAAGAACCAGAGTCACCGACATAGCTATTAAAATTTGCAAGTTGAAGTGGCAATGGCAGGTTGCTAATAATCATAGGTAACCTTAATACCTAAAATTATGAATAGAGATAGAATCCAAAACGTGGATATTCGCCAAAGAACTAGAGTCACCGACATAGCTGTTAAAATTTGCAAGTTGAAGTGGCAATGGGCAGGCCACATCGCTCGAAGAACCGATAACCGATGGGGAAGATAGGTTCTGGAGTGGAGACCACGAACCGGAAGACGCAGCGTAGGGAGGCCTCCCACTAGATGGACCGACGACATTGTGAGAGTCGCGGGCATCCAGTGGATGCAAAAGGCAGGCTGTCGTTCAGTGTGGAGGTTACAGGGGGAGGCCTATGTTCAGCAGTGGACGTCTTCTGGCTGATGATGATGATACATGCATAGACTCCAAATAAGTTTATTTACATTAAAAAAATTATACATAATATATTATTTAGAATATACTCATTAAACCTTTTTTTGATATCAAACAACAGATATACATATATCCAAAAAAGGTGGCGCGGAAATAAGGTCATAAAATCCGCCATATTGAATCATGACGTTATATTTGCGTCATAAAACACACTACTTATGGCACGCGGAGTATTGAGACGCATCGATATACATCTCCTTGGTCAAAATCAGAAAAGTAGGAAGCACAAGGCTACGGAGCCGTTGTACCTGCGCATAGTCGGTATTAAATATTCCACCTCTTAAGGTGGAAAATTAGAGGAAGAATTCTGTCATTGAACTCTCTATGAAGTCGGATTTTATTTTTAGTAAAAATGTATTATTATTTGAGTCATTGGAAATAAAAAGCTAAAAATAACAATATAAAGTCGATTTATTAATGAAATAACATTATTGTACTTATATATTACTTAAGAATCCAGTTATACACTTATAAATATATCACAAAAAGGTTTGGTTTAGGATATAATTCTTGCATTGATGTTTAGCAAGCTTTTTCACAAGCGAGTTTTACTTTAGCGTTTATACCTGTCAGAATTTATAACCCATTGGTACAGCAAATTAATTACCTACTCTCACCAACATTTGATATCTGCTACCTTGGTGCATCCAAGTATTTTAACTTATACTATAATTAAAGTGTTAAACACAACAGAAAATAATCACAATTTCGCAGACATAAATAACTTGGAAGATAAATAAATAATTAAAAAAAATATTTTTGTATCAATACATGATAAAAGTAAAACAAAACTTAGATTATATTATACTTAAGGGAATGTCTGACTGCCAGAGTGGGTACGAAGAATCGACACCGCTTTATGGCTGCTTTGATATTCCGAGAACCCGTACGAAGCGCTTTGATTCCACATTTATTGTGCGAACTGCTAGTCTGTGGAATTCGCTGCCTGAGTGGGTGTTCCCCGATAATTACAATCTGGGTGTCTTCAAGTCGAGAGTGAATAGGTTTCTTCTAGGCAAGCGTGCTCCATCGTAGGCCGCATCATCGCTTAACATCAGGCGAGTTGGCGGCCAAGCGCAAGCCTATTTATAATTTAAAAAAATAATAAGTAATCTAACAAAGACATTGACATAGTCTTAACTTAAGTCGATTTTGTTCGCGAGCTGACCACGAAAAATCAGTGTTGTGAAGACAGTGTTTTTTTTATTTTATTTGCAAGATAGTGATATATTACATAACAAAAGTAATAAACTCAATTGTAAGCTAAGCCCCTTATATTCATTCAAAGCAAACGTTTGAATGTTCAAACTATTAAAAAAAAAAAAAAAAAAAAAAAATATAAAGGTGTAAGTTATGAATTTAAAATATTAATATTAAATTTATAACTTACACCTTTAAAAGTTTAGTTTAGTTGTTTTAGTTTAGTTTCGAAAGTTTTTTTTTTGTAACAGCACCATTAATTATAATGGTGCTGTTACAAAAAAAAAACTTTCGTCAAATAAAAAAAAAAAATGTGATTAATTCAATTTATTTGATACTGTATTGAGTAAAATTTACGATATTTAAATAAATTTATCTGATAATGTATTAAATAAAATTGATACTATCTTCCATCAATATATCTGATATTGTATTAAGTAATATTGACAATGACATCGATTCTGGTGTTCTCTAAACTAAACTAAACTAAATTTGACAGCTCTAAAACTATTACCATCCTTCTATCACATATTAAAATGAAAAGAGAGGCAGATAATTTTAGTCCTGTCAAATTGGTTTAGTTTAGTGAGTGGTACGCCAGAATCGACGCCAATGTCTTCCATCAATTTATCTGACAATGCATTAAGTAATATTGACAATGTCTTCCATCAATTTATCTGAAATCTTAATATATATAAATCTCGTGTCACAATGTTTGTCCTCAATGGACTCCTAAACCACTTAACCGATTATAATAAAATTCGCACACCATGTGCAGTTCGATCCAACTTGAGATATAGGATAGTTTAAATAATTGTATAACTAGCGACCCGCCCCGGCTTCGCACGTAAATTACACCCGTGCGAAGCCGGGCGGGCGGGTCGCTAGTGTATTAATAAAAATCATTAATGTCTTCCATAAATTTATCTGATATTGACGATGTCGTCCATCAATTTATCTGATAATGCATTAAGTAAAGTTGTCAATATCTTCCATAGATTTATCTGAAATGTATTAATTAAAATTGTTAATGTCTTCCATCAATTTATCTGATATTGTATTAAGTAATATTGACATCAATTTATCTGATAACGTATTATCTAAAATTGTAATTGTTCTAACAGATGCAATAATCACGATCCTTGTAGCAGCGAAGAGGCGAATATTTGCTGCATAATGTGGGGCAACGAAGCGACATCCATGCAGACATGGCCGTGGCCTGCGGGCAGCTTACGCAGTAGGCTGTCACAAACAAATATGGATTATGGAAATATTACTAGCTAGTAGCGTAGTCCAGTTTATCTATCAGCGCTATCCTCCAGGAACCGTAATTGTAAAGGCACCGTTATTCTAGAAATGTGTAAATTTGTAAAAAAAAAACACCCAGACTATTTTAAAAAGGCATCTGATAAACCGCGCAGAATTAGGCCGCAATTTAGACATAAATTTATCGAACCAAAGTCCAACCTAGAAATACACAGCCCTGGCCCTAAAACAATGGCCGAAAGATACAGCTGTTAATAGGTAGGACGGACGGACGGACGGACGGACGGACGGATCGGTGGCGGACGGACGGACGGGCGGACGGATGCGCTCCACCCAGAGAAGCCTTGGCGGACATTTGAATGATGTTATATTCCATACATAATGGCATCGATAGGTCTTTCAAATGAATAAATATTTCGATGATATCACACACACTTTGTTTTATTAAAATTTAAAGATAGGAAGCACTTAATGAAAGATCCGTTACATATCCTACCATAATATATATTATAAACGCGAAAGTTTGTATGTATGGATGTATGTTTGTATGTATGATCGACCTGATTTTGTGCATGGGTATAGTTCAAGAGCCAGAGAGTGACATAGGCTACTTTTCGCCATCATCTTCACCATGTTTCATAGCTACGCGGGTGAAACCGCGGGGCGCAGCTAGTTAATTCCTTAATTAAAATTTTAATTTAATTCCTTCCTGCCATTTTTCTATCGGACCGCCAGGGCGGGCACAAAAAATCGACGTCGTTTTATGGTTGATATTCCGAGAACCCGTACGAAGCGCTATGATTCCACATTTATTGTGCGAACTGCTAGTCTGTGGAATTCGCTGCCTGAATGGGTTTTCCCCGTTAGTTACAATCTGGGTGTATTCAAGTCGAGAGTGAATCGGTTTCTTCTAGGCAAGCGTGCTCCATCGTAGACCGCATCGTCGCTTAACATCAGGCGAGATGGCGGCCAAGCGCAAGCCTAACTAACATATATAAAAAAAAAAACATTTTACTTCATATTGTTTTTTTCATTCATATTAAAAAATGTGTAAGTGACATAACTTACAAGTTGGCCTCGTCTCCCAGGCTGCCTATGAAGATGACGTGCGCTTGTACTTTGGGCTCCGATGTGAGGATCACGCCGAGTCGCTCCGGAGATATGTTATACCTAACAACAAACAGTTCATAATATTATAATGAGAAGCCACAGGCAAAACTTATCTCAGATGGCGCCACCTTCGCTGGTGCTGTCATTTGTGGTTTATTTGAGGTTATAAACATTGTTTGTGTTTGTTCTATATCTGGGTGTTAATATCTATTTAAGCATGTATTTTAAAATATATATGTATGTATATCAGTTTCTGGCAGCCATATTACAAGCTTTGCTTAGTTTGGGGTCAGATGACCGTGTGTGCAAAAATGTCCTGAATATTTATTTTATTTATTTATTGCTCTTGAATGAAACAGTAAAAATAAACTTTGCTTTCACACAGTAAATTTTTTCTCTAATGACAGTGGCGAATCTCAAAAAAAGAGTTAATGCTTCCTTAGCTGGTAAAAAAGCGAATCTTTTGGCAAGGTAGGCATGGAATAAAATTATCAATATTATTTTTTCTCATCGGAAGGAAAACGGTGTGTACCTCTATTTTTACACTGAAATGCACTTCACAGAGGCATGTTTTAATGCCAGACGATATTTATTGTGTAATTACTAAAATTATCTATTGATATTGACGAGATCGGTGTGATGCCCAACTCATAATATTTAATTATACTAAGATGTTGTAGTCGGCCGATCAATAAATGATATTCTATTCTATTCTATTCTATTTTGATACTTTTGACAGTGAAACGACACCAGCGATGATGCGTTATCACGCCAGGTGGCGCGATTGGTCCCATTGGAAATTTCATCAAAATCGAATCAGTAGTTTGGTTTTTAAATTTAAATAACTGGAAAAAAATATGTCTTCCAAGTAAACGAAATTGCGTATTTACGCATTTTTTAATCGTTAATATTTTTTTCATTACTCATACTCGGAAAGTAGGTCTGAAGTTGCCTGAGGAGCGGTTGAAAGTAATACATTTCAGCCCTAGGGAGAATCACTTTCAACTGACAGTGACAGTTGACAAATTACAGACACTCAAATTATAAAAAAAGTACTAGTTCTATTTTCACATGTTCACCATGTTCAAACTTTTTTTTTCTCCTCAGAGGATTATGTTCCCGAACTTCTCGTGCATTTGCCAGTGTCAGGAAGTTAAAAAAAAAATTGGCGGGAATCCGATCTTCATTGTAGAGTTTTGTTTATACTTCCGTATAGCAGATTTGTATTAACACAATGAGTTCATCTGATTCCGATATGGATTTAACGCCTGATTTCATAAGAGAAGAGGCTAAAGCAGCAGTGGAAAATATCTAATATCAATATACCCGGAAAAAAACTTTCACTAAATATAAGTAATTGCTCTAATTTTACCATAAAATTTAAATAAATTTCACACCAAAAATGTAGATTTATGTACAATAAAATTCACTCATATTTTCTTAAGTCAGTTCATGTTTTTTTGTTTCCTTGTATTCGTAATGAAAAGCACAGTGTTTACCTCGGGGTTAAAGACCTATTTAGCCCCTCGAACTATTAGCGCCCTCCCTACGCACGGACGCCAAACCCCGTCTCGGGACTAAATAAGTTACTTTCACCCCTCGGATAACAATGTACTATTATTATGTTTTTGTGGTTTGAATCAAGTATTGTAATTGTTCATCATCATCATCATCATCATCATCAGCCAGAAGACGTCCACTGCTGAACATAGGCCTCCCCCTTTAACCTCCACACTGAACGACAGCCTGCCATTTGCATCCACTGGATGCCCGCGACTCTCACAATGTCATCGGTCCATCTAGTGGGAGGCCTCCCTACGCTGCGTCTTCCGGTTCGTGGTCTCCACTCCAAACCTTTCTTCCCCATCGGAATAATCGGATAGGAATTTGTAATTGTTACCGTCTAAGGTTAGCGTCGGAGAGTATGAGCACTATGCTCTCGTCCGTGTCTTCGGTCGCCAGCGTGGATATAGCGTGCTTGGCGGCGGGCAGCGTGTTGTCGCCAGACCAGCAGAACTGAGCGTGAGCGTGCATTGTCCGGATTATCTGAAATCAGTACATTATTACAGCGGCAGTCAATAAAGCTAAACAACCGTAACGAAGGCCGAGACGAAACCGCAGCACATAAAAAAAAAAAAAAAAGGTTTTTTTTCTTCATATAATTTATTTTCTTATTCCTTCTTTCTTCCTTCATCATCATCAGCTAGAAGACGTCCACTGCTGAACATAGACCTCCCCTTTAACCTCCACACTGAACGACAGCCTGCTTTTTGCATCCACTGGATGCCAACGACTCTCACTATGTCGTCGGTCCATCTAGTGGGAGGCCTACCTACGCTGCGTCTTCCGGTTCGTGGTCTCCACTCAAGAACCTTTTTTCCCCATCGGTTATCGGTTCGTCGAGCGATGTGGCCCGCCCATTGCCACTTCAACTTGCAAATTTTAACAGCTATGTCGGTGACTGGTTCTTTGGTTCTTTCTTTCTTCCTTACATATAACATTCCTTACATATAACTTGGTGGTAAGGAAGATAGACTAAGAGGAAATACAATAGCGGAATATTAGAGCGTAGCTCGGAGATTTGCCTAAAAACGGTATAACGGTATAAGCTAATGCTTTTATGTCGCATAGCAAATATATTCATGGAAATACCACCATAGTAACCAATACAAGACAATGTTGCAATGTTGCGGAGAATGTCCTAACATCTTCATATCTTATCTTGTATTTTATTTATATGCTATTGAACATCGTTAGCCGTGATAGCCATGGTAGCCTATTTGGGAGACCGCTAGACTTGAAAGCTTGAAGTCGCGGGTTCAAATCCCGGGCTCGTACCAATGAGCTCTTTGGAGCTTATGTACGGATTTTCATATCACTGGCTTTGCGTTGAAGGAAAACATCGTGAGGAAACCTGCATACGTGCGGAGAAGGAATTCAATGGCGTATGTGAATCCACCAACCCGCACTGGGCCAGCGTGGTGGATATGGCCCAATCACCCTTTCGGGGGTAGGCTAAAAGTCCAGCAGTGGACTGTTAAAAGGCTGATTATGATGAACATCGTTCTATGCGACCGTCCATAGCAACCTGACGTACGGCCTGGAGCTGTGGGGCCGCGCTGCCGACTGCAATAGAGCGCTCGTCATGCAGAAGAGAGCCCTGCGCGCTATATTTGGAGTCTCCGATGACGTCTCGTGCGTAGACTTGTTCAAAGAACTCGGAATACTTCCGCTGCCATGTGAGCTTATCCACCAGCTGGCTTTGTTTACGCATAAAACAAATCAAGACAAATCTAATAATCTAATCTCTGTTAATTAAGACCGTTAGTTTCTCTAAGATAATAAAAATAAATAAATAAATAAATAAGAACTTGCACATGTTCCATATGAGGGGCACTAACCCGACGGCAAACTTGCGCAGCAACAAAAGGAGCAAACAGCTCGTAACACCTTTCCATAAGCTCGTGAAGTCAGAGAGGTCTGTCTACATTGTAGGACCTGCGATATATAACCGCCTGCCTAAAGACGTACGTGATGCACCTTCCACCGTGTCGTTTAAAGTCAGGCTTAAAACTTGGCTCCTTGACCAACAATTTTATAATTTTGATGACTATGTCTATGTTGTTAAACTGCCTGAAATATTAATGGATTCGTCCATAAATATTTCCGGTAGCTGCGTTAATAAATAATTATTAATGAATTAATTTGACATATGAAATACTGACATAATATATTGTAATACATTTTTGCTCATAATCTTTTTAATTGAATAAGATTATTTAATTTGAATTATGTACACATAATAATATTATTAACATATACTGTTTATATAAGTTTATTTTATATACATCGTTGTAGAAAGTGTACTGGAGAAGTTTGACTTGTAACTATGGAGTTATTAATAAAGAATTGTATTGTATTGTATCCCTGTAACACTCATGTAGCGCATATAGCACCACATATAGCGGTCCCGCTCTCACCTGCAGCCTCTGTTTCTCGTTCTCCGGCGGTGCGTCGACCCTGACGAGCTCCAGCGCGTGTTCCTCCCCGGAGTGTCCGAACATGTCGTACCGGATGCGAGCCTCGTACCCCTTCATGGCTTCCGTCAGGAGGACTACGGCTTCCATGGAACGTTCTAGACGACCGTCGTATGAGTTGAACCTATACAAAGTTTTATTTTCTATAGAATACTAGCGACCCGCCCGCCCGGCTTCGCACGGGTGTAATTTACGTGCGAAGCCGGGGCGGGTCGCTAATTATACATATAAACATTCCTCTTAAATCACTCTATCTATTAAAAAAAAACGCTTCAAAATCCGTAGCGTAGTTTTAAAGATTTAAGCATACATAGGGACGGACAGACAGCGACAGCGACTTTGTTTTGTACTATGTAGTGAAGTGGCAAACAAGCCACGGGTCACCTGATGGTAAGTGGTCACCGCTGCCTATAGACATCTACAATACCCGGGGCATTGTCAGTGCGTTGCCTACCTTTGAGGACTCTATTCACCCTTCGTTTGAAGCAGTCCAAATTATACTTCGGAGGAAAAACCCTATACGGGGTGTAAGGAGAACACTCGAAGCTAAAAGAAGGTAATTGTACTCATCATTATGAACAACTTTTACTATGGCCCTGAAATGCGAAAAAATATCAGCTGTTCTATAGAAAACGGTCATTGACACTAGACAAAATGTATGGAACAGCTGATTTTTTTTTCGCGATTTCAGGGTTGATCCCATACTAAAAGTTGTTCATAATAATTAGTACGATTACCTTCTTTTGGCTTCGAGAGTGTTCCCCTTACACTCCGTATAAGAGGATATTTAGTTAAATTCCAGTCAGTAACAAATCAGACTTCACTTTCTAGTGCACGATTGGTCCTGGGGCCTTACGGCCAACTCCTTACGCGGTCTCAAACAACGTTAAAACCGCGCAGATCGGAAAATCACGCGAACGTGAACCTTATTGCGCCCAGGGGTTAGAAAAGACCCACTTTCGGTTAGCGTTAAAGCCTGCGGTTCATTACGATTTACCAGCTTTATTATGAGGTAATAAAAAAAATAGTCATCATGCCTATTATGACGATTTGCGATAAGTGGTAATATTATCTTAACTTTTTTATTATCTTTATTATTTTAATCTTTGCTTTATTTTTTTATTTAAAAACCAAACTACTGAACCTGAATTTTCCAAATTGATTTGACCTTTAAATATGTGTCCTTTAAATTTCAAAGACATTACATTCACCAATCCTCTCTCTGAGAGAATTCCTGTGCCCCAGCAGTGGGAACAGAGACGGCTGAACTACAAATAGTCACCTATACATGCTGCCAGAGACATCCACGACCAGTCGCAGTCGCTTAGGTTTGTCCGGCGGCGACCCCGGGGGCGGCTCCTGCTCCGTGCGACGGCGATATATCGCGCGCTCGCCGGTCAGACCTGGAAATAACCACACCAATACACACGTCATCATCATCATCAGTCCACTGCCGGACATAATACAGAGTTACGCATTTACCCTGTACCAAGTAAGACACAGTGCCTCAAGACGAGGGTCTTTGACCAGTGTGTGTTGCCAGTGAAAACATATGGTACTGAGACGTGGTCCTTAACTGTTGGCCTTTTGGAAAAACTCAGAGTCACTCAGCGGGCAATGGAGAGAGCTATGCTCGTTGTTTCTTTGCGCGATAAAATCCGAAACGTGAATATTCGCCAAAGAACCAGAGTCACCGACATAGCTGTTAAAATTTGCAAGTTGAAGTGGCAATGGGCAGGCCACATCGCTCGAAGAACCGATAACCGATGGGGAAGAAAGGTTCTGGAGTGGAGACCACGAATAGGAAGACGCAGCGTAGGGAGGCCTCCCACTAGATGGACCGACGACATTGTGAGAGTCGCAGGCATCCAGTGGATGCAAAAGGCAGGCTGTCGTTCAGTGTGGAGGTTAAAGGGAGAGGCCTATGTTCAGCAGTGGACGTCTTCTGGCTGATGATGAAGGAAGATAGTAGACTAAGAGGAAAGACAACAGCGGAACATTAGAGCGTAGCTCGGAAATTTGCCTAAAAACGGTATAAACTTAGATGGCACCGTAATTTGAGCGTGCTATAGGTTGTCTCTAACTTCCGTAAGCGCTGCAGTCAGATAGCGTACGAAAGGGTTCTACAAATTACCGTAGCGCTAGTATCGTAGTCAAGTTTCGCAACATTTCAAGAGAATAAAGAAAAGCGCCATCTACTGGTATGGGTTGCGCTTCTGTTGATTTGAATCTGTCAGTGACTCTGGTTTTCAGGCACCCACTGTATGATCCTCTGGACCCATGTATCAATAGACAATAGACAATAATTTATTTGTAACAAAAATCCATACATAATACACATAAAGCTACACACAAATTTAAAGTTAAAAACGTTGGACTTTTGCCACAAACCGGCCCCAGCTCAGCATAATGCCGTTTGTTGTCAAACGGCGCTGGTCTTCCGATGAGGCCGGCAGGTGACGTCACGCACCGCACAAGTGCGCGTACAAGTAAGTACATACCTCAATCACATTTAATACTAAGTAATTTACAATAATAATCCAATAAAATAGAACAAAAGACAAAATATGCTGTACAACAAGATAATATACAAATGAATACAAAAATAACTACGTACAAATACAAAGTTCCCAATAAGCTAGCTTACCTATTTACTATAGTAGTTTAGACAGCGCTTGTATCATGTTTAAGAAGTTCTTCGCCCTTTTATGACTATAAATAAATCTTTTAAGACAGAGGTTCCCAAACTTATTTTGTCTACTGCCCACTTTGAGAATAAATTATTTTTAGCGCCCCCATATTTTCAAAATGGGGGCGCTAAAAAGAGGAGAGAAATATCGAACCGAGTTTGAGCAATCTCTTAACTAATATTAGTTGATGTTCACAAGTTGTAGTTGATAGTCGAGAGCTCATGCAGTCGGTGTCTAAGAGGCCTCCTAGCTAAATGAAATTACAAATCACTTTTTTTTCTGGGTCTCTTACCGTCCCCCTTTTAGGCCTGCAGCGCCCACAAGGGGGCGTTATCGCCCACTTTGGGAACCCCTGTTTTAAGATAAAATCTAAAACATTCATGTATCAGGCCCCGCTACTTACCTTCAATGATCTTCCCGTCGTCCAGTTCTCCGCTGGTCTGATGTCTGCTCCACTGCCTCTCTTTCTGTTTCGCTTGCAACTCTGCGAGCACGCCACGCAATGCGCCGATCTGAAACAGGTGGTTTATAAAACCTATCGGTGAACTATCTTCGATAACATTGTCATTGTCGTGTGTTCGGTAACAGTTTATGAAGTAATGGAAACCCCATAGGCATGATGACTAATATTTTGTTATTATCTCACTAGCAACGCACCCCGGCTTCGCACGGGTGTAAATCTTATTTTTTTTACACCTTGGGTTACATTATTGAAGTTTTAGTAAGGATCCCTAATTTTTTTGAAAATATTATGTAGCCTATGTCACCCGGGGATAGTGCAGCTTCCCAACAGTGAAAGATTTTTATTTTTTTCTAATCGGTTCAGTAGTTTCGGAGTCTATTCAATGCAAACAAACACACAATCAAATCTTTCCTCTTTATCTATACTAATCTATACTAATATTATAAAGAGGAAAGATTTGATTGTTTGTTTGCATTGAATAGGCTCCGAAACTACTGAACCGATTTAAAAAATTCTTTCACTGACGGGAAGCTACACTATCCCCGGGTGGCATAGGCTATAATCTATACCCGTGCGAAGCTGGGGTGGACCGCTAGTAATATTATATTTATATATTTTTTTTAATGGGGTGCATTGAATCCCAGGTTGGCGCTAGAACTTGGAGCAGAGAAAAGATTGAAGCTCAAACTCTAGGCAACGTTCGAGGAATTGTCAGAGATAGCTGGTAAAGTAAGTCCGGAGTGTCTAAAATTCCATTAGCGAGTTTATAAAGAAATAAAAGTTCCAGTGTCTGCCTACGATGTGTCAGTGATGCCATCTTAAAGTACTGGAGTCTAGCGTCGTAGCTCTTTAGTTCCTTACCAAGATAACATGAGTACGTTAAGTGCCACATGAACCTTTTCTGCACGCTTTCCAGTCTCTTTTTGTGAACGTCGTAGAAAGGATGGCTTTTTTGGAATGGAAAACATTCGAAGTGAATTAAATAGCATTTTATTGCAATTAACAATACAATGTACGGCCAAATTAATGAGAGAGAAACACAAAAGCAACCCAAACAAAAAAACGTGCGCCAACACGTCAGCTACTGGCATGCCTGTAACCTCAATCATATTTCTTCTGTAGCTTTGCAGTGCAGTAGTACATGCTATCGGTCTCGTTTTCCTGTAGACAGGCTCGGCACAGAGGACTGTCTGTAGCTCTATTTTTATACAAGAGATAGAAGCTCACAGGGATCTGTGATGGTACTTATCATCAGACGGCGATATTGTTTTTTCTTTTAACATCATAACTTTATTATACTACTTCAAATAATTTAATATCCTAAACCTTGCCGCATGGTGGCGATTTGTTCGCCTAGGATTTTATTTTTATTTTTTGTATATATTATATTTTTAGTTGTACATAGTAGTTTTATCGATAAGTTGTATAAATAGATTATCTTTAGGCGTCTGCTAATATATTAAATTCATTGTTATATCCTAAATTGTATCATTAGCACTATGTAACTTGTCCCTTGAAGAGCACTAGTTATCGCAACACAGGGAATCCTATAGCGACAACTAGCGACTGCTGATTGTAATAATGGCGTGTTAATTTTAATCATATTGCAATAAGTTTTGTAACCCTAATTTTATTTTATTTTTTAACGAAATATTGTACCTACTTAATATTAATGGTTGCAAATAAAAAATTATTATTTACTAGCGACCCGCCCGCCCGGCTTCGCACGGGTGTAATTTAAGTGCAATAACGGGGCAAGTAGCTAGTTATATATATAAACCTTCCTTGAAAATGTATCTAACTGATGGTGAAAACCGCATCAAAATCCGTTGCGTGGTTTAGGAGGAGTTAGCGGCCATACAGACAGACAGACAGACGCGGAAAGCGACTTCAATTTATACTATGTAGAGATTATTATTTATTTTAATATGGCTATCTCCCTCTTACCTGTGGTTGCACCGCCCTATAGAACTGCTCGTACAATTTCGCATCATACTCGCTCATCTTGATCTCTTTCAGTCGCTCTTCGAACGCTTTCCTGTTCATCTCTCGAGCCGCCTTCTTCACGTGTTCTGGTATATCGTCTTTTTCTGCATCGGAAAGCTGCAAAATTTCATATATATTTTTAATGCCATAGGTGGCAAACAAGCAGACGGGCCGCCTGATGGTAAGCAGCTACCGTTGCCTATGGATACTTGTAACACCAGAGGCATCATAAATACGTTGCCGACACGTGAAAATCTAAATGTCAAAAAACTATCACAGCGACAAATGTCTAGTCTAAGGACTTTGTATACACTAAAGGGGTATCTAGGCTCGGCGCCTTTGTCTTGCTCAAACTATATTTTGTATTATTATGATAATTTAAGAGAAAGTTGTGAAGTGCAGTAAAAGAGAAATGGAGAGAGAAAAGAAAAGAAAAAAAAGGTATATTTAATTATAAATAGTCAATAAAGATGGACTCATTAGTATTTAAATTTAATTTAAGTCTTGTTATTACAAGACTTAAATTAAATTGTTTTGAAAAAATACTAACTAAAAAATATTTATATTTTTTATTGGAAGATATTTATATTTTTTTAAATTAGCAAATAAAGGCATGGACGATTTTGTCCATGATAAAAATTTACTTATATAAAAAGGGGTATACAAGGAATTTGCAAAAAAAGTCCCCCAAAGTCCTTGCCCATATTAGTATATCTATGCCCATATGGCGAGGTGCGTCAAAAGTGGCAGTTCACAATTTTGAGTGAGTGAAAACAGTTAAAAATTCAACTTTTGCTCACACATTCCCAGAACGAACGCTGCATGTGATCGTCATTGGCGTTTGTAACAGTTATTTTTGCCAACAAGAGGCTATCCGAACGCATCTATAAATGTAGACTTAGATTTTCTACCTGATGCACGTCGTGTCCCTTATCGAGGCGGTAGGGGCCGCCCTTGCCGCCCAGGCCGGCCGTGTCCCGGCCGCCCGTGCCGCCCGCCCACGTGTTGCCGCCCACGTGAGGCTTGTTCTCAGGGTCGTCTTTTCCGTATTTAGGGGACGACACGTCTTTTCTGTGGAACATTTATATTACATTTGTATTTTTTTTTTTTTTTTATTTATTAATAATATAATAATCATTTATTTTCAAGTAACATAGACTCATGCAAATCAAAAAACAATATTAATAGAAAAATTAATAATAGTAGCTAGTCACATTACATTAACAATAATTATTACCAATCTAAATTTAAAATAATCAAACTAAAAATGTCAACATTAACATAACATATGGAAACGTTTAATGATCAGTATACAAAATATCAAATCGAAACGAATGAACCGGGTTACTCTTTAGGGTTCTGTACCTCAAAAGGAAAAAACGGAACCATTATAGGATCACTTCGTTGTCTGTTTGTCCGTCTGTCCGTCTGTCTGTCAAAATTTAGGTTCAGACAAAACAATCTATCCTCGGGCCTATAATATAAATAAATTAATAATAAATATATATTCAGGACATTTTTGCTAACACGGTCATCTGACCCCAAACTAAGCAAAGCTTGTGATATAGCTGCCAGAGACTGATATACATGCATATATACTTTTAAATACATACTTAAATGCATATGAACAACCAGATATAGAACAAACACCAATGTTCATCACATAAATGTTTGTCCTAGTTGGGAATCGAACCCACGCCCCCAAGCGCAGAAGGCAGGTTCACTACCAACTGGACCAACGGGCTATCTAAATATACCCTATATAATAAAATATACCCTACCCTATAACATCGGGAGCTCATTCCACAACCTTACCACGGTAAATATCCCGTAAATAATCATATGACTTTAGTGAACAACCGCGATAGTTTAAAACAGTGTTTCAAAGTAAATAATTTTTTTTTTTTTTTATTATTTATCTTATTGACTAACATACATGTTATTATAACACAACTCTGCCAAACTGTATAGCAGTTTGTAGGCAGACATCTACTCTCTTAACAGCATTTTGTCATCAACGATTAGGAACTTATTTTGGACATATTAGTTATATGCCTTTATTATAATATTGCATATAAATATATGTGGCAACAAAGAGTCATTAATTAATAATTAATTATTAATCAGTGTGTGTGTTAACTGGTTCTGTCTATAATCTTACCCGCTATTCCTCTCAATGGTAATCTGAATCTTCTTGAGCGCATCTTTAGACCTTCCTTCTAGCACGCCCTCTGTCGGCAGTCCGCTGGCGTGAAGCACTTCTAGCAGCATGTCAGCCATGTCCTTGCTGTAGCGGTCGAAATCGAACACATTGCCGATCGCAGTCGCTAAGTCTTCCTTGGGGTATTTCTGGAAACAAGATAACAAAAAATAAGGCTTGGTTGCACCATAGTAGTAGTTAACGGCCTATTATCCGAGTCGCGTAGACAACAAAACGCTTCCTCAGCCCCCGCCAAGTTATAGCGACGATGTATTTTGCTGCACAAGAGTCAGGACGCCCGCTGGGGGAGTGCAACGACAAAAACGAACATAGGTCCGACCCCGACGATGCCTGGCGCGGCACTGAACGCGGTGCGCGCAAATTCTCGCGACCTTTTTACGGTTTTAATTTCACTAAAAAACAAAACTATTCACTATCAAAAATCTATCCAAACCAAAAAAAAAATATAGGATTGCCTTTCATTACATGCAATTTCCAGGTTGTTACGAGCTATCATTAGAGCATAAAACGAAAAAAATTAACTAAATCGACTTTGTTTCAGTTTTTTTTTTTTTGATCGAGGTAAGTTTATTCTATGGTGTATTGAACCAAATCATAAACTCAAACACAGATGTATCTGTGACATGTATTTTTTTCCAGCTCAAATATTGTCATTTAACTGAATAAAATTGATTTAAAACCGTCAAATTTGGTATAAGATGCCGTTAAAGTTAAGATTTATGATAATTTGACAATAACAGTAACGGTGACTTTTAGCAGTTACTGCGAAATGCGTTGCACCAGCGTATTCACTAACATAGTTAAAGTGACCAGGGTTGCAAGTCAAATGAGACCTTATTTACTCCAGATGCAAAGCTGGAATTATATTTTATGCATCTGACAGATATTTAAAATAAACAATAGCGAATCGTGGGCAGTTACGGTTAACAGTTAAGGTTATGACGTCATTTAACAATTGTCAAATGGTGCAACAATTTTTTTGCCCAACTGGTACTTTAAATGAAATGTCGACGTTTGTTAAAGCTAAAGTAAGAAGGTGCAACCAACCCTAAGTAATTTACTTTACTGGTCTGTGGTAACACATTGATTTTTAAAACAAGTAGTGATTTTATAAATTGTGTAATGAATATAATTGTATTTAGATATAAAACTCTGTTATAAACTATCACGGTTGTTCACTGAAGTTATATGATTATTTACAGGGATATCGGGAGCTCATTCCACAACCTTACCACGGTAAATATCCCGTAAATAATCATATAATTGTAGTATTTACCAATATTTTTTTATTGTATAAAATAAATTACATTAAGTCCATGCAATCAACATGCAACAAACTAATTTATATTACATAATTTCATGACAAGTCAAATAATCAGACCCAACGTAATTTGAGCGTGATATAGGTTGTGGCAGGCTGTCGTTCAGTGTGGAGGTTAAAGGGGGAGGCCTATGTTCAGCAGTGGACGTCTTCTGGCAGTAGGATAATATTGGGCATTCTAACCCACCTTCGTTTCACTCGGTGGTTTAGAATTCCCAATATTACTAAGATTTTCTGCTACTATTTAAATCAAGTTTTGTGATAGATTGGATGCACCTTTGCACTTCGTTCGCTGCCCGTTTCTTATAAATTCAACCTAACGTTACAACGAGACTTGAACGTTTGCTAATATTTAAATCAAGTTTTGCGTTAGATTGTATGCATTATTACCTTTATACTTCGTTCGCTGCCCGTTCCAAAAAAATCAACCTAACGTAATAACGAAACTTGAACGTTCGCTAGTATTTATTTATTTATTAGTTTTACAGGTCGTTCGCTACCCGTTTCTAAAAACTCAACCTAATTTGATGACCTATCACAACTTTATTTTTATTTGGATAAGAATTGTAATTAAAAGTTTTTAGAGAATATTTAGAAGAATTTATTTCATTGATAACACACTATACAATAAAAAATCTAAACTACTTAAAAATATAGTAAAAGAAAACTAACCAAATGAATATTATAATGCACATGAATGTTGCTCTAACTTAATCAGCTTATCAACGTAATAATGTAATTAATAATCATTTTAAAAAAAGTTATTAAAAGTATAATCTTACTACTTTGTCAAACATTTCTCGACAAATTGGACATTTATTTTGCAGGGATAGCATACATTTTCCACAGCTTAAATGACCACAAGGTATGAAGCTTATGCTCACTTCTTCATGAAGACAAATTTTGCAAGTCATGTTTTTATAGTTAATCGTATTCATGTTGCGACTCTCAATTTCATCAACAATTTTTACGTTTTCACATTGATTGTTTTTTTTATAGTACCTATTTGATACTTTCCTTATATATTCTTCGCCTTTCACAAATAAAACGTATGAACAATCTGAAAAAAAACGGGCATGCTCTTCCCATGCTTGATCTTCGGGCTCCCAATCTTTTAAACCACCGTCACAGAAGAAACAACGAACTCTATCACCTTGTCCAGTGTAAAATAATCCTGCATCAGCCATATCTTGAGGTTTCTGAGTTAGCCCTTTAGGCCAAGAGTGAAAACTTTGCAACCGTATTGATTCAAAAGCATAAATAGGATGAGCAGGCTGCTTAAGCTGCATATTCAAAATTAAAATATTGGAAAATGTGGGAAAACAATTGACAACACAACCTACTTGTTGTATTCTACCGAGTATTATGTTACCGAGTTGAATTGCGAGAGCTTGTTATTTTAACACAATGTACTATATGAATCATCAAATGACATGACCTAAATAATTAATACAACAATATTTACTAATAAAGATTTATTAGGATAAAATACACATGAAATTTATATTAAGTACACACACAAATATTTATCATAACAAAAATTACTTTTTATCTAGTTATTTATTTCATCATATTAAATGTTTCTACATTTTTACAATACCACTTTTTAACTATTAGAACATTTTTCAATGCACAAACTTTTTTATGGAACATACAATTTAATAACGATTCATTTTCACCACCATATCTTTTATACAATTCATTGTAATTGGGACAATTTTTATCGCTTACGTCTATAACAGAACAATTATTGCTGCAAATATTTTTTACCCATTTGATTTTTTCTTTTCCTTTTACAAGCACAGTCTTATTTTCTAAGAAGGGTGAGATAATTCGCTTAAATTCTCTGTAATCAACAAACCCTTCATTCCAACGAGTACCGCGATTATGTTCTATCCACAACACATGTTTTTTCTCAACAGGCATTAATTTCGAAAATTGATATGGTGGTTTTACTAGAAATGTTTGGGTATAATCCTCTGTTGCCAAAGCAAATTCACTCACAATGAAATTATTATAGATGTCCTTGAAGCCTTGTACATCAACTATTAGCAATTTTGAATTCATGATACTTTCTTTACAATATTACTTAAAGGTTTGTACTCAACAATAGAGTCATTAAGTATTAAACAGTATGCTGCAGTGTTTTCAGGAAATTCTATGGTCGATTCAAGTTCAACGCGAACATCTATAGGTCCTGTTTTTAAAGTTTCGTTTTGACGAGAACAATCAATAACAAATAAAGGAGCTTTATTTTTAAACTCGTCACAACTCAACAATGGTTCCGATCGACGACCGTAATAAGACTGTTGAAATCGAGCGTATTGTTCGTATATTAATGCAAATTTATCATCTTGGAATGCGGTATTCATATTTTCGTAAGGAAAATAACACGAATTCAAAAACACTTTAACATTTCTTACATGACAGTGATCAAATTGAGACATGTCAGCATCAGATTTACGTCTACGATTAGTTTGTAGACCAATTATTATGTATCGAGGTTTTTCTATTTGAGAAGATGTTTTAATTGACCATGTATGTTTTGTAGTCTGTGGAAGTGACGAATACTCGTAAAGATCCCAAGTTCTAAACACTATGGTAATAGGACGATCTTTTTCTAAATTTTTAAGTAGATTAATTCTTTCGCGATCAGATACTTTAATATGTGGAACTCGCCATAATATCTGAGTAATATCTATAGTGTTGACAACTTCTCCAGTTTGTAATTTTAGCGAGTTGAGATTTGTATTACTTCGAAGTAAAATGAGTTCATGTTTGCAGTTCATAATAATTTTGTTGTAATCTTCTGCAAATCCTAATAGTTTACTAAGAGGTATTGAAACCGAAAAATTTCCTGCCTTCTTGTTAACAGAACCTTCAATGCTCCAACCCCAACTTTTTGCCATTTTAGACTCATTATCATTCATGGATAAAAATGATTTCATTGTTGTTGTAATACCTGGATTTTTTATTCTATCAATTTCTATACCATTTATTTCATATCGAATTTCTTGGAAAAAGAAAAGCATTGCATTATTTGTAAAATGCACATTGTTCACTTTGGTCTTGGGTTCGTTTTTATATACGTCAACAGTGCCCTCTAAATACAAAGTACTTGCTGAAGGTAATATATATAAATCCTGTTGGTTAATTGGTATCCGAATCTCATCATTTTGGCCAAAACTTGTTACATAGGGTTTGTATGAGTGGTATTCAATGCTTTGAATGGAATTGTCTTGGATAAGTGGCTCATTTACATTTAATACACTCATTTTAATAACCCAATTAATTTGAGAAACTTTTTATTTTCTTTTGTCAATTTAATTTTAGGTGTTTTTTTCTTGATGGTGTGCTTAGAAGTGACGCGTTTTGTGTTGATTACAGACCTTTTATTAAAATCTATCATTTTTCTTCAGGTGTAAATAAAGTTGAATCTCTTCACCTCTCAAATTAACAAGATTGTTTCTTGAATCCACAATCTTTATTGAAATAGAACTGATAGAATTTTGATTTACAGGAAAATAAATAATATTTTTGGGAATTTCAATAATTCTGTAACCTGGAGGCACGTTAGGAGTAAATTCGTGAATGATATGACTTGGTTTTCCGTCTGTGTATGATCCTCGTACTATATCACATTCGATCCTTAGCACAGTTGTTGGTAGAATGCTGACTGGGAATTGAGATTCGTTTAATATATTGGCTTTCAAGGTTTCTTCGCCAAATCCAAATAATTTAGCAAGCAATGGAGTTTTTTCTAAATGGATGTCTTTAGAACATATGATTGAAGTTCTTAGAGTGTTATTGTTAGAACTCAAATTAAAACTACAATCGATAACATTTTCCTTTAGGTAATCACTGATATCGTTGAGCTCATATGACCCTTCAGGTATTTCAACAACTTGATCATCGCCATAGCAAAATTTATTATTTTTACTATCAATGTTCGGTATGGAATTAAAAGTAGAGAAGTACAGTAACCCACATTCATATTCACCATCAAGTTGCAGAGCAGGCGAATAACTAGTGATTGATGTTGAAACGGAACTGGATATAGATAGGGTGAAAGACATACTGCTACTGATAAATAAGTAAGATTCTCACTTATTTAAACGTTTTCTCCAAAAACTTTTTAAAAACTTTATACATAGATGTCCACAGTTAACTGTATCAAAATTTTGATATTTCGTGTAGTTATATAAAATATTACTATTGTTTAAATATTTAATTAACTCTAAAGGTGGTTTTAAATCACCGAAACTATCGAAATATTCCCCATAATGTTTATCTTTTACATAAGCTACCCAGTGAGTTCCATTATTATTACTGTCATCTAAATTGATAATACCGCATTCAATATGCTTCGATGATTTCGGTAACTTGTCTCTCATATAAACTCCTCTAAAGTACGGTATGTCACTCGCATGTTCTAATATATCTAAATCAGTAAGTGCACGCCTGGGTAGCCTTCTAATTAGTTTTTTGACGTTCTCAAATACAGTCCGTTCCCTTTTTTGTATGGCTTAATGTACATGCCTTTACCTAAAGCAATAGCCTCCATAGTTCTGTTATGTCGTTCAGATTCCTGAAGACCTTTTTGTGAAGTTTTAGAGTCATTTACTGCTTTTGCTATACCAGCTGCACCTCCCGATAATGCCCCTAATGCAGATAAAGCAGCAAATATAGGTATCAAAGGTAGTATTCCACCAGTTTTAGGAATTGGTATGACCCGAGGCAAGCGAACTTTTTTGTTGAAAAATAACTTTTTAGCGACCAAATGAGCCATTTTAATAGCAGATTCATTATTTTTTGGTTTAAATTTCTTCAGATGCTTACTTATTTTTCCAATTATAGATCTAAATTTTTTCACGCCTGCACCTACTTTTACTTTGGTTTTCATCACTTTATTGACTAACCATGAAGACAACTTTTCCCCTTTACTGGCATCCTTTGCTTTCATCCTGCGCTGAGCCATATTTATAAGCTGTATATCTGCTTTGTGTCGATCTTCTAGATTTTTGTAATTGTTGTATGCTATATCGTGTTGCTTACAAGCTTCGTCCAATTCGTTGACTCCTTTGTCACCGCGTAACAAGCGTTCGCGTAACCTAGTGCCGGGTCCACAATAATTGTAACCTGGTAAATGTAGCTCAAATGGTAAACTATTAATAATTTTATTCACAAGTCCACCTCCTTCCATTAATTCAAGAATAATGATCATTTTCAGTAGAATTTATTGCTTATATAAATTTATACTAGAGCTTTTTTATCAATCCATGAATTCTCACTGTCTTTTAAACCCAACCACTTGACAAATAATTTTTCCCCGTTTTTTCTTAAGACTTTTTCCACTAAATAAACACCAGGGTGTTGGGTCCTCATGAGTTCTTGTTCATAAAATGTTCCTAGTATGTTTTCATTTCGTTGATCTTGAATGTGGTAGGTAACAGGTTTAGTATCGTTTACTTTGACAATTGTGAAAAGCTCAGTGGACCAGTTAGGAGTATATCCTTTTGCAAAAATACCCTTATATTTGCTAATTCTCACTTGATCTCCTACGTTAAATTTCACTTTTATAGACTTGGAAATTTTGTGAGATTTTAAAATATTATTTAAAACTTGCATTTCATTTGACAACTTGACTTTCGAAGGTTTGAACTTTGTAATACGATGTATTGTATAATTATACTCATCAGTTATTTTATTCAATGGCTGTCCAACCCATTTATAGTTTCCAATTAAATGAAAGTATTTATACAATTTATTCTTTAAAGTTCTGATTAAGCGTTCCACGATAGATGCTTTTTTGACTGAATATGTAGAATAATGATTTATTTTGTATTTGTTCATTAAGTTTCGGAAATAGTCATTATAAAATTCTGTTCCTAAATCTGTTTGCAAATGTTTGGGTCTGCGTCCTTTACTCAGTATTTTTTCAAATGCTGTTGTTATTTCATTTTTAGTCTTCTTTTTAACTGGAATCGTCCATGCAAACTTAGAAAACGTATCTATTACAACTAACACAAACGTAAACCCATTATTATTATTTTTCAAACTTTTTATATCAATTAAATCAGCTTGCCACAGGTCATCTATTCCTCGTAGTATTACATGACGACGACTGAAGTTTTTTCGAGCTTGTTGGTGAATTTCATTTATTATTCCTTGTTTGCTCATTTTTCTTAATAAAATGGTTTATGGTATTTTCTGGTTCGTGTTTCTTGAGAGTCTTGTTGTCTTGAAACTGATGTGTTAACGCATGTATTTGGCTTTTTATAATTTCTAACTGCATGTCTACTTCGTGCTTTGTATAAAATTCTGCAATAATCTTATCGACATACTGCTTATTTATAGCATCGTCGTTAGACAACGGTGTTTTCAATATTTTAAGACTGTCTAATTTTAAATCAAATTCACCGTTCAAAGCTTGGATCAATGTTTTGTCAAACATGTTTGACGGATTCATTGAACGCATCCGCTTGTGAACATGATGACCAAACTTATCAATGTTCATAATGTATTAGTCAGTTGATAATATAAAAAGAACTAAAAAAATATTTGTTTTACAACATATTTTATAGTTGATTAATTAACCCAGCTTCACGTAGTTCTTCTATTATGGAAATTATTTCATTATCTAGCCCAGTGTTTCCAGCATCACGTGATGCAATTAAAAGTTTCAACCTTTCAACTAATTCATTCGGATCATCCCAATATATAAAGTCTACGTTAGGTTTTACTTGTTTCATTAACGACAGTCCTGAACCTTGCACAAGGCTTTCAGTACTGGTATGTACTTTAGAATGTTTAAATAGCGGTTTGATAATATTTAGGTATTTTGTGCCTTTGTTACTTTTAATAGGTTTATTAGAATTGAAGTCTCGCCGATGAGCATTTGTTGCCGATAAAACTTGTTTATAATTATCTAAATCACAATCCGTTATCTTATTTATATCTGAGGTTTTTTTAAATAATAGTTCATATAGTCCCGGTGTTTTATCGTAAGTAGAACCACCTACCATAATTTTATCAGAAGTCACAGTTAGACGCATATTTCCTATTTTCAGTCTTCCACGATCCAACCTAGCACCGTAGGGGACATCACTGAAAACTTCTGAAGATAAAGACCAAGAACGGCTATCAGAGTCTATCGATTTAAAAGAATTCCCGCTTATGTTTTTATCTTCATTATTGTCACCACTCTCCGAATCATCAGAAACTGCTTCAACGTATTCAAATTTATCGCCAATACTTTCTTCGGATTTGCTACGTTTGACACTTTCATCAAAGTCACTTGAAGAATAATCCTCATCATTGCTCTGTCGTACTTTTTTGATTTTACTGCTTTCGTGTAGATTTTGTTTTGTTTCACTTCTTGAAGCAATTTTTTGAAGTGGTTCTGTTATCGGCTTTAGCATGGTCTTCACAGCATTACTATTATCGATTTCAATATTTCTCATTTGTTTAACTTTTCTTTTAACACTTTCAGCAGATTTAATAATTTGCTCTTTCAATTGTTTTTCAGTATTCATTTTGTTTTAAAGACTGTACTGGTTGATGTCAGCAGTAATAATGATCGTTAAAGGAACTATGCTAATCTATTAGTATCTCACACTATTCAAACATAGCAAACGTGTCAAAGTTTTTTCTATAGCATCCGCTATTTTTGTCGCAGTCTTTATTTATAACTAAGAAACTGTAAGGGGTGCTCCAAATTTCTGTACATAATTTGCGAAATTCTTTCCAAGTCATATCAGTATTTACATGCTCATCATATACATGGCGTAAATTTATATTGTCTTGTTTGAACAGAATAATGAGATTAGCATTGTCTCTAATGAGTTGTTTTGGTATTTTAGTATATGTTTGATTTAAATAGAAAGCATCAATATTTTTATGTCTTCCCATGCAAAAATAGTCTCTTATGTTATTCTGATTTTCACAAGATACGTCGTCAAAAATTATAATAGAGTTAGGTTTAGCTTTTACGGTACTTATGACCTGCTCATTTTCTTTAAATTTTGAAAATGTTACATTGGGAACCAATTTTAGCACATTTTCCAAGAAAACATAATTTGGTTGATACAATGTTTTGGAATACACATAAATATTAGTAAATTTTAAACCATTTTCGTGTATTAGAAGACCTATCAACAAATTAGTTTTGCCACAGTTAGAAGGGCCACATATCAAACATCGTATTGTATTTGGCAAAAGCTTTCCATGTTTGAGCACATCTTTTTTTTTAGTTGAAATGCAAATATTGGGTAATCGAAGTGAAACAGGTTGCTTGACAAATAACATGTTTAAGCAGTTAAAGATAACAATATAAAATAAGAGCTATTTTAAAGGTGCAGCATTTTTATAGTATTACATATTTTGACCAACGTATGTAAATTATTATTATTTTTACTGCACAAACATGAATAGCTAGCATGCAATACATAACATGCTTAAATTATTTACTAAAATGACTAAATAGGTTGTGTTTGAATTTCTGTTTATTTAATTAAATCTTGTCAATATTTATACAATTTAGAACTTATACTTATAATATTAGACTTATATCATTTATTTCATATCCAAAAAAATCATTTTACTAGTCTTCATAAAGTTTTTTAGATACTTTACTTATGAGGTTTTCGGTTAAATTCAAGACTTCATCAAGAAAAGGATTAACTACCACATGTTGCAGTTTTACAGTTTCATTATATGCATTAGTACATGTATCAAAGTCATATACTTGAAGTTTTATAATTTTTCTTCCTTTAAATGGTGATTTACTAATAATATATGAAACCATTTCCATTTTTGTCCTTTTTCGCTCTTTTTTTGAACAGGGTTTCTTTTGAGCTGCACTCGTTCCAGCAATTTCTTCGGTCTGTTTGCTGCTTTCAGCTCTTTGCTGCTTTTCAAATTCATCCCATCCTGCTAATGGGTCTTGCGCGCATTGAAATAAATATGGGTCAGAATCAAACTGACTCATTTTATTGTCTAAAATAAACATATTACAAATATTATAATTTTAAAGAAATAATTATCTATCAATTACTATAAATCATTAGTAAAAATCACACTTACCAGATAGGTAGATACAATAAACTTGTCTTTTAGAGCAGCAAAGCGGCGATGAATCCACACAACCTTCTATCTCAAACGATTACTTTGAAATAAATTAGTTTGAATTACGGTTCACCGCAAATGTATTTTTTATGTGAAGTGAAAAAGCAAGTTTGAACATGTTCTGTGTGATATTCAATTACATTTGATACAATAATATTTACTCATGAACTGAATAGTTCTCACTGCTGTCTCATGTTCAAGCAAACAAGTTCAAACTTGCTTAATGAGGTAATATTTCGAAATTACATCAGCCCAAACTAATAATCATTATTGTTTCAAACATGTGTAACCCTGATTTTTGTTAACTTTGTGGACTTCATAAAATAACACTAAAGTTAGAGTACACATAAATTTTATTTAGAACTACTATGAAAAGGTATAGGCACTACGAAATTCATTAACAAATAAAACAAAGCAATAACACACACGTAAATTTATTAAAAAATTAAAACTTATTCTACGTACACAAATTCAAAATTCAAATAATTATACTACCTTATTCTTCTAAGCATCTTAAGCCTAAATTACATTTATCAACATACCTATTTAAACAAACATAAACCTAACACAATACAGACATAATGAATGTACTTAGTAATATTATGTACTTAGTAGTTACTGGTATAAACGAGTAACACGTAGGTTTATTACGTCAAAGTTTATTGTTTACGTATCTCTATACCCTAAAAAATATTGAGCTGTTGCCCCAAGCTTTTGTAGATACTTTATCCGGAGAAATCAAACGTTTATCGTCGGTGGACGATAGTGCTATCTTCCTAACTTTATGTGTAAATATCTCATGCTTTATTGATTTAAAAAGAACATTTGTCTTTCTCACAACATGCCCTTGATACAAACTTTGATTATAGTCAGATAAATCTAGTTCCTTAACAGCATGATTCTTCACACCTTTTGCTTTTTTAATCACACTATCCGCGGTCTTAATGCAGTATAGTTTGGAACGGAGACCTATGAACTCACTTATTATCTGTCCTCCCATTTCATCCTTGAAAAGTCCTGGAACCTTTTTGTTTTTAAGAGGTAGTTCATATTCATTATTTATAGGGTAGTTACTGGTATCAAAATACGCAATGAAATTTTGTTTCAAATCTTGGAAAAAATCCTTAGTTTGAATACGATAAATGAAGCTATCTGTGTCTGTGTAACACATTTTTATACGATCATCATAGACGGGTTTAACCACCGAATAATGAAAATCGTACATATGACTTTTAGACAGCTCGAGCACAGTAAAACCGATATAGATTGGTTTGTCTAATACAATGCAATTTGGCTTCAATTGCACGGCAACCAAATTTTCTGTGAAAACGGATGCACTGTGAAAATTTGGACTCGCAATCAATTTTCCAGCCGTTGTTATTTTCTTTGTGATATTTTTATTGTCTCTCCATTTATTTACTAATTTGACTTCAACTCGTTTTTCATTATTTTCTAACGTTTTTCCGAAAATACTATTGTTTAGTAATTTAAAAAAATCTTGCTCAAACGTCGATGTTGCCTGTTGGCGTAATTGCGTATTTAAATCTATGTATTTTTTCAAGTAAGGGCTTTGTACAAATTTGATCACTCTATGTATTTTGTTTAATTTTAACCCGTGTTTCAAACATTTTTTTAAATGGACGTAATGAATAACATAAAAGTGTTTATCATATAAATTTGGTACTAGTTTTTCCGTTTTCCCGCCGGGCGGAATACATTTTTCGGGACAAAATGGAAGATCGTCATGTAAATTATGGAGCTCTTTCGGATAAGTCAAATCGACTTCAAGTATGAAACCGTATGCCGAATCATCAGGGATTTCAGTGACATTCAAAGAACTGATTTCATTTGGCTCCATAAATTCGAAGCCCGATAATGGTAAATACTGACACATACTGTGTCCATACAAATTGTTGCAGTCAATGTAAACGAGATAAGAATCTATTTTTGTCGGGTCGTAATCAGCTAGATATTTGTTGTTGGCTTTGGCATGTCTATGAGAACACATGCATATCCCCCCGCGAATGCCACTCTGAATCATTCTTAACATGATCAAATTATCTAGAATTTCAAGCCTAACATTAGATATAGATAGCATGGCGTCGAATGACAAACTCGGTGCTGTTAGATAAAAAGCGGGATCAAGATTGTAATGACGTTTGCACGTTTTCCTAAAATTTTCAAAAATATCCGTTAGTAAAAGAACATCTGTTTTCAAATACAAATCCGTATACTGTCCTAAGTTATTTATTTTGAACTCTGTCCAAACTAATTGTGCGTACTCATAATCCTCTTTGGATATGTGTTCATTTGTTAGAGAGCTGTAAAAACAGTCTTTAGAGGGAAGACATTGTTCTTCAAAACGTTCCCAGCTATCCATGTACTCATAAGGATAAACACCTTTACGCGAAAGCAGTTGGAATTTTTTATCGTCATCAAAAAAATCCCGCAAATGCTTAAGGTTGTCTTTATGCAAAGTTTTTGCTAGATTATCTAAACTAGCTCCCAAGAATTTCAACGAATCAACAAACCGAAGTTGAATGAATTCGTTTTCAGAAACAGCAATAATTTTCGTAAACGATATATAGTTTTCCTTAGTTTTTGGAATAATCTTAATGGCACCTGGAGCTTCACCTAATTTTTTTATGAACAAGTGGCAATCATAGCCTGATAAATTATGAAAAAATATCGGCACAAACGAAGGGCGTTTGAATTGCAAATTGCATTGGCTATGCGCTGCACCACGATACCGACCGGTGATATGACAGTGGTCTCGAACCTTATCTAAAAATGTAAAATGTTCGCAAATATGACAACGAGTGGCATTTTGGAAATCTATGGCATCACTTGCAGTGAAAACCATTGGAGCGGCATCATTCAAAGTCTTGTGGATTTCCCTCAAATCTTCAAATATGCATTTAATGAACTTGTCCACGCAATCAGGGCCGCGGTGTGATACATATCGGTTTAAGTTTTCATTGTCACAACACACAATGTAATAGGCGAATGCCGCTGGCGTGTGATGATGCAATGTTGACGTGTTACTAGTAACATCACTCGGGTTTGGCTCTAATAAAGATTCGAAATCAGCATAAATTACAAAAGGAACGTTTTGCTTGCGTTCGAAATGTTTGAATTCTATTACCGAGCCTTTATCAGGTAATACAGTAACTACACCACCACAAGCATGATTATCTAGATCTTGAACCTTAGAAAAAAATACTAAGCATGTTTCGCAAAAGTATAACTTTCCGTGATGACTAGTCACTTGGCTTCTGACGAGCTTAGGCAAGCTTTTGACTAAACAATAATGTTGTGTTCCAGAACTATTTTCTAGCAACAATAAATGAATCATCTTAGTACGTTGTTTTTTATTGTCTGACTTGTACAAAGGACCCACGATCTTATTATTTTTTAATCCGTAGACAATGAAGCTTAATTCAGGATTATTGGCCTCAAATTTTTGAATGTCTGAAAACGTTACCGGAAATTGTACATCATTTACGTTCAAAACTGTACGAAAGTCGGGATATGATGAAACCCGCTCAACGTGAGACTTCGCTGGATATAAAGCCGCTGTCACACACCACATAAAACAGCAATCGTCTTTATTTTGTATATTTACACACGCTTTTTTATTTTTTATTTTTTTCGGAAGCTCAAGGTAGCTTGACCCACGCAATGGTTCATATTTGTTAATGTTGACTTCTAAATGAGCGTTATGTAAAAACGACCACCCTGAATCTTGGTGTTCAAATGACTCAACTTTTTCTTTTAACGAACTTACTATCTCTGCGAAAAATACGTCAAAATTATAATTTGTAGATACAACAGTATTTTTTGTTAAAAACGATTTAACTTCCTCCGTGTTATTTTTAAACAAAAGAAATTTCGCGAAGTATTCAAAATTTATTTTAAAACATATATATTTATCGAGACACTTGTTTAAAAGGGTCTTTATTTTGTCGCGAATCGTGTTGAAAAATGCTTCAATAGAACCAAGATCATGTTCGCTAGCTAACAACCTATAAGTGATAATACGGTTGCGAAACGCTGACGATACGATATCCACGCCTTCACTATGACGTTCAACGAAGTTATTATTTGTTTGTCTATGAGCGTTACTTCTCAAATGGCCTACCCATGATTTTGCTTGCACAGAAATACCACAAACTATGCAGTAAGGCATATTTCCAAAACAAAACAAAAAATGTTTTTAATAAGCTTGCTAGTTTAAATCTTTATAAACCACAGGGTTAGTGTCTTTGAAAACAGCATGTGTCTTGAAATTTCATAAACGCTTGTAGTTTATCCCGCGGCGTGAACCCTCTACCGCTAAAAACTTTAAGAACATCAAAGAGACCTTTTAAAAAGAGTTTGAGACCCAGCACGTCGTCATATACTTCGGTTAAAATTTTGGATAGCACTACGATCATACATATCTAGTACCTATCTATCTAGTCTAAGATAGCACTATCAGCTAATGAATATGAATATTTTACCACTATATAGGTAGTATACTTGTTAAGAGGAAGTAAAAACTTAATTAATCTTTATAAACTACAGGATCAGTGTCTTTGAAGACAGCATAAGCGTCTTCCATGAACGATTGTAATTTTTCCCACGGCGGGGAACCCTCTGTCGCTTGCAGTTTTAAAGCTACCAATGACTTTTTATACAGAGTCTGAGGGTTTCCCGTCAGCGCGTCGTTGGAATTATAAACCTTCAGATCGATGTAAAAACCGCCTTCGCCGACGGCAACTGCGCGCCGCTGTCGTCCGGATGCCACCCGGCTGGTAAAAGATGACCATAGAACCTTCTTTTCTTCCTTTTGATGGGCAGCTTTTTCTTCTGCCCTTAATATATTATTAAATATATTCTTCTTTCTGTAACAATGTAGACACAAAAATCAAAATTAAGATACGTACCTTTCTATCGATTCGAAACCCTAGGGTTGATGAGCTACAATACAAGATAGCGAGCCCAATTTTGGTAGTACATAATATATAAATAAAATTCCAAAAAATAAGGAACTCTACTTAAATTAGGAACGCTTCAGGCTATCGTAATTACAAATTAAAAATAGTTTTTTTTTTAAAGATGATTAAGTTATGTGCGTTCAGAATTGGATCCAATATTTAACTAGTTGGTTAGATATATAGGCATCGAATATTTTGAGTAGTGAATGTCATTGAAACCTTACCCGCTTGAAGGTTGTTCAGGAGCTGGCTGTTTTTTTATTCTGGGTTTGGCAGCTGCTTTTTTCACGAGCGGTGCTGCAACTGGAGGAGAATCTACTTCGGATTCAGAAGAGGATCTGAAACAATAATTGATTTATTAGTTTCAAACTAAATAATTGCGATTGAATTTGATTATAATTTATCTGTAAAATGTATGGATACTTACTCGATTACTCTCTGCGCTTTAGCTTTTGATGTCTTCGGCGTTGCGCTATGAACGGTGACGGTGGTGGTAGAACGCTGTTTTTTTGCCTTTTTTTGCGGTGACGGTGCGCACTGGGAGTTGGTATATTCAAATTCTGAGTCAGACCTAAAAATAAATCGGAAAAAAATCAGTAAAGAAAAATGTTGAGTACAAAACAGTGTGCAATAATGTTGAATCGAAAATTAAATACTCACTAACATTTTAATTTTCGCTTTTAATGTTCCGCTGAAATCACTGGAGTTTTCGCGTCTTCACAGTTGGGACTTTCTCACAAATAATGGTAAATTACAAATAATCACCCTATTTAAATTGGCAAATTTAGCATCGTTAGCAATAAACTTTTCCAGCTGAAATCAGTTATCCATCTTTATGAAGCATGCAAATACGAACTCTGTGTGTATACAGATTAATTATAGAATTCAAACGTTTATTGATATCTGATTAGACTTGTTACAACAACAACCACAGGAAAGAAAAGGACAAATGCTAAAATTATCGATTATGCAAAATAATAGTATCTATATATATATATAAATTATGTAAAACAAAGTGGTGTATGTTACACCATTTATAACTCGAGAATAATTGCACCCATTTTCATGATCTTTAATTTGTTGGATTCCTCTCCGCCCTGAATAGCAAAAAGATATATCGGAAAAATTCATGAAATAATCAGTTATGTAGAAAATAAATTTTCTCATACATATTATATGGAATGGCAAGCATTCACATTTTAGCATTATGTCTTATACATTGAAGTATATAACGCGGGTGAAACCGCGGGCCGCAGCTAGTCAATAATATGTAAAGTACAAATAAACCGCTTACTCTGCTTACTCCGCTTTCAAAGGATGAGTTCGCCGCTTCTTTGAAATCTAACCGATCGTATGCAAACGAGCGGTTAATAAACGCTTGTTCTTACTTTTATAATTAACAAGCTGCACCCCGCGGTTTCACCCGCGTGGTAATGAAAAATAATGATAATGATGATGAAAAGTATCCTAAGTTACTCCTTATAACATCAGCTATCTGCCAGTGAAAGTCCCGTCAATATCGGTTCTGCCGTTTTGAAGTCTATATGGAAACATACCTTTTATAAATAAGAAAGGAGAAGATTAAAGGGTTTTCATCAACTTGATGGAAAAATGTATAATCAAAGTACATATATTTTATGATTTCCGTTATAGAAATAGTCAATATATTTCTTATCAGTTTAACCAACTCTAATGCGTTTTTATATTAATCACTAGCAGCGTTTCACCTGCCATCCTATAAACTTTACGAATCACCTATTAACACGTATTTATTTAACGCTCGTCTGGACTGTACCCAATTATGCATGCATTGCAATCAGCGCAATTGCAATGTACTCAATAGTCAAGGAGGCGAAGTATGTTTTATTTGACTGCTCAAGAAATATTCTAAAGTTTTTGGTGTAGGTACTAAGTATAATTATGATTATGTTTATAACTTTCTTAGAACCTCCTATAGCCTAAACGGCGCGATATGTTACATTCATTTTTATCTCATAGTCATGCATTTTTTTTTCTTCTTCTAAAGCATGTGCCTATATTTTTACATTCTTATAATATACAACTTCAAAACACATACTTATCTGCAAACGCCAGTGTGTGCAAGAAAGTTATTTTTAACAAACATTTATACATAAATAAAATATTTCAATATATTATATGTAGTACAGGGAATGTAGTTCAGTGTCTAAATCTGTAATTATGTTGTTACTAATAATTATATTCGTAATATGTTTGAACGATGGCTCCTTGACTAAATTAGTTTGTATTGCAAAGAGACATTATAGATATCTTATTTCAGTATGTGGCACAGTTACATTCTTTCTCACGCTGTGTTTAGTGTATTTTCAATAACTTAATATTTTCGATACCTAATTAATTATGTGGAAAAGATAATTAGTGCAAATAAGGAAACCCGGAATAAAAGTGAGTATTCACCAAAATTTTCTTCAAATTAAAATTAAAAATAATCAATTTATTCGTCATATTTATCAAGTAAATTGTTTTAGTTTATCGTTACAAACCGGTTAACTAAATATAATAAAGTGGGTAAAAAATGGGTTCAATGAAAATAATTAATTTGTTTAACTTTAAAAATAAAATCATTTTGTAATCAAATTAACAAAGAAATATTTAGTGTGATATAAAATTCGGTGTTTTGATACAAAACGAATAAACTCATAGCTTTGTGTTGTGAAGGTGGTCCTTAGTATGGTTACAAAAAAACTAATTATGAGTATCCTCAACCAAATAGGGTCACAATGCTTGAGTGTAAATTGTCGGAGGGCCTGATCCAAAACAAGGACGGGAAATCTAAGATTCTAAGGGTAACCTTGAACCAAATCGGGTCATATCACTTTGCACTGTTTGTGTTATGGAGGTACCTGAGCCAAAATCGTGGTTTAGAAACATGATTATTACGTATCATTGTTTTTAAGGGTTACCTCGAGCTAATCGAGCCATTTCACTTTGCAAAGCTCCATGATATGAAGGGCCTGCAGCCAAAAACGTGGTTTAGAAACTTGATTTCTAGGGGTTACCTCGAGCCAATCGGGTCGACTTGTAATACTCGTAAGCATTGTTCGGAAACCTAACTTGAAACGGGATATGAAATGTTTTTAAAGGCAACCTCGAGAAAATCTGGTCATAGCACATTGCTAAGGAGTGTTGGTTTTTATTCGAATCAAATTAATTAACTATTTTTATAAACGAACCAAATCAAGTCTATGGATTTATTTATCCATCGCCAAATGAATTTGTGTAAATAATACTTCAACACCTACATACATACGACGGTTCAATTTCCTTTATCTTGTCTTTACTGTGTGCATGTTTTGATTCTATTTATAGGTGTGGATTCCGGTAGCGAACGGCGCGTAAAGCTAATAATATTGCACCCAATCTATTGAAAAACTTGATTTAAATAGTAGCAAAAAATCTCAGTAATATTGGGAATTCTAAACCACTGAGTGAAACGAAGGTGGGTTAGAATGCCCAATATTATCCTACTTCTGGCTGATGATGATGATGATGATGATAGGTTGTCTCGAACTTCCGTAAGCGCTGCAGTCAGATAACGTACGAAATGGTTCTACAAATTACCGTAGCGCTAGTTTCGCAACATTTCAAGATAATAAAGAAAAGCGCCATCTACTGGTATGGGTTGCGCTTCTCTTGAAATGTTGCGAAACTTGACTGCGATACTAGCGCTACGGTAATTTGTAGAACCCTTTCGTACGTTATCTGACTGCAGCGCTTACGGAAGTTCGAGACAACCTATAGCACGCTCCAATTACGGCCCCATCTAAGTTTATACCGTTTCTAGGCAAATTTCCGAGCTACGCTCTAATGTTCCGCTATTGTCTTTCCTCTTAGTCTATATCTTCCTTGATAAAATGTACCGTTACTATGTTCCCAATAAAATGATTAATTGATATAAATGTTATAACAATGTCTAATTTAGAGCGCGTAGAGAATAAACTTGTTTCTCTAATAAAACTAAAAGATTTATTCAACCGACCTGCAAATGCTTGACAATATGCACAAGTTCCCTGGTGGAGTAAGGGTAGGTGAGTTGCCCCTGGTCCGCCTTCTCCCGCAGGACTGCGAACGCTTGGACCAGCTTCTGCGTGACGTCACGCGGCACGTCTGGTCCATACGAACGCAGAAGCTCCATTTCAGAGTCTATTGACGGGTTATCTACCGCGTGACAGGAGAACAGATCACCTGAAATAAAATAAAAAAGTTAATTAGACAGTTTTAAATAGCCTAACTAGCCTAGCGGTAGCAGAGTCACCGACATAGCTGTTAAAATTCGCAAGTTGAAGTGGCAATGGGCAGGCCGCATCGCTCTAAGAACCGATAACCGATGGGAAAGAAAGGTTCTGGAGTGGAGACCACGAACCGGAAGACGCAGCGTAGGGAGGCCTCCCACTAGATGGACCGACGACATTGTGAGTCGCGGGCATCCAGTGGATGCAGATGGCAGGCTGTCGTTCAGTGTGGAGGTTAAAGGGGGAGGCCTATGTTCAGCAGAGAACGTCTTCTGGCTGATGATAATGATGATGAAATAGCCTAGCTGTCCACAAAATCAGTTAAGACCGAGCCACGTTAAGGTTAAAATAACCGTACTATACCAAAATATTCTAAACAACACTCACCCAAAGACGCAAAGAAATCATTCCCTAAAAATGGGAATCCCGGTCTATTCGCCAGCACGATCATCCTGAAATCATCGTGGACCGGTATGAAACTCCCCACGCCGCCTCCGGAACTTTCTAGCATATGCTTTGGAACTATTCTTCTGCCATCGCTTAGAATCATCTCTCCGTTCTCCACTAACGTCTTCAAAATACATGTTACGTGAGTCGGTGCTTTATCTGAAAAAAAAAAAGTTAGTTTAACAATACTGCCGTCCATTTACTAATAGACGGTTAAGTTACACTGTGGCAATGTCACTTAACGGTCATTAGTAATCGGACGGCAGAATAATGTTTTTTGGATGAAATTCAATTAACGAGATACATCCCCTAATTATTCATCCTTAGAGATGGGATACTTTCTTTAAATTTAAATGTAATCACCCTCGAGATTTAAGCTATTCTATAAAAAGCTAGCTTAAAAAAAAAACAAGCTTTTATTTATACGAGTTAAATTTTTATTTAAATCTATATTTTTTTTGGAAACCATTTTGAAAATATTATAATATTGTGTATTGTATTGTCGCCAGAACTAAAGGTATGCAATATTTCAGCAAAATGGGTTTGGAGGAACTGGTTCTAATTCAGTTAAGATGTACAAAATATGGTTCATACCATTCCTCCCCCAAAAAGCTTATTTTATAAACTGAAAACAGTGAAAGCACATTTAGTAACTATTCTGGTGTTTGAATTTAGAACACACCAATATATTCAACTTCCATCTCAATGCTATACAACCTCCTTGCGCAAAAAATACTCGAAACAAACTCCTTAAATCTTTATTTTTCTCGTAGTCATGGTATATAATAGTATAGTATGCAACTCTTTAATAAAACTGATTTATATCGAGGGTCATGAAACACTCGCGTCGTTTAGGATTCTAACACTTGAATCACATGAATCTCTCCCTACGGTCGTGATTCATCTATGGCCCTCGCTTTAAATCCGTCCTTTATTCAATAATTGCATAATATACTATTTTTACGGCCCAGAATAGAAGTAGCTAAGTATATTTAATATTATTTTATCAAAATTTGTTTGTAATACCAAACCTATGACTGCACAAAAAATTACAATCACATTCTGTATACATATTTGGGAAATTCCTATAAAACCATATTCTATATGGTTTAATTCATATGTATTTACTAGTTTTAGTATATTTTGACCATATGTTGTTATGTGTAAATAAAAAGAAATTACAAACCTGCTTCATCCACGACCAAAACATGGCCGTATTTCACCGCTTTCACTAAAGGCGAATCTTCATAAACGACCACCCCGTCTCTGACCGTAGGTTGGACCGTCAAAGACTGCACCGTCGTATCTCTATGTAACTGTATGTACTCTCTGGGCCTGTTCAATAACTGCAGCAGTCTATCGGCTATTTTATTCTTCCCCACACCTTGATTTCCCACTAAAAGCAAGTGATTTCCTAACAAAAAGTCTTGTAACAACCATTCCAGTAGCCTCATATGTTGGGGTACATCGTAGAACAATATATCAGGCACTTTTGTCAACGCTTCAGTTTTGTACACTTCTGTACTTGTGTTCCCAATAGTCAGAACATTGTTTGAGATTGAGCAGCGAACTTTTTCTTCGGTCTTTCCGAATATGCCGAATTTTCGAGGTGGTTCGATGCCTATTTTAGTTGAAGCGCCATCTAGGGCTCGACGAGCTAAGTTAGGGAGAAATTTGGCCAAAAAGGTCCGTTGTACGGTTTCGTATGCGGAATCTGTGGGGTATTTGGATATTCTGCTGGCGATGCGTAGGAGTTGGCGAGTGGAAAGGGAGGATGAGAGGTTTTTGAGGGTGCTGTCTTGTGAGCTTCGTAGCTCGTCTGCTAAGTTGATGATCGAGTGAAGCGGTTGTGATATGTCGCCGTACTGAAAACAGAAAAAAATATCATCAGATATTGAAATTACTTGAGTGAATAAACCTGCTTTAACTCTGTTCGGGGCGAACTACTAGTTTATTTATAGACTAGCGGTCCGCCCCGGCTTCGCACGGGTTGATTTATAGCCTGTCACCCGGGGATAGAGTAGCATCCCAACAGTAAAATAATTTAAAAAATCGGTTCAGTAGTTTTGGAGCTTATTCAATGCAAACAAACAATCAAATCTTTCCTCTTTATAATATTAGTATAGATACGATTACACATCCTTGCATGAATACCTCCTTGTTTTGACTTGAACAGAAGACAAAACAAAAGTAATGTAGTGATTTATGATCGCGAAATTCGTAGGAGCTCTATCAAAAATCCATATTATTTGAGCTCGTTTAAAAACAACTGAACCCTAATTAATGAAATTTTTGTGGGACCGCCTCGCGGGTTTCTTCTACATGATAAAAAAAGAAACACGCGAATTAGTTTACAGATACCAGCGTAATCCCTGTACATACAAAAAATACAAAAAACGGACCTATTTGAGAACCTTCCTCCCTTTCCGAAGTCGGTTAAAAAGACAGACCAATTTACACGAGATAGTTAACCAAATAATCAAAATTCTGAGCTAATCAGCACATCTTAAGGGTCCTATCACATTTTTTGACAAAAAAAGCATTGAAAACTGGATTTTTGGTATAATTTTTCTTTCAACTAACATCTGTAGAAAATTCAGTTGCTGTATTAAATAGATTTGTATTTTTTATTGAATGTAGCGGCTTTAGATCTTGGTAAAACTCAACATTTGTTACCTCCAATTTACAAAAGTAATTTTTCGTAAAACTTTAGGAGGAAAAGTTTGAGAATTGATTTCCTTAAATTACTGTGATAAAATAAATATTTTTACGTTATGGTTTACTTATTTTATATTTATCTTGAAAATTACGGCTTTATTTATTCATTTTACGCCCGAAAATACAAATACTTAAAATTTTACATGTCATTTTGTAATAGGCCCAGTATACGGAGCCGAAGCTTGTAAAATGAAAGGTGGACTCACCAGCGAGTTGATGATGAATATCTCTTCATTCTTGCTGAGGTTCCTCATCTCGTGGAATATGAACAGACTGAGCAGCTCCGGGGAAAGCCACTGGGTCCCGCGCCCCAACACTGGCGGCTCCGCCAATGCTACTATTCTGAAATGCATAAGTCCAGTATATAATTATCTCTACATAGTATAAATTAAAGTCGCTTTCCGCGTCTGTCTGTGTGTCTGTGTGTCTGTAAGGCCGCTAACTCCTTCTAAACCACGCAACGGTTTTCACCATCAGTTAGATAAATTTTCACGGAAGGTTTATATATAACTAGCGACCCGCCCCGGCTTCGCACGTAAATTACATCCGTGCGAAGCCGGGCGGGCAGGTCGCTAGTATCTATATAAAAGAAAGTCATGTTAGTTACACTATTTATAACTCAAGAACGGCTGAACCGATTTAGCTGAAAATTGATGGGGAGGTAGCTTAGAACCAGGAGACGGACATAGGCTTTTTTTAATCAGCATCATCACCATTTTTCATGAAACGGGTGAAACCGCGGGGCGGGCTAAGTATACAATTAAGTTAAATGTAATTTTGGAAACATGATTGGTGAAACTTTTCTCGATAGAATAATTCGGCGAAAACAAGCTTTCTAAAACACGTTTTAAGTTTTTTCTCCGCGTCTGGAGTTTTGTAACAATTTATTTATTCATATTCTAATGGTCATTTGTATAATGGAATTTAATTCACGTTCTTCGAAACTAGTACATAAACCATTACTAATTTTCTACACTACTATTATAAACCTCGGTGGGCTGATGTGGCTTCTTTTCATATAGTATATCAACATAATTGTGTATATAGTAATTACTGTTTAGCTATTATTTTTACATCTCTGTTTTAAGATCAGCAGTGCAAGTACCGTTCTTTATCGATCGCCAAAAAATCGCCAAATTCGCTAAAATGGCGTTTTGACGACGTTGCGAGTACCGATCTCCTTTTAGCGATGGGTCGCTAAATTCGCTAAGCAGTCGTTAAATTGGATCGAATTTGACAATTATGCAAGTACCGAACTTTGAAAGTGACATTTGAGGTCGGTTCAATCGTCAATAAAAAAGATTTTACCGATTTTTATATCAGGTTTTGAAACGAGCCCGATATAGGTTGGCGACTAATTTTTTATTTTGGAAAAATAGATTTAGGCTTAGTTTTATTGCTCGAAGAGCTCAAAAAATAGTGGAGTGCAGACAGCGTCAGCCATACGCTGCTTCGCCGCGACTTACGGGATATTAGTAATCCTCTGGAAGTTGCGGAAGATCGTTTCAGGACGTTCTTCCGCATTTCGAAGGACATTGCGCTGGCCCTCATCCAAGAAGTTGAATCGGAACTTATAAAGACGGGGTCTCACAGTATACCCGTGCACATTGTTGTAAGTAAATAAATAAAATATTTGGGACATTTTTGCACACACGGTCATCTGACCCCAAACTAAGCAAAGCTTGTGATATGGCTGCCAGAGACTGATATACGTACATATATATTTTTAAATACATACTTAAATAGATATTAACACCCAGACATAGAACAAACACAAATGTTCATCACACAAATGTTTGTCCTAGATGGGAATCGAACCCACGCCCCCAAGCACAGAAGGTAGGTTCACTACCAACTGAGCCACCGGGGCAGTCCCTACTTCTATGATTATTAAATCTAACAATTAACCTACAAACTAAACTTCACAGAATATCTTACCCATTAATAATAGGTAATAAAATAGGGGTGGCTTTGTGGCGCACCGTCGGTGAGTGGGGACACTGTGTAGGTATTTACCCCCAGCTCTTACCGGCCGTCGTCCGGGGGCGGAAATTGCAAGAGCTAAGAACGTAAGCCCCAGAGTGGAAGTGTTTTAAGGCATAAGCATGGGTGTAGCCACGTTGTGCCAGGGTGGGACAAGCGTCCGCCCTGGCTGGCCTGACTGGCCCTCGCATGACCTCTAGGGCGACTGATTTTTTCAGTTACAGCACTGCATACTCATGGGATGGTTTTCCTTTCTTCCGTTCATATCCTTTTTTGAATGTATAGAGCCTAAAGGATCCGATAGGATATAAAAATAGAAAGGGTTATTATTCAATAAACACCCAGTTTGTAAGTATATTTTTTATTAATTAACAAGTAGTCAATGTAATTTCTCATTATATAATAATTCTCATAATATAGAAATGACAAACTAAGTAAGCTATTTCTGTACATTTACATAACATTGCATGTACAGTACTCTCTCGCTAATCCACGACTCTAAAATCAGACAGCTACTATAATCTGCCGTTTTTTTGTTAGTTAAAATTTGGAATCTGTAATCCCAGATTAGTCGTACAGTTACCGTCAGCTCGATAATCCGCCGTCTACGTATATAACAAACAAGCCGCACGGTCATAACCAACCACAGTTTAGTCGGTCTATGACAACCAAGGTTATTTTTGTTAAAGTTGTTGTTCATGTATATTATAATCCACTTTCTTCAGTAATCCGCTGATTATTATTGGGATTTTGTGATGGCGGATTAACGAAAGAGTAACTGTATTTAACAAGTGCCACAAACTATGCGCGCGCTCCATGGTTTAACACACCTTTAATATCTTAATTCACACATATCGTAATGTACTATTTCATTTGTTGCCGGTGACTTCAGTGGTTGCTCGGGACCTTCTGATCTTCTGAAGCTGGACCACCTCGACATGGTTCAAAGGATCTGCATTTTGAGACATCATACTGAAAAAGAAAAATTCACATGATATAAATCAAATAGTATTTTTCAGTGCCTAACCAATATCTCACTACCGTACTAATAATACCACAATGCAAATATTAATTACTTTTATTGTTTTAGGTGACTCTGGCTATGCCAGACCTTTTGGGCTGGATAAGAACACCGATACAAAGCTATAAAGATTGTGTAGCAACTGCATTCAGCGCACCAATTGGATTATTAAAGCAGTGTTTCGGTGTCTCCGTAGGAACAGAGTATTAAGTTACGTTCATCGTGTACTAAAAGGATGCTATTGCCTGCTGATCCTCCGGTGGTACTGGTCACAGTTTTAGGACACCCCGGTCCATCCTATATAGTACATAATACCTAATGTACTCGTACCTATTAATAAAAATATAATACATAAATGTTTTAAATTTTTCATATCACCCTGATTTCATATGAGCCTCGGTCTGCGGCCTCAGGAAGCTGATGAGTATTTGTGTGAGAGCTATGCAGCTGGTCACGGCCTTATTTATAATGTAAACAAAAGTCAGCGCCTGGTCTTTCAGGGCGGAAAGAAAGGTTGTTGTAATGCCCACTGTAAAATTAAATGGCTCGTCTTTACAAAGGGTAGATGTGTTTATATATCTAGGGCATATATGCACGGTGCTCGATGGAGGTCAAAATAACCTTATTTTTATTTATGTTGACTTATACTGTTGGAATTTTGGCCTCTGCAGCTTGACTGGACTAGTTAGCGAACGCACTCTGCGTTCGGCATAACTTTATGATAACCTTATTAAGAGCTTACTGTACCTTTTATATCTGCAGCCTGTGGGCTGACTTTCGCGTCCAGTTCAACAACGCGTTCATGAATGATATACAGGTACTGCAGTGCGACGACAATGTTTGCTGAAGCTCGCGTGCTTTTATGCGACGATGCGGAATGCGGAAGAGAGGCACTTTGCTTCTGATGTGGGTGTCGGCGGATGAGCAAACAGCATGCAGGCTGCGCTTGCGGACAGACTGGACTGTCCCTATATTAACCAGTGTTGTCGATTGCATGTTCAGCACCTTTGTCTTTGATATTAATCATTATTACAAACACCAACTTCAACCAACTTTTGTTTTGTAAATAAAAGTATAAATAACCTCTAATTCAAAGATCTATAATTTTTCTCGAATTATTTTATGACCATTGATACAGAGTCGTTCAGTCGGAGTATTATCTTATATAAGAAGTCTTACTTTTCCCTTTTCTATAAAGAAACGTCTTAGCCACAGTCAAAGTCAAGTAAATAAAGTCACAGTCAAGTGCAAGTCATGCCCTAGCTAAATGGTGGAGACTACTTAGAGGCTATACGGAGTTTTAGAGCCATCACGAAAATTCCATGTTTCACCTTCCTAGATCATTTTGCCACACTCGAACTCAAACACGAACTCATAAGTAAGTAATAATCTACCATTATTACGCATTATTAGTCAAAATAACTTAGGAAAATAACACTATGAGGCGACATGTTTTTGCCACGTTGGCGCCAAAACTCCCGAATGAACGATTTCTTTTATTCCTGAAATTGCCATCCGTAAATATTCAAAATAACTAGTCTATGAGCCAAAAGCCTCAACACGGGGAAGAAAAAAAAAAAGAACTAGTCTATGATTTTACCGACTGAACCGATAGTCACCCGTCGCTAAAAGTTAACGACACCACTTCGGTACTCGCAAATGTATTGACGATTCGTTACCTCTACCGACTGAAACGATTCGATAACAGACGATCGCTAAAGAACGGTACTTGCACTGCTGGATCGTAATCATCTTTCGATTTTATAAGTGAAAACTTTTTATGGCTTGCGTCTACTATCTACCTACTATAATTAGTTAGTTTCAGCTGTTTGTTTTCCGAATAGTGTAAAATAAAATAAAATAAATGTAAATTCGTTTTATTTAAAATTAAAATAGTTCTTGAGTAATTTGAAGTTCTTAGCATTATGTCGCTTCCGTAGTTTTGTTCTGAGGCGGGTGCCGATTCGTGCGTATATCTTCCTGCAGGCGTAAATAGCATATCTTTGTCACTGTTTCGCGCAGAGGCAAAACTTGAATTTGAGCTGACGACATATCGACTCTTAATAGGTAGTTTTAAATGTAAAGTGGGTGGATTGAGACCAACCTGAACGCCGGATGTATCCGCTTCACCCCGCTCGCATCCAGTTGTTGCTTGGTGCTCCCCGCAGCCACCAGCTCGTCGTATCTGTCGTGCCGCAGCAGCCTCGTGCCATCGTGCAGTTGCACTTCTCTGTCGTGCACTAACCTGGAATAGAACGAACCACTGAGATAGAAAATCTTTGGGCAGATACTTTTAATTTTATTATAGAAACTGACGTGGTTTTCACACACATCACATCATCAGCCAGTAAATGTCCACTGCTGAACGAAAGCCTCCCTCTTAGAGAGGGGTGTTGCCATTATCCCCACGCTTGGCAGGCGGCTTGGGGATCGCAGTACGTTCACCGTGTACTAATAGGATGCTGCTGTCCATCCTCCGGTGGTTCTGGTCGCAGTTTTACATGGGTCCATCAGGTTTTTACACATTTTATTTATATTACACGGGAATCACTCACGTATGATTAAGCCGGTTACTCCAACTATAGTTTCAACCGCATTAGGCAATCTTTTTCAAGGTGAATGCACGCGCGCGGCTGCGTCTCGTTTGGCCCAAGATTAATCTTACGTGAATAATTCCCGTGTAATATATATAAAATGAGATACTTTTAATGTTTTGAGGGTTCCGTACCTCGAAAGGAAACAAACTAGATAGACCGAAGCAAGACACCCATCGTGCTAGCAATCCACACAAGACAGCCATATAACCTTGCAATGCTCCACCCACTTAAGCTGAGTTTTCCTATTGTATCACCATTAACCAAGGTACTAAGCTTACTAGCAAGAAAACACCGTAAAAAATCATAGATAGGGCAGGGCTTATTCTAGTGATTGGCGGGCAACCAATATAATCTCTATGTTGTGATACATTAAGACGATTTTAGCTTGAACTAGCAAGACAGTCAAAGTGCTAATAATACACACAAGACAGCCAAATGACCTTGCAATGCTGCACTCACTTAAGCCGAGTTTCCTCTTTGTATCTCCATTAACCAAGCTACCTATGCTACACCAGGATTTTATCTATTATCAAACTACACATTTTATGCTGCGATGGAATAGATCAATTTTAAAACACTGTTTTAAACATTCACGGTTGTTCACTAAAAGAAAGAAACGAAACTAAGAAAGAGGGTAGATCGTTATGTCTGCACCTAACTTTTTAACTGTTCGACCAACCACCCGCATTCTTCAGTATTCCCGTGAACATGGTGCATGTAACTGCGCCGAAATATCGGGAGCTCATTCCACAACCTTACCACGGTAAATATCCCGTAAATAATCATATACCATCATCATCATCAGCCATTAAACGTCCACTGCTGAACAAGGCCTCCCTCTTGGAGAGGAGTGTTGCCATAATCCCCACGCTTGGCAGGCGGCTTGGGGAATAATCATATAACTTTAGATCAATTTTAGGTTGAACTTACCGATGCAAGACAGCCAATGTGCTTGCATGTATCCTATGCAACCCATCCAAGACAGCCATATGACCTTGCAATGCCGCATCCACCAAAGCCGAGTTTCTCCATACAGTGTCCCCGTTATCCAAAGTAGTTCTCTGCTGAACCAAGTCTCTGGAAGTCATATCTTGATATAGAACTATAGGCTCTATTGTATAACCGAGGAGGGAAGATAGTTGCGAAACTAAAAGACTTTTGCCGCAGCCCTTTGGACCTGAAATATAGGATTGGCGAATTAGTAATTCAAGATTAGTAAGGATATTTTTTACTTTGAGCTCTGTATATTATTCTCTTAGTATTTTCTGTTTTTCTTACGTTTTTTATTCAATCAAACTACAATAAATTTTCTAGTCCTTTCAAAGTCTGTTTATTTTTCTTTAGATAAGCAACAAAGGATTTCGTATTATTTTAAATATATGACGGCGCCATTGCTACCAAGTTTGGAAAACAGCACGTGCAACGGGCGAGCGGCCGGCAGGTGTTCCGTGACTCACAACCGAGCGATCGAACGAGTGTCGCCTGACTCGTCCCCCACTCCGACTACTAGCTATAAAAGGCGGCGCTCGCTTGGCAGAGACACCCAGACACCCACCCCCGGCGACGGCCCAAGCACCCCCGGCGACGGCCCAAGTACCCCCGGCGACGGCCCAAGTACCCCCGGCGACGGCCCAAGTACCCCCGGCGACGGCCCAAGCACCCCCGGCGACGGCCCAAGCCGAGGTTCGTACCCCCGGCGACGGCCCAAGCCGAGGTTCGTACCTTCGAGGTGCCCTTGTGCTAGTCGCCCAAAAACTTAAACCATCAAGTTATGCCGAACGCACTCTGCGTTCGCTAACTAGTCCGGTCCATCTGTAGAGGCCAAAAGGCCAACATTACAAGTCAATATCAAAAAAAAAAAAAGGCAGAGACACCCGATCCGACTGCTCCTAGCAATAGGAAATATTCAGTTTTTGGTACAGGCGTCGGTTACCAGAGGCACACACACACACACAGCGATCCCGCCGGCGGGATCGTAGACCCTCGGGATCTGTTAGAAGATCGGTTAGATTCTCTCCAAATAATCATTCAGTTCAACAAACCGCTAGGGCTCCAGGGCACACCCCTTCTGGGGTGCCTGGGCAAGTCTGATTCCCACCCCCGGCGACGGCCCAAGCCGAGGTTCGTACCTTCGAGGTGCCCTTGTGCTAGTCGCCCAAAAACTTAAACCATCAAGTTATGCCGAACGCACTCTGCGTTCGCTAACTAGTCCGGTCCATCTGTAGAGGCCAAAAGGCCAACATTACAAGTCAATATCAAAAAAAAAAAAAAAAAGGCAGAGACACATTTGGTCAACGGCGCTCGCCCGGTTCACATCCTGTACCTTACTTTATTTTAATGCTGTAAAATTGTACTATTGATTGAATTGAATAAATGATTATGTTGGAACTCGAGCCTTTATATATATATTTTTTTAAATATACTGGAAATTTTTGCACACACGGTCATCTGACCCCGAACCTTTATTTCACGATAAAAATATTTATTTAATTTACTAGTAGTTCTCACAACACATAAATCTTCGGAACCCCTCGATCGATTTTGCTCATATTCAAACTTAAAAGTTGTATTGAAATGAACTACTTGCCTACAAAGTTTCATAAAGATCGGATCAACGATACGCAAGTTATAGTCGAACAAACCATGCACGCCAAAACGCCGACTTGTCACATTAGCCATTAGAATCTGAGACCTCTCTTCGCTCGGTCAATAATCGTGTTTACAACATTTCGCTAAAAAGTCAAAGCAAGTAAGACCACCGCTTTATGGTTGATATTCCGAGAACCCGTACAAAGCGCTTTGATTCCACATTCATTGTGCGAACTGCTAGTCTGTGGAATTCGCTGCCTGAGTGGGTGTTCCCCGATAATTACAATCTGAGTGTCTTCAAGTCGAGAGTGAATAGGTTTCTTCTAGGCAACCGTGCTCCATCGTAGGCCGCATCATCGCTTAACATCAGGCGAGTTGGCGTCCAAGCGCAAGCCTATTTTTTTTTAACCTATGTTGTCCCACTGTTGGGCAAAGGTCTCCCCCATTTCCCTACATAAATAATGGTCCTCAGCTAAGCTAATTTATAATTTAAAAAAAAAAAAAAAATAGGATAATCACTCACCAACAATACAGAAATCTCCAACACTGTGACTCAGTAAAAGCTCGTTCAACAATTCACTCTGGTATGCTGTCTTCACTACCCCCTTCTCTTCTCGTCCCTTTCGACTCGTCCCACACGGCACGCCAAACTGGCTCTTAGCTCCATTCACTTCCATAGTAACCAAAGCTTGGTTTCCCTTAAAGTCAACACCTTGGAGTGCTATTTCCCATTTAGGGTTGGTGTTCACGTGAAGGTTGTGGAGTACTGCGTCGACGTTTTTGATGTGTTCTTGGGTTAAGAAAGCGTTATATGGGTAGAGAAGGTATAAGAGCTTGTGGACTGGTATGCTGGGATTATTTTCCTGGAATATAAAAAAATACATATTATATTTTTAATAATTTATATCATTATCAGCCTAACATATTCCCACTGCTGGGACACATCAATAGTCAATTTACCAAAAAAAAATATAGAGTAGGTCTACGATTCGCCACCAACTCGCCTGATTGTAAGTGACATCCACATAGTTTAATTTATTTGTATACCTAAAGGCCTAACTAAGGCCTATCCGTGTTTGTTTTGGCCTCATTGATGCCGTATAACGGTCCGAAAATATAAATTTAAATAAAGAATAATATTATGTGTACCAATATTATGTGCTGACCCGACAGACGTAGTCCTGTCTTGTTTACAGAAATTTTAAAATTTTATGTTTTCTGCGCAATCGTCTTAATTTTTTTTTTCCGTAAGAACCTTCTCCAAAGCATAAGAAAACTTTTGAAAAAAAGATGATAGAAATCGGTAAAGTCTTTTTCATGTTATGACGTGACCAAGGTAAATAGGGTTTCATTTTTATATAATACTAGTAGGCCGCCCCTGCTTCGCACGGGCGAAGCCGGGATATATAGCCTATGTCAACCGGGGATAGTGCAGCATCCCAACAGTGAAAGAATTTTTCAAATCGGCTCAGTAGTTTCGGAGCCTATTCAATGCAAACAAACAAACAAACAATCAAATCTTTCTTCTTTATAATATTAGTATAGACTAGCTGGATACCCGCTACTTCGTACGCGTAGAGCTCGGCCTTCGGCCTCGCTACTACGACCCGCTCCAGGAACACAAAACTTCATCAAAATCGGTCCAGCCGTTTACTCATCGTTTAAACCTTCCCTGAACTTCCACAAATATTTAATGATCATCAGCTAAATCGGCCCAGTAGTTCTCGGGTTTTAGCGAGACAAACGAACAGCAATTGATTTTTATATATATAGATGATAGAAGAAATATATATTACTCCGGTAATTGATTTAAAAATAATTTAAGCATATTTACTTTAAGAAATGTACGTACTTCGTGATTTAATCGCAGTTTACTAGCATGACCTATATCATCCAACATATTTGAAACAATATAACCCCTCCTCCAATTTGCCTTTGTTAGGTTGAAGAAAATTTATGCACCCCTTAATTGAAGGGTCAGAGAGAACCAATAATGTGTTTTGACATGAACTGAACGAGTATAATAAAAACGAAGTTTCAGTGAGCATAATTAAAATTAATAAATAATTGACATTCTTTTTGGGCGAATCTAGAGCAGTCGTAACTTTACTATGAGTAAGTGTTGCCAGGGGCCTTACGGACAACTGCCATTGCGGCACCTAATCCGCTCAGTTGGAAAATCACGCGAACGTGAACCTTATCGCGCCCAGATACGTTTTGTGGTCGCGTGATTTTCCAACTGAGCTGATTTGGTGCCGCAATAACAGTTGTTCGTAAGGCCCCAGGTTACTTTATTCGTCCCATAAAAAAACTCACAAAACACATGACTTTCTCGCAAGAGTCACGACATTGCGATAAAATATGCTTCAAAAAGTATCTAAGTTAGTACATTTTTAACCCCCGACGGAAAAAGAGGGGTGTTATAAGTTCAACGTGTCTGTTTGTGGCATTGTTGCGGCTAAACTGTATTTGTTTTGTCTTTGTTTGAAAGTCGACTTCATCGAGTGTTCTTAGCAATTCATGAAATTGGTTCAGCCGTTTGAAGATTATCAGGGTATAAAAAAAAATTATAAGTTTTTTTTATAATTAGAAACAAATAGTGCGGTTAAAGGTAGCTAAAGCTTATTTGACCAAGTTGCCAACCACTTTTTTTACTGAATCCGAAATTATACAGCAAATACTTATTGTTTAAAGTAAACCTTACTTATAAAATGCTGACGATCTCTCCCTTCTTTTTAAAACCTAGAAACGAACACAAAGTAGCAAAAAACGAAATTGAAGATCGAATTAACAGTAAATAACTCCTGCGGCAGGCAACAGAACCGTGGAGGCATATAAATTCTCAGTTGCTGCCTAAGTTTGTATTGTACTTTTCTCAAACTTTTCGTAGATATTCACATCAATGTTTTAGGTAATTTCTCACATTTAAAATAAAACTTTTTCTAGTAACCAAATATCAAAAAAACATTCTCAGAAGGGTATGGTTGGCACACATAACATCCAGATATCTGGATATGTTTTTTTTTGTTGTCTTTTATAATAATTTGTGTATTTCTTGTTTCTTAATATTTGCCTCTTTTTAGTGGATTGTATTTCCATTTGCACAAGGTATAAGAGAATATAAAAATTGGCTAAAATTACTTACCTATATTAAAAAGACTACTCAATAAGAGACAAATTTTCGTCGAAGTTGGTTCTACGAATAATGGACACAAAAAATACCATGTACGAGAAAATTTAAATAAAATTACTTGACATTTCGTGTTCAACCTTTTGTTTACTTTAGATTTGAGGTCAGAAATAGTAAAACTTGGTTTTGAATCCACAATTTTCAGCCATCAGCATCAATCACCGAGACATTACAAAAGCAAACTTTGTCTAACTGACTAGATATAATCTTGACCTTGGAACGTGATGCGGCGTTCGCGTGAATCCAAATTACACGCGGGGCGAAGCCCGGGAGTCTCAAGGACGTGCGTGTCGCACTTTTAGCACAGCTCTTTGTGGCAAAAAGGGAAGCGATAAAACAGTCTTATCTCACAAAAATGCCGAAACTAAAAATGTGCCAAATGAAACTTAACGGCTTAAATCAACGCCAAATTTTTACACAACTCAGCAGTGCAAGTACCGTTTTTTACAGAACAGTACTTGCACTGCTGACCCAACAAAACTTGAAATATTTACCTCATTTTTGTTTTATTTTCAACTGAATTGAAGTTTCAACTAGTACGTAAGCAGAATTTCTGTTCAAGTTTCTTTTTTGTTATTAAGACTGGAAATAAGGAATTTATAGACTACTAGCGAACCGCCCCGGCTTCGCACGGGTGGAAGTTTTATTTTATATAATTATATAAAACTTCCGTGAAATAATATCTAAGTAATGGTGAAACCCACATTAAAATCCGTTGCGTGATTTAGGAGGAGGTAGCGGTTATACAGACAGACGGACTCGAAAAGCGACTTTAATTTATACTATACTAGCGACCCGCCCGCCCGGCTTCGCACGTAAATTACACCCGGGCGGGTCGCTAGTTATACATATAAACCTGCCTCTTGAATCACTCTATCTATTAAAAAAAACCGCTTCAAAATCCGTAGTGATAGAGATAAACAACAAAAGTTGTTAGTCTTGATGCACCCAAGTCGCCCTTAAGAAGTTTTGCGTAAGTTACCTTTGACCCCGTATACCTGTATAGGTATACTTTTTTGAAAATAATTCGCTGAGTTGCCACTTCAAAGAGTTATTCCAAAGTGTTCCTACCAGTATCTTAGCCGCGGCATGCAAGCTGTCTACGGGGAAGTCAGGCAGGCTGACCATCTGCAGCTCGGGGCTGATGAGGGCGTACGCAGCTGACAGCAGTTCTTCCAGCTTCACGGGATCCGCGCGGGGGGCTTCTTCTTTTAAAGCAGACAGGTGCTCCTGGAACAATTCAAATAGTTTATTTTTATTTTGTACTAGCAACGCACGCCAGCTTCGCACGGGTGTAAGTCTTATTTTTTTACACCTTGGGTTACATTATTGGAGTTTTAGTAAGGATCCATATATATAAAAAAAATATAGCCTATGTCACCAGGGGATAGTGTAGCTTCCCAACAGTGAAAGAATGTTTCAAATCGGTTTAGTAGTTTCGGAGTCTATTCAACGCAAACAAACAAACAGAGCGGTAGAAGCGGAAATAAACTAGAGATTCGTCAGAAAAACAGTTTAAAAGATAAACTTCCACAAAGTAACGCCAACAGTTTTTTTTTTTTTTTAATTATAGTACTATAATTTAAAAAAAAGGCTGTCAAGACATTTTTGTAAGAGTTGTAGCCAGTTGCACTCATATAAACTAAACGTCAGTCAATCAAAATCAGTCAACAACTGTGATTTGGAGTTTGTCGCGTTGATCTAAATAAGAATGTTCAATAAATGTTCACTCATAATGCCTGGTAACAGATTTTCCTTTTCATTTCCGTTCTATTTACTTCTCTTTTCTGCGCATTTGCAGTTGTCTTTACTTCATGAAAATGTCTCAAAACAAAGTTTTATTCAGACAGTTAATCACTTTGTAGCCATTATAAATGAATTTTTCGCGAAACAAAGGATTTTGAGTTGTGGAACTATTTACTGTCAGCCCTAACTTCGGGGTTGCCATTTAATTATCCTTACGAATTAATTTTGCGACGATTCTAAAACGCGGATGTCATGCAATGGATATTAACAACGATATTATTATCGTGGTACATTTTATTTTTGTACCATCATCATCATCATCAGCCAGAAGACGTCCACTGCTGAACATAGGCCTCCCCCTTTAACCTCCGCATTGAACGACAGCCTGCCTTTTGCATCCACTGGATGCCCGCGACTCTTACAATGTCGTCGGTCCATCTAGTGGGAGGCCTCCCTACGCTGCGTCTTCCGGTTCGTGGTCTCCACTCCAGAACCTTTCTTCCCTATCGGTTATCGGTGCTTCGAGCGATGTGGCCTGCTCATTGCCACTTCAACTTGCAAATTTTAACAGCTATGTCGGTGACTCTGGTTCTTTGGCGAATATCCACGTTTCGGATTTTATCGCGCAAAAAACCATACCATTTTGTACCATACAATACAATAACTCTTTATTAAATCCTTGGCTAATCCGTGGTCAACGATGCTGGTATTTCAACTAGTTATTTCTTTAGTTTTAAATTTTGTTGTATACTGTTTGTTGATCTTTAAATATAAAAAAAAAAAAACACAAAACAAGGATAACATAAACATCACAAAAAAACTAGGCTTTTAACAGGCGGCCTTATCGCTTAAAGCGATCTCTTCCAGGCAACCATGGCAACCGTCCATACCTACTCTTGTGGAAATAGCTTCATTTCTTTGAAAAGTTATTCATTATTCAACATAAGAGTGGAGAGAAGAAAAATTATAAAAAAAAAAACACATAGCTCTACTACAATAGTTAGTAGGTACATTACTTCACGAGGGAGAAAAATACAGTTTTTTCAGCGAGGGCCGTAATCCATCCGATTTTAAAATCTGTACTTTCCCCTAGTGATGAGGGCTTTATAATAGTTTCTTGCTACTATGCCTACAGCCCGTTGCAGATGATGCGCAGTAAATTGCAAGTACTGTGCATCGCCTGCAACGACCTACAAAACTTTTTGCTTAGCGGCAGTGGAAGTTGCTTATTAGTCATCTAAGAGCTACAAAAAAGTTTTGTAGCTCGTTGCATGCTTGCAATTTACTGCACATCGTCTGCAACGGGCTGTAGGCACGGTAAAAAGCACTCATCACTAGGCGGAAAGTACCGATTTTAAACTCGGGTGGATTACGGCCCTCGCTAAAAATCTGTTATTTTCCCCCCGCGTGAAGTAGTGTACTATTGTAGTAGAGCCATGAAGAGCAAAATAATACCTACTTTCTGCCATATGTCATCTAAGATAAGGTCTAAGTTACACGTATGAACTCATAGTAGGTTCTTCGGACGAACGTGTGGTGATAAAATCGTAAAGAGAATTTAGTGTTGTCTTTACGTAACATGCTGAATCGTGAGTGCTATAAATTGTTCCTTATCATTGGGCTATGCGTTGTTTATGAGCCAGAAATGAGATATGGTGAAAGATATTTATCACTTGCCAATATTTTATTTGCTTTGTTTTTGTGACGTTTCAAAAGTGTATCATGGTATACCTATTTGAGAAAAGATTTATGAATGATATGAATATTCGATATTTTTACTACGGGAGAAACTCTGCAATCGGGAAAAAAAATCATCTGTTCCATAGAAAACGGTCATTAACACTACAAAATGTATGGAACAGCTGATATTTTTATTCGCAATTTGCGTGGTTCCTGCAACAGAATCCTAGCGGCTGTCTCTGATGATGTAAGGAGTCCAATGTTTAAGCATTGGATCTCTGTTCACATGAATAGAAACAAATGACCTGCCAATATTATGCACCGCACTTCTTTTTGTATAGTTTGTTAGAGTTTTACTATCACCCCTATACAGTGTGCTTATATAATTTAAGACGAACACCCCTATACAGTGTGCATTTATTAGTGAACTCGTACTAATAAATGCACACTGTATAGGGGTGTTCGTCTTAAATTATGGGTCGAGTTGCCTGAATTAAACGATTTCTATTTTATTTATTTATTCATTATTTAGGGTTGGTGTCATTGTAAAAGTTGTTCATAATGATGAATAGACCCCTTTCGGCTTAGTACACCCTTCCCGCTTATTCCTGAATTTAGGAACATAATTTATATAAAAATTATAATTATTATAATAATTATAAAATATTTAAATAAAAATTATATATTTGAATAATATATATTTATATAAAAATATATAGATGAATAAAAGAAATCGTGAGGAAACATGCACATGTACGGAGAAGGAATTCAATGGCTTATGTGAATCCACCAACCTGCACTGGGCCAGCGTGATGGATATGCCCCAATCACCCTTTCGGGGGTAGGCTAAAAGTCCAGCAGTGGACTGTTAAAAAAGGCTGACTATGATGATGATGAATAAAAGAAATGCAAAGCCAGACTAAATAAAAACAGTGTGAAACGATAAAAAAAACAATACGCTTAAGAGATTGTGGTAGCCCCCAGAGCGTGGCAAACACCCCTATCCAAAAGTTTATTCTCGCATCAGTTACGCGGCAGTTTAAAAGCGAATTAACACGTTTATTTCACTATTTTCTGAAACTAATAGCTCTGCGAATGAGTTGTCGGAATTAATAGGCCAGGAGTAATTGCCTGGAAATTGTTTCTGTGCTAACATTGCGGCGATCGCGGCGGGGCTAATGTAGAGTCGACATGCCACGGGGCTTCATTATCACGGTGAGTGGCAGCCAGGGAAATTAGTTAGAGGAGCTTTGATAAACTAGGTATGTATAGGTACAACCGACCGGCAAACATCTTGAAAAGTGCACAAGTAACGTAGTAAGTTAACGTGATATTTACCGTGATAAGATTATGAATGCACAGTTATCGATTTTTAGGTTTCTTTCTTTGTTTCAGTCACATTAGGGACGAGGGGATCTTAAGTTTTCCTTCTTAATCTCTGTTGCCACTTTTCTCCGAAATACTTAACCAATGCCATGCAGAGGTAATAAGAAATTTTAGTATTAGTCATCATGCCTATTTCAAAGCGTTTTTTTTTTTCTTATTTGAAGCAGGCTTCGTTCCGGTGGTTCTAAGCTATATCAAAATCAAAAAATCAATTAAAAAATTAATCAAAATCTCTCTAACAGTATAAAAGTTACGAGCTCTTGAAAATTTACCGTGGGTTTTTCACAATTTAATTTGTACTTCTTAATATTTGCTTCACACCACAACAGAATTGTGTACATTTTATATCACAACGAAAACAATACTGAAGGTTTTTTTTAAAATAAACATCATCATTATCATCATCAGCCAGAAGACGTCCACTGTTGAACATAGGCCTCCCCCTTTATCCCCCACACTGAACGACAGCCTGCCTTTTGCATCCACTGGATGCCAGCGACTCTCACTATATCGTCTAATCGAATCTTGATTCCATTAGATATGCAAAGCAAAAGTGCTGGCGCACAATTTCACTCGCAGGAAGTTGAGTAACTATTGCAAAGTGTATCTACCTATAAATAGTTGGGACTTTAAGCGCATTTCTTCTAAGCTATTTCAACCTTAGTGTGTAAGAACGATGTAACCAAAGATTCGTCACGGCAACGTAAATACGGGCGCGACACTGAGGTTGAAATTAAAGAAAAGAGAAGTAAATATAACGGAAATGAGAAGGAAAATCTGTCGCCAGGCATTATGACAGCACCTTGCTTGAACATTCTTATTTATCTCAACGCGTCGAACTCCGCATCCAAAGAACTTTGACCTTACCTTTTTGAGTTAGGTCTCAAAGTTTTTTGTCCGCATCACTGTTGCTAATAATCATAGGTAACCTTAATACCTAAAATTATTAATAGCGATAGAATCCAAAACGTGGATATTCGCCAAAGAACCAGAGTCACCGACATAGCTGTTAAAATTTGCAAGTTGAAGTGACAAGGGCAGGCCACATCGCTCGAAGAACCGATAACCGATGGGGAAGAAAGGTCCTTGAGTGGAGACCACGAACCGGAAGACGTAGCGTAGGTAGGCCTCCCACTAGATGGACCGACGACATAGTGAGAGTCGCTGGCATCCAGTGGATGCAAAAGGCAGGCTGTCGTTCAGTGTGAAGGTTAAACAGGAGGCCTATGATCAGCAGTGGACGTCTTCTGGCTGATGATGATGATGATGATGACGGAAGGCCATCAGTTTTGTTCAGAAACTGCGACGGTGACTCCGCACAAAACTAGGTACTATAAATCGGTCGTACTGTAGCTCGACTGTCAAGCTAGATATTTTATGGTTATAGTTCTTGCTACTTTATGTGAGGCAGGTGTTCCGTTGAATATACCGAAATAGATTTGAATGTGCCCAAGAATGGTAACCTAGTATTGTAATGGTAAATGGTAACCCTACAAACTAGGCATCTTCAAGGGTTGCGTGTTTTTTTTTTCTAAATCAACGTTTTCCTTCCTTGGCCACACCGTCGTTTACCATCAAGAGGCGAGTTGGTGGCCGTTATTTTTCTACGCATTGACGAAAAACAACAAAAAATATCATTTTTTTTTACCTATACTGGCATCGATTCTAATGCACTCTAAACTAAATTTGACAGCTCTAAAATTATTACCATCCTTCTCTCACGTATTAAAATGAAAAGAGAGGCAGATAATTTGAGTCCTGTCAGATTGGTTTAGTTTAGTGAGTGGTATGACAGAATAGGCCTCATTGTCTGCTGCTGGGCAAATGTCTCCCCCATTTCCTTCCATAAATCACTGACCTCCATCACCTCTTGCCAGCTTCTCCGGAATGAGTCAAGATCTTCACCTAATTTATAAACAACGAAATATGTTAAGAAACATTCTGTATTTATTTTTATTTTAATAGCAAAAGCAACTTTATTCCTGAGTTATATAAGCTGTGTTTTGTTCATAACGCGGGTGAAGCCTCGTGCAAAAGCTAGAACATAAATTATCTAAGTCTTTAGAACTCACATACTCTAAGTAGACCAAACTTAAGGCTGAGTACTACGTGAAGTTAGAATTCACGAAACTGGCTAAATTTAGCATGCCACTAACCGAAACCTTAACGATAAAATCAAAGCGAACCACGAATACTGCCATTAATACCCTTAATAACTTTCAAAGATGGTATCGCTGCCTTTTAACGTCTATTGAAGGAATTTGCACAACTTTACCCATCATCGAGTTAAACTACTTATTTGAGTCATAAAACTTTGGGAGCCTTATTCGTAGGACTGAATTTTGATGTTGGATTGAGTGAATTAAATTGAGTGTTATGTAAAACTAAATACAAAATAAAAACTGGCCAAGAGTGTGTCGAGTCCCGCATATGGGAGGGTTCCCTAACTAAAGCCATATAATTGTAGTTATATTTGTCGGCGCATTGAAGTTTCAGCATTCGGGCGCAACTACCGTCGGATAGTTTTTAATGCTTAGATTATGTAGGTAGGCGTCACTGGTGTAACGCTGCAGTAACTTACTCTGCTGAAATTCTTTCCGGTGTGAAGTTGTGTCGTTGACAACCAATCAGAGTTTAGCAAGTTTGGGTACCGTCCGGCAGAGGCGCTAGTGAGGGCGCGCGGACACGTGTCGGTGACGTGAGACTCGGTGGAGCATACTTTGCTTGTGTTCTGTGCTTTGCTTTGTGTTTTGGATGGGGACTGTTGGATGCTCGGTGGAGCTCACTTTACTTTGAGGATGGAATTTGGATTGTTGGTTGGAGAGTGGTAGCGTTCGTTACAAGGCGGAACGCCTTGTCCCCAAGTAATTTTCAAGTAATTTGATATTGTAACTATTAATCATAGTGCGACGACATATAAACTGTGTTAATGTACGTGCGATGTCTCATTCTCCTCGGCCACTATACTCACACCATAGAACCAAGATAATCTGATGAAGATCGGCCATCCATCCACCAGTGCCCCCGCTCCACGCATGCGACGCTCGCGCCTTCACATTCATAGTTCAGAAGTTGGTGGTTATAGAATGAAAATATAAAGGGGGTGCAGTGATTTCATCCCCATTTCACATGTACCAGAGCTACCCCTAAAATCATCGAGATAGAATCTCTCAGTGAAAACAGTCAAAAAACGTCCGAGCGTCATTGTACATAGATTGTGTCAATTATATAGTTCACAATGCCTCATTTACTCCAATTTAGACGTTATGTCGCTTGCATAGTGTTCAACGTTAGTTGTCCGCTATGTCATCGTAGCTCTGGCATCGCGCGGCGTTGTAGGCGGATCGCGGTTACCTTGTAACTAACCAAAAGTCGGCGCAATTCGTAGCGTGCGCTGAGTTTTGGTTCGGACATTTTTGGCACGATTGTGACTATACGTGTAGTATTCTCGAAGCCTAAAATGCAGTTTATTTTTAAATTGAGATACAAGTGTAATTGTGCAAAGTTCTATAACTATAAAATTAGTGCATGAAGCACTAATTTTATAGTTATAGAAGTTAGAAGATTCCACAAAATCAGGACGGACTGACAGAACGAGCTTATACTAGTAGGACTACGGAACCCTAAAAACCGATTGGGCATTTTTTATTTTTATTTTAGGGAAGGAGATCCATGAAACTATTTTAGAGATCGCTCTCTACTCTAGATTTAGAAAGAAAATCCAAGTAAGCCTAAAAGAAAAACTCTAATAGCCGTTAGGCCTCATGGACATCATTTTGAGGATAGTCTCGTGCAGCCTTTCCCAAAGTGGGCGATAACGCCCCCTTGTGGGCGCTGCAGGCCTAAAGGGGGGCGGGCGGCAAGAGACCCAGAAAAAAATTGGGGCGTTGTGTAGAGGCTTGGGGGGTGATTTGTATTTTCATTTAGCTAGGAGGCCTCTTAGACACCAACTGCATGAGCTCTCGACTCTCAACTACAACTTGTGAACATCAAATAATGGGGGCGCTAATAAATAATGTATTCCCAAAGTGGGCAGTAGTCAACATAAGTTTGGGAACTCCTGGTCTCGAGTATACATACCACAATAGACTATAAATACCGGTCCTTTATTCCGTGCGAAACCACATTTAACTGACGAACCCAAATTTATGCAAAACTAGAATTTGCATCACTGAACATTTTAATGATTTTAGAGTAGAGATAGAGTATATTGAAGATTTACTGCCTTATGACAAAATTTGAATTTATAATGCAGTATGGTTCAAATTTAAAACTGAGCTAGTACGTTTGCGGGAAATTTAACTCACCCATGACACCCTAATCACCTAGCGATATGGAATATACTTTTCATTACTCATACTCGGAAATTTAGGTCTGAAGTTGCCTGAGGAGCGGGTTGAAAGTAATACATTTCAGCCCTAGGGAGAAACACTTTCAACTGACAGTGACAGTTGAAAACTGACACACTCAAATAAATAAAAACCTTGTTCTATTTTCACATTTGTATTGAACCATGTTCCAACTTTTTTTTCTCGTCAGAGGATTATGGGCCCGCACTTCTCGTACATTTGCCAATGTCAGGATAATCCAAAAATAAATAAAAAATCGCGGTAATCCGATCTTCATTGTAGTCTTAACAATGTACTATTACGACCTATTCTCATACTTACCAAATTTTCATTAAAAAAATCATCAAAACCGGTCGAGTCGTTTCGGAGGAGCCAGAAACAACCCAGCAGATTTTTTTAAATGAGGCGAGTTCTCGGTTTTCGTGGTCCAATGTCTTAACCCCAAACGACTCAAATATGTAACCACTGCCGCTTGCGCTGCTCTGCCAAATTGGCAGCCGTTAGTTACATAATATTTATGTACACATAATAATATTATTAACATATACTGTTTATGTAAGTTTATATACATCGATGTAGAAAGTGTACTGGAGAAGTTTGACTTGTAACTATGGAGTTATTAATAAAGAATTGTATTGTATTGTAAAGCTAATATCAAGCGTGTATAAAATATAGGCTTATACTTTTTAGGGTTCCGTTCGCAAAGGGTAAAAACGTGACCCTATTACCAAGCCTACGATGTCTGTCCGTCTGTCTTACCTATTAACGGCTGTATCTTTCGAACCGTTATAGATAGCCAGTTAAAATTTTCAGTTTTTTTTTGAATATTTAATGTTACGGCGGATTAACTAACAAATAATAAAAAAAGTCTAAAAGTAAAAAGAAAACCTACAACAAACGTATTTTTAACGTATTTTTGTATTAGCTGTAATTTAAAAGGGTAATACGTACAAGCGTCAAACTTGGCATGATTATAGTACACACTCTAAAGTATAAGAATAATAAATAATGGCCAAGTGCGAGTCGGTGACACGTTTCTGTTAATTACCAAGTTACTGGTACAATCACTGGTAATTTCGTTTAATTTTAAATTTTGTATGGTACGGAACCCTCAGTGCGTTCCGCACTTGACCGGTTTATTCACTTTAACCTACTACTGACATATTTAATCCACCCTTTCCTCCGTACCACCAAATAAATAATATACCTACTTTTATCGTATCTCACACGAGAATCTTATCTAAACGAAGCCGCCAAGAACAAATCTACGAGTATGTCATAAGTATAAGAATTTATGTTATTGATTTTTCTGTGTCTATGTAAACTAATTATCGTATCTCACACGAGAATCTTATCTATACGAAGCCGCCAAGAACAAATCTACGAGTATGTCATAAGTATAAGAATTTATGTTATTGATTTTTCTGTGTCTATGTAAACTGATTATCGTATCTCACACGAGAATCTTATCTATACGAAGCCGCCAAGAACAAATCTACGAGTATGTCATAAGTATAAGAATTTATGTTATTGATTTTTCTGTGTCTATGTAAACTGATTATCGTATCTCACACGAGAATCTTATCTATACGAAGCCGCCAAGAACAAATCTACGAGTATGTCATAAGTATAAGAATTTATGTTATTGATTTTTCTCTGTCTATGTAAATAATTGATTACCGTATCTCACGAAGGAAGGTAGTCATAACTTCCAGCTCAAAGGTAAAAAATAACCCTTACAACGAATTAATGTGACTGCACACTATCTCAAACACGTGAACACAAAAACGTTGGAATGATAGCTTATCGCAATGGAACCTAGTAGTGCTTCGAGTTGTCATCGCGTGTGAAACCACCCTTGCTTGCCGCAGTTTAGGTGGTAGTAGCGATAGGGATGGCTCATGTAGCAAGAGGCAAGAGTGTGGTTCAAATAAACTCACGGCTAATTCGGAAAGGAGCTCGTCACTTGTAAACCAATACACAAATTATGATCAAATATAGCTAAAAACCACCGCAATTCAACTTTTTATTTTATTTTTATAATCAGTTCTTTTGTTTTTTTTTTCTTTAATATTCATACTTGCTTCGTACGCGTAGACGTTTCATATACATTTTCAATAGGTCCTATCTCAAATCAAGTCTTGGTATTTAAGGTGTTGGTCATATATTTATGCGGACATATATTGCTACGTGTCACAGACTTCAACGTAAGTCGACAGTTTGTACGTAAGACGGCACATTATACGTAATACGACGCTTTATCGTAAAACGACACTTTGTTATTCATACGAAACTTTGTACGTAAGGAGACACTTTGTATGTAAGAACACTTTGTACGTAAGAAGACACTTTGTACGTAAGGACACTTTGTACGTAAGGAGACACTTTGTACGTAGGGACACTTTATACGTAAAGAGACACTTTGTACGTAAGGACACTTTGTACGTAAGGAGACACTTTGTACGTAAGGAGACACTTTGTACGCAAGATGACACTACGTAAGCCGAGACTTTGTACGTAATACGACACGGGTTTAAGTTTTTTTTTCTCCACAACTACTCTCGGTTTACTATCGGGTTCCCTAACTTTAACTCCCGCTCGCTACTCGACCACCCCTTAAAGACACAGATTGCACAACAGTTACTTCCACAGCTTACGTGACAGTCACCACTTGGGGACAAAACGGATGGCTTCGAAGGAGCACCCACCAGTCCTTCCGTAGATTCGAATCGGTAATCACGTTTATTTAAACTCACGATTCGTTTTAACTTCAACTTTGTTATTTTGATATGATAGTTCAGTTTTTACTTTAGTTTAAAAGACAGTGATTGAAAATTCAAACTACATTTTTTTTTTGTTGAATTTCGTAGCGTTACGTAGAGGGTGCTACGGAAATGTTACAGCGTAGCAGGCTACGGTTGGATTTCATTTTCAGTGTTTTCATGAACTGAGGTTGGTTAAAATTATATTTTGTAGGTATCTTGGCTTGTATTTAAATCGAGTAGTATAGAAATTAATTTTCAGTATTAGTAGTAATTGCAAAAATAAATCACGAACGTTTAAATCAGAATTTCGGAAATGACGAGTTTTATTTTAGTTTCGATATATGTATTACTTATACTTCTATACTAATATTATAAAGAGGAAAGATTTGATTGTTTGTTTGTTTGCATTGAATAGGCACCGAAACTACTGAACCGATTTGGAAAACTCTTTCACTGTTGGGAAGCTACACTATCCCCGGGTAACATAGGCTATATTATATTTTCAAAAAAATAGGGATCCTTACTAAAACTCCAATAATGTAACCCAAGGTGTAAAAAGCTAATATTTCCAATTTTCTGTTTGCGTGTTTGACAGTTCTAAGACAGTCATCGTCTGTCAGGTCGGCTAGTGTCTATACTAATATTATAAAGAGGAAAGATTTGATTGTTTGTTTGAATAGGCTCCGAAACTACTGAACCGATTTGAAAAATTCTTTCACTGACGGGAAGCTACACTATCCCCGGGTGACATAGGCTATAATCTATACCCGTGCGAAGCTGGGGAGGACCGCTAGTATATTATATTTTTATTTGGAAAGGCTACGAGTTTGCCAGGTATTCAGCCGACAAGTAGTGTTGACAAGTAGTAGTGTGCAAAATAAAATGTGTGTGTATTCTGAATTGTAGAAAGTTTTGTAAGGTACAGTGCAGATGTTATTGTAGCAACTAGCAGTATATTAAAAGGTTAGAGCTTACTATCAGTCAACCGTTCTCGCGACTCCTAATCTACACTAACCCTCCATTGATTTAACTTACTTAAAAATTTAAAACACGTAAACAAATTGGCTTCAGAATTTCATTACGATCGGATCAACACAAAATCTAGCATGTTATCGTAATTTAAAAAAGCATGCAGGTTTTAAAATTACAGATTTCAAATGTGATCTATTAAATTGGCACTACTTTACCTCCTTTCGGCTTATTACCACCATTTCATGTAACCCTGCAAACATACGTCGATTTTTTTCTCGTAGAGGCCGTAGACTAACACCTTCGCTTCGCCCGGTTAATTAATAACTGAGTACTTATCCAAATCCATCTTTTATAAAATAATTTACCCCGTAACTGGGTTACCCTTGTTACATTCCCCTCTTTTCACCCCTACAAGGTGCAAGTCATGTCTAATGGTAAGCTCAATTAATCACCACTAACCCCCGGAAACGCAACAGGCTGAGTTATTACCACTTTTCACTTAAACTATGTAACTAGACAGGCGTGCATGAAACTTGAAATATGTGGAACTTTTTAGGGTTCCGTAATACAACAAGGTCGTTATACGATCGGCGTGTCCGTTCGGATCTAACAACATAATTAATATTTACATAAATATGAAACAAAGTAGGTATGAACTAAGACCAAAATAAAATGTATGGGCGGGCCATAACCATTGAACTTGCTCAGTACTTAAGCATTGTTTTTATAGTGTGAAGGAATTTGTGGATTTTTTAAAATATATAATATAATTTAATAAGATAATATAACAATACTTCGTAAAATATATAATTTATCTAGCATAAGAACATTTGCACGTCTGCATGCAGACTGAATACCGTGTACCTAAAATAATTTTAAGACCTCAATGTAATGTATTCTAGCAAATAAATGATTTGATTGATTGATTGTAAAAACGAGTCAAAACCGTCGGACATATACTTCAACACCTAATAATAACCATGTAATAAAGGCTTAAGTTTAATAAAATATGTACCAGAACCCTGCGTATTTCTAAATTATTGAAAATAGCTTCGCTTGATTTGTCTTGAAAAGAAAATTTTCGTGTCATTAGGTCAAAATTTTCTACAAAAATTATTTTGCAGTAACATTAAAAATTTTAAGCATAAAAAGTGCAAACTACTTAAAATTAACATTCTTAGTGTAGTGTTCAATATCCTAAAAAAACTAACAATATTTATATATAATATTTATGACGTTAGTCATATAAAAAACTTCCAGGAAAATATTGTACAAATTATGTAGAGACAACGCATTATTTGGCTAAGTCAAATTAATAAATGTCTACGGAACCCTCAATGTTAAATCATAAGCGTGTCTTGACAGGCTCTTGATAACTTATTGATATGTTACTTTTATGATACGTTTTATGTTGTTATGAATTCTTGCATCCAGCCATTGACAAAAAGTATTAATTCTTAGTCTTAGAAACGAGTAACTGTTATATGATAAACCATGTAAAAGACTTTCGGCCTAAAACTAAGCTCGCTGCAAGTAAGTAAACATAGATTGAGATATTTTGTTATATATTTTATTTTATTTTTTATTATTTGTTATACTTATTATTATTTGTCGTTTTTTGTTTTAATTTATTGTTATAACTGTTTTTTTTTTTCAATTTGGGACAAAAACGATCCTATGTAAACTAGTAGTTTATCCCGAACTGTGACTTCGCAACCCCTATTTCTTCACAATTCTTAAACTGATTTAGCTCATCTACATAAATTAAGCTCATCACCTGGACCAATTTGGCTAACTTTTTATGCGTTTTATTATAGAAACTGACGTGGTTTTCACACATTTTATTTATATTACACGGGAATTACTCACGTAAGATTAAGCCGGTCACTCCGACTATAGTTTCAACCGCATTAGGCAGTCTTTTTCAAGGTAAATGCACGCGCGCGGCTGCGTCTCGCTTGGCTTTTTATATGTTAATAATAGTTCGAAGAAGATTTTAAGGGGAAAAATTGGAAAAGTTGCCCGGAATATTAGAAAATTGATAGACGGTTTTGCACATTGATTATTTTGATTATTGGATGGTTTTTCTGGTTGGTTGTTTTGCAAGTTTGATGATATGCCTAGTTGGAAGTTTTGTTACTTGAATGATTTGCATAATTGGTACTTGGACATTTCGATTAGAAATGGCCCAAATGAATGAGGACCTAACTTTATTAACATTTTCACAAGTCTTCTTTCATTGGCGGAAACTTTTAATTGACAGCCTAATTAACTTTTGCAAGTCAACTAATTAGTTTCGTGCTTTTATAATGAGACTGAAGTTTACAAATGCAAAATAAAATAACTATTAAATAAATAACTAATAGCACTACATCAAACTAATATTAATACATAAAACTAATAGTACTACATCAAACAAATACCACGTACACGTAGCTTGTTGTATTTCCATTCATTCCCCTATTCTCTAGTACTACGATTGCAAACGTACGATTGGAATATGATTAAATAGGGCTTATTATGATCGACGGGGACGACTGTATAGGTCAAGGATGGAAGCTTTCCGAAGGTTATCGACGTAGTGTCACGAAAAACTGAATGACGGAATACGGAATTATGTCGGTTCTTATTCCTCGGTTTTATCGGCTTACCTACCCTATCATCGCCGCAACTTTAAATGAATTCAAATTTATTTCAAAGCAATTTTTGTTTTGTGATGGAAAGTATTATAAGCTATTTAAAGCCTTATAAATAAGAGTTTGTTAGTTTATTTCGGTTCATTGATGTTGTATATGACATCGCAAAAATTAACGACGAGACTTTATGGTGGTCTGACGTCAGCGACCTGAAATGGGACATTCGCGAACAAAACGGCAGTAAACCGTCAGCCTTTTAACAATCGGGATTCCATTCAAAATATTACCCCCGTGCACCATCCATGGCCATTTAGCGAACCTAAAACTTCCTAAACAACACTTAATGTTTGGTTTCAGGACCGCGGCGGATGCTCCGGAACACGAATCAATTATGAGGGCAGTCCCCGCACGCAGCGAGCGTCGCGTGACGGAGCGCGTTAGTCGTCACTGAAGTGGAGTAATATGGTGCTCTGGCAGTCCTCTACCAGGCCTATGTACGTCAGGACGGTGTGGGTCGACGGGTTCCGACACGCCATACTCTCACAAGACGACCCTTACTTCCAAAAACTAAAACGCCGCCGACCGCACTCTTCAGCTTCTAGCTGCGCCACCAAAAAAACCAGCTCCAGATTAAGCCACCACAAGGACGAAGTAGAAGACTGCCTTCGCAAGTTAAACCTCGTCGTCAAGAGCCGAAAGTCTCATATAACCAAACGTCCGAAGAGCTCCAACGAGCCTGATATCGAGAGGCTGAACTTGACGGACGTCGAAGACGATTCCGAACAGGAGCTCGTGCTTAAAGCCAGTCCTCAGCCGCTGAACGAGAGTGGGAGATACGACTTCTATACAATGAAGAATATGCGAATCAATAAGACAGCTCGGACGGACGTGAAAGAAAACACGGAGCTGTCGGACCGAGTGCTGCAATGGCTCGACTTGGCTGGAAAAGTGGATTTGCTGGCGCCGCAAAACGCCGAGAGAATGTCGCAACCCAGACACAGCTGGCCTGAAATCCAGAGGAGGCACAATTTGCTCAAATCTAAAACAGCAATCGACATACGCAAAGACAGCACGAAGTTACAATCGCCGAAAGCAGGCGACAGCCCAAAAGCGCAACAAAACGTGAATATCGACCGGCACGAGTTTTATGTTCCGACGTCCGCGAACACGATCGAGAACTACGCCAGACAGTCACGGAACGTCAAAATCACGCCACGGGCCGAGTCGCAAGCGAAAACAAGGGAGAACACCGGCAAAACAAAACCGACGCTAGTGAGAGCTAGCGTGCAAGAGACACGACAGAAAGTCGCCACTGAACGCAATGCAGTAGAGAAACAATACGCCGACATGGTCAGCAAGAAATTAATACCTGACGTGAGCAAAACGGTTAAAAAACAAGTGCACATATTCATGCCAGACATGCCGAAGAGATCTCCTACATCGGTCATATCGACTACGAGCAGGACTGAGAGCATATTGTCAATGCATCCGCATAAAATTTTAAGCAAATAAAGAGCTATTTTGTAACGTGTCTGTCATTCAAGTTGACGCCTTTTAGTGTTTTCCAATATAACGAAATGATGCTGAAAATGACGATTTTAGTTTAGAAAGTGAATTAAAAAGAAACGGATACATAATCTGGAACTTTAAGTAAAAGCTAAAGTGACCCTTCGTAATAGCAATTATTGATTCCTAGATTTTAGTGAAGTAGGTAGGTAAATTTTTGAGACCTTAACAACTGAATTTATTTCTGAGGAAAGTCTGCTTGGTTTTAGTACAAGCTCAAATAAGTTTCTAATAATTAGGATATAAATAAACCGACTACTTAGTAAGCGCTCGAACAAAGTTATTCGAATTATTGGAGCTGATTAAAAACTACTGAGCTAAGTTAATGAAATTTTGTGGGACCACCTCGACAGCCTCCTACAGAAAAAAGATATTTATAAAGTATTTTTTTTTAAATAACGACTTCACGACTATACCTCCAATGCCCAGTCTTACATGTAAAAACTTAAACTAAAAAGTAAAAAATTTACAGTTAAAACAAAGATTGAAAATCCTCATAAAAACTGTTGCTTAAGGGAACTACAAACAAAAACGTCATCTGTGTATATATTTTTGGTTTTTATTAATTTCGATAAAATTTATATGAGACTACCACTGAAATATGAACTACCAAAAAAAAGAATCAACAATATGAATTCATAATTGGCGGAGTAATCGCGTAACAAACATGCAAAAAAACATACAGTCGAATTGAGAAAACCTCCTCATTTCGTCGGTTAAAAAAGAATGCACATTAAAAAAACAGACTGTATCGAGATCCGAATTATTCCTGAAGTCGGTTAACAAAAACCAATTTCAGCGAACATTAGACTGTCAATTCTAGAAATTATTAACCCTTCGCATGGCCCACGGTTCATTCAGCGAGGTTACATATTGAACAGCAATTTATTGCCGCGTCGAACCCCTGTATATTTTGTGGAGCCCCAAATATTATGCTCGACCTCTGCGTATATACCACAGAACAAACATAACAGTACAAGTTAACCACAAGTAAATATTTTATTTATATTACACGGGAAATACTCACGTAAGATTAAGCCGGTCACTACGACCGGTTCACCTTGAAAAAGACTGCCTTATGCAGTTGAAACTATAGTCGGAGTGACCGGCTTAATCTTACGTGAATAATTCCCGTGTAATATAAATAAAATGTGTGAAAACCACGTCAGTTTCTATCACAAGTAAAAAAATTGTGGTATTTAATGTTCACGATGCAAACATAGATTTAATGATCGCTGGTGCAGTTTATAGGGTTTTTACCATACCTTCTAGGAAATATGTTCATTCTGTCTTCTATAAGTGGGATAAAAGCTATTCATTTTAAAAGACTACTGGCTGAACCCGATTCGGACGCAGCTGTTCGGGTACGTGAGTCACCTCAAGTGACCATTGACTCTGTGTTAGTTTGTTGTTTGTTTTGTTGTGTTGGCAGGGGGGTGTCACTCCGCAGTATAGGTACGTTGGGTAGGTGCGCCTTTCGGGCAGGCGTCAGAGCGGTGGCCGCTCATTTCGCACTCTAGCAACTTCGCGAGTAATTAAGCATCTTTTCTGTGATTTTGGCAACGAACAATGACTTCTAAATGATCTCATAATCCATATAAAAGATACTGTTGTCGTTACGGGTGTATAAATAAAAGGAAGAACAAGGAATCAAAAAAAAATATTATTAAGATGACAACCCTAAGGTTACACGTGGCGCGTCAGGAGAGATAGAGCTACGTGATAGAAAGAAGGCGACGTCCTAGGTGAATATAAAAAGCGCAATCCAGCCCGACACGAGTTGACTACTTGAGTTGAGTGAGTGTACGAGTTGAATTGCTACTTTATTGCCTAGAAGATAGAGTCCTTATTTATTTAAATTTCTTTACGGAGTGAACTTCCAGCTCTCTGGTGTATTCGGTAATAAGGAGTAGGTCACGGCTGTCTCCCTCGCGCATTTCTACGTTTTTTAAGATAATAAAATCACTGAATAAGAATTTAAAAAACTGATCGGGTATATTATCACAAAAAAGAAAAGCAAATAGAACGGAAATGAGAAAGAAAAATCTATCGCCAGGCATTATGACAGAACCTTGATTGAACATTCTTATTTATATCAACGCGTCGAACTCCACATCCAAAGAACTTGGACCTTACCTTTTTGGGTTAGATCTCAAAGTTTTTTGTCCGCATCACAGTTGCTAAATGCTAACTGATTTTGAATGACTGACGTTTCGATTATATGGTTGCAACTGGCTACATAAAATTTCTTACAAAAATGCCTAAAAGGCGTTCTAATTTAAACAAAAAAAAATATTTTCTGTGGTGCAACTGGCTACAACAAATTTCTTACAAAAATGCCTTGACAGCCTTTCAAATTTATGTATATATTTGTGGGTATTATTATCTTTAGAATAGGCATGATGACCAATGTTTAATTTATTACAAATAACGGGCTTAGCAATAAATATAACTAAATACATTACACATACTAAAAAAAATATTCAAATTAGCTGATAAATCTCTGAGATATGTGTCTTCAAAGTTTTAGGTGGGGATATAGAGGGGATGCTCTATCCCTTTCTCGCAAAGCGGGTGTTAGTATAGCATTTATATGGCGCACCTGAGGCGTGACGTCACGGCTCAGTATAGTGCGCTCTCAGTCTAGCATGAAATTAAAATGCTTATATCTTATTTATTTTTGAACTTATTTTAATTTTGTTTTCGTTGATGTGCTCTATTTATGATCAGCTTTTTTATGAGGTAGTAAAAAATATTAGTCATCATGACTATTATTTTCTTACCCCAAAGCCGACAGTGGCGACGTCTCTCGCCTGGAACCGTGACCGCAGCGGCGGGTCGAGCGGCTGCCCGGTGTAACGCGGCACGGGCAAGCCTAGTGCGATCACTCGGAAGTTGTCGTCCACTCGGACCAAACGCCATTTTGCCACTTCTTCGGCGCCATGCTCCTAGAACAACACTCATTTTATTATAGAAACTGACGTGGTTTTCACACATTTTATTTATATTACACGAGAATTACTCACGTAAGATTAAGCCGGTCACTCCGACTATAGTTTCAACCGCATTAGGCAGTCTTTTTCAAGGTGAATGCGCGCGCGCGGCTGCGTCTCGCTTGAGACTATAGTCGGAGTGACCGGCTTAATCTTACGTGAGTAATTCCCGTGTAATATAAATAAAACACTCATTTTGTTTAAAAATTGCATTTTGATGTTGAACATAGGATATCCAGATCCACCTTAAGACCTGACATGGTAGCAATTCGATCTCATCATCATCAGCCAGAAGACGTCCACTGCTAAAAATAGGACTCCCCTTTGAGCTCCACACTGAATGACAGCCTGCATTCACTGGATGCCCGCGTCGCTCACGATGTAGTCGGTCCATCTAGTTGGAGGCCTACCTTCGGCCTTCTCCACCTTTTCCTGGCTACCTTGGCCAGACATAGAGGACCTGTCGGGGATTGGGAGCCATACAGTTTTGTTGGCATTATTGTACTATCAAAAAAACTCGTAGTGAAACTCTTAGATTTACTCATTAAAATTCATAAACAAGTAACGGGTGCGGCGCTATGCCTCAGAGTCCATCCCTGCTCACTACTCACCTCTAACAGCTTGTCATATCTCGCGGCCGGTATTAAGAACCGGCCGTCTTCGAGGTGCATCTCCCTGTTTTCCAGCAAGTTGTTGAGTACTGGCAACACGTTACGTTCCGCCTTTTCTATGCCCTCCAGAACTAATACACGCCCTTCTACGGCAGCTCGAACTGCACTCTGCGTAAAAATAATAAGCGGGTCAGTTCGTAAAAAATAAAATGCAGTTGTCCTGTCCTAATTTCAATAAATGTATTTGTGATTGTTCTGTGAACGTCGTTTTCTTTGTTATGCTCCCGAGATGGTAATAAATCAACCTGATATTGTTTTTTTTTCTCGATGTTCTGTTGTTTTTTGCCAATATAGAATTTTGATTATGTTTTTAGTTTATACCGAGGAAGATAGACTAAGATGAAAGACAATAGCGGAACATTAGAGCGTAGCTCGGAAATTTGCCTAAAAACGGTATAAACTTAGATGGCACCGTAATTTGAGCGTGCTATAGGTTGTCTCGAACTTCCGTAAGCGCTGCAGTCAGATAGCGTACGAAAGGGTTCTATAAATTACCGTAGTCCCAGTATCGCAGTCAAGTTTCGCAATACTACTCTCTACCGAGAGGTTTATACTTAAGCTCCATACAAAAAAAGACGTTTACTTTTTCCCAAAATTTTAAATTTTTCCTAAAACTAAATGAACATTTTTTTTTGTTAAATTTGGACAGGACATCGTTTGTCAGGTCAGCTAGTAAACCTCTCGTATTTGAGATCCTTTGGTTTGTTTAAACAAGTCAGAGAGTCAAGTGTTTTCAAGAAAGAGATTAACAAAAAAACATACCTGATCAAAATATTTAGCAGTAGAGCTCTGAATCTCTCTCCTCTGTTTAAGATCAGCCTCTGTGGTGTCTCGAGAGAGGGCGACGTACTCCAACTCTCTCTGTGTCATCTCTAGATACTGTAGTGCTACTTTCCGCCTGAAGAAATAGAAGAAACAGTCAACAACATTTGCTTCAATCATAATCTACATATTTTAGTGATAAGTTTTTCTCTGACGTCCACTTGGGGTGTATTTAAGGTTGACTTCCGTGTATCGCGACCGTTCGCAGCCGCGCACGTCTCACGCATGCGTCTATCGCGCTAAAGGCGCGGCTGTTGCGATTTGAAAATGTATGGCGACATCAGCCGTCGGCCGCACGCGCCTAACGCAGACCTCGGGAGCGGCGCCATACATTTTCATAGTGCGAAGTCTTGTCGAATCAGATGCACGCGTTAGAAGTATGCGTCTAGACGCGCGCGGCTGCGATCGGTCGCGATGTACGAAAGTAAACCTTTATGGTTGCTAACCATGCTGTTAAAAACAGTATTATACTGTTTTTAGCTCTATAATACTGTTTACTGTTTAACAAAAAATATAGGTATGCATAATTCTGTTTATTTCATCATCGCTTTAAACTTGTTTAAACAATAAATTTCAGTGCGCGTGTGGAAGTAACGTTTTTTTGGGACTCTAAACAAAGTTACATTGGTAAAAAAAAAGTTGTTTATTTTTCAAAAATACTGGTAATTTTCTTTCTACTAGCATAATATACTTTATTACTTGTGCAAAAATTAAAGAGGGAACCCTAGCTAGGTGTATAGTGCATTTTCCCTGCTGGCATATACTAGTTGATCACCCTAAACTGTGACTTAGCTTTGCTCATTTTGGAACTTAAAAATCTACCTTTTGACTGCTAGCATAGCAGTGGCATAGAATTTTATGTCATACTAGTAACGCACCCTGGCTTCGCACAGGTGTAAATATATATTTTTTTACACCTTGGGTTACATTATTGGAGTTTTAGTAAGGATCCCTATTAAAAAAATATATATATATAGCCTATGTCACCCGGGAATAGTGTAGCTTACCAACAGTGAAAGAATTTTTCAAATAGGTTCAGTAGTTTCGGAGCCTATTCAATGTAGGCTGTCGTTCAATGTGGAGTTCTAAAGGGAAGGCCTATGTTTAACAGTGGACATTTTCGGGCTGATAATGATGATGATGATAAGTGTATACTATTGAAATCTTTAAGTTGAACATATTTGGTATTGAGATATGTAGTAATACTTTTATTTTAACAATGATGAGAATTAATGTTTAAAGTACAATGTCTAAAGATAAGATACAAAGATATGTTTTAAGGAGGTAAGTAGATTAGGTATATAAAATTAAATATTCCAACTGCCTAGTTCACGTACAGGTTACATGGAACAGTGGTACTATCCCGAAAGGGGGTCCTTGTAAACATAATTATGGACAACTTTGGACCGGGACGTGACCTACATTGTAATTCAGAAAAAAATTGCTTGCCACATAAAAACTTTCCATGTAACCATGTATAAAGTCTTAAGACTCTTAGGTTAAGCCACAACAGTAGCGAGGTTATCCCATTTATTTTTATCTCTAAGAATGGAAAATTAGGGGATGGATCCCCTTTACTGAAAAATTTAGTAATTATTTTTATGAGGTTAACCCGTGTTGCGCCAGCAATTAGAGCCCTTGTGTGGCAAAAAAAAAACGATGTCTTTCCGAATTAAAGTTTAAACGTCTACAAATTAAGGTCTAAAATTAGCCTGTTTTGCTTAAGTTAGGCACCTCACAGGTTAAGTAAGTAGAAGGTAAAATACTGCACCTGCTGGGTCCAGGTCGGCCTAGCAGAAACATGTCTTGGCCCAGTATATCCTTCTGCATCATCCATCTCAGGTTCCGTAGGGTGCTTTGAGATAACGACCTCACTTCTGAATTTTCTAGCATCACTGAAAAATCATTCATTATAATATCATAGTCATTCCATAGTTTTATAATACTAACAGACGGAGATTTGGTTGACGAACTGCCTTCCAAACAACGGGTGGGAAAGAGAAAAATTTATCTTTCTCTCCAGTTGGTTGGACGGCGGTTCGTCAACCAAGTCCGTCTCGTCTGTTAGCAATATTACTAAAAACAATTTTACTGGGGCCTCAGACTGGGTGTGATCAATGATCATACAACACAAGTATACTTATAAACATGGTTAAATAAGTTACTTGCATGCACAATACACCCCAAGCGATGCACAATACACCCCAAGCGGGATGTCAGTGCAGGACTTATCGCCCCCATCTCGAATAAGAATAAGAATAAGAAGTTACTTGTACAATCTCCTTGTATACAAGCTTTTATTTAGTTTCACCTGACCTATTGTCTGTCTGTCTGTAATCAAATCTTGCAAGTTAAATTTGACCAACTTTCCAGTGTTCCATTGAGCTGAAAATTGGCATACTTGTCAAGTTCCGATGACAATACAATTATGTAGTGACAGCGAGCTGATTTGATGATGGTGACAGTAGACCACTGCACACCTTGATAGATAATAGTAGACTGGCAGTTTTTGGGCTTGTTTTTGATCAGCACACCGTTTCGATCAGTAATTTCATAAAAGCTTGGTTTAAAAAGATATTTTTCAATAAAAAATTGTTTCTAAAGATTTCAAATTCCTGGTTTTTGTCAAAGAACAAAAAGTTGGATATTGCAACATCCTAGAAATAAGGTAGCAAGTTGCTCAGAAACAAGCGCCAGAAACCCTGCTTACAAGCTTTGAGGTTTAAAAACAGAGGTTGAGGGTTGCAACTTACAATACTTCCTGGGCACATATTCTGCCTTTTTCGGACTTGATAGTTCTTTGGTAACATCTCCGATAGTTACTTTGTCTTCAGAAGAGTACGCACGAACGTGGTTCGCGGTTATAATCCCTTTTCGGCCGTTTAAAATGCGAATCAAAACATCAATCCTACGAACGGTCACTGCTGGACTAAACACCATGTTTATCACTTAAACTTATTCTTAAACAATAGTTTAACGTAAACACTACATTAATTTACTCATTTCGTGGAATAAAACCTTTAAATTTTCATTTAAGTAATAATGTTTACCAGGTTCAAAGGTTACAATGAATGCAATGAATTTCTTTCAAAAACTCTTAACATCACTGTCTAAATTGACAGTGACATTTGTGAGATTTTTTCCGCCTATTTCTGAACAGGCTAAAGTTATTGCAGCCATACCGGCTCGTCTTCTGTATTTTATTCAGTATTGCCCCAGGCCCCAATAAAGTAGTGGAGACTATACTTAAAAAAGGACTTCAAAACAGCTAGACTTATTTTGATGAGACACTGGCAGATAGCTGGTGATATAAGGAGTAATCCACGCGGGTGAAACCGTGGGGCCCAGCTTATTTGTGAAGGAATAAGCGTATGTATATAAAAGAAACGCAATATGTGTTTAGCTTCTAGTTCATTTATTTTCGATCTTATACTAGTACTTGTTATTCTATAGAAAATTAACGTTAGAAGTTTAATAAACCTAGTAGGTAAAATTACTGGATGGTTTTAGGAGATGGGTTGCACTACGACCTGTTACAGTATAAATCTTATTTTTATAATGACTTACCTATTAGATATTATAATGACTAACCTATTAGATCTCAATGCTGGACAAGGGTCTCTGTTTCTCACATTTCATTGTTGGCTGGGACCATTCGCGACAAAACAAGCTTAAGTCGACCCCCAAGGAGGCGCCGAAAGCAATGCTTGAAGACAAATGGGAGATTGGTAAGGTGACGGACAAAAAATTGTAAGTGAACCGTAATTACAGTTTTCGCGTTAAGCGGTGCTTTTTGAAGGCATATCTCTTTTTATTTACTGATCAGAGGTTTATACCTATCTTGTAGGATGTAATTCATGCTGTCTACATTATTTTAATGTATATTATTTTGTAATAACAGATAAAGATTATACTTGATTATATAATAATTGATTATACATTTAATCCAATATCCCATCTAACTTAATGTAACCTAATTCTACCAGCCATGCTTTAATGAACTTTTTTTTTGTGATCAGGCAACAAGCTTCTTAGTTCAACAGCTAAGGTGTTGTACGCGTACAACACCGGTACCGGTATGCGTACTTAAGGGCGGATGCCGGGGGGGGGGGGGGGGGGGGGGGGGTCACATAGCCGTGGCGAAGTCACAAGAAGTTATAATTTAATTTTTATATTAATTAGTGGTCCACTAGGTCCTGGAACCCCCCCTACATCCGCCCTTGCACATACAACTGACTATTGCAGTTTTAGAATGCAGTTTGGTGTTAGATACTCGGGTCTGGTCTTTTCACTCAGGGTATGCTTATTAGTATGAATGCTTATTCATGACTTGACATAATAATTAGAGATGCCACGAATATTCGGCTACTTTTCGGCAACTTTTTTCGGTATTCGGCAAAATTACTATTCGAGGCATCGTCAGCTTTGTCAGCCTATCATGTTTCCACTGCTTGGACACAGGCCTTCTCTCAAAGGAAGGATGGGCCATAATCCACCATGCTGGTCCAGTGCATGTTGGTGAATGTCAAATGTCATTGAAGTTTTGAGGTTCTTTCTTAGACATACCGGTTTCCTCACGATGTTTTCATTCGCCGTTTTTGAGCGATGGCATGGAAACTGCACATTATTTAGGTAATAAATAAGAGGTGCAGGGGCGAGGATCGAACCGGGTGCCGTCAGATAGTAAAGCGCACGTGTTGGCCAACATTTCTCACCCACCCACCATTCGTGGCATCACTATTGACAATGACGATTTATATTATCTTTGACTAATAACAATATTCGGTAGCCGGTAGCCTATTTGGGAGACCGCTAGACATGAAAGCGTGAGGTCGCGGGTTCAAACCGGGCCCGTACCAATGAGCTCTTTTGAGTTTATGTACGGATTTTCATACCACTGGCTTTTCGGTGAAGGAAAACACCGTGAGGAAACCTGCATACGTACGGAGAAGGAATTCAATGGCGTATGTGAATCCACCAATCTGCACTGGGCCAGCGTGGTGGATATGGCCAAATCACCCTTTTGGGGGTAGCTTAAAAGTCCATCAGTGGACTGTTAAAAGGCTGATTATGATGAATAATAATATCTACAATACTTCATCAAAATAGATGCCCTACAGTGGGGAACAATGGGTAGTTTTATTGCTAAGATATCTTTACCAGGCATTTTCAGTATTATTTTATGACATTTCTGCATCAGACGTGTGGTCCTCTTCTATACTTTCTATTTTCACATTCACGAAGTCAAGTGGAGGCACCTCCTCTTCATGATCATCGGGCTCCAACTTTACCCGGATAGTCGATTCTATCTGAAATGTTTCCTTACTCGGATTCCCTACAGGATTGCAGTGATCACTTTCTTTGACTTGAAGACCTCTGTTAAAGGTGGCAAAGTCTGCAACGACCGTGTTTCTTGTCTTTTTGACTTTACCGAAGATTTTTTCCATGACGTCATCGTCTAAGCCTAGGCCACATTCTTTAGGGTCGAGGTGCCGGTAATGCAGTTTGGAACTGATGGGGGGTTTTACACCATGCCGTTTTTCCAGGTGTTTGACTATAGACTTCTTCACATGGTAAGATTTGGGGCAGATTTTGCACTGGAAAAGAAAATATGAAGTTATTTTCAATAGGCAATATGATTCAGAAGTGGGATAAAAGTACTTAATTTTCACAGTTCCACAGTTATTTGTGTGTGGATAAGCATACATTGGAGGTACTTACTTCACCAGGCGCAAAGTTTTTTAAGTGTACTATTTTGACTTTACTAACCCAGGGAATTAAGACTACCGACATTCGATGATATTTTCCACGACATTACCGACATTCATTTGTTTTTCGGCGGTATTTTCCAAGGTGAGTGTGCGCGCGCAACTCCGTTTCGCTATGCATCACACACTAACCTTGAAAAAGACCGCCAAATACGGTTGAAACTATATAAACAAAAAGGCTTTTTATCTCAAAAAAATTGGCTGTTCCTGAATGATAGCAAATAAAACCGCGGGGCGCAGCTAGTTCCATCTAAATTTTAAAATGAAGATAAGGACTTCTTTGGTTTTAGCTATTATCACACATTGAAATTCGGATCGGATTGCATCGGATCTGCACGATCTAATTCCCTCCAGCCCATTTTTCTATCGGACTGCCAGAGCGGGCACGAAAAATCGTCACCGCTTTATGGTTGATATTCCGAAAACCCGTACGAAGCGCTTTGATTCCACATTTATTATGCGAACTGCTAGTCTGTGGAATTCGCTGCCTGAATGGGTGTTCCCCGATGGTTACAATCTGGGCGTCTTCAAATCACGAGTGAATCGGTTTCTTCTAGGCAAGCGTGCTCTACCGTAGACCACATAATCGCTTAACATCAGGCGTGATGGTGGTCAAACGAAAGCCTATTATTTATTTTAAAAAAAAAAAACATTTAAAAAAAATTACACTTAAAATAAAAATTATAAAAATAGTAACCTCTCACGAGACGTGTTTTCAAGCGTGCTCCATCGTGGATCGCATCATCGCTTAACATCAGATGAGGTAGCGGTTCAAAAAAAACATCAATAAAAAATATATGTATTTACCCGGTAAGTGTTGAGTTGGCTGTGAGTGAGCACGTGCTCGCGGAGCGTGCCCGGCGTGCCGAGGCACTTGCGGCACAGCGGGCACTTGAACTGCACGCCGGTGTGCGCTGTACGCATGTGACGCAGCATGTCGTGCTGCATGGCGTACATGTTCTCTGGAATATATTTACAAACGGCGAATGATGTTATTTATGTTATTATTTTTTGACGAGTCCATGTTGAAGTGTTAGTAATAATACAAGAAAAATGACACAGTTTACCTCATAGACATTACCGTGCCTAACACCCATAACATTTCCGAGACACTGAAAAAATTTCGAAACCATTGAAATTAAGTCACAATGGAAGGTCAAAACTGTAAAAACTGTGCCCATCATCCTTTCATCAATCGATATAATTCCTAACTCCACTCTTTATTAGCTTGGAAACTCTAAATATTCATAAACTTACTTATATACTACTGCAAAAAGCAACTATTTTAAATGCATGCAGGATAGTCCGCACATTTTTATCATCTGATCAACAAAATATAAACGTGTAATAAAAAAAAATAAAAAAAAAAAACTTTTGTTTGGCCAAAAGCCCACAAACACGGTTAAAACTACCTCGGTAACGAGAGAACTCTAAAGAGTAAAATAAACAATAATAATCTATACTAATATTATAAAGAGGAAAGATTTTATTGTTTGTTTGTTTGCATTGAATAGGCTCCGAAACTACTGAACCGATTTGAAAAAATCTTTCACTGTTGGGAAGCTACACTATCCCCGGGTGACATAGGCTATAATCTATACCCGTGCGAAGCTGGAGCGGACCGCTAGTAATATTATAAAGAGGAAAGATTTGATTGTTTGTTTGTTTGCATTGAATAGGCTCCGAAACTACTGAACCGATTTCAAAAATTCTTTCACTGACGGGAAGCTACACTATCCCCGGGTGACAGGCTATAATATATACCCGTGCGAAGCTGGGGCGGACCGCTAGTATTTTATATAATTATGTAAAATGTCTGTTAACGCAACATCGCTTAACATCAGGCGTGATGGTGGTCAAACGCAAGCCTATTAATAAAAAAAAAAAAAAAAAAAAAAAAAACGGATTCTAAGAAATGAAGGTAGTTGGAGAAAGACTCACTGCACAGAGGACATTTGACTGTCTTTTTCAACTTCGTCCTTTGATGTATTCTCATGTGTTCTCGCAACGAGCACGCACTTGTGAACATCTTCGAGCAGACAGAACAAGTCTCCAAATCTGTAACAAAATCATTCAACATTCAGCCAGGCGGGCGCACTCCGCACTTTACGTATGAAACACAAGTAGCCGACTTGTCGGACCTGCCGCGCGATACACAGAGATAAAGCGCCAAGAGTAAAGCTGGAAACTAACGCGACGGACGCGACATAAAGGTATATAGATAACAAGCTGCGCCCCGCGGTTTCACCCGCGTAGTGATGAAAAATGGCGATGATGATGATGAAAAGTCACTCTCTCTCTGTCACTCTCTGGCTCTTGAACTACACCCATGCAAAAAATCAGGTCGATCCGTTGTTCCGTTGCAGCGTGAAAGAGGAACAAACATCTATACATCCATACATACAAACTTTCGCATTTATAATATTAGTAGGATGAATGTACACTGAGCTGTGCAAACTATCAGACGTAATCATTTCAGCCATAGGACGTCAACTGCTGGAAATAGGCCTCCCCCATCGATCTCCAAAAGGGCCGGTTGGAAGCGGCCTCATCCAGCGTTTCCCTGCGGTCTCTTTTAGGTCGTCTGTCCATCTTGTGGGTGGACGTCCTACGCTGCGCTTACCAGTCCGTGGTCTCCATTCCAGAACCTTTCGGCCCTATCGGCCATCTGTTCTGCGTGATATGTGCCCTGCCCACTGCCACTATAGACGTAAGTCGTGGACGAAACTTCGAGCTGACCTTGAGCGTTCGGACGTCCGACAGGAATCTGGCGCGCCGGATGTTTTTGTCAGCCGAAGCCACGTCTCAAAAGACTGTGCACACTTATCAGTCGCGTCCGTCAGCCGCGTCCGATAATTTTGTTTCCAGCTTTACGCGATAGACAGAGAGGCAACTTCGAGGTTAATATAGCTGTAGGTAGTTAGCGCTCACACGTCCTAAATTGCACTTTATTGTGTAGTAGCAAGAGTCGCTACTTATTTAAATGATTTTGCGGAGTGAATCTTCTGTACTTGTACTATGTATATGTCATCATCATCATCATCAGCCAGAAGACGTCCACTGCTGAATATAGGCCTCCCCCTTTAGCCTCCACACTGAACGACAGCCTGCCTTTTGCATCCTCATGACTATGTATATGTGATTGAACTTTAATTTACAGCAATACTAGCTGCGCCCCGCGGTTTCACTCGTGTAGTGATGAAAAATGGTGATGATGATGATGAAAAGTAGCCTATGTCTCTCTCCTGCCCTTACCCTATACCCATGCAAAAAATCAGGTCGATCCGTTATTCTGTTGCTCCGTGAAAGAGGAACAAACAAACCAACAAACTAACAAACTTTTCTCATTTAATATATTAGGGACCGACCATTAATCACGTGAGGCTTGAAAGAGGGGGAGGCGATTTAGCAAAAACCACGAAATATCACAATCAATACACAAACAATAGTCTTAAACCTCAGCAAGGGGGAGGGGGTTAAAAATGCAAAAAAAAAAACACGTGATTAATGGACGGCCCCTTAGTATGATGGGTCATTGTTCTTGGTTTAAGTCTTCTTACTTTCTCCAGTGTGTTTGCGGATGTGGTAAGTAAGCTTGGATTTCTGCACGAAGGTCTGTCCACAGTAAACGCACGCGAACGATGTAGTTTTTAAATGCGTCCTGTAAACAAACAAAAATATCGTCAGGACCACACAAAATATTTCCTTAGCAAAAAAAACGATTACACATATTTCAGGTTTTCATTTAACTTACGATGGGACAAAAAAGGTTGAGTTTTGTGTTTGTATGTGTTACCATTCTTATTTGTATAGACTGCAAGCACGCAAAAGCTTTCTACCCATCTATAGAAAATCGCATTGATTCTGATGTTCTCTAAACTAAACTAAATTTGACAGCTCTAAAATTGTTGCCGTCCTCTCACATATTAAAATGAAAAGAGAGGCAGATAATTTTAGTCCTGTCAGATTGGTTTAGTTTAGTGAGTGGTATGACAGAAGCGACTCCAATCTATCCAAAATCGGTCCAGCCGTTTTGGAGTCCATACTGGAACATACATACTGGAACGTACATACTGGAAAGTACATACTGGAACACACATATTGGAAAATACAAACTAGAACAAACATACTGGAACATACATACTGGAACATACATACTGGAACGTACATACTGGAAAGTACATACTGGAACACACATATTGGAAAATACAAACTAGAACAAACATACTGGAACATACATACTGGAACATACATACTGGAACGTACATACTGGAAAGTACATACTGGAACACACATATTGGAAAATACAAACTAGAACAAACATACTGGAACATACATACTGGAACATACATACTGGAACGTACATACTGGAAAGTACATACTGGAACATACATACTGGAAAATACAAACTAGAACAAACATACTGGAACATACATACTGGAACGTACATACTGGAAAGTACATACTGGAAAGTACATACTGGAACACACATATTGGAAAATACAAACTGGAACGAACATACTGGAACATACATACTGGAACGTACATACTGGAAAGTACATACTGGAACATACATACTGGAAAATACAAACTGGAACAAACATACTGGAACATACATACTAGAACACATACCTATACATCGCCTTTTATCTATACTAATACTAATATTATAAAGAGGAAAGATTTGATTGTTTATTTGCATTGAATAGGCTCCGAAACTACTGAACCGATATGAAAAATTCTTCCACTGTTGGGAAGTTACACTATCCCCGGGAGACATAGGCTATATTATATTTTCAAAAAAATTAGGGATCCTTACTAAAACACCAATAATACCCGTGCGTAGCCGGGGCGGACCGCTAGTTATAATATAAGAAAGATGAAAGCTTAGCTTACCTTGAATGTGAATTACAAGCGCCTTTATCTGAAAACGTCCTAGGGCAGTACTGACAGGCATAGGGTCTTTCCCCGGTGTGCCTCCGTTCGTGACGCAGCATGTTGGAACGTTGCACGAAACGCATGGGACAGTAGGAGCAGGCGTGCCGAGGCGCTTCATGAATCATTATGTGCTCGCGGTACGAATCTTTTTTCTGAAATAAAATTTTTGTTTAACGGTCTATTATCCGAGTCGCGTAGGCAACGAAACGCTCCCTTCAGCCCCCGCCAAGTTATAGCGACGATGTATTTTGCCACCCAAGAGTCAGGACGCCCGCGGGGGGAGTGCAACGACAAAAACGAACATAGATCTGACTTCGATGACGCCTGGCGCGGTACTGAACGCGGCGCGCGCAAATTCTCGCGACCTTTTTACGCTTTTAATTTCACTTAAAAATGAAACTATTCATTCACTATCAAAAATCTATCCAAAACAAAAAAAAATGAATAAAATTGCCTTTCAGTACATGCAATTTCCAGGTTGTAACGAATTTTCATTAGAGCATAAAACGAAAAAAATAAACGACTTTGTTTCAGTTATTTTTTTTTTATAAACTCAAACACAGATGTATCTGTGACATGTATTTTTTTCCAGCTCAAATATTGTAATTTACCTGAATAAAATTGATTTAAAACCGTCAAACTAGGTATAAGAGGCCGTTAAAAGATGGTCAAACGCAAGCCAATTTAAAACTAAAAAAAAATGGGAAGGCCACATCGCTCGAAGAACCGATAACCGATGGGGAAGAAAGGTTCTGGAGTGGAGACCACGAACCGGAGACGCAGCGTAGGGAGGCCTCCCACTAGATTTGTCACACTGGACACTACAGCGACAACTTATCATGTATTGCTATTATTGTATTGTTATTTTGTTGTTTCTGTTTTGTAATGTTGATGTTGTAGTGTTTTGTGCGCAAAATAAATGTTTTTCTTTCTTCTTTCTTTCCGTCTTTCTTAGATGGACCGACAACATTGTGAGAGTCGCTGGCATCCAGTGGATGGATGTGGATGGAAAGGCAGGCTGTCGTTCAGTGTTGAGGTTAAAGGGGGAGGCCTATGTTCAGCAGTGGACGACTGGCTGATGACGATGATGATGATGAAATACTCACCAAAAAGCTTTTCCCACAATACTCGCAACTAAAATCCTTCTTATTCGGTGAATGTTCTTGTTTATGCATGTACAGCGACGATTTGTATTGGAAGGACTTATCGCATGAGTTGCATTTATATTGAGAACGACCCGGGTGACGGATGAGGTAGTGGATCTTTCTGGAACATATCAATTAAAATTTATTTTAAAACTAAATAAAAACTCTTGTTTTAAACTATCACGGTTGTTCCCTAAAGAAATAAACCGGCCAAGTGCGAGTCGGGCTTGGGCACTGAGGGTTCCGTACCACCACAAAATTAAATAACGAAATTACCAGTTATAACTTGGTAATGAACAGAAACTTATTACCGACTCGCACTTGGCCATTTATTATTATATGTTGTTGTTGTTTTTTTTTTTTGTTTTTGATTTTTTGCCTTTTTTGTTGTTGTTTTTTTTTATTGTATGGTGTTTTTGTTGTTTTTTAAGAATGTTTACTATAATCATGTTAAGTTTGACGCTTGTATTACCGTTTTTACATTAGAGCTAATACAAAAATACGTTAAAAAAAATATACGTTTGTTTGTATGGGGACCCCTTTCGTTTTTACTTTTTGACTTTTCATTATTTGTTAGTCAATCCGCCGTAATATTACATATTCTGTGAAAATTTCAACTGGCTATCTATTACGTTTCGAAAGATACAGCCGTTATTAGGTAGGACAGACAGACAGACAGACATCGTAGGCTTAGTAATAGAGTCCCGTTTTTACCCATAGGGTGCGGAACCCTAAAAAAAGAGAAAAAGAAAGAGGGTAGATCGTTTTGTCTGCACCTAACTTTTTAACTGTTCGACCAACCACCCGCATTCTTCAGTCTTCCCGTGAACATGGTGCATGTAACTGCGCCGAAATATCGGAAGCTCATTCCACAACCTTACCACGGTAAATATCCCGTAAATTCACATTATATAACTTTAAAATAAAATCCGACGTCACGGGAAGTTTTACAGGGTTACTCATCATCATAAATTACTTTTACCATGGAACCTACCATGTAATAAAAAAAATATGAGCTGTTCCATAGAAAACGGTCATTAGCACTACAAAATTTGTAACAGCTGATTTTTTTTCGTGATTTCACGGTCGATCCCATTATAAAAGTTGTTTATAATGATGAGTACAATGACCTCCTTTCGGCTTAGTACATTCTACATGCGTAACCCTGTAAAAACAGGATTCCCGGTGAATCTGCAATTTCATCTTAGTTAACTTTAAAACTTGTTCCTTTGATGAATCTCTAGTATATTTCCGCATTGAGTACAATAATAATAATAATTTGGGACCTATTATTGGTTTTGTATTACTCTACAGCCCTAGAGTTATTATAATTACTAACTGCGCCCCGCGGTTCACCTGCGTAGTGATGAAAAATGATGATGATGATGATGATGATGAAAAATAGCCTATGTCACTCTCCGGCCATTGAACTATACCCATGCAAAAAATCAGGTCGATCCATTGCTCTGTTGCTGTGTGAAAGAGGAACAAACAAACCGACAAACCAGTATTACCAACCCTACTGTTTTAACAGTAGATTTACTGTTTTCACATTGATGTCCCTGTTTTCTGTTTCATTCCTAATTTTAACTGTTTTTCAATTAGCGTTCTTCAGCGCCACCAATTACACTTTGCAAATATTTTTTGATAAAATAACCGATTGCTATTCATTTGAAGCCACAGAAAGGCACATGAAGAAATTCAACAAAAATATGTATGATTGTAAAAATAATAATCAGTGTGAAAATACTGAAGATGAGGCAATTGAGAATGAAACTGAAAAATAATTTTACTTTGATTTTTGTTTTTTGTTGTTGTATAACAATGTATGTGAGTTCTGGTATCTAAGAAAATTGTTTATTGTCTATACTAATATTATAAAGAGGTAAGATTTGATTGTTTGTTTGTTTGTTTGTTTGCATTGAATAGGCTCCGAAACTACTGAACCGATTTAAAAATTATTTCACTGTTGGGATGCTGCACTATCCCCGGTTGACATAGGCTATATATCCCGGCTTCGCCCGTGCGAAGCAGGGGCGGCCTACTAGTTTAATTATATGAGCAAAAGTATGAAATCTGCCTTTTTTACTTTACCTACTGTTTTTTTTTGGCGAGTTGTTGTTTTTTAGTTTTTTGGGGTTGGCAACACTGCGACAAACTAACAAACCAACAAACAAACACACTCGGCCCGCTGCGGCCCGTCCTAATGTACCCGATCCTTTACCCACCTTTCATCACTAGTGTGGAGCACCTCATCGCACAAAGTACAGCTGTACCTGCCAGGCCCGTGAACTCTTCTAACATGCAAGAAGCGTGCTTGAGCAGTGCTGAACTCTAACCCACATACCTCGCAGTTTACTGACCGAGTACTGGAATATATCGGGTCGTGGAATGACTGAAAAAAAAAATACATTTTCATACAGAAGTTTGATAAATAGTGCAAAATTTGCAATTCAATACTACGATTTTATTATCACGTACTAGCGACCCGCCCGCCCGGCTTCGCACGGGTGTAATTTACGTGCGAAGCCGGGGCGGGTCGCTAGTTATATATCTAAGCCTTCCGTGAAAATGTATCTAACTGATGGTGAAAACCGCATCGAAATCCGTTGCGTGGTTTAGGAGGAGTTAGCGGCCATACAGACATACAGACAGACAGACAGACGCGGAAAGCGACTTTAATTTATACTGTGTAGAGAAGAGATTACTAAGCCTACTCTGTCTGTCCGTCTTACCTTTTAATGGCTGTATCTTTCAAACCGTAATAGATAGCCAGTTGAAAATGTCACAGAATATGTAATGTAACGACGGATTAACTAAGAAATAATAATAAAGTCAAAAAGTAAAAGCTAAAGCGTGGTTCCTACACAACGTTTTTTTAACATATTTTTGTATTTTGTTTGGTAATGCATACAAGTGTCATTCTTGGCATGATTATAGTACACACTCTAAACTAAAACAACAAATAATAAATAATGGCCAAGTGCGAGTCGGTGACAAATTTCTGTTCACCACCAAGGTAAGCAACGTCGGGAGCGGTCGGTACTTGGATGGGTGGCCGCCTGGGCGTAATGTAGTCTTTTTGCACAACTTTGTGTATTTTGTGATTGTGCGGAACACTCAGTGCGAGAGCCCGACTCGAACTTGGCCAGTAGATGATAGCTAAATTAATTGGTAACATCCAGCTTTTTTATTACTAGCATTTACATTTATCAGAAGTGGGATAATAGTGCTAACAACCTCAACCGAAGTCTGGCCAATGGGAAAGAAAGAGAGGGAAAAGTGCTATTCTCACCCTTTCTCTCCCATTGGTTGGACAGCGGTCCGCCAACCAAACCCATACGTCTGTTAGCACTTTAAAATATCAGTAGGCTGGTTAAAACTGATTTTAAGAAAGCGTCTTAACTAAATGGTCACAGTAACAATTGAATTTTCCATGGTTAAATGTTTAGCTCACCTTTACATGTATTAGGAAAGATTTCCTCTGGCTAAAAGGTCGGAATTTGCATTCATCCATGCAACAAAATAATCTTTTAGCACCCCTGTGTTGAGTGTCAAAGTGGCTCCTCATTCCTTTAACATTTTTGAGCACAATGGAACACATAGTGCATTTCAAGAGATATGGAGTCTCACTGTCGTGTTTCTCAAAATAGTGATGAACAAAAAAGACCTGTAGGACATAACTTAGTTTTAACAGAGGCAAATACAATGTCAGAGGCCTACAGGCAGTCTTAAGACTAGCTGATCAGCCTGCGTGACAAGTAAACAAGTAACAAGTTCAGAAGCTGAACCACCGGCGTAAAGTCGCAAGCTTGTCGGTATTTTATAGGATTTTCCACAGAGAAACTTCATTTTTTTTTCTGAATGGAACTTCACGAACTTGTTCCCCCATCGCCTTTTCATTACCGGACGTCCAGACGAACGGCAAAGAGTCACCCTTACTTGGTCGAAATGCCGTTTATTAGCACCAAGTGGTTTGACTTCTCTTTCTTAATTAGAACAGCAAAACAAGGGAATGCCTTGCCCCTGTCTGTGTTTCCACAGCATTACAATCATGGAGTGTTCAAGTCTAGGGTTTATGGGTTATTACTAGGCAAACGTGCTCAATCTTCGACCACATCATCGCTTTCCATCAGGTGGTCAAAAGTTAGCCTAGTCAGATGTAAAAAAAAAGTATCTCTAGAAACATTAATTTAATCGTCAGATTAGACAAACAAGGGACACATGGTAAGGTGGGCAGGCTTGATGCCTTAAGTCGAACTTACCCAGGAGACAACCTTGTCACGCTTTTTTTTGCATATGGACTATTAGTTAGTTTATTAGTGCCGGTGCAAGTTTTAGCATCCCGCACACATCCACCAACCCGCACTGGGCCTGCGTGGTGGATATGGCCCAATCACCCTTTCGTGGGTAGGCTAAAAGTCCAGCAGTGGACTGTTAAAAGGCTGATTATGATGATGATGAAGTTTTAGCATGTGTGAATAATTTGTATGTTTGCCATATTTAGTTTTTGTATGAAGCAGAAAAAATATATGTAAAATGGAGACATTTGAACATGAATGATAATTGTTTGTCTGATCTGAGATTTAATCAATGTAATTGACACCATGTAAATTATTTTTTTTTATATTGACTTATGCTGTTGGCCTTATGGCGTCTACAGCTTGACCGGACTACTTAGCAAACGCAGAGGGCTTTCGTCATAACTTGATGGCTTAAGTTTTGGGTGACTAGCTCAAGGGCACCTCGAAGGTACGAACCTCGGCTTGGACCGTCGCAGGGAATGGGGCTTGCCCAGGCACCCCAGAGGGGAGTGTGCCCTGAAGCCCTAGCGATTTGTTGAACTGATTGATAATTTGGAGAGAATCTAGCCGATGATGGGGTCGTCCGGGTCGCCAAAGATGTTTCTGGGGCATCTACGCAGGGGAGGAGAGTCTGTCGCGTCTGTCGAGTATTTCAAGGCTTGTACTACAAGAGGATTTGGGTAGTGACGAACCGAATCAAAGTAACCATGTAAATACCTTGTCCCCGAAAACTTCACCACAAAGTGTACAGTTATAGAAGTCACTTTTATTTGTTTGAAAGTGCACTCTAACATGGTGAGACTCTCGGTCAGTTTCATTCCAAAACAGAACTGGACAGAACTTGCATTTGAAACCTAAATGCGGACTGAAGCAGTTGTCATATTCCATCTCGTCCCAGTGCTGTGTCAAATGTTTCCTTGTGTCCTCTCTGCCATCAAATTCCTTGTCACAAAACTGACAGATCCACAGACCTTCAAATTCACCCAACTCTTGCATGGAATGCGTCTCTAATTCGTTAAAACTGTCAAAAACAGCAGCACAAACCCTGCACCAGTATATTGGTAGGGCTTTTGCACCATGAGCTTTAGTAAAGTGGCTCTCTAAAGCATTCTTTTTCATGAAAACTTCTGTACAGAGACAGCAGTTAATAGGTTTGGATTCAACAACGGCATTTGTATATGTAATTTCAGATGACAATGGCACTGCATTAGAATTTATTCCATTTAGAGTTGCGTTTACATAGTCGAAATAGCATTTTTGTGTTGTAATGACTTCTAAGAGTGTGATATCAAAATCGTAAACTCCTCTGTAGCCTCTTATTTCCTCACTGAGCTTCAATTCTTCACTGTCTTCATAATTTTCACCAAGATCTTTCATTTCCGGTTCACAATCAACTGTAATTGGAGTTTCTTCAGTAACAGTCACAGATTCTTCTTTGAATTTCAGGCTTTTTATAAAGTCTACGTAACCAAAAGTGCTGTAAGCTTTTAGCTGTGTGTTGACAAAGTCTGTAGTCAAATCTACACCTTTGACCTTAAACGGTAAATCAATTCCAGCAACAAAGAACATGAAGCATTTCAGAGTGAAGTGGTGGTACGACATGTAGTGATCCGCAAACTGTCGCCCCACATCGTTTGACTTTGAGCAGAGTAAGCATAAGAACTTTTGATCGCCTTTACATTCAAAATCCCATAAACAGTCTCCTTGTATATTTGATATTTTTGTGACGCAATGTTTTTGAAACAAATGTCTCTGATAATGATCATCGTCAGGGAGTCGCAGGTAGCAGAAGCGACAGTGAACAAGATTGTGAGCCTCACTGAAATGTTTACGTAGCTCTGACTGCACTGCAAAGTTTTCATCGCATTGCGAGCATTGCCATGGTGTGTGGAATTTCTTGTGCTTCGCCCAAGCTTCTCTGTTTGGTACTAAGTATCTGCAATTTAAGATTTGTATTATTTTAATTCATCATCATCATTATCAGCCTACCTTTTTTCGCTACTGGGATTAAGGTGGAAAGTTTTACCTATGGCGGGAAATTCAAATTTCAAACAGTTTTCTTGTCCTTGTAACTAGGCCGGGTAATTATTGGAAACGATCATGATGTTTGCGACAATTGATTAATATTCTTTACAAAATCATTGTAAAGTTATTTATCTCTAATGCACATTATTATTGAACATAATTTGAATTTCCCGCCATTTGTGAAACGTTGCACCTTAAGGCCTTCTCTCAAAGAGAGGATGGGCCATAATCCACCACGCTGGCCTAGTGCATGTTGGTCTAGTCTTTGAACTTTTGAGGTTCTTGGACATACAGGTTTCCTCACAATGTTTTACTTAACCGTTGTTGCGAGATGGCATCGAAACATAATATAATTTATTTAATGTAGGTACTAAATAAGTCATTAGTTCAGGGCAGAGGATCGAACAGTGTGCAATCAGATTATAAAGAGCATAATGTTACCGCCGGCCATCATTACTCGCAATTATTCTAATTATACAAGTACATATTATTATTTTTTTAACACAATCAGAAGTTCTTACAAACAGCTAAGAACAAATTCAGTGGGACCTGATAAAAAAAACATTAATATCGGTCCAGATGTTTTGAAGAGCTTGGTATCAGATATACAAACCCACACAACTGGAAAAACAAATGGAGATAATGTCCGTCATCCTCTCCGTTCCGTCGTGGATAAAAAGCATGAAGATAAAAATAGGCTAATGGATCCCTTGATCTAGAAAACATCATTCATTGCATGGGGATAGCTTGTTGGTCCAGTTGGTAGTGAAACTAACTTCTGAGCTTAGGGGCGTGGGTTCGATTCCCACCTAGGACACACATTTATGTGATGAACATTTGTGTTCGGGACAAATATAAATATTCGGGATATGTATATCAGTCTCTGGCAGCCATATCACAAGCTTTGCTCAGTTTGGGGTCAGATGACCGTGTGTGCAATAATGTCCCGAATATTTATTTATTTTCCTACCAAGCATTCAAATAGCCAGCTAATACAGGTAATTACTTCGACCAAAATAAAATTAATGGAAAGGCCATAACCATTGAACTTGCTCGGTAAAAACGAGTCAAAACCATCAGACATAAACTTCAACACCTAATTATAACCATGTACAGTACTTTTGATACAAAAAAAAGGATAGCGGTTTTTTGTTGTGTATTTACACTTTGAGAAAGCACATGAAGGCATAATTTTGTTGTTGATGATTTGAGATGTTTCGTTATCATGTAACAATAGTCTCGTGTTGCTCGTGCTTGTGTACTTCCTACGGCTAGAGACCGATTGAAACAAAGTGAGTGCCTTCTGGGAGGTCCGTCCATTCATTTTATTTTGGTTGAAGGGTAACTACATGAAAAAAACAAAGTAGCCTGCACTAACTGACCTGCAAATTCCACAATAATCCTTCTTGTGATCTATCACATAATGTATCACAATCCTATTCCTGTTTATGAACCACTCCGGACATAGGAGGCAGGTATACGGTCCGGTCACGTTGAAATCAGTTAAATACAACCACACATCTGTCGGCCTTTCAACAACCGGCAGCAGTTCATTTTGAATCCTTTGAAGTGTTATCGACACATCGCATTCCTTTTTTATATTCAGTTTCGCCGACGAGCCTTCGGTTTTGAATATTGGAAGTATTTCAAGTCCTGATACGTCTCGTTTTTTTAGAGCTGCTAAGACGGACAAAGGCTCATCTTCAGAATCATCTGAAGACATCGTCGTTTCAATGGGGCTCGGGCTACTGTATATTACAATTATTACATTTCAGGCGGCTCGAGCGTACATAATATCATGCAATGCGATGTTACTCCCAAGCTTAGGTACTTTTTTACGGCTGCAAATGCGTCTATACTCGGTAGAGAGTAGTATAATCCTTGATATTGAGTTAATTTATTTAATTTAATATAATACAATATTCGTTTAATTCGTTTTTGCTGCTTTTCTGCTTTTGTATTTGTATTAATTGCTTTTTTATAATTTTGTATGAGCCCGTGAGGCTCACGGCGTGAGCCGACTCGTTTTTTTTTTGTTAAATTTTACGTGACCATAGATTCAAAGTCCTTTGGTCGTAAAATTATACAAGTTTAAATAGTATTAATAGCGTCAAACAAGTCATAGTAACAGTCAAGCAAAACAAGTCATGGTATGGTCACGGTCAAGTCAAACTCATGGCCCAGTAAAGTGGTGGAGACTTTACAAAAAAGGCTTTCTATGGAGTTTTGGATACAACACGAAAATACATGTTTCACCTTGTTAGATCTCTTCGGATCTATCTCTTGCTCACACTCGAGCACGTTTACGAGCACTTATTAATTAATAAAATTATCCGATTTGACTTGAAATTACCCGTTTTACACCAAAAAATAATTGCCTAGTCGCTGTCGCTAATTTATCTGTAAGTCAGTGTCACCAATGTCACCATTATGTTTTTTTTAATGGGCAAGTGCCATTGGCAAGTGCCTATATAGGTAGTAGATTTGTGCTTTATTAACTAAACAAAATACAAGCTAAAATTAAAACTACAAATACAGTTAGACTGCCCATAGACCGTTGAAGGTCTAAAGACAATCCAAATGCTCAAGCCCACTACCAGTTGGCAGCGTACCCAGCATGCTGGCGGCATTACCACGTTATGTTGCTTTTTTTTGTTAGTGTTTTTCATGACCGTGGATACAGAGTCCTTGACTCGTAATTTAAACACGTTACATGTACATAGTATTAAAAATAACGCCAAACTAGTCAGAGTCAAGCTTTGGTAATATTAATTTGGATCTACCGACTCACACTAGTACCAAAAAGTTTGCCAAAAACTGAGTGCCCTACTAAAGTGGTGTGGTGGAAGCGAAGACTTTTGTAGCTTTACCTAGTCTGTGAGTGGAAAAAAACTGTGAAGATGTGAAACCATAGACACGCCTCAATCACAACTTTCTTTTTAATACGTTCCATTCTTTCACTAATTTATTGATGTGTATTATAACACTTGTTGGTAGCTAAGGTTGGTAGTTGGGTCAATGACAAATTTTCACATAATCTCCATAAAAAACAGGCCACCAGTAAGAATTGCGGGAGAAACGGAAAAATGCCCGCAACGCCCACATTTATCACCTTAAATCTCCATCAACATAATGCCATCAGTAGAGCATAAGAGACAAAAAAAAAACGTATGCCTTCGGCATTCATTATTTTATTTTATGCGTAAACTGGAACGAATTAAAAATATTATTTCGTGGCTGCCATTTTGTAGAAACAAAAATTCTCTATGAAAGTTCTAAAGAAAGGTGAAGCTAAACAAAAGGGAGCATGTAGATAGCATTTTACTAAAATATCAGTAGAATTTGCTTATTTATTGACACAAAAGACTCGTTTTTACTGCGAACGCTAGTGACTTAATACATTACAAACAGTGTGTACCATACAATTCCATAAAATGAAGCACAATGCATCGTGTAATGGTAGCCATTATAAGTAATAATTATGTATATTGGCATACTTACAGCTTTACGGACCATCAATTATACATCTAAAATGGGATTCTGATGTGTTTACATTAGGCAATAACCGAACAATAATGTGAAGAGATTACAGTGAGAGTGTTAAGTGAAGGACGTAAAAGTGTCCAGTGTAAATAGCCCATTGGACGCGAACCATGGCCCAGAATCAAGGGGAAGTTCAAGTGGGCACCCCTAATCAACCGGTGAAGGATAAAGACATCTACGCGTACCTGCCTGATATGCGAGTGAACGGTCCTCTCGGAACTGACGAGTCTTGTCCTGGCGGGGAAGAGCTGCGGTGGCTGCCGGCGCAGGCCACGGACCGAGACCTGGTTATGTACTTGCGTGCGGCGCGCTCCATGGCTGCGTTCGCTGGCATGTGTGACGGTGGGTCGCCTGATGACGGTTGCGTGGCCGCCAGTCGCGACGACACCACTATCAACGCCCTCGACGTCCTCCACGACTCAGGCTACGACCCCGGCCGAGCTCTACAAGCTCTCGTCAAGTGCCCGGTCCCAAAAGGAATCGAGAAAAAGTGGTCCGAGGAAGAAACAAAAAGATTTGTCAAAGGTATCCGACAGTTTGGTAAGAATTTTTTCAAAATACGCAAAGACCTTTTACCTCATAAAGACACGGCAGAGTTAGTTGAGTTTTACTATCTGTGGAAAAAGACTCCAGGTGCTAGTAGTAATAGACCTCATAGAAGGAGACGTCAAACTTCATTGAGGCGTGTGAGAAATACAAGGAATTCGCGTGCAGGCACTCCCAAAGAACAGACCCCTGAGGCGATCCCTGCTGTACCAGACACTAATAGTTCAAGGCCCTCGCCTAATCCCAAAGAAGCAGGAGAGATGAGTTCTGTCACAGAAGATGAAAATTCAGAAGAAGACAGTGATTCCAGAGATGCAGGTGATATGGCTAAAGTAGATAACGGTAGATCACCTGACAATCCTGAAGATTCACCAAGCAGAATGAGAACTAGAAATAAGTCAAAAGAACAAACTACACCTATCAAAAAGACGCAAGATGAAAGTGATAATGACTCGAAACCTAAGACCAAACCCAGCAAACCTATTGTACAAAGTACTAATAATAATATAGTAGCCGAGAAAGTATTGTCGTCACCAGTAAGTAAAGACGCCAAAAAGAAAGTTGTACCAAGTAGTACCAACGGCACAAAAGTTGATGTTTCTAAAGTGAAGAAACGTCTGCCAGATGATTCTAAAGTTGAAGGAATTATGGATGGTGATGTACAAATAAAGAAGAGAAGAGAAGACCCACCAGAGAGTCCCTCTGAGAGTCTCACGAATGATAGTTTTCCTGCAATGGATGAAACAGAGACTCCACCTGAGGCCGAAGCCTGTGACTTTAGTTTCAATAAAGTTGATAAAGAGAACACAGAACAACCTAAAGAGCCAGAACCTACTGAACAACCTCCAAAACCAATGGAGATTACACCTAAAGTGGAACTCACTGAAACAATAAAGACAGAGAAAGACGTCTTACCTACAGTTTTCAAACCAGTCCTTGAAAAAGATGACAGAGCTGCTTTAGACTTGAAAACTGATACCAATGCTCCTAAAAATGTTGAAAGTATTGAACCGAGACCCCTTGCTGTACAGAATACCATATTTCCAAAAACTGAGCTTATCATACCAAAAGTTACTCCAATGTGTACGGAACCTATTGAAAAGATAAAAATCAAAGAAGAAATTGACATGGATGAACAACCTCATAACTTGCAAAAAGAAGATTATCCAAAAGATCCTCTCTCTCACAACTTCCCTGGTCATCCTATGACTCAACCTAATAAACCGCTCAATTTGGAGGCCCCAAACTTCTTCATAAAAGACAGTCACATGTATAATCCAAAACTTAGTCATAATATTAAAATCGAGGGGGTTCCCAACAACATATTCAGCCCCATGAATATTTCAAAAGATAGTCCATTTATAAGAAGTGCAAAAGATTTTACAGGTGGCATACCTCCGTTTGGGTACTCTCCTAATATGAACTTTGGTGGAGACCCTAACAAACACAACTCGCACTTAAATCCGTTAAAAACAGTGATAAAATTAGAACCTAGAGATGAAGCTAGTGAAATGAAGAGTCAAAATACACAAGAGATCTTCACTGCAACCATATCAACAGGCAGTAAAGTAGACTCTCCAAATGCAACTCGTCTCGATTCAATGCAGAGAATAAGTCCTTCGCCAAATAATACCCGAGGGTCATCACCACCTCCGATGGAACACCCCACAACAGCAAATACAGAGCCTATTTCCCCAGCACATGCTCAGGACAAAGAATCTGAAGGTGAAGACAAGCAGCCAACAGATTTGAAAACACAGCCTGTGCCTAAACTTGATACCTCCAGCATTGGCATAAGGCCTCCTGTATTCCCTCATCCAGTGCGACCAGAAAATCTGGGAATGAGACCCTCAGAACCTCCTATACCTGTATCGGGACACAACATGCCTCCTCCACCAATAGCAGGTTTGCTACCTCCTGGACCTTTGATATCTGTAGGAGGTGGACCAAGCATTGGGCCTTACGGCTTTATGCCAACATCACTCTATGGGCATCCTGGACACCCTGGCCATCCCGGTCATCCTAGTCACCCAGGTCTAGATAAACCTGGATCTATGCCACCTCTGATGCAACAAGTACCTCCGAGTCATAGTCTGGCTAGCACTAACATTCCTCCATCATCTGGCCAGAATGATCCATCAATGCCACAAGATTTGAAAATCAAACAGGAAGTTCCTGATAATATGCCAGCAAATCTTTCCACTCAAGCAGACCCGTTGCAATCACTGAAAGAAGTCAAAGTGCCTGGGTATCCTATTGGAAGTGCCATTGCTCAGCATTTAACTACTGAAAGAGACAGAGAATCAATATCTAGTGTAGAGAACAGCAGCAGACCTCCAAGTCAACCCACAAATGAAAACAGCAATGCGCCTAGTGCTTTCTTGGGACCAAGAATCGAGAGCATAAAAAAGGAACCAGATTTCTTACATCAGCCTCACATTACACCAGCTACGACAAATCAAGGCAGTGGACCAGATTCAATAGCAGCTCCTCCGGTTAAAAGCCCTCACACTCCCACACCGATCAAAAGCCAACCCGGTCTCAATGGAACTCCAGGGCATGGACCGCATCCGTCATCTACTACGTCGCCATTCCAAAGGCATTTAACCAGTCCATCTCAGTCCAGACACATATCAGCTTCACCAGTGCAACCTAACACCCCAGTGTCGCATTCAGCCCTAAATCTAATGAATCCAACGCCTCTGTCTATTCCATCAACTATGCCGGGACCTATAATGCACTCTGGACAGCAGGGTCCCCCGCATCCCCATCCATTTGCATCTCCTCTCCACCACCCGCACCATCCTCTGCTACATCATCCGTCGATCTTCCAATTGTCTGCAGCGGCGGCGGCGCATGCAATGCACCCCTATTACCCCCATCCACATCCGGGCTACTCAATACCCTACCCATATGGCCCCTATGGGCTGCCTCCTCAACCGCACCCGATACCGCCCATGCATCCATCAGTAAGCACGCCAGGTAGGCATGAACCAGTTAAACCGGCGACGATTGAATCTACGACGATGCTCAGCGCACATCACAGCCACAGCACAAGCTCTTCTGTCACCACAAGATCTTTAAGAGAGATATCCGAGGCCAATGATGATCCAAGAAACTCAAACGCGAGTACTGAAAGGCATCAACTTCATGAAACTACTATGACCCAACACCATTCGACAAGTCATCACAGTTCAATTCATACAAGCACAGAGAAGCAACCAAGCCACGTAGGCGGGGGTACCAATCATACACTGTCGATCTCACATTCTACGTCGAGTAGTTCGTCACAATCTATACAACACAAAATCAATACACAACAGAAGAGCAATTCTCACTCAAATTCTCCGCATCACCTGTCTGCCAGTGTATCCCAGACCACAAGCTCATCTTCGAACCTGAATATGATGAACAATCACAACCATACGCACCATCACACGCATCACCTTGCTCACCATCCAGAGAGGTTATCGCCGGCAGATTCTATGCTGCTTCGACATCACCAAAAAATGCTCCCTGGCAATCCGAGCCATTTGATGATACAGCCACCGTCTATGGGACATCCTATGGGTCTCGGCCTGCCTCCTCCCGGACCGAGTTCCATCGAGAGTTTGAGATTACATGCCCAGGCTGCCGCAGGGTTACAACATCCAAGACCCGGATCACCGCATCACATATCCCAACACCCGCATTTACGAGGGCCTCCTCGAGCTATACCTGACGAAAACCCCGAACTGAAACTCGAGACCCAGTCTCAGCCAGAAGAGGAAGAGATTCCGAGCCCAGCGCACGTCTCACATGGCCCGAGCCCTGAGCCCAAGATAGAAGACACGGAGTGTCACAGATCACAGTCGGCAATTTTCCTCCGACACTGGAACCGCGGCGACTATAACTCGTGTACGCGGACCGATCTGATCTTCAAACCAGTGCCAGAGTCGAAGCTCGCGCGGAAACGAGAGGAGCGTCTCAGGAAACAAGCCGAGCGAGACAGGGAAGAGAGGGAGAAAATTGCGCAACAGGCGCATAGAAAGATTGCGACGCCGGAGAAACCGGACACGAAACCTCCGTCGCGGGGCGCGATAGAGACAATAACGTCCCCGTACGACAGGTTCCAGCGGCCCCCCGGATACCCCGACACACCCGCGCTGCGCACACTGTCCGAGTACGCGCGGCCACACGCGGGCTTCAGCCCTGGCAACCTGCAGCGCCACTGCATGGACCCAATGCTGCAGTACCAGCTCAGCTCCATGTACGGCGCGGCAGGCGCGCGCGAGCGGCTCGAGCTCGAGCATCTTGAACGCGAGAAGCGCGACCGCGAGATCCGGGAGCTGCGCGAGCGCGAACTCAACGACCGGCTAAAGGAGGAGCTGCTCAAGAACAATGTGGGCCCGCGCGCGCTCGACCCGCACTGGCTGGAGATGCACCGGCGGTACGGCATGCCGCCGCCGCCGCCGCAGGGTGCGATCCCCGTGCAGTTCGGGCTGTACCCACCGGGGCACGGGCCCGCGCTCTCGCAGTTGGAGCGCGAGCGACTCGAGCGGCTCGGCATCCCGCCCGCGGGGCAGGGCGCCGGCCAAGTCAGCGTTCCGGTAAGCGGCGCCGGGCCGCACCACCCCCACCACACGCATCCTGGAGTCGCGGCTGCGCAGCTGGAGGCTGCCGAGCGCCTGGCGCTAGCCGCTGACCCCATGGTGCGGCTGCAGATGGCCGGCATCAGCCCCGAGTACCACGCCCATACGCACGCACACACGCACGCGCACTCGCACACGCACCTGCACCTGCACCCGGGGCAACAGGCTGCGGCGGCGGCGCACGCGCAGCAGGAAGCGCTGGGGCTGGGCCCCTACCGGGGGCTGCCGCACCCCGACCTGCTGGGGCGGCCATACGCGGAGCAGCTAGCGCATCAGGCGGCTGCAAGCGAGCAGCTGCACCGCCAGCTGCTGCTGGAGCGCGAGCGAGGGTTCCTACACCCCGCGCACCACGAGGAGCTGATGCGCCAACAGCGCGAGCGCGAGCTCAAGGTGCGCGCCCTCGAGGAGGCCGCGCGCGCTGCCCGCCCCTAGTGCCTGCCCCCCGCGCCCGCCGCGCCGCCCGACGACGCCGAGTGAGTTTGAAACTTGTCTTGTGTGTTGTTACAGTGAAGTGTTCGATTCGCGCGTCCTCTTCGGACTCTGACAGACTTATTTTCTATGTGTGACGACTGTACTTGTATTATGTAATTTATATTTATGATAGAGAAGTAAAGTATTTAAGTTTATAATATTTTTATAGTCGCATGGTCTTGTAGGACGCTTATTATCCATGCTCAAATCTATTATTTAACTACTAGTCATAATTATTCTTTTGTGGTTCATGAATAAGACACGTTTTTTTAAATGTTTAGATGAAATTATTTTTATTACGGTCTCGATTGGTCGACGTTTTGCCGACTGGATTGATCATAAAAGTATTGAAAATAGCATCCCCATTACAAAAATTAAACAAACGCTTATAATGTTAACGACTATTTAATTTTTGTAATGGTTCTGTGGAACGCTTGCAAATAATAGGGATCAGTGGCAGTCGGTAGACCCGGCCAGTAGCGCTGGAGATACACAAAAGAGGTAATTGCAAAGGGTGCTAGTTACGCGGTCACCATTCATGCGAATGGACCACACGGCCACAGTAATTACGTTCAATGTAAATTACATACATCACTTTTTATGTTCATGACATAATAATTTATATGAATATTATAATAACTAATTTTAAGTATAGGACAGAGTAGAACTTGCCTTTCTAATCGACTTGCCTTTTACGAACTGCCCTGTTGTGACTCGTTCTATTTCTACCTGACGGGGAACTTTTAATTGAACCTAACATACTTTTTCTAAAGGTCTGGCTTGAGACGTGAACATGTCGAGTGTAGCATTAACTTTGACAGCATAATGTTCATTTGTAAAGCTAATTATCACGCACATATCAGTTTTGCCGTGAGAAAACGTATCTAATTGATATGTTGCCTTTATTGATATTGAATGCAATAATTTATTAATAATTACTTTAATGAGGGGTATCCGAACTTGGTACAATAAGAGATGATAACACAGAGCTATACATGTTATTGAATGCAATTTTGTACAGTTGCGTACGTTGTTTTATGTGAATCGTTCTCTGTTATGGTTGCTAATAATACGGTTGGTGGCTGTAACGGGTTTTATGTGATGAGCGAAAATACTTTATGCACTGACGCTGTGAGATTCGCAAAGGCCGATAATGTGTCACGAGATTTTTACGCGGGCCATTAAATTGGCAATAAACTGTATCTGTTATTTTTGCAACAGTTTCTAACATTGAAGTCATTGCGAATTTATATGCTTTTACTACTATTTATTCTTCTGTCTTGATGAAAGTGCCATTCTGCGTCTCATTTTTTATTCCAAACATTTCTTCTGCTTCTAAATATTTTTTTCTATTTTTCTTGCATTTCTAGCTTTTTTATGGTTATTTTTCTGTATTATAAGCAGCCATAACAGAAATGGATACAAATGTACCTATTTATTTTTGAGATTTAAGAGATTTCTAATTATAATCTCCACAATTGTAAAGTAATTAAACTCTACTTAATTATATTTATAAATATATTTGTATATATACAGGGTTACGCAGAAACGGTGTACTGACACGAAAGAAGGTTGTACTCATTACCAAAAACAACTTTTATGAAGGTGCGGATCCAGAACAAGCGAAAAAAAAAACAGTTGTTCCATAGAAAAATTAGTCATACTCAACAAACTGTATTCAAATCAAATCAAATAATTTATTTATCTAATAATAATATCCAAACTCGGCTGGGCAGCGTTCGGTAAACTTCGCAATGTCTTCTCATCTAAAATACCTCAGTGCCTTAAGACGAAAGTCTTCGACCAGTGTGTGTTACCAGTGATGACATACGGCACTGAAACGTGGTCTCTCACTATGGGCCTCATAAGCAAGCTCAAAGTAGCACAACGAGCTATGGAGAGGGCTATGCTCGGGGTTTCTCTACGAGATCGAATCCGAAATGAGGAGATCCGTAGACGAACGAAAGTCACCGACATAGCCCACCGGATTAGCAAGTTGAAGTGGCAGCGGGCAGGGCACATATCTCGCAGAACAGATGGCCGATGGGGCCGAAAGGTTCTGGAATGGAGACCACGGACTGGTAAGCGCAGCGTAGGACGTCCACCCACATCCACCCACAAGATGGACAGACGACCTAAGAGAGACCGCAGGGAAACGCTGGATGCAGGCCGCTTCCAACCGGCCCTTTTGGAGATCGATGGGGGAGGCCTATGTCCAGCAGTGGACGTCCTATGGCTGAAATGATGATGATGAATATCCAAATTAATTCAATTGATTTAAGCTAAGTATTTTAACTGTGGGCCCCAAACTAGGCCGAGCCTGTATTTTGGGGTCCCTTGATTTCCCAGAAACGTTTAAACATTCGTTCAGCCCTGTATAAAAGATCTGCTATTTATTTATACATACAAGATGGAACAGCAGTTTTTTTTTCTCGCGATTTTATATTCGGTCCCATTGTAAAAGTTGTCCAAGAAAGTGATGAGTATAATCACCTTTTGACTTAGTAAACCCTTTCTGTGTAACCCTGTACAAAATCGTGTGAAAGGTCTTAGAATGATGATAAAGATTTTAGTCAAAACACACAATTATAGATATGACAAATAATTATAAAGAAAAACGTTTGGTAAATAACCATTGAATCAAGAATTAACTTGCTGGTTGTCGATACAACAATTCATAGAAATATATCCAAATGTTTGGAGACGGTAAATATTATAGATTTTTTAAAAGGTTTACAAACCTTAGAAATAGCCAATGTAAGTATTTAGCATACAAAATGGTTCGACTTAAGTACCTATTTCTGTAATTTATTGTAAATGTAAAAGTTATATCTCTCCCAATGTACACATTTAGTAACTCTAATGCACCACTACTGTAATATATTTCTATAAAATATTAGGGATTCTGTTAGTATTGTTTATAATAGATTTATTCGAGTAGAGAGTAACAGTTCCAGAACGTCGCTTTTTACAGGTTTCTGTTGTAACGCCATAGTGTTTCATATTTTCTTAAATCATGAAAATGCGTATTATTTTTAGAGAAAAATTATATATTGATTAAGAGGTTGAGTGTTGGTTTAATAACTTCATTTATTTAGACAATAAGGTTAAATGGATGTCTTAGTGCTTTTGTGTAATTTTTTTTTGAATAATATATGTGAAAAATTCAACTTAAATCTTTTATTTGAAGACTAGCAACGCACCCCGGGTTCGCACGGGTGTAAGTCTTATTTTTTACTCCTTGGGCTACATTATTGGAGTTTTAGTAAGGATCTCCGCTAGGAGTAATAGTGTTCCGTGGTAAGGATCCCTAAATTTTTGTAAATATATTATAGCCTATGTCATCCGGGGATAGTGTAGGTTCCCAACAGTGAAAGAATTTTTCAAATCGGGTCAGTAGTCGGAGCCTATTCAATGCAAGTAAACAAACAATCAAATCTTTCCTCTTTATAATATTATAGTATAGACAAGCGCATAAATCTTATTTATTAACATTATTGTAGAAGGGAGTTATCTCGGGCATTGTGAAGGCTAAACAATCGCCTGTTAAAATTTTACTGCCCAGTTAATATCGACATGGCTAGGTGTATAGATGTTATTACTTATAAGTTAATACACATCAAAGGCAGTAAAAATACAGCAATGTTTACTTTCGAGGCACGTTTCGATTCGAACTACCACAATGTTATAGAAAGTGCGCTCACGTCGCCGTTTGTCCTACATTATGAACTTAATTTGCATAAAAACTCGCCTTTTTGCAAGCTTACGTGGACATCCATCATTTCTGGCAAGGCAGGTGTCATCATTAATCTTTCATTAATATTCTGTTTATCGATCTCGGAAGCGATTTACCCATGTTTATAAATTACTTATCTTGGAATGCTCTGATATTTGACTGGAATTTATTAGCATGTTTATGTCTCGTTACTAGGAGATAGTTGAATCAATATATACGGCCACCTAAATAGAAGACAATAAGGAGCAGTAGCTACTGTAAGCTGCTTTCTCATTCTCTTTGCTTTCTCTTAATCAGAAGGAAGAGGAAGATGTTATAATGGGGCTTACGAGCAACACTGGCCTTTTGGCCAGCGTCTCGCAGAAGCCTACAGTGAGGTTGCAGCAAATCGAGGTAGGCTCATTTCCATTATTGTTTATTTGTTTATATGTACCTACTAGTAGGCCGCCCCTGCTTCGCACGGGCGAAGCCGGGATATTATATAGCCTATGTCAACCGGGGATAGTGCAGCATCCCAACAGTGAAAGAATTTTTCAAATCGGTTCAGTAGTTTCGGAGCCTATTCAATGCAAACAAACAAACAATCAAATCTTTCCTCTTTATAATATTAGTATAGATAAATCTCAATGCTTGCCTTCCTAACATCTACATAAAATAAACACTAGTGGGCTTAGAATCGTTGCTTAAAATTGCTTTCAACTTCTCATTTACGGAAATGGTCACGCGCCAAAACGAAACAACAGTTGTAAGCATCGTTTCTATAAAGCCGTAGTAAGTAGGATGGTTTTACTTACGGAAGCTAAGTATACCCTAACCTATACAACATCCTATATAATTAGTGCTACTATGTAAGCTAGCTACATAGTTAAATTATATGGATTTTAAATCCATTACATGCTCTGTGATTCTTTGACCTACCTACTTCACTCGACTTATTTACAAAGTAAACTGCTTTAGAAAGTTCGCGGTCTCTTGCGAAAATCTGCGAGACCGGGCATGCTTTTCTGTCACAAAATGTTTGAGAATTTCTAGTATCATTATCAATCTTCGATTAAATTTATAAGTAACTAGCTGCGCCCGCGGTTCCACCCGCGTAGTGATGAAAAATGGTGATTATGATGATAATGAAAAGTAGTCACTCTCCGGCCCTTGAACTATACCCATGCAAAAATCAGGTCGATCCGTTGCTGCGTGAAAGAGGAACACACAAACCAACAAACTTTTCGCATTTATAATATTATAGTGTAGTATAATATAGATAAAAAAAAAACTTTTTAAAAACCAAAAAAAAAGTTGCCTGTCCTTTCTCAGTCTAGACTATCTGTGTACCAAATTTCCTTTAAATCGGATCAGTAGTTTTGGCGTGAAACCGCGATAAACAGACAGACAGACAGAGTTACTTTCGCATTTATACTATTAGTAAGGATAAGTATATTAAAAAAGTATAAAACTTTATTTCGTTACAAAGAAAAACGAAACTAAGTTAAGAAAAGTTAAACAGTAGAGTTATCCCTTTAAGCTAAACTAAAATTTTATTTAATTTTTAATTTTGTCAGTGTCTCCAAATATGATCTCTCTGCCATTACCATTCCAGAGCTTCGTGGATCTCCGATGCGAAGTGACTCCGGCGCCGTTCATGCTTCGGCCTTACGCGGGGCTGTACAACCCGTTCTCACACGCCTGCTCCGTGCTCTGCAACCACCCCGCTGACACCGAGGCCAAGGAGTTCGTCAAACGAGCCAAGGACAACTGGGTAATGATTTCTACACCAATAGGAGCTGGCGTGAGACGTTGGTGGGACCAGTTTGTAGAGCGATTGGTCCGTTAGATAGTTGGTCTATTCCATGTAATCATTGGACTTGGACATTTGGGGGCCCAATCTTTTCCGCCTAGGGTTAATTTGAAGAACTTTGAAAGAAGAATAATAATGTTACGACAAAATTCTATAGGCTTGTTTTAAATGTAGGTAAGTTTTTTTTGTTGCAATAATCACTACTTAATATTATTAAATCAGCAGAATCTCGCGGTCATTGGGGCTTAGGTACATCCATCCTCATTATATATCCATCCTTATGATGCACACTATCTCCCCACCAAATTTTGTTAAGATCGGCCTAGTCGTTTAACCGTGAAAAAAGAAAAAACAGAGAGACAGAGTTACTTTCGCTTTCATTATATCTAACAAATACAAATTTCTGTTTCAAAATCAAAACAAAGATCAATATTTAATTTTATTTTATTTTGATTAAATCTGTCAAGATTGCAGTTTTAATACTTAGGTATACTTACTTACTTACTATTGTATGTTTTAGTTATTGGATGGAAAAGGCCACTATTTAGAAGACCTCTCAAAGATCCAAGATGGAGGAGACAAGGAGAAAATTAGAACGCCACATGATATTGTCACTGAAGATATGTTCAGAAGGTACTAATTTTGTTTGTGTTATAAGGGAATTATTCGCTATAATAAGATTTGGTTGACTCCGTCTATGGTGAAACACAACCGCACATTCTCTATTCGGGCCCAGACAAAGATAATTTGGGCCCAGAATACAGAGCGATCGCATCACACTCGCGCATATGATGTTTAAAAAAATATGGCTGTCTACTTTTGAAAAATGTTTTTCGGTCATTTTGTGTGAAATATCAAGTTAATATTTCGAAATAAAATGTTCTAATATTTTTATAATGACCAAAATAAATTGGAAAACTTTGTTTAATTTTTTGTGGTCATAATAAAAATATTGTTTTAAAATATTTTGAAATATTACGATGACTTGATGGATATCCCTCCGTGTTCCATTGACTACTAATATACAATCTCTTCATCTGATTGTATCATCTTCATCATCATCATCATCATCATCAGCCTTGAGTGACCCACTGCTGGGTATAGGCCTCCCTTTGTTTATGCCACTCTCCCCGGTCTCTCGCTATTCGCATAGTAGTTAGTTTATCATCATGAATGACATTAAACTATAAATTGTATTTATTTATATCTTTTACACTCCTCTGATCCGTCCATCCTAATCCTTTCTATATCCTAATTTTCGCGTATCGTTTCACTAAACTCATACGACTTGTATATGGCAAATGCGTCAATCATGCGGAGCCAAAAGCCCCAACACGGGGAAGAAGAAAAAAAAGCCATCATCTCTCTCTGAGAGAATGCCTGTGTCGCAGCAGTGGGAACATGACAGGCATAAATTATGTACAGATATGCGGAGACCGACTCGCGGCCGCTGACGCCGGCGCCGACGCTCGCGAGCGGCAAGTCCCGCGGCTCCCGGCGCTGCCTGACGCCTGACCAGCCGCGCCACAAGACCACCATCGTTCTGGACTTGCGCCGGAGTCACAGTCAGGTTTGTATCAGACGACCTGAATCAACCAATAACGCCACCGACACCAACAACGCTAATAAGAACTAAAGCCAAACGTTCTTATTTGCGCTGTTGGTGTCGATTCAGAAGTAGGTACAAGTTTTAATAGTTTTCGAAAACTTTTTTCGTTTTCGTACCTTGTTTCATACCGTAGCCATAAGCCGTGTTAGCCTATTTGGGAGACCGCTAGACTTGAAAGCGAGGCCGTGAGTTCAAACTCCGGGCCCGTACCAATGAGCTCTTTGGAGTTTATGTACGGATTTTCATACCACTGGCTTTTCGGTGAAGGAAAACATCGTGAGGAAACCTGCATACGTACGAAGAAGTAATTCAATGGCGTATGTGAATCCACCAACCCGCAACTGGGCCAGCGTGCTGGATATGGCCCAATCACCCTTTCGGGGGTAGGCTAAAAGTCCAGCAGTGGACTGTTAAAAGGCTGATTATGATGATGATGATTGTTTCATACATTTTAGTAAAGCGCCTCCAACTAAAATCGGTAGTAGGTAGATACCTATAGTTTGCTTCACACAAATAAGGTTTTTTTTAAAAGAGAAGTATCAAAACTTGTACTAAGGGTACTGTAACGTGACATCATCAAACGTGTGCCATTCCTCCAGGAAACTATCTACTACCACGGGTACACCACGTCCGACATGACAGCTGGGCCCAACACGAGTCCGACCAACGACCGATCCACGCTGCCCTCCCTCAACCTGTCTGAAGCTGCGCACGCGCGCCTCTTGCGAGGGCAGTGTGAACAGCTGCCGCCGTTGGCCTCCCCGCTCGTGCTGGCCGCCAGGACGCCCAGGGAGCCAGTCAGTGTCAGAGCGAAGAAGGTAACCTACATCTTGCAAAGCTGGAAATCCCACACCTGGTTCTTTCTTCCGCGAACCTGCGAAGGTCTTCCCGCCAAGCTTCAACATGGAGCATTTTAAAAAGGATATCTAAGTACAAACATCTCTCTGGGCTGGAAAACCATCGACAACACCGCTAGTGTTGAAGGGGTCCATAGACCATCAGGCGGAACGCGTGCCTTTTTTCTATTAAAAAGAAAAACTGTTATCATCATCATTATGATCAAGCCTTCTCTCAGAGAGAGAGAGAGACAGGGTGAGCCCTAATCCACCACGCTGGCCCAGTGCATGTTGGTGAATGTCATATGTCTTTGAACTTTAAAGGTTCTTGGACATACCGGTTTCTTCGCGATTTTTTCCTTCACCGTTGTTGTGCGATGGCATCATATTCATTTATTTGGTCAAAAAATTATCAAAGAAAAAATAAAATATTATAAATAATAATAATTTACAATATAAATAATAATAACGCAGGGGCGGCTTTATGGCGTGCCGTCGGTGAGTGGCGACACCGCGTACCCCGATTCCATGGGTCTAAAACCCCAGAGACCCTGACCCCTGGCTTGCCTTAACCGGCCGTCTGGGGATGGAAACCGCAAGAGCTAAGAACCTAAGCTCCAGGGTGGAAGTGTTAAAGGGTATAACGCCGCGAGTAGCTCTTAGTGAAAGTGCAGCACACCTCTCGACACCCTAAGCTACCCACGCCAATGTTGCCCCTCCGGTGCCAAGATGCGGCAGCCTCTATGGGGGGCCCATTTAGTGGGTGGCAAGTCATCACCTGCCTAAATATATTTTGAGATGAGACAGGATAAGGCAGGTGCCGTTTCTCATCCCATAGATCAGTTCAACTACAACTACCCACAAATAGTTCACCTCAATAGCCCTGTTTTTTTATTTTTTATCCTATACTGTACAATAGTTTTACATTCCATTTTATACACATTCTATAGTAATTGTATTTTGTACTCAACAGGGCCTCTTGGTGTTGGTTTCGGCCCCACCAATGCCTATCAAAGGTCCGGGCTAGACCCGTGAATAAAATTAAATTTACAATAAAATATGGTATACTAACAATTGTATTAACAATATTGCACGCTATAAATTATATTTTGAATTCAAGGAACTCCTTGAAACTGTAGAACGTCTGGTCGACGAGCCGGCGCTTTCGCATCCAGCGCATCGGAGCTGCACATAATTTATTAAAGAACAAAATATGATATGTATTGGTGTAGGGCCGAGGATCGAACCGGGTGCCGTCAGATTGTAAAGGGCACATGCTACCGCCCGGCCACCATAACTATAAATGATTTAGTTAATTTTTTTTATTGAGAAACATTATTTGTCAAGATCATTTTAACTTAATAAATGCAAAATTATATTTTTTTGATACTTTTAAACTTGAGGTCAACACTAAAACTGTAATTGTATAACTATATAATTGTAACGCAAGCCTATTATTTATAAAAAAAAAAAAATGTGTCTGACATCACAATATTCTCAATAATTATAGATTTCCCAAAAAAATGGACGACGGACAGACAGACGGACGCACAGAACGAACTTATAAGGATTCCTTGGAGTACCCTAAAAACCCTACGGAACCCTAAAAAGAACCATATCTTCAAGACCGGCGAAGATGGTGATATATTGCGTAATGCAAATCCACAAAAAAGTCCTATTTTAATGTCGGTAAAGTGGGGATTTTTTTAATAAATGTACTCTGGCCTTACAACCGTCACAATATTTTGTGTGGCAACAACAAGGTGCGGTTTTTATCAAACGCCATAATTAGTAATTTTACGTAGCCTCTTGAACACCCTTACTAGACCGTGACAATCTCATAATTTTCCACCTGATATGAAAATAATCGATACGCCCTGACGTAAAACTGATATCAGACATTCTGATACGTTACTCTACCCCTGAAAGTTGTGTCAAAATGTAACATATAAACTTTCGCGTCTAAACACTTGTTTTGAATTGCTTTCACTAATCATTACTGTACATTGTGCAATAAATAAATAAGTAAATTATTATTGTGCGTGTGCGACAATGTTACCATTCCTCATATCGAAAACGAAACTCTTGCCAGTAAGAAAAGAAGCCAAAGACAAGAAAGGGAAAGAAAAGAGTTTCTTCGTTACTGGTGATAATTTGACAACCATAAAACCTCGTCGGATAAAGCGCAGGCCTTTAAAATTGCCTCCGATAATACCGCCTTCTCCTTGTGATTGTAACTCAATGCACTTGACGAAAATCGTGATAAGTTACGCTCCGAAAAGTAGGAAACGAGGGGCTTCCAATATCGTCCTATCGATGACTGCTTGGGGTACTACGGGTCAGAGGAAAAGGATGAAGATGCCCAGTGTTAAGCTTTCTAGGAAGCTTAAGAAGGAAAGACCTTTGATTTACGATAGTGAAGCGTTTTTTAAGAAGCTTGAGGTAACTTTCATCTCCTTATCAGCCTTTCATGTTTCCCACTGCTGGGACACAGGGCTTCTCTCAGAGATGGGCACTAATCCACTATGTTGGCCCAGTGCATGTTAGTGCATGTCATATGTCTTTGAACTGTGTGAGGTTCTTTGACATACCGATTCTCTTCGCCGTTTTTTGAGCGATGGCATCGAAACTGCACATAATTTGTTTATGTACTAAACGTTGGTGCAGGACCGAGGATCGAACCGGGTTCCGTCAGATTGTAAAGCACACATGCTAACGCTCGGCCACCATCGAGGTAACTTTGATGGTGGGAAAATCAAAGCCAAAGTTTTACAATTACCTTTTCGTTTTTTGCCTCTGGTGTTACAAGTATCCGTAGGCGCCGGTGACTGCTTACCATCAGGTGGCCCGCCAGCTTGTTTGCCACCTATGGCATAAAAAAAGCTATATCATCACTACAAACTATTTTTTGGCGTGTTCTGCTTCCAAACTACTAACCCGCCTGTTGGTAAGCGATGATTGGTCGAAAAAAAAGCACGCAGATTTTAAATAGTACCCTTTCACTCAGACCTTGAAAATAGCTAGATTCTATCTTTCCAAATACGTATTGTCACTAATCTTTGTTTTTCAGAATCAGCTTAAAGCCCTAAACTTGGGGAAACCTGCAGCCAAGGCTAAGTCAAAAGGCGAAACTCCGGCGGCGTCGCAACGGTCGAAAAACGACAAGGAGGCAAACGACGAAAATGACACTCTTCAGGACCTGGGTGATGAAGGTATGTATCAATAACAATATAACCACTTGACTGCTCATCCTGTACCCCGCCGTATGCCAAAGGTTCTAAAATGTCAACCTCAACTATTTCAAGCGGGCCTATCCTAGGCGCGAATTGAACGAATGACTTTTGAGTCTCCAATAACAAGCGTCGAGTCGCGTCGAGTCTCCAAACACAAGCTGCCCTCCGCGACCGACGTGGCATGATTTAGCAAGTTTGGGAATTTTGATTATATGCGCGATCAAGTGGTTTTAGCGCGATCTTTGGTATGTATTATCATCATCATAATTAGCCTTTTAAAAGTCCACTGCTGGACTTTTAGCCTACCCCCGAAAGGGTAATTGGGCAATATCCACCACGCTGGCCCAGTGCGGGTTGGTGGATTCACATACGTGCGCCGTAGAAATCTCGCCCAGGGCGCTGGTAGTGCTAAAACCGGCACTGCCTGAATGAGTGTTCCCCGATAGTTACAATCAGGGTGGCTTCAAATCACGAGTGAATCGGTTTCTTCTAAGCAAGCGTGCTCCACCGTAGACCGCATCATCGCTTTACATCAGGCGAGTTGGCGGTCAAACGCAAGCTATTATATTTTAAAAACGATGGCTTCAGGATAACACTTCAACATCGTGTTTCAGGTGATGGCGATACAAAAAGACGAGGCAAACGGCGACGAAAAGGCCGAGGTGGAAGCGACCGACTTACTTCAGCGGGTTTAGCTGCGCAATCGCAACAAGACCCCGAAACACAAGTAAGGTACCTTGCACTCAAAGATATTTAGTACTATCAAGGAAGATAGACTAAGAGGAAAGACAACAGCGGAACATTAGAGCGTGGCTCGGAAATTTGCCTAAAAACGGTATAAACTTAGATGGCACCGTAATTTGAGCGTGCTATAGGTTGTCTCGAACTTCCGTAAGCGCTGCAGTCAGATAACGTACGAAAGGGTTCTACAAATTACCGTAGCACTAGTATCGCAGTCAAGTTTCGCATCATTTCAAGAAGCTCAACCCATACCAGTAGATGGCGCTTTTCTTTATTCTCTTGAAATGTTCACGCTCAAATTACGATGCCATCTAAGTTTATACCGTTTTAGGCAAATTTCCGAACTACGCTCTAATGTTCTTATGATGATGATGATGATAAACTTTTTGTCATCATCATCGCCATTTTTCATCACTACGCGGGTGAAACCGCAGAACTCTAGCTGAGTTTGTAATAAATGAAAAATTAAGACATCACTATCACTATCATCACTACATAGTATAAAACAAAGTCGCTGTCGCTGTCTGTCCGTCCCTATGTATGCTTAAATCTTTAAAACTACGCAACGGATTTTGAAGCTGTTTTTTTTAATAGATAGAGTGATTCAAGAGGAAGGTTTATATGTATAACTAGCGACCCGCCCCGGCTTCGCACGTAAATTACACCCGTGCGAAGCCGGGCGGGCGGGTCGCTAGTATACTTATATGACTATTCTAGATAGCCGGCATCGGCGGAGACTCCCAGAACGCCTCCTCCCGCGGCTCCATCGCGCCCTCCGTGGACGATGACGTCACCACGCTGCCCGCCATAAAGCCCGCCAGCGTCGCCAAGAAGACGGACTCGTTCCTCGACGACGATATCCTGAAGTACCTGCATCGGGAGGTTGATGAAGAAGCCATAGAGACTGAGTTTGATACCAAGGTACATTATTTTAGTTTAAAAAATATATATACAAAAGAAAGCGACTAAATGGACCGACGACATTGTGAGAGTCGCTGGCATCCAGTGGATGCAAAAGGCAGGCTATCGTTCAGTGTGGACGTTTAAGGGGGAGGCCTATGTTCAGCAGTGGACGTCTTCTGGCTGATGATGATGATGATGACAACAGAAACTCGTATTCTGTACGCTGCACCCGACCTGGACATGAAATACGTTTCCATTTGTAAGACCCTGTATGCTACTTTGTATGTATGTGGCATTTTTGTAAGAAATTTATTGTATCCAGTTGCACCCATATAAACGAAACGTCAGTCATTCGAAATCAGTTAGCAACTGTGATGCGGGTAAGAACTTTAAGACCTAACCCAAAAAGGTATCTAAGGTCCAATTTATTTGGATGCGGAGTTCGACGCGTTGACATAAATAATAATGTTCAATCAAGGTTCTGTCTTAATGCTTGGCGACATATTTTCTTCTCATTTCCTTTCTATTTACTTCTCTTTTCTGTGCCTCAAACCTAGTATGATAGACCTGGCGTCTGTGTGCTCATATCCATGTATATGTATATAGTAATTACAGCGGCTTTATTATAGAAGTTTGATTGTGATCGAGATTGCATGCCGTCCCGTTCGCATCTACTTAGGTAGGTACTCGCACCACGTGCGTAAGTGAGATGGCACGCGATCGCGAACACAATCCGAATCACGATAAGACATCTATAATAAGGCATCTGTTTAGCTATTATTTTTTACATCTCTGTCTTAAGATACGCAGTGCAAGTACCGTTCTTTATCGTACGTCAAATTCGATAAAATGCCATAGAATCGATCATAGACAGTACTGACCAAATGGCATTTTATCGAATTTGACAATCTCATCTGTCAAATTTGATGATCGATAAAGAACGATACTTGCACTACTGGATCGTAAACATCTTTCGATTTTATAAGTGAAAACTTTTTATGGCTTGCGTCTCCTATCTACCTACTAAAATTAGTTAGTTTCAGCTGTTTGTTTTCCGAATAGTGTAAAATAAAATAAATAATAATCCCAGAGGCGCTACGTGCTGGTGGAGGCGCTCCGCACGCGGCCCGAGCGTGCCTTCGGTCAGGAGATGCAGGTGTTCCTGCGCTCGGTGCAGGTCCCCGCCATGTCCCTTGGTGACTGGCTGCACATACCACGCGTCTTCTCCCGGAGCAACGCGCACGCAGCGCTGCCGGTGGATTCCACCGCGCTCGAGAGTGAGTTACCTTCGTCACCAGCAACGCGCACGCAGCGCTGCCGGTGGACTCCACCGCACTCGAGAGTGAGTTACCTTCGTCACCAGCAACGCGCACGCAGCGCTGCCGCAGTGGAATCCAACACATCATCAGCCAGTAAATGTCCACTGCTGAACAAAGGCCTCCCTCTTAGTGAGGGGGGTTGCCATAATCCCCACGCTTGGCAGGCGGCTTGGGGATCGCAGTACGTTCACCGTGTACTAATACGACGCTGCTGCCCATCCTCCGGTGGTTCTGGTCGGTGTCTGGTGTTACCACTAGCGTGAAATTATAACTCCCCAATATCCGTATAGGTATTACCTGTGGGAATCCAATAAATCAATGTGGTTTTTATATAAATAATGTGTATAATATATTAATTTGCTTGAGCGGACAAACTAAATTATAATTGAAATGCTTCTTGTACTTTACTAGCGACCCGCCCGCCCGGCTTCGCACGGGTGTAATTTACGTGCGAAGCCGGGGCGGGTCGCTACTTATATATATAAACCTTCCTTGAAAATGTATCTAACTGATGGTGAAAACCGCATCAAAATCCGTTGCGTGGTTTAGGAGGAGTTAGCGGCCATACAGACAGACAGACACGGAAAGCGACTTCAATTTATACTATGTAGAGATTTAGTAGATTGTAAAAAAATATGTTTCCCAATATCTGTGTTTGTTGCAATAAAGTAGCAACTGGACAGTGACGTAATTGGGTGTCAGCTCCCGGATCCCTAGACCTTGTTTTCTTGGATCATGGTCCATATTGATAGGTAACCCCTTTCTTTGTTTACAGCTCTAACGCCAATGCAGTACGCAGCGCGATTCATATCCATCAAAAAGTCGAAGCAGTTACTCTACCTCACTGTCCTCAGAAAGTTTCGCGAAAAGGGCTACAGGATGCCGATAAAGGTGAGGTACATAATTCATATATTTTCGTACAATCCATTGCCTAAGTTAAAAAAATACTTGCAAATGAATATCCATCACACTAGTATAGATGCGTATTTAAAAAATAATAATAGTTAGGCTTGCGCTTGGCCGCCATCTCACATAGACATAGACATAATTTATTTGTGGCAAAATATACACAATATACATAGAAAATTAAACAAAAATAAAACTAAATTAGAGCTTATTGTATTTTTTTGTCACAAGCCGGCCCCAACTCAGCATGCCGCCGGACGATGGCGCACGCTTGTCTAGAAGAAACTGATTCACTCTTGACTTGGGGACACCCAGATTGTAACTGACGGGAAAAACCCATTCAGGCAGCGAATTCGGTATGCTAAAAAAAAATTACCTATGCCAATTCCGAAACCATTTCGAGATTTTATGTTACAAACCCTTATTTTTCTACTCTGACCTTTTAAAACGAAACGAAGAAATCATTCGACTTTCATTGACCTCTAAATGACGTCACGTTTTAACATTTTATTATCTGTGCTTTTTAAGAATAAAAAAATATAATACATTTGACACACTGTTCGTCACACAGAAAATATTTTCGTTCATATCTATGGTTTTATAGTCTAGTTCTTTTCAGAGTTGCCAACATGGGGTGTTTTTCCCTAAGCGTAGGGAAAAATCATGTGATATGGTTTTTTCGGGGAAATAAATATCTGATTTAGAACGTTTTTACTGGAAGCACCTACTTAATAGAATTAATTTTCACCACGTCAGATTAATTTGTTTTGGGTGATGATTTGATTATGGGTGGTACTCACAACGATATATAATGTTAAACATATTTTAATGTGTCATTTGATGTATGATTAATAATTTATATTCAAACATGATGTCTCAACCTAAGAATAAAAAACACAGAATCTTAATAATCGAACAAATAAAATACTAACATCAATAAAATTGTTGTTTGCAAATCAGTGAGCTAAGTAGTAACTCTAGGGTTTCCATAAACAAACAAGCAGACATTAGATGTCATTGTCACTGTTAAAGTATGTTCTAATGTTTTTTTTTTATTGCGTGCTTTTTTTGGCTTCTCAACGCAACGACATTTTGAGCTAATAGGTGACGTCACAAAACTCCAATTTTCAAAAAAAAAAAAAAAAACTACTGAATAGAAAACAAAAATATTGAAATTAATTTCTTAAAATAGCCTTATATACGAAATAAAAATATAAAAAAAAAAAAAAACAAAAAAAAAAAAAACTTTAAATACCTAATTGCAATAATAAGCAAAATCATTCGAGGGGTGCGATCTTTAAGTTCGGGGCGAGCAACTATTAATATTAGTGTGATATTAAACTCCAGAACATAGAAGAAGGTTTGATCCTCATGATGGGCGGGATTATGACGTCACAGCAGGCCGCCCAGTTCAGGGCGGTCATGGAGTGGGACGGCTACGAAGATGAAGACTGCATCCCTGACGAGATCAAGCTGAAGACACTTGACGCCGGCGTGGGGAAGAAGGCTGCTGATGAAAATGGTGATAGTGAAGAGGTAAATGGAAAAATTGAGGATATACTAGTTAAATATTATGCTGCCTGTGACATTTAAATGCTATCTATAATAATTATAGACAATGCAAAAATTATATTATATAAAATAAAATAAAAATAAAAACAATATGTGAATAAGAAAACAATTTGTTCGCTTTTCACGACAGCTAACAGCTAGGCGAAATTTGGCAGAATTATAGTGTACATCACAAGGACATTATAGGGTACTTTTCCCACCAGAAAATTCGAAAATCTGGAAAATCGCGAGTGACACCGCATGACTCAACTAGTAGTCTATATGCGTAATCTAGCTGCGCTCCGCGGTTTCACCCGCGTAGTGATGAAAAATGGTGATGATGATAAAAAGTATCCTGTGTCCGTCTCCTAGTTCTAAGCTACCTCCCCACCAATTTTCACCCAAATCGGTTCAGCCGTTCTTGAGTTATACATAAAGTTATAAATAGTGTAACTAACACGACTTTCTTTTATATAAATACTAGCGACCCACCCGCCCAGCTTCGCACGGGTGTAATTTACATGCGAAGCCGGGGCTGGTCGCTAGTTATATATATATAAACCTTCCGAGAAAATGTATATATATCTAACTGATGGTGAGAACCGCATCAAAATCCGTTGCGTGGTTTAGGAGGAGTTAGCGGCCATACAGACATACAGACAGACAGACAGACGCGGAAAGCGACTTCAATTTATACTATGTAGAAGATAGATAGATAGAAGAACCGATAACCGATGGGGAAGAAAGGTTCTGGAGTGGAGACCACGAACCGGAAGACGCAGCGTAGGAGGCCTCCCACTAGATGGACCGACGACATTGTGAGAGTCGCGGGCATCCAGTGGATGCAAAAGGCAGGCTGTCGTTCAGTGTGGAGGTTAAAGGGGGAGGCCTATGTTCAGCAGTGGCCGTCTTCTGGCTGATGATGATGATGATGAGATAGATAGAGATATAGATTAGTGTATGTTTCCAGTCAGACGAGAACACACTGAAGTACCGCACGTGGTGCGGCCTCTGTGCCATCTGTGAGCGGATGTACGGACGGTTCCCTCCCAGAGACAAGGACCCACCTGACGGGGTGCGTTACCTTCTACTGGGCTACACAGAACGGTGCCACTAAGCCGAAAGGGGGTCATTTTTTTTATAATAATAAAAAGTTTATTAGTTCAATATAACTTAGTGACTAAATACATACACCGAATTAACAGAGGATGCTGAAGTAAGTAACAAAATTAACGCTTACTACTAACAGTGTTTCATCGGTGTGCACTGAAACCCACACTAGGGCGACCTGTGTTGTGGGCTTCAGGCTCTTCCTTTGGCAAGGTACATAAAAATAAAAATAAAAAGCGAGCAGAAAATAACAATTAAATAGTTAAAGTTACTAACTAGGTACTATTTACTAATTAGGTACTTGCATACTAAAATAATTGTGGATTAGGGACCAAATTTGTCTCGTGTGTTTCATGTTTGTGTTTTGAAGGTAGGTAGGTGTTGTTGAGTGAGGAGGAAGGTAGGTGTGTCAGTTTGCATTGTACTCAGCATTATGAACAACTTTTACAAAGGACCGGCAAGGCAATTTAAAGGGTCGGCAACGTAGTTGTGATGCTTCTGGTGGTACAAGTATCCGTAGGCGACGGTGACTGCTTACCATCAGGTACCCCGTCTTAAAAAACAACCTTGAAATCGCGAACAGAATATCAGCATTTCCATATTTTGTGTGAATGTTTCTTTTCTATGGAACAGCTGTTTTGCGATTTCGTAACATTCCATAATACAGGTTGTTCATATTTCTGAGTACATAATTACCTGGTTCCGGCTTACATAACCATCGTTGAGTGTAGCCATTATATTGTATGTATAATGTGTTGTGCCATGTATGACAATATAACCATTTGACTGCTCAACTGCGGTCATCCTTTAACAGATAATTTTTTTTATTGATAATTGTGTGAATTATAAGTCAGTCAATAAAGGTACATTAAAAATTATTCAAAATAAGTTACATTACAATTGCTTAATAAACAATTTAATTACATTGTATACCTTTCATGTATAAATTAATATTTATTTATATAATTAATTATTTAAGATTGCGACCGTAGTTATTTAAATAACATTTTGTCTCGGTTTTAAAAAGGTCGTCGATAGAGTAGAAAGTTCTTACAACGAGCCGATTTTTCAATTTAATTTTAAATATGTGCTCACTAGTTTACTTGTGATATCCTTTGGCAAACAGTTTACCCGGCATGAGGCAACGGTTCTAACATTGCCAATCCTAGCCGCGAATTGAATAAACTTCAACTTCAACTCTTAGTTTGTGACTCCCATGAAGAATGAAGATTCTTCAACTCCGCCAATGTCCCGTAGATAGACTGTCAAACGGAAGGTTTTTGTACGGTTTTGTAGTTGGTCAGTAAATAATAATGCAGTTTTTTATTTTTTTAATCTGTAACAAAATCACGTTAATCGGTTACATAAGGGTTACATGCATGCACACAAAAACATAAAACAATCACAAATGGGTTGGAGGGAAACTGGATAAATGACAAAAAATTTGTACATACATACTTATAAATTTACAACTTAATATTATTATTTCTAATATATTTACACAAAATATTTACAAATAGGGTAAGGTAAAAGCAAGAGAAAGGAGACATTTGAGGGAATTGAAAGAAAGAAAGAAAAATACTTATTTATGACAGAAACAAAATGTATAAAGACATTACAAGTTAAAAACAACAAAATAATAGTTTCTGTCACAAGCCGATTCCAACTGAATGAATCACTTTTGATTCTCCAATCACAAGCGTCGAGTCGCGTCGAGTATCCAATCACAAGCTGCCCCCCGCGGCCGACGTGGCATGATTTTGCAAAAAGGAATTTTGACTACATGCGGGATCAAGTGGTTATATTATCTTTACATGTAGCCCTGTACCCTTAGTACAAGTTTTGATAGTATTCCAAAACCTTTTTTCGTATTAGAGCGAAGCAATCTATACCGCCGTTTACTACCGATTTTAGTTCCTCCACGTTTCCGATAGAGGCGCTTTACTGAAATGTATGGAACACGTAAACGAAAAAAGTTTTCGTTAACTATCAAATCTGGGACTAAGCGTACTGGGGCCTTACGGACAACTGCTATTTGCGGCACCTAATCCGCTCAGTTGCAAAACCACGCGAACGTGAACCTTATCGCGCCCAGATACGGTTTGCGGTCGCGTGACTTTCCAACTGAGCGGATTAGGTGCCGCTATTAGCAGTTGTCCGTAAGGCCCCTGTAGAGCATAAAAAACATCATAATCATCAGCCAGAAAACGTCTACTGCTGAACATAGGCCTCCTCCTTAGAACCTTATTATAATAGATTAACGTCGTTTTAACGATGTGTATGACAAAATAGCAGATCGATAAAGCAGATAGAAAAACACAGAAAAATAATGAAGCGCACTTTCAATGAAACAACGACATCGAATCGAATTTAACTATTATAATCACACTGTGGTTCATTCGAACCAATGACCAATCTATTCTCAAAGATTCGAACACAACGCGGGCTATATTTGAGCATAAAAAAATATTATGCACTTTGAATAAAGCGTAACGCTATATAACGAGTTTTGTGGTTGTAGTCATTTGGAACAAGTACTGACAACAAAGTAGAATGGCATTCTTTGTAAGACATTTTTCCCCCGAAAAGATATGTCCTTTTATGGTAACTGTTTTTTTTAACGTGATAACGTCTTATAAATCGATGAACGCCGGCTGCACGCACGGAAAACTGTCACGTTCCGCCTAAGCCGCGCGTGCAAGCGAGAGAGCGGAACAAGCGATAGAGAGGCACGATCGGCCTAAGCGTTATCACGTAAAATTATCGTCCGTAAACTGACTTTACAGACAACTATATTTTACAATTTTTTTCTTTCTAATTACTATTTTATTTTCCAGATGGAGGTCAGTGACTTTTCTATGATAGAAACAAGATTGGCATCACTAAATGTCCACAAGGGGTTAGCAGAAATATTAAATATCATACGGGAGCGATGATTGTGATACGGGGGTAAAGTAAAAATGTATATTTTCTAAAACTACCTTCATATTTTGTAAATGTTGTTAGATTTTTTTTAGTTTCTTATGTTTTATGGTTACAGAATAAAATACCTTTTTGATCACCTATATTGTTTTAGTTCAAGGTTTGTTGGTGTTTATTTGCTCTGACAGCTGCAATAATATTGTAAACAAGAATAAGTTGAAAATTTAAAAAAAAGTTAAAATAGCTGATATTCTTCAAATGCCTGAACATATTCTCAAGAACACTCTCGAACAAGTCACCTTTTAAAACAAACAAAAAATTAAATCAAAATCTAGAATCCGTTAGGGAGCTATGCTGCCACAGAAAAACAGATACACACTGTCTACTACCCACTACAGAGAAAAAAACTATTACCATATTGTACAGGTTTGCAATCTCTATGTACCTTAGTTAAATAAAATCACATGCATAATTATTACAAGGCAAAACATGTATTTTCTCACTTTTCACCCATGGCGGGAAATTCAAAGTTCAAACAAGGACAAAAAAACTACGATATTTGAATTTCCCGCCATAGGTGAAAAGTGAGAAAATACATGAAGGAATTGAAGGAATGGTTCAACCTGTATTACGTTACGTACTACGTTATATTATAACGGCCTTGGTTGAACCTTCTAACTTCATTAGTGCATAAAAGATAGTATTGTATAGGTCTAATAGTGTTAACAAACGAGACGTAGATGGTTGACGAACCGCCGTCCAACCAACGGGAGAGAAAGAGAACATTTTCTCCCTTCCACCCGTTGGTTGGACGGGGCGGTTCGTCAACCATGTACGTCACGTGTGTTAGCACTATTAGGTATAAGGTCCTTGCCTTATATAATTATAACCTAAATGTCAATAGGTAAAACCGTAAAACGCTTTGGTAAAACGTCGTCAGTTCTTTTTTAACGGGCAAGCGCCTTTATCAACTAAACAAAATACAAGCTAAAACTAAAACTACAAATACAGTTAGACTGCCCATAGAAACGTCGTTGATTGTATTAGCCACAGAAAAGAGAAGTATATTTTTTTTTCTCTTGTGTGGTATTGGTATTATCAAGTGACTATCTCTAAAGTCGCTTTCCGTGTCTGTCTGTCTTTAACCTCTAACTCCCCCTTAACCACACAACGGATTTTGATGCGGTTTTCACAAAAAAGGTTTATGCGTGCGTGTATCCGAACGAGTTTAAAATAATGTCAATGACACTTTGACATCCGGGTTGCTATTAGTGATGCGAAAGTCTTTATCGAAATTATGAAAATAATATTATTAAAAAGTAGTTTAATAGTAAAATCAGACGTGTGGATTAAGTACGCTGGACCGCTGTCTGACCAACGGGAGAAAGAGAAAATTTTCATGACCTAAAGGGGAAACTGTAGGTAGTAGTGTAGGAACGTAGGTATAATGCTTCCATTTCTATATTGAGCTAACTGGTTTTTTAGATGGCACAGATTGAAACGGTGGGAAAATAATAGTAGACTCGATAGAGATATTAGAGATAGAGGCTAATGAGGCCATTATGAAGAATTTACGAAAATGATATGCAACATGTAGTTTAGTCAGTTTAGTTCTTGATGCCATGCCGCATGCCACCGGGCCGCCCCGCCTGTCGTCTGTCGCGGCCTCGAGGGATGTCACGTTGAAACAGATTTATTGATAATTTATTATAAGTATGGCACATACATAGATTATAGGCATTACAAGTCAGGCAGTATACAAAATAATATTATGTAAAAAAAAAACTTTTTTTTATTTTTACCTTATCTTCCTTGGAATTACGTTCAAATTAATCTTAATATCGAACAATTTTTTTTTTTGAAGACGTGAGCAGAGCAGTTGAGTCGCAAAGAGTAAAAAATGTGAGTGTGGTCAAATTCACGGAATACTATTACTCAAGGAAGGAAGGAGGTCACATCACTAGTCGCATGAAAGTCGGTGACGGTTGGTCCATTTTCGTTAAATAATTTTAATTTCTGAACTATTTTTACACTAGGCGCATACGGAATGAGCGGCGTAACGAATTTCGGCAATTAGAAAATAAACAATAGTTGCAACGAACACGCATGGCTTTAAAGTTCACGTATAATTAGTTATTTGAAGTGAGTAGTGGTATTTTACAGATTTGTAGTGTTCGCATTGCTAAGTTTTTGTCATCGGACTGCCGAACCGCGACAAGACAATGAATTTCAACAGGAATACGACGAATACTGATGGTAAATACACATGTTATAACTTAGCATCGCGTTGGTGCTCTAGTTATTGTGGCAATTACTAATAATAGAATGTTTCCAGAGTATTTTGTGACTGCGGTCCAGATATTTGACTGTTGTGGCGTCGAAAGCTCCGGCTCTCTTCGCGTGGACGCACTGATGGATAAATTCTCACCAATTGTGAAAACTAACAAGTAAGTTCTTAATTTTTAAATTCCATTTACCTACATAGGTTTGTCTAAGCTTCTTAGCCTTGAACTTGGCTAAGGTGCTAGTCTATCGTTTTTTACCGGATACATTTCAGTGTGCATCGAATCTGCAAGATCTTATTCCCTCCTGTCCACTTTTCTGTCAGACTGCTAGGGTGGGCACAAAAAGGAGATACCGTTTCATGGTTAATATTCCCAAATGCATCCACTGGATGCCCGCGACTCTCACAATGTCGTCGGTCCATCTAGTGGGGGGCCTCCCTACGCTGCGTCTTCCCGTACATAGGTATAGCATAGGTACATAATATCAGTTGATAAAATGATGTAGGTACTTTAAGTAAAATTATTTAGTAGCAAATTTTATTAATTGTGTAATAAAAATAGGTAGTAAACATAGCTCAGTAAAAAACTAAGAACTTTGAAGGATCAACCTTCTAATTTGAAAGAAAGAAAGAAAGAAAAATATTTGAGGAATATATACAGGGGTACATGGAAAGGGTGTACTTAGCCGAAAGGGGTCCGTTTATACTCATCTTTATCAACAAATATAACTATGGGATAAACGCTGAAATCAAAATAAATATAAGCTGTTCCAAACTTCTTTTGGGTATAAATGTTCCATACATATTATTATGATTATGATTTCTATGGAACAGCTAATTTGTTTATCAATTTCGATGTTGGTCATTTAGTAAAAGTTGTTCATAAAAATAAGTATAAGGGGCCCTTTTCGGCTTTATACACCCTTTCCGCGTAGCCCTGTAGACAAGAAAGACATTTACATTCATGCTGAGTTGGGACCTGTTTGTGAAAATCATATTTTTAATATACATATTTGTTTATGTTTAATCATTACAAAATAAACTTTTCTGTATTTTTCTCCCAAACTGTTTGAATCATAATAGTAGCCACTAGATGAATGATAAGCTATTAAAACAACATAAAAAAATAAACAACAGTTTATGACACTTTTATAGGTCAGTTTTATAGTTCCAGTCAACAGAACTTGTTTGTTGGAACTATTTATAGCCAATGTTTACATTTATGTCATAGAATGTGCCATATGACGTAATGCATGTTTTAGCCATTTGCTATTCACGTAGTCATATTCTGTCTTTACAAGAAACTAGCTGTCGTAGTGCAGTACCATGTTGGAACCATTGCCTTTTTACGGAAGGTAAATAGATATTTTTTAAATTCTTAACGTTGAAAATATGCCTTTATTGTTTAATTTTATCCTGCTATTTAAATAATAAAACTGTCAAGTGCGAGTTGGACTCGCGCACGGAAGGTTTTGTACCACCACAAAATACCAAAAGTAGTGCAAAAGACAACATCACTCCCCGGCAAAGTCCTGATAGCAACATTTAGTGAACATAAATTTGTCACTCACTCGCACTTGGCCATTATTTATTGTTTTACTTTAGAGTTGTACTATAATCATGCCAATTTTGACGCTTGTACATAATTACCATTTTTACATTAAACCAAATACAAAAATATGCTTAAAGTATATGTTTGTTGTACCCCTTTACCATCAGGCGGACCTTGTTTGCTGCTATTGGCCGGTTTATTAGTTTAAAGTTCACAAAATAGCATATGTCAGAATAATATTTTTACGATTGTATCATTCCTTAATGTGAACTCTTACATTCTTCAAAACTTACACTGTGCCAACGGTTGCCTGGAAGAGATAGCACTTTTAGCGATAAGGCCGCCACTTGTGGCACTAGCTCGTAAGTGTTTTCTATCCATTTGTAATTTTATTTCTGGTGTACACAATAAAGAGTTTCTATCTATCTACTATTTGCACTAGCTCAAAGCACAAAACTTATCTAATTTTCAACTCTAATTTCTTTATTTCAGAGCTGAATTCAGCTTTTTGAAGACCCTTCTGGACCCTGAGCAGAGCAATCCGGACATCAATGTGACCAAGCTAGCTAAGGCTCTGCATAAGTACAGCGAAAGCCAGAAGACTAAAGTGGATTTAGACGAAAGGTATTCAGAGACAGACAGAGGCTAGACAGTAAAGGTCTGAATAGCACAGCATACATAAGAATACCCAGAACTAGCCGACTAGAGTTTGAAATATTGAGAAGATTACTGAAATTGCAATATATCGATTCTCTGTTGTTGGTTTTTTTCCAACTTACAACTAACATTATAGGTACCACAAATAATAGGTATAACCTAATGCAGAAATGTAGCAACATTTTCATTATAACAGCAACATTGGAGTTTTGGTGAATTATTATTTATTTAGAACTCGTAAACGTGCTCGAGTGTGGGTAAGTGATATAACGAGGTGAAACGTGTCTTTTCGTGTTGTTTCCAAAACTTCATATTAGGAGCCTCTTGTAAATCTCCACCACTTTACAGGGGCATGAGTTTGACTTGACTGTGACTTTGCTTGACTCTGACTGACTATGACTTGTTTGACGCTTTTAATACTATGTACATGTTTAATATTACGACCAAAGGACATTGAATCCACGGTCATTTTTTTTAACAAAAAAAAAACAACAACATTGTGACAACACTAGTAGTACTAAATTATCTAATTACATAGCATAAAACCTTTAAAGCTATCTTATGATGATCTATTTTATGATATAGACCTTTGAACATAAAAATAAATGTATTCACTCATAATAACTAGGGTATATAACATTGTAGCAGTAGGTTAAAGTACGGTGGGGTGTTCCTTGGGCCACCCATAAGCTGCGAACATCACACTATTGTTGTAAATACAATAATTTTTAATTTCTTATAATTATACTTAAAGTAACAAATGTTTTCAGTTTTAACTTGAAAGGTGGACAGGTGCCACAAGATTCGGATTCGGGAATATCTAGCGATGGTAAGTTAATAAATAAATAAAACAAGTATTTTTTTCTTTACACAAAACAATAGACAATAGAAAATTTTTTATTTATGGAAGAAAAAAAAACATTTATAAGAATTAATAGAAATAAATACACACATTACAAATTGTTTTCCTCCACAAACCGGTTCCAACTCAGCATAATGCTGATTGCGAACAACCAGCGCTGGTCTTCTGTTGGAGCCGCCGGTGACATCACCCATGACAAACACCAATTTTTTACATACTTTTTTACATACATACATACTTAAATAGATATTAACACCCAGATATAGAACAAACACAAATGTTCATCACATAAATATTTGTCGTAGATTGGGAATCCAACCCACGTCCCCAAGCGCTGAAGGCAGGTTCATTACCAACTGGACCAACGGGCTTTCAGATTTTGGGATTGAATAGTCAGTTGTAGATTTACCTAACTGTTCCAGGTCTCCAGCTGCTGGACGAGTTACAATGCGAGCTGAAAGAAAAAGAGCACCTGACTCACCAGCTGCGAGTCCAGCTCGACTACTCAGACCGACAGCATGAGGAGGCGCTTGCTGTTGTATCTGCCGAACGAGACTCACTCCGCACACATCTCAACATGTAAGTACTGACGTCACCAGAACGAGCCGACCTTAACTTAAAAAAAAATCCGGCCAAGTGTGAGTCGGGCTCGCGCACTGAGGGTTCCGTCATCATCATCATCATCATCATTTCATTAGTGCGTTGCGTTGTCGCAGCGTCAACGCTGCGTAGTTTAACATATATTTTTTAGTGACATCATCATCATCAGCCAGAAGAAATCCACTGCTGAACATAGGCCTCCCCCTTTAACTTCTACACTGAACGACAGCCTGCCTTTTGCATCCACTGATAAAAGAAATTGCTGTAATAGGATAATCTCTACATAGTATAAATTGAAGTCGCTTTCCGCGTCTGTCTGTCTGTATGTCTGTATGGCCGCTAACTCTTCCTAAACCAGGCAACGGATTTTGATGCGGTTCTCACCATCAGTTAGATACATTCTCTCGGAAGGTTTATATATATAACTAGCGACCCGCCCCGGCTTCGCATGTAAATTACACCCGTGCGAAGCTGGGCGGGCGGGTCGCTAGTATTTATATAAAAGAAAGTCGTGTTAGTTACACTATTTATAACTGAAAACCGGCTGGCTGATCCGATTTGGCTGAAAATTGGTGAGGAGGTAGCTTAGAAACAGGAGACGGACATAGGATGGACGGACTTTTTATCATCATCACCATATTTCATCACTACGCGGGTGAAACCGCGGGGCGCAGCTAGATATACAGGATTACGCATATAGTAGTGATAGGTAGGCCCTATCACTTTGTTCTATCATTTAAATGGAATGTATTGCAGGGTTCGCGAGGAAAATGCAACGTTATCTCACGTACGCAGAGACTACGATGACGTGTGCGAGCGGCTGTGCGCGAGCGAGATGGCGCTAGCCGAAGCGACGAGAGAGCTTGACAATCTGAGAAAGAAAGCCAAATTTCACCAAGAACATGCCACGCAACTTGAAAATGACGTAAGTACTTGTTATCGTGCACATCTTTAAAGCTTGAATATAAATCAATACAATTACTACTGGACTAATATTTTTTTATCTCTGTATAGTATATATTAAAGTTGCTTTCAGCGTCTGTCTGTATATCCGTAAACTCTTAAGCCAAGCAACTGATTTTGATGCGGTTTTCACCATCAGTTCGATAATTTTTCCCGGAAGGTATAAATAATAAAAATTTGTGTGTGTATATATAATACTAGCGGTCCGCCCCTGCTTCGCATGGGTATAGATTATAGCCTATGTCACCCGGGGATAGTGTAGCTTCCCAACAGTGAAAGAATTTTTCAAATCGATTTAGTAGTTTCGGAGCCTATTCAATGCAAACAAACAATCAAATCTTTCCTCTTTATAATATTAGTATAGATAAACTTGAATGTGTATATATTAAAAACTTAAACCCGTGCGAAGCTGGGGCGGGTCGCTAGTTGTCTTATAAAAAAGCTGGGCATAAAAATAGCCGATCACCGAAAACGTAATTGCATAGTGTTCAAAATCAAAATCGTTTTAATGTCTTGCTAGACAGACCTACAATTTTTTTTGCAGAATTTTTTGTCTAACCCTTTTATTTAACCCGTCTTGTATAACAAAAAAAAAACGATGTCTTTCCGAATTAAAGTCTAAACGTCTACGAATTAAGTGGGCACACGGGCAGTGTTTTGTCCATACAAACGTATTCTCGTATTTCCTCCCTGGATAATACCACTAGAACTGTATTTTTTTAAAATAAAATTTATATCCCCCATTGTCATGCTTCTATCATTTATTTTTTCTTATAAGTTAACTACTATAAGAAATATGAGCCTTTAATTATCCCACAAACTTTTTTTTTTTACTGCCATGGTCAGACGTCTATCAAACAAATTTCACGAGCTTATAAAACAAAAATAAATGATAGGAGCATAGTTCAATCCGTTTTACATCTATTAATTAAAAAAATAATGAAATCGGCTTAGTTTTGTATGAGGAAACAGAAAAATAAGAGACAATGATTTTGTCTACTTTTCGTAGGTATAATCGATCCGAGCTGCAGTTGTCCCTATTGCGCTCTACTGGGAGAGGCTTGAGGTCAGGGGACAGCAATAGATTTGCTAAATACCTATTCATCAAATTTCTTGGCCGTGGTATGCCCTCTTAAGGTCTAATATTAGCCGCTCCTTTCTCTCACTCTCTTGTGCTCACGGGAATCAAACACCTGTCAGATAGCCTATTGTAACGCATTATATAAATTTCTAGCAAATAAATAATTTAGATTTAATTTTTCAGATACTGACCCTCCAAGAGTTACTATCGAAGTCCAAAGACGAGTGCCACCGCATCAACGACATGTACGCGACTCGCCAGTCAGCGTTACTCGAGGAGAATGAAACCATGAAGGCTGACCACGCAGACCTGACTTCACGCTTCCAGGACCAGGAGGAGTTTATGCAGCAGATAATCAAGGAAAAGGTAAGCATAATATTTAAGTACAGCCTTGTTAGTCCCATTAGTCCAGTTGGTAATGAACCTGCCTTCTGCGCTTAGAGGCGTGGGTTCGATTCCCACCTAGGACTAATTCATGTGATGAACGTTTGTGTTTGTTCTATATCTGGGTGTTAATATCTATTTAATTAAGTATGTATTTAAAATATAAAGTACTAGCGGTCCGCCCCAGCTTCGCACCGGTATAGATTATAGCCTATGTCACCCGGGGATAATGTACCGTTCCGTCAGTGAAAGAATTTTTCAAATCGGTTCAGTAGTTTCGGAGCCTATTCAATGCAAACAAACAATCAAATCTATCCTCTTTATAATATTAGTATAGTTATATTATGTTTATTTTTTATACTAGATAGGCTTGCTCTTTATTCCCTTGAAATGTTGCGAAACTTGACTGCGATACTAGCGCTACGGTAATTTGTAGAACCCTTTCGTACGCTGACTGCAGCGCTTACGGAAGTTCGAGACAACCTATACGACGCTCAATTTACGGCGCCATCTAAGTTCATACCGTTTTTAGGCAATTTTCCGAGCTACGCTCTAATGTTCCGCTATTGTCTTTCCTCTTCTCTACATAGTATAAATTAAAGTCGCTTCCCGCGTCTGTCTGTCTGTCTGTATGTCTGTATGGCCGCTAACTCCTCCTAAACCACGCAACGGATTTTGATGCGGTTTTCACCATTAGTTAGATACATTTCCAAGGAAGGTTTATATATATAACTAGCGACCCGCCCCGGCTTCGACACGGGTGTAATTTACGTGCGAAGCCGGGGCGGGTCGCTAGTAGTATATATATTTATGGATACATAACATTTCCCCTCAGGTTCACCTAGAAATGGAGCTAAAGGACGTCCTAAACAAATCTAACCAGACACACTTACGTCTCGATCGTTCGATCGACGTGAGCTACACGGACGACCAGATGCTGACTGCTCTCGACAGCCTCAACGCTGACAGTCGGTTCGCTACAGGTAACCACTGCGATTATTCACATCCGTTGCGGACCGTCCATTAATCACGTGAGGATTAAAATGGGGGGAGCGGGTTTGCAAAAATCACGAAATATCACAAGTAGTAAGATATCACGTGTAATTTTTTTTTTTTACAACCTGCAACCTTTCTGTCTAGACATTTTTGTCATGGTCCTTAATTTCAGAATAAATTGATTGATTGATTAACTCTTTATTGTTCACACCATTAAATTTGATACAGAGGACAAAAAAACTCTTAAAAAAACCAATGTAACAACTGGCGGCCTTATCGCTAAAAGCGATCTCTTCCAGGCAACCTTAATAATAAAAAATAATAAATATCTGGGACATTTTTGCACACACGGTCATCTGACCCCAAACTAAGCAAAGCTTGTAATATGGCTGCCAGAAACTGATATACGTACATATATATTTTTAAATACATACTTAAATAGATATTAACACCCAGACATAGAACAAACACAAATGTTCATCACACAAATGTTTGTCCTAGATGGGAATCGAACCCACGCCCCCAAGCACAGAAGATAGGTTCACTACCAACTGAGCCACCGGGGCAGTCCTTAGGATGGAAAAGATTTATAGTAGACGTAGAAGACGGGGTGTGCAATAGAGGATAGACTATAATTTTTTACTTATACCATACAAATACATTCTAATAGTAATACACACTAATTAGATTATGCTTTATACCTGTATTTAAAGATAATAATATAAAAAAATAAGATTCTTTGTGGGTACTAAAAACTACACGTGATTTTGGATGGGGCAGTGGGGGGTTTAAAAAATTATAAAAAAATCACGTGATTAATGGACGGCCCCTTGTCAGCTCGTGCTAACAAACGTGTGGATTTGGTTGACGGAAAGAGTGATAATATAATATTTCTCCTCTCTCTCCCGTTGGTCAGATGGCGGCAATTACGATATATCCACTTGACTGCTCATCCTTTACCCAACTGTAACCCAAAGACATTAATTTTCTGCGTATATCTTTTTCGAGCGGGCCAATCCTAGGCGCCAATTGAATGAATGACTTTTGATTCTCCAATCAAAAGCGTCGAGTCGCGTAGAGTCGCCAATCACAAGCCGCCATTCGATATTACAAGAAGTGGCAATGGGCAGGCCACATCGCTCGAAGAACCGATAACCGATAGGGAAGAATGGTTCTGGAGTGGAGACCACGAACTGGAAGACGCAGCTTAGGGAGGCCTCCCACTAGATGGACCGACGACATAGTGAGAGTCGCGGGCATCCAGCGTATGCAAAAGGCAGGCTGTCGTTCAGTGTGGAGGTTAAAGGGGGAGGCCTATGTTCAGCAGTGGACGTCTTCTGGCTGATGATGATGATGATGAATTTTGACTACATGAAAGAAAAGAAAGAAAATAAATTTTATTCGACACCTTTACAAAAAACCTATATCTAGAGGATACAATCAGTGTCGAATGGGTCCGTCTCGGCATAAATGCTGAAAGCATGCACGTTTCAAGTGGTTATATTATCTTTGGACGGCGATCTGGTAACCAAATCCACGTATTACGATTACGCTACTGCTTAAACGCTTTAAGCTTTAATGTTTCTGCTACTGTGCATAATAAAAACTATCCCTTGTTCATAAAAAAAATAAGGAATAGCTATTGTTTTTCATAATATTATATAATATTTTTAACGTTTCACATGCGGCAACTGTGTTGTAAATAACTTTTACTCGTGTTAATTTAATTTTACCTTGAAATCTTAACAAAAGACTTCACGGGAAGTTCAATAAACGGACATCCCGAAATTTTCAATGACTGTGTTGTTTTTTTTTTTCAAATTTAATTGTTGAGCCACCCTAAACTATTCTATAAAAAATAAACATTTAAATCGGCGAAGATATTGCGTAATAAATACACAAAAAACGGTCGAATTAAAAGCCTTTTTTTTTATGTCAATTAAAATCTTAAATTCATCTTTCTCTGTTTACCATCCATCTCTAAATTACCTCTCATAATACTACTTGGATCTGCTGTATCAAAGCTAAATACTCATTTTTTTTTTCATTTGTAAAAACCCTTTTTGTAATTTATCTATCGAGATACAATTCCTATAGAGTCACTATCTCTCAGTGAAAACAGTCAAGAAACGTCCGAGCGTCATTGTACATACATTGTATCAATTATATACTTCACAAAGCCACACTGCAATTTAGACGTTATGTCGCTTGCATAGTGTTCAACGTTAGTTGTCCGCTGTCATCGTAGTTCTGGCATCGCGCGGCGTTGTACTCGGATCATGGTTGCATTGTAACTAACCAAAAAGTCTGCGCAATTCGTAGCGTGCGCCGTGTTTTATTTTTTGGCACGATTGTGACTATATGTATTGTGTCTCGATGCTGTAATCAGAAAATGCAAGTAATGCATGTTGCTTCTTTACAATTTTTCTTTTCATCTAAATGTTGCATTGTTTGCTAAATATATGTGCTTTAAATGTCTGCTCCTATCTCTAGAATCCCGGATGTCAGACGAAGACTCTTTCCTAAGCGCTCTGAAAGACGATCAGGGTCGTTTCACTAACATATCTCTATTCGACGAAATTCGCATGAGCTCCACATACTTCAGCAATAAATCCCGCCTTTCCTTCGCCGAGCCAAACACTGACAGATACGATCTAGAATGTTCGATCTCTAATAAATCTTTAGTCTCAGTTGGGACTCAAACAAATGACGCAAACGAATTAAAACCGTTTGATGATGGTCATAAAGCTGATTATAGTATTGATAGATTTGTTAGGGATAAAGTAGATGTAATCGACAAATTTCTAGTGAATGCTGAAACACAAACCGACAATGAAACATGTGTTGGAACAGAGAAACTTAGTTCTGGAGTTCAAACCGAGACAGCTATGGTTACCAAAGGGATTCAAACTATAGGAATGTTAGTTAAAAAACCGTTTCTCAAACAGCATAGGGTACCATTCCCAAAGTCACTGCTAAAGAAAACCGTAGACACACAGACAGAAAGTCTGGAACATCCTAATTCGGAGTTAGATAAAAAGGCAGTGGAAACCCAAACAGAAGATTACGCCAATTTTAACTTTAATAACAACCCTCAAGACTCCAAATGTCGAGAATGTGAAAAGGCACGCAAGGACAAAGATAAATTAGAAAAAGACTTACAATACTCTAACCTAGTACTGGCTGAAGTTCAGGATCAAATAGCTAAATATGTAGAAAATTTAGTGTATTTACAAACACTGATAGCTGAAGGGAAAGAGAAAAATGGGGCTCTACATACAATTATCAAAAGTTTGATGACGAAAATCGAAATCTTAGAAGCAGTTAGCGAGAAACAAGGAGACATCATAAAGGAAGTATTGGAGCCCGAAATGGATTCTGTCGATTGTCAGACAGAATTTGGTAAATCTGTGGGCTTACTCGTGACACTCGATTTCAATCGTAATTTGGGATTGGGATCGAAAACATGCCATTTGGTTACTCTTGAATTCTAAACTAGCGCACGATTGGAACCGGAATAATGGTGGAATTTTATGGAACTAAATAAAATCGACTCAACTCGACGCTTTCGGTACCCTTGACGCGATTGAAGAGTACCAAATGGCATGTTTTCTATCCCAATCCCAAATTACGATTGAAATAGAGTGTCAAGAGTAAGCCCACTGTTCAGTGTTTTGTGTTTGTTGATTGTACTTTGTTGTAATGTTTTGTTGTTGGGTGGTGGTATGTTGGTAGAAAATTATCTGTAGAATTAGACTGTAATTTTATTTATTTATATACATATTTGTAGTTATTTAGAGGGGTAGATGTAATAGTTGTTACTACTAGAATGGTGACCACGGACCGGTAAGCGCAGCGTAGGACGTCCACCCACAAGATGGAGAGACGACCTAAACGAGACCGCAGGGAACCGCTGGATGCAGGCCGCTTCCAAACGGCCCTTTTGGAGATCGATGGGGGAAGCCTATGTCCAGCAGTGGACGTCCTATGGCTGAAATGATGATGTAATAGTTACGATAATTATACTCGATCTAAGTTTCTTTTAGATTTGACAGCAACTTCATTGTAAAAGTCTGAATAATATAATAATAATAGTTGCCACTCCGGTGCCAATATAGGGCAGCCCATGGTATAATAATATACTCCGCCAGGTATAGCAATCCGAGAAAAAATGTCCACGTGGGCGTCCCGCAATGATGTCATGATGTCAATTTACAACAGGTTCGAGAGAGATGACGATACACCATGTAACAGCTGATTGGATAAAGTGGCAACTGGACAGTGACGTAATTCTGGGACAACTGCCAGAGTAGAAGACCTTGTTTTCTTTGATCATGGGGCAGCCCATAAGGCTCATTTAGTGGGTGACATCACCCGCCACAATGCCACATAGTCATGTGTCATAATTGGCGGATGTCATGTCACTAAAAATACACACACGCAAGCGATACAATACGCAGCGTTGGTAGGCCTCCTACTAGATGGACCGACGACATCGTGAGAGTCGCGGGCATGCAGATGCAGGTGGCAGGCTGTCGTTCAGTGTGGAGGTCAAGGGGGGAGGATTATGTTCAGCAGTGGACGTCTTCTAGCTGATGATGATGTCACTAAAAATATATGTAAAACTACGCAGCGTTGACGCTGCGTCGACGCAACGCACTAATGACACCTCACACTTACATTACAATCTTCTTTTTCTAAAATATACAATAGCAATTGCAATATACGGTTATCATTTAGCTTAATCTATAGCTGTCAAATCAGACAAAAACTTAGAGCCAGTATAGTTATAAAGTCCATGATTGTAAACCTTAGAATACCTTAACTTCAAGATTTTTAGTCTTCTTGACAACCCAGTTTTTACAGGCTTTTATTCAACTGGCCCTGTTAGTATGTATGTACGTATGTGCAAGACAAAGCTTGACTGTATTTTAGACCAGGGGCCTTACGGACAACTGCTATAGCGGCACCTAATCCGCTCAGTTGGAAAATCATCATTAATTTTTACTAGTTTGTCAATTTTCTTTTTTCTTTTTGACATAATTTTTATTTTTAAATTGTATTCATTTTTATCTTTATTTAATATTAATGTATGTAATTATTGTAATTGGTGTAAAGCCGTGCTAATTTAATAAACAAATACAAATACAAAAATGAATAAATAGAGAAACCAATAACTTCCCAAAAGGATTTCCTTCGTATATACCAGAAATACCTAATAGAATCTTATGATTCCAGATCAAATCTCGGTTTCGACACAAGTTGAAGTGCCTTGCGTTGAGTGCGAGAAACGCAGTGCTGTTGTCCCGCATAGCAGTCTCAGGAGGTTTTTCTGGTGGGTACATTTAAAAATTATTATTTCTTAAGGTGGTATGTTTCACCTTAGGCGGGAAATACAAATTTCAAATCGTTTTTTTGTCCCCATACAACAAACGTATTTTTTTACCTTATATTTGTATGAGCTCTAATGTAAAAATGATAATACGGCATGATTATCTGCTGTTCTATAGAAAACGGTCATTGACACTCGACAAAATGTATGGAACAGCTGATAATTTTTTTCGCGATTTCTGGGCTGGTCCCATAGTAAAAGTTGTTTGTAATGATGAGTACAATTACCTTCTTTTGGCTTCGAGAGTGTCCCCCTTACGCTCTGTATATATAACTTAAGGCTAATTAATAGTTTTCACATATAGGATTTTATATGGTCCAACGTGTGATTGCAGGGAGCCGCTGAAGTGCCTGTTCCAGCTGTTCGCGGTGATCTGCTTTATTTGCGCCGTGTGCGTGTTGTGCGGCGTCGCGTCGCGCAGCACGCACGTGCAGTGCCGCGCCGCGCCCTGGCGCTGGCTGCAGCTGCAGGACATCATGGACCTGCTCTTCAGGATTGAGTACACGGCTGACGTACCCATGTAGCTCTTTGAACACCTGGGACTCTAACCCCCCTGAGGTCCTACCCTGCTACCCTGCTGTACTCTAGCACGCGAGACTACCATACACTCGCTCTTTGTCTAAGTTTACACCTGACATTTGCCATTCTTATTTAAGAGCCCACTCTACAACAAAAGCAAATCGCAAATTCTCAAAAAAATTAAGGTAAAAACCACTGAGCAGGCTTTAAAAAAACCGAATGTGCATTATCATTGAATAATAATATTGCAAAAAGTTCAATAGATTTTTTTGATACTAAATAAAACAAGAAAATTGCTCCTTTGAACGTTTGCTTTAGTTGACATTGGACCTATTCGTAAAACGGCTCACCCTTAAAATAAGACCTATTCGCTGAATGGCTTATTTCTAAAAAGGTCTGTTCGCATAATGACTTATTCCTAAAAAGGCCTTTTCGCATGACTTATTCCTAAAAAGGTCTGTTCGCTTAATGACTTATTCCTAAAAAGTTCTGTTCGCATAATGACTTATTCCTAAAAAGGTCTGTTCGCATAATGACTTATTCCTAAAAAGGTCTGTTCGCATAATGACTTATTCCTAAAAATTTCTGTTCGCATAATGATTTATTCCTAAAAAAGGTCTGTTCGCATAATGACTTATTCCTAAACAGGCCTTTTCGCATAATTACTTATTCCAAAAAAAGTTCTGTTCGCGTAATGATTTATTCCTAAAAAGACCTGTTTGCATAATGACTTATATTCTAAAGATAATGCCCAAGCGTTTTTATTACATATTTGGGATTTTAATCTTAATTTTTTTTTTTATGTGCAAGCGAGATAGCTTTGGCAGAGAGCGGGCTATTTAAATAAAATTTAAAGTAATTGCAGTAAGAACTGGTTGTGGTAGGACTCTTAATGTGTCTTATTTAAGATTGCAAAGACCTTTACCTAGCCTTAAAAATTTGTATTGAATTCTAAAGGAGTTTTTTTTAAATATAAAGATGATATTTCATCTAAAGTATTGTAGAGTCCTCAAGGAACAACAATGGTGTTTCAAAACAACAATGATTATTGGATTGTGGATGTTGTGATCCCAATTTGCCTTGTAAGTACAATTTGTAATATGTAATCTTGAGAACAGATGGCCGATGGGGCCGAAAGGTTCTGGAATGGAGACCACGGACCGGTAAGCGCAGCGTAGGACGTCCACCCACAAGATGGATAGATGACCTAAAAAAGACCGCAGGGAAACGCTGGATGCAGGCCGCTTACAACCGGCCCTTTTCGATCGATGGGGGAGGCCTATGTCCAGCAGTGGACGTCCTATGGCTGAAATGATGATGAATCTTGAGGCTATGGGTCGAGCAGCGTCTCATGGTACAAGAAAATATTATTTTTTTTAATTTTGATAAGTTTGCATTTATGCCAAAATAGTTTTTATTTATGTTTTAGTGCTATGAGATTTTAGTTATGATGATGATGATGATATCTGAATATTTTACTAAGCGCGTTCCGAATTAAGCAAACGACAGCAACATCGCTAATGATAACCAACACTGCTTAATGATTTTGTGCCGAGTTGTTAGTTGCGCTGTTGGCGTGATTCGGAACGCGCCCAGAATCTTAGGGATCATGAGACGTGACTGAATTTTTAAGGTAACCAAAGATGTCAAATTAGTTCACAAAATGCCGGAGTGTTAACAAATAGTGATAGTAGATGCCTTGTTTTGCTACGGAACCCTAGTAAACGATAGTCTAGTGATAGTCGAATCCCTGTTTTGCTACGAAACCCTAGTAAACGAATTTCTAGTGATAGTTGATTCCTTGTTTTGCTACGGAACCCTAGTAAACGAATTTCTAGTGTTAGTTGATTCCTTGTTTTGCTACGGAACCCTAGTAAACGAATTTCTTCAGCAGTAGCAATTATAGCAGCTGAGAAAAAAATTCAAAAGCAAACTAAATATTTTTTTATGGATCAAAATGTTTTTAGTTCAAGTGATAAATCTGCGCCTAGAATCGTTTCTCAAAGGGTAAAAAAAATTACATCAAAAAGTAATGATGATAATTTAAAAAAGATGATTGAGTGACGTTGATTGCTGTATTTTGAAAAATATTTTGTAATCTGAATTGTACTAAGAAATTGTTTTAAAAAGAACCATTGGTTAGAGTTAAGTTTTTAAGTACACTTTATGTGCAATGTCTTTTAATATTTTGTGGCAGTCTATGTTCCGTCAGAGTGAACTGATTTTTGTTCGGCTAATTTTACGTATTAGATAAGCCGGTCAAATAATGACCTATTTCGGCAGGTTTTGATGTTTTAAGATCTGATTAGAAGTATTATTCTTCATAGTTTTGTACTGTATTGTGTTTTCATTAGTGTTATGAATGCTGTAATACGTTTGGGTTTACTGTAGTATTTCACTCGTAGGAGAATGAGCAATAGAAAACGCTAAATAACTAAGATAGTCTATGATACGAATAATTTATGAAGACGCGTTAATATATGGTGGTCACATATAAACCATTACTATCTACTTTAGTCGGGTAATATGTTTGTTAGCTGTGGGAATAAATAAAATATAAAATAAATATTCGGGACATTTTTGCACACACGGTCATCTGAACAAACTAGCAAAGCTGGTCAAACTAAGCTAAGCTTGTGATATGGCTGCCAGAGACTGATATACATACATACATAGTTTTAAATACATACTTAAATAGATAGTAACACCCAGATATAGAACAAACACAAATGTTCATTACATAAATATTTGTCCTAGGTGGGAATCGAACCCACGCCCTCAGGCTCAGAAGGTAGGTTCACTACCAACTGGACCAACGGGCTATCTATAATCCAATAAATCAATGGGGTTTTGATATAATAATGTGTTTAATATATTAAATTCGTGCTTGCATGAATTGTTTTGCTTGACGGGACAAACCAAATGACAATTGAAATGCTTTTTGTATTTTATTTAATAGACTATTATCAAATTTGTTTCTCAATATCTGTGTTTGTTGCAATAAATTGACAACTGGACAGTGACGTAATTGGGTGACAACTCCCGGAGCGCTAGCCCTTGTTTTCTTGGATCATGGCTTACTCTTCCTACTGATGGTATGTGTGTCCTTCTCATTATGCACATATATTCATTTTCATTCTTAAATTTACGTTTTTTTTACAATATTTCCTATAAAAACAAAATATTATGAAAAAACCTAAACCTAGAGTGCCGCCGGCAGCGGGGCAGGGCCCAAGCTACCGGTGGTTAGGGCTGCAGAGTGAGGAACCTCCTGACAATACGTGCCGTGTCAAGTCGAGGCTCTTCGCTATAAGACCGTTCACCGATACGACTATCGGGACAATGATCGTCGAGTCAACATCCCACATGGCGGTAACCTCGTTAGCCAAGTCAAGGTACTTGCTTCATCTCATTATTATTATTATTTAGTGACCGGTCTATTGCTTATACTCCGCCAAAGATATACTAGATTTGCATTTTATTTTATTTTAAATAATTCGACGTTACTGTAAATAATTGTAATGTTCCGGTCTCATTATTTAGTTTTTATGTTCTAATGACTTTAATCGCATGCATTTAATTGTTTTTATCTGTGCATTAATCTTATTTCTGTGCCATTAAACTTTTCTTTCTTACGTTTTGTAGTAAATTTCCATCGAGATACAATTCCTATAGAGTCACAATATCTCAGTGGAAACAGTCAAAAAACGTCCGAGCGTCATCGTACATACATTGTATCAATTATATACTTCACAATGGCACATTTACTCAGATTTTTATTACAGTATTTATTTGAGGATTTAATTGATTGGTATCTGTTTTGTGTATCTGTTACCGGCAATGTGTATAATCCGGTATTCTATACAATGCCTAGGCAATGTATAGAATGCCTAAAACGTTCAGGCAATGTATGAAATATTATTTATTTTACACTTTGCCTAGGTATTCTATACAATGCCGAATGCGCAGCCGGCAATGTGTGTAAATACGAGTGCAGGAAAGGGAGAGACGTGCGAGCAGAAAGTAAACTCCTTACGACGCGGGCGGGAGGCGTGATGACCCTCTAAAACAGCTCATAAAAATGGCTTAGAAGCGAGATGGGTCTGTAATTTTAAAGCAAGGTGTTGACAAACACACACTCACAAATACACACACATACAAGCACGCACGCGCTCACACACGCACACAAACTCGCGCTCGCACTCACCACCACACACACACTCGCACTCACACTCACCCACACACACTCATACTCTCTCTCTCTCACACACACGGGTACACGCACGCACCCACACACACACACACAAACTCGCGCTCACACTCACCCCTACACACACACTTGCACTCACACTCACCCACACACACTCATACTCTCTCTCTCTCACACACACGCACACTCACATGCACACTCACACGCACACTCAGACTTACACACACTAACACCCATAGCACACCCACACCCACACAGCCCCATACGTGTACACACACACACACACTCACTTAGCCGAGTTCTACGGCACCCACGGGAAGAGAACGGGGGAGTACATTCTTAGTCCGGTGCCTCCACGACGGTACTTACATAACATTGATAATTATAGAACAAAATCTATTTACTTTATACATTGCCGGTGGACCAGCAGGTATTCTATACAATACCTAGGTGTTGTATACATTGCCTGGACGCACCAGGCATTGTATACATTGCCTAGGCATTGTCTAGAATACCTGAATTATACACATTGCCGGTAACATATCTAATAAAATAAAATAAAAGATACAATTCCTATGGAGTCACAATCTCAGTGGAAACAGTCAAAAAACGTCCGAGCGTCATTGTACATACATTGTATCAATAATATAGAAGTATAAACTTCACAATGCCACACTGCAATTTAGACGTTATGTCGCTTGCATAGTGTTCAACGTTACTTGTCCGCTGTCATCGTAGCACTGGCATCGCGCGGCGTTGTAGTCTGATCGCGGTTACCTTGTAACTAACCCAAAAGACTGCGCAATTCGTAGCGTGCGCCGAGTTATGGTTCGGTCATTTTTTTGGCTCGATTGTGACTAATATTTATTGTATCTCGATGTAAGTTTCGCTGTAAATCTTGCATTTACATTGAATGTTAATTTTTAATAGAAATAATGAAAACATAGGTAAAATACCTATGTTTAAACTATGTATGTATGTATGTTTATCTATGTTGTGTAAACATTACTATTATAAGTCATCACGCATTGATTAAAAGCAAATTATTCATATGTAAGATAAACAGCATCGCATAAAGTAATTGCTAGTAGTAAAATATTACTACCCGATATTCTGTGATACTCCAGTGCCAGTATAGAAAGACTATTCATAAGAAAATTATTACGAAAAAATGTTGCCAAAATAACGAAAATACTTGTTAAAACGCAATCAATATTTTGCTTGCAATTCAAAATAATAATAAAAACCTGTAATAAATTTTATTCGATGTCTTTTTTTTTATAAACGCGTTGTAACCACTGAGAAGTTAATCACTACATCTTCGAATAGTTATTCCGTCTTTAGTCCTTTCCTCTGTTCATTCTTTTGAACTCTCTCGAAAAAGACAAAAAACGGAGTAACAATTAAATATCTAGTTAGTAAAATTCGTAAAATATATTCTTACAAAACTATTTTTAATAATAATTCATACCTAGTTTAATTTTGATTATATTCCTAACATAGCATTTATGAAAGCATTTATTAGTTTACATATTGTGTGCAATTTCTACTTAAATGTTATTCAATGTTTTTAATGCTGTCGGATTTTGTAATTTTCAAATATAAGTTTTAATTTCAATCTATAACGGCATCGATTTTGTTGTAGCACTTACTAAGCTAATAGACAGTTAAAGAATCGAATAAACTAAACTGATCAGTCAACTGGGCCATATGGCTACCTATTTTAAGCGATTCTGTTTAGGTGATGAGAAAAGTTAAGCGACCGCAAACTGTATCTTGGCGCGTCAAGGTATACGTTCGCGTGATTTTCCGAATTGCCCTTTTTTAGCGTTAATTTGAGCCCGCGTTAAGTGTTACCCGTGTGTCTGTCTGACTGGTTACTAATCTGTGAGAACAAAAAATATCTGCGTTTCTTTTTCAATATGTGAGAAAAGCATGGCAACAATTTAAGAGCTGTCTAATTTAGTTTAGAAAATGGTACGACAGAATCGACGTCAGATTGTTCGCTAAAGTATATAAAATTGTCAGAAATATTAATTACTTCATTAAAATATTTAATTTAATTATGACTGCTCGCGATAAATATTATAATTTGTAAATACTTAATTCAGTTTTTATTTGTGTTAATTTTGTCAATTTAATGTTAGTCATGTGGAGTATTTTATCTGAATGAATAAATTTGATCTTCCAAATACCAAATTTATTTTATTTTCCCGGTTAGATGGAATTATACCCTTATACAGGGTTATTTTGAATTAATCGGTCATTGCTCGCAGGCAGACTGATTAATAAAAATTTACACTGTATTTTCCAGGATAAAAAGCAGTACGATGACCTCCCTCCACACGGAACGGCGATACTAAGACGGTAGTCTTGGTATCGCCGTATATTAGGTGCTAGTATTTTTCTAGTATTAAAAAAACTAAAAGTCAGTTATGAGGCAATTATTTAAAAAATAAAATTGAAACAATTACAATTTAAAAACAATTTCTTTAGTAGAATCGGGGTATTATGCCGTGTAACCTTATACCTACTCATTTATTAATATAATTTACCTCAATAACTTTAATTATCTTTTTAGGAAAGTGCCAGAAATGCGTAAGATCAAGATAACAATCCCTCACCAAAGTTGCTTGTTCTAATCCCATTCTGTGCGAAAATTGTCTATGAGCTGACCGCGACGTCTGCAAAAAAGTAAAATCTTGTGGGAAGTGATCTCTCGCCAATTTCTCAGTCGGACCCTTGGCCTTTTGTGGCACCTTGTCTGCTTTGTTGGGAGATTACCGGTTTCTTTGTAAGCCGATACTCATTGTGGGAGTGTCGAGTTGAAGGGATCGAATCGAAGGGAATCATATCAAAACTAATTTTTTCACTTTTTTTAGCTCGAATAATTCCGCGTTTGACCACCAACTCGCTTGTTGGTAACGGCCATGTGGTCGAAGATGACGCACGCAGACTTTTTTTATTTTTATTATAGGTTCACAGAACTAGAAACACACATATAGAACTTAATTAAACAGTACACAATAAATGAGCGTTAGTGTATGTCCTACTTGGAGTGAACACAGTATACTTAAAAAAATAGTTTAGTACCCTTTAACCTTTAAACCCAATCAACATGAAGTACTTATACAAAAACAAATGCAGATATTAAAATACAATGTTATTGTGAGTATAAAAGTCTCAGATACCTACAATCACTCGGCCTATGAACCTCATTTCACTTTTAGTATAATTTAGTGGGGAAAAACCATGGCGCTTACACAGTCGTGTGTTTCGCGACTTCTAAAATTTTTGAGGTTTTTCTCACATTTTTTGAACAGAATAGCAGCTGTAATGTAAAATGTAGGTACTTTTGCGGTTCCCTCCATAATTATGAAATCTCTATATATTAAGATATCGTATAGGTACATAATTTGATAAATAGGTATTTGAACCCAGAAAAACAGGAAGAAAAGCAGGGTTACTTTCATTTATTTTTTCCATCGTGCGAAATGTCTTTAATCGAGTTTCGGTCTTTGGAGTTTCCTAAATAAAACATTCAATTTTGGATTTTTAAAACATTCATGGAAGTACACACGATCAAAATTGCTAAAACTTAGAAAAGAGGACCAAAACCCAAGGGGTAGCTTTGGAAAAGTAATAAAAAACCATACTTACTAGTGAAGATAATTATAATTGCGTGCTAAAACAATAATAATAATTGATATAAGCAATCACTCATTCATTCCTACACTACTCCGACATCGTTCTATTTCCCATAGAGACTATCTGTAGGCGCCACATCACCTCTTGCAAAACAACCCCTATGCCACGAGGATAACGACTAAAATAGAATACAGGTGCTACGTCCCGGGACACCTGTCGCAGCACCGTGGGAATGTAGGGCTCTGGGACCTCTGTGACGGAATGACGGAGGTCGAACTCGGGCGGTGTTATTGAATAAATCTCATAAAACACGTCATATTTAAATGAATGAGTATTGACGAGATGATGAGACATAGCTAGATTAGTCGTATGGTCGTAAGAATGGAGACGTATCTCATGTCTTTGTCTGTTACAGCGTACAAATGTTAGTTTTTTTATATGTAGGTACGTATAGGTATTTTTTTTTTTTTTTTTTGAAAAAAAAAACTAAATTATGTGTAGTTGATTGAATCAGGCGTTACTTTGCGGAAGTCCATTTTTAATTTGTATATATGTCGAATTTCTAGTGAAATTCCGCTTCTACGTCGTTTCGAGTACAATAAGGATTTTGGTTAAACTATTTTCTGTATAGGTAATTGTGTAGTTGATTGAATCAGGCGTTACTTTGCGGAAGTCCATTTTTAATTTGTATATATGTCGAATTTCTAGTGTAATTCCGCTTCTACGTCGTTTCGAGTACAATAAGGATTTTGGTTAAACTATTTTCTGTATAGATAATTGTGATTCTAATTTGAACCTACCCTGAATTTAAATATTAATTACATAAAAAACAAAATTAACCTAACCTGAAACAAAAAGTAATTAAATCTGTAGCAAAAAATTCAACAATAAAAACAAGAAAAAAAAAACAAAAAGAAGAAACACAAAAAAGCGGAAAACAAAAAAAAAAGCGCGAAATAAAAGCGGAAAACGCAAAAAAATAAAAGCGGAAAGCGGAATTACACTAGAAATTCGACATATATACAAATTAAATTATGTGTGTTACAATATGGTTGAAATCATATTTTGCTTTAGTTGTATTTTATAGGTACCTTAATTAACAAAAGAAACATGTTAAATATTACTTATTATTATTTATTTATTCCTAGTACCTAGTCTCGATCTTTTATCAATTATTTAGTCTACATCAGGTACATATCAAAACAGAAATTCCATAGTAGCTTTTTGTGCTAATAAATTTTTAAGTTTATTTTTAAACATTCCAATATTTGTCTCTGTTAATTTTACGAATTTTAGTATAATATGTATATTAAAGGAGCCATACAGAATACACTTTTTGCATGAGTGCAGTTTTGGCAGTCGAGAAATGTTGCAAAGTCATATTGTGATTTTAGTTATGGTTGCAGTAACTAGGTTAAAACTGTTTATTTTGCAATTAAGTATCTGAATGTTAATTAATAAGATAAATAACATGATTGATGATGAAAAAGTCTCTTTGTTTCGACTAGGTATCTAGATTTCAGTTTCTTCTAGGCGTTGCCGGCCACACGCAAGCCAATTTCTAAATAAAAATTATAATTATAAGAAATAATAATATCTACTAAGTATATGGGTATTGGAATTAAATGGAATGTTATAATTAGTAGGTAGCCATCGAATTTTAGTATGCTAAGAGAGCATACGAGAGCGAGCTATGGAAAGGGCTATTATATGCTCGGGGTTTCTCTGCGAGATAGAATCAGAAATGAGGAGATCCGTAGACGAACGAAAGTTACCGACATATAGCCCACCGGATTACCAAGTTGAAGGGGTAGTGGGCAGGCCTCATAGCACGCAGAACAGATGGCCGATGAGGCCGCAAGGTTCTCGAATGTACACTACTCCACGTACCGGTAAGCGCAGCGTAGGACGTCCACCCACAAGATGCACAGACGACCTAAAAGAGACCGCAGGGATACGCTGGAAGCAGGCCGCTTCCAACCGGCCCTTTTGTAAATAGATTGTGGAGGCCTACTATGTCCAGCAGTGGCCGTCCTACGGCTGAAATGATGATTATGGTGAATTATAGTATGTACAGGTACCTAAAAAGTCGCTGTTCATTTCAGCTGATAGGATATGGTCCTTCGAACAGAATGAATTGAAAGTAAACCATTGTGAACATTTCGTCTTTAAAAGAATCAAAAACAACATAGGTCATAGAGTAGGTAAAAATTAAATTATTCTTATTTTTTTGACAAAATTAGTAAATTAAGGTTCACATTGTGCGGGACACGGTTTGGATTTTTGATGGTAAAGTTGGCAATAAAAAGCGTTCTAGACTCACAACACAATAATTCTCACGTTATAAAATGAACATTATAAATATTTATCTATCGATCAAATCACAATAAGCTTTTTGTGGTCGCGTCCGCTGTAACCCGGAAATCTTGCCCCGGATATAGATTTTTTTCTTACAACCAAAAAAAGGGAAATAAAAACGAGTTCACGGAGGAAGGGAGTTTTTGTCCACCTGTTCCTGTGGGAATCTTGTGAGATGCAAGAAATGGTCCAGATTAAAGGATGTGATGAATTAGAAAAGTTAATTAGGATTTTTATAGTTTTGCTGAGGGCTTGTAAGATTCTAAAAGAAACATTGTATCTAACTTCACTAATCACACTAATATTATAAATGCGTATGTTTGTGTGTGATACTCCTTCACGCTGAAATGGCTGGACGGATATGGATGAAATTTAAAATATAGATAGTTTATGTCCTGTTTTAACACATCTTTTCATCATCATCACCATTTTTCACCGCTACGGGTGAAACCGCGGGGCGCAGATAGTTTGCATATTTGTCAGCATTATTTGTTTATGTTTTGTTATTTGTTTTTAGAAGTAAAAAGTAGCCTTTATGCTAACTTATTATTTAATATACTTATGACAGTTTGTAATACAATATTATACAACGAATTACCTAAATAATACAAATTTATAAATAAAAACACCCTAGATATTAAAAAAAAAAAAAACGAACTTATGAACGCCTGGGCCTATTTTGTAGCGGTATCGTTAGAATCCATGACGATGGTTATTACTTATTTAATCTTTGGTATTTTAATCCTTGCATTATCTCGGGTGTCATAGGCTAGATAGAAAAAAAAAACAAAAACAAAAAAAAAGTTTGCCTGTGTGGTATAAATGAAACCAGACTCGATAATTTTTCCAAAAAATCGATTATTATATTGGACATTCATGTTTTTTAAAATTATTTGGCTCGTCTGTGTTTTGACATGCTACCTTATCTACTGTAATTTTGTTGAAATATTTTATTAGGCTAGGCGTTTGACCATTGCTTATAATGTCGGCGGCGGCGTCGTCGAAGATGGTCACGACACCTGGGGCCACGAGTCTTGGGGTCACGACTCCTGGGGCCACGACTCCTGGGGCCACGACTCCTGGAGCCACGACTCCTGGAGCCACGACTACGCGGAAAATCACACCGCCGAGATATGATTTGCGGTCGCGCATCTTTTCGCAACAGGGGCCATACGCCCAGCTCCTTACGCGGTATCAAACTAACGTTAAAACCAGGCATTTCGGAAAATCACTCGAACGTAAACCTTAACGCGCCAAGATACGGTTTCCGGTCGCGCAACATTTTTGCATCACCTAAACTAGATTGCTCTAGCCGTAAGGGCCCGTAGCCGTAAGGCCCCTGGAATTAGATCATGTGACAGAAAACATATTTTTTTTAATTCCATATTTTTTTCAATTTTTTTTTTTTGTTTTTTTTTATATTTTTTTTACAAGTTATTACAAGGTGTTCTATTGGAAAAACGATTTAATTTATCGAATACAGATGTCCATTATGAATAGGGATAAAACTAGTTGTCCCTTCCTGAGATACTATTATCTTGAGTTTTTCGAGGGGTTTTACGTAACCTTAGGGTACCGTGGTAAAATATAAAAAGGTTGTGTATCTAGGCTATACAGTGGCATAAAGAAAGGGTATGCTAACAGCTAAGCCGAAAGGGGTTCGTTATACTCTTAATTATGAACAACTTTTACTATGGGACTAACTCTGAATTAGGGGAAAAAACAGCTGTTCCATAAATTTTGTAAAGTGCGAATAACCAGTTTTCTATTAAACAGCTGATATTTTTTTGGTGATTTCAGTGTTGGTCATATAGTAAAAGTTGTTCATAATGATGAGTATAACCACAGAACACATAATAGACAGTATAACGAACCACTTTCAGTTTAGCATACACTTTCCTATAACCCTGTATCTACTTAACTATAACTATACTTATATTTAACTTGGGAGTAATTTTTTTACGGTTTATAAGTTTACGTGTAACCGAGTAATGATTTTAGCAACACAAACGATGAAAATTTAGCGATGAAAAATCGAACTGAACTTAAGTTAGAGTAATGATCCAGCATAAGACGGAAAACAGACACGTAAAGTAGGTGGACTCGCGGCATCTACTTAGAACGAGGCTGAAAGCACAAAATAGCTTAATAACTAAATAGCTAATAGCTTAATAGCTTTGTTGTTTTAATTTTATTCATAATGTTTATATATTTTGTTTCTGTCATAAATAAATATTTTTTCTTTCTTTCTTTCAAATATCACAATCGGTATCTGAATAACGAAAGCTTGTCCGGAATAGGGAAGTCCCTATTCCGTGTATCCTATAGATACTTAACTATACTTAGCATCAAATAACTAATCATACAGAGTTGCGTCTCACTTTGAACTGTATTCAGTGCAAAACGAGACGCAGCCGCGCGCTCATTCACCTTGAAAAAGACCGCCGAATGAGGTTGAAGCTATAATTCGGAGTAACCGACTTGATCATACGAGAGTAATTCCCGTGTCATATAAATAAAATAAACACACAGATTTGACTTGACAGCCAATCTTGGCCAATAACGCTAAACTAGGAAGTCCGGAACCCTACGCTCCCGTCGCCCGTCCCACTTGACTCACGTAGGTACCATAAATTACTACTTGATCCGGGAGCGAAAAGGAAGCGCCCGTTACGATTTGTACAAACTTACTTTTCACACGGAGATCGGAGATTTATGTGAGAATACTTTTTGTTGACCTTTTCATTCTTCTTTCGGGAATATTGGTTTTTTGGATGATGTATTTATACCTACTTAAAAGTAATACGTAAGTTTAAACAGACTTATTTAGTAGATAACTCAAGCTTTGGTCTCGCGATCGTAATGCAGATCGCTGCGGTATACGGTGTCGGACACATCTACATATATATATATAAATGAATCCCTATTTACCTTGGTCACGCCATATCTTGAGAACGATTTTAGCGTTTGTTTTTTCTTAATATTTTCTAATACTTCGTAGAAGGTTTTTACGGAAAGAAAAATTAAGAAAATTGGAAAATTTCACTACTAAGGACGATTTTCTTTGCGCGCTTGACAGTTCTAAGACAGGACAACGTCTGTCGGGTCAGGTAGTAATCGTATAAAAACGTCGAGAGGACGGAGTGGTCTGCTGTTCCGTCTAAGCATGCGTCAGCAGTGAGGTGCAAAGCTTGACGATGCGTTGGAAACGCTTACCGCAGCGTTGTGCGTTACGATCGTGAGACCAAACCATAACGTCGGGGATAGTGCAATACCGCGAAACTAACACAGGTAGGTAAATACCGCGTATCTACAAGGGGAGACAAAATATGCCTAGTTTCGTAATGTTTGGGTCTAGGAACCACATTTTGGTACATTATACGTGTAATACAGTACACATGTAATATAGGGAGGAGCCAAAGATTTTATATGTATGGAGGAGCCAACGAAATCATTGTGTGCGATGGTACAAAAAAAATTGGCTACATACGTAGTTACGCGGTATTGACCGACGCTACTTACGCGTTATTGCACTATCCCCGACGATAAGGTAGTTTTTAGGCATCGGGAAGTATAAAATCTTAAATTGATCACCATAGTTATGGATCTGATTATATCTGTAGGTACAATATTAAGGTAGGTATACTGGGTTATGCGGAAAGGGTGTACTAAGCCGAAAGGGGTCTTTAGTACCCATCGAGTACAGCGGTCATTCAAAGTCGACTTCTTGGCCTCTGTCCTTCAGCCTTTGGAAATCGAGCAACCTTTGAGGTCAATCCTCACTATGTTGAAGAAGGTAGTGGAAGGTTAGAGGTGGTCATGATCCAGGCTTTGTGGTGTACCTACACTGCTGTCCCATCTACCACAAATAGTCGATGGCAGTTCCCAAGCTCCTAATAACTTAATAACATGCAAAACTAATTAAGTCCTGCCTGCATCAACGATCCCAAACTGTCGTCCAGACCTTTTTCCCACTGGCTACCCTATTTGACACATCAACGACATCTGAAATTCTCGTTAAAGACCATTCATTAGGTCATCACGCGATCGCGTGGAACATCGTCACACTTGGCTACTAACTGCATAATACCATCCCGGCTTTGCCAATAGCTGACACACTAACCGCTGTGCGCTTTTGAACTCTACCCTTAACAATATAAAGAACTCAATAATTTGTCAGGAATGAAAGTACAAAGTGGTCGTTAAAGTTCAGGCAACGTTATTAGAAAAATTACAAAAAAATTGTTTGTTCATTAACATAAGCCAGTAAGGTTCAGTTTTCTGTAACTCGAGAAGTACATTCTAAGTTAGTAATAATTGAAAAGTACCGTGGGAGAAAGCATTATAGTGGTCTAATTAAATATGTATTTAATGCAGTACGGAGGTATGCAGTATAAAGGTAAAAGGTCATTGGGACACCTGGATGCGTCAATGGGTTTATTATGTTTTTTTGTTTTTTATCTATTTCTGGAAAAGGGGGTGTATAGGGGAGCTGATAGAGTAGTTTTAAGGCTGCATTTCTATATACCTACGTACACGTTGGTGGTCCGTGGTTCTATGGAATTGTGTTATATTTTTATCCGACTAACAAAGCCAAAAGGTGTGTAGTTACGTATCATATGTTTGCATAATTATGTTCCGGAAAATCCGGAACCTAAGCCTAATTTAATAAATGAGGTGCGAAAGATTCTTCTAACGAATGGTGACGTCATCATAAATGCATGACGGCAACATTTAAAGATTTTATTTTTTAATTCAATAAGTATATAAATTATCTACGTGGGTCGGGGGATGAATAATATAAACAGATGACGTCATCTATGATCCGCCAAAAATATCGTAATAGCAGGTGCAAACAAAATTTATATTGCAGAAATTTATTACTTTAATGCAAAAATTTATATTTATTAGAATTGTATTTATATTGGCGGATCATAAGTCAAAGTGATGTACCTATCAAACCTTACTTTCATCATAGCTTTCACAGAGTAGGTACCATTAAAATTTCAATAGTTTGGTTATAACATAAAAAAATAGGAAAAAAAAAAATTTCATGCAAGTAAACGAAATTTAATTATTACTTTTTTTTTTGAAGTCTGGTTTTTTTATTGATAATTATTAACTATAGTAATTATTTTAAAATATTTTTCATGCTACCACACGACGTAGCCCAGTTGCAAAACCATTGCAACACACCTAAACCTAAGCATATCCACCTCAAACGAACCCTTTGCACCTTTACACATTCCCACACACCGTGAGAACCCAACCAACCCCCTCCATAAAGCACCATATTCACCTCCATACAAATATCACACAAAAAACACGCCACTTCATGCGCACCTTCCCTTTACGCTACGCTAACTTGCACCATAAAGTATCGAGTAGAAATGTCACCTATCCCCCTCGCGGTATTATCGTACTTGATGGGAAGGTGTGGCTACATGAAGTATAGGGTTTTTTCGTTGAAAGGATAGCTTCGGTTAATAGGGTTCTTTATGGACGTGCGTACGGTCCTGCATTCCCATACTAAACAGGATAAGGGGGCGATGATGTAGCTTCACTGTTTTTTTTTTGCTTACATAACGACTACCTATATTTATGTTAGTTTTGTTTTACTTAACAGATTATTCGCTAAGAGAAGTTTAAGCCATCAATCCCATCAATTAAGTCTAAAATATGTTATTAATGTTTTTTATAAAATCCTAAAAAAAGGTTACTCGCTCTGAAGTCATAACCAAAGGCACTGCCAACGGTAGCTACGGGCCCTGCCCCGTTGCTGCCAACAGTAGTTTAGTTTTTTTAATCATATTTTTATATCATATTATTTAAAAAAAAAGATGTAAGAAGATACGCAAAATAATATAAAAAATGCGATAATAAAATAAAGTAAATACGTAAATAAGGAAATTGATTTGATTAGTCTATAAATATCATTTGGAACGATTAGTTCAGTACCGTCTGTATCGGAAATTCAGAATAGAACCTGCACCCATCGCGACCGGCTAACCACCCATCCACACGCTCCATTCACGACAGGTTTCCCCGGTAGAGCGAGACGGAGCGAAAACAAAATATTCCCACACAGTTCCCACCGCCCCAACCCTTTGGAGCAACAGAGATAGCTATACATCCCATGTTACCTTTCATAAACAGGAAGGATCTCATTTTGAAGTTTGCTCCTGCGCACCGTACGAGGAAACCTTATTACGTGTTCAGCTCTCGTAGAGTGTAGACGTGTGTATGAAAAGTGAGTGAAGTGATAATGCCGTGCAGTGAAGACGATGACTCCCAAACTGGGTTCTCGGAAACCCAGGGGAGGTCCAAAGCGGACTTGAGAAAGGTGCATATTTTTATATACCTACTTGCCTTTGTGTATTTGTGAATTATCGAAAACCTGAAAAAATATCAGCTACCTATATAGTGAGCCAACCTGTGTGTTATAAAAAGTAAATTAAATACCTCTAATATGGCCAAGTTTTTATGGCTCTGATCACAGAAGAGAGAAAAAATTCGTTTAACTTTTCTGTGGCTCTGATAGGTGAACAGTGTAAAAATTTAAAATTGGCAACCAGTTACAATCTAACGTCCAAAATCATAACAAAGTGAAAATAATTTTAAACTTTTCTTCGGGTTTTTTACAATCTACTGCAGCTGTCAGAGCTAACAAAAACTTGGACCGAGTTTAAGACTCCGCGATGTGTCAAAAATCAACCCCTTCGTGCATGGGTGGTGCGGATTCAATTTCATTTGTGGAGAGATTTGCAGTCGTTCAAAGTCCACAAAATCTTAGGAAGATAGGACTCTTCCTTGCCTATACTTAAACAATTAAAATGTTTATTTCAGACCAACAAGCCTATCATAGAAAAGAAAAGACGAGCTCGCATCAACCACTGCCTTAACGAGCTCAAAGAAATCCTCACCGATGGTACTGATAAAGACGTAAGTACCTATATTCCTACCTAATAAGCATCGTAGTACATACTAGTACAGTATAATAAAAATGCATATGTTTGTTTCTTTTTCGACTCTTTCACGCAGCTACAAAGCAATTGCCATCTTATACAGGGTTACGCATTTACCGTGTACTAAGCCGATAAACTATCTAATGTGGGACAAACTAGTGTGGGATTTCGCGATTTCGGGGTTGGTCCCATAGATGTTGTTCAAAAATAAGAGTACATTATCGTACCTACTTTCGGCTTAGTACCGCCGTTCTGTGTTATCATCTATAAGTCGCTATAAATGCCCTAGTCCGGACAAGCTTGATAGTATGTGCATAAATTATAACAAATACTTTTTAAAATGTTCAAAAAGATTCCAATAAGTAAATTCCTTATTCTACTACCTAACCTTTTGTAACCACCCGCTGGACTCTGCACCTTTGGATCGTTGGTACTTTAGTCCCCTCGTGATGTAATAGAGGTTGATAGAAAGGGACCCGCAGTACTAGCAGTTGTCACTAGGAAAAATTGCTTTAACCTTGATATTTTCTTCAACAGACGTCTCGTCACTCAAAGCTCGAGAAAGCCGACATCTTGGAGCTGACCGTGAAACACCTACAGAAGCTGCAGCGGCAGCAGCTAGCCGCCGCCATCGCAGCAGACCCCGCCGTACTCCACCGGTTTAAATCCGGCTTCGGAGACTGCGCAGTCGAAGTTAGAAGATACCTTTCAAGACTCGCCAGCGTACCCACAGGCTTGCGACATCGATTAGGAAACCATCTCACCAGCTGCCTGTCTGGTATGGGAAGGGAACACCCGCCAGAGTACCCTCAGTTAGTACCAGACCCGTTGAGATTGGACAATGAACGACCAAGCGCGTTCCACTTTGTCCGAGCTACAAAACCTACGAGCCCACCTCTCAGCCCCATGTCTTGCGACTCTGCTTGCGACTCTTCGACAGAACTGGAGACTCCTCCGAGGCCGGTGCAAGCCATGCCATTCCCCACACCACCCAGCAGATCAGCATCAGACCAAGACTCTAGCCCTGAAACGCAGAAACCCACCGTATCTTCCACGACCATATCACCGGAAGTTTTAAAGTTGGCGAGCAAAAAAGTGATCGAACCATTATCAATAATAATAGATGTGGAAAACTACAAGATAGGTATAGATGCGTCGCCAAAACGACCTGTGGACTATTCCAAACGAAAATTAAAAAGGCCTGTCAGTGTCGTGGATATCACTGGTCCGGCGCCAAAAGTTATAAGACTAGAGGAAGCCGTCTCATATAAACCCCACTTTGATGACAAACCTTCTGCGTTTAAAAGGGTGGAAAGGCCATATTATCCAGATAGAAAACTAAGTCTACCTCCAAGTATACCGAGTGTTTTACCAATGGAAAGACCGGTCCTGATGCCAAGGAGTGTTATAAGTCATACTGCGGAGTCCTTGGCGCAGTCTTCGAAGAAGGAAGAGGGCAAAGATTTAAAGGTTGAAGCGGATACTAGCTCAAGGTCTCCGCAACAAGGGGCGTCAAGTAGCACGGAGATGTGGCGCCCTTGGTGACTATCAAAGTTTTGTTTTGTGATGATGCAATTGATGACATGTTTGAGGTGATAAGGCTGTTTTTGCGGCGATAAAAACCCAGATAACTACTATAGCATGAATAGGTACTGACAGATTTTAAAGCCTTGCATAACAGCAAGCGTGGGAAAGATGCGAAGTCCTGAGAAATAAAACCCCATTTTTACGACGCTGTATCAAAGGTTCAGGAGGTGTCATTGTTTTTGTTAATTCGATTAAAAAGGTCGGCTTTGAGCTGATTTTTACCCTGTGGTAAATGTGCCTATACTTAGAAAGCCAAGTTATACACACGATAGATATTCTATGATCTTTATAGCTTTAAGAATGTACCTGATGGTATGATTTTTTATATTTTTATTAAAAGATACGTTTAGTTTTATTTTGTGCTTTCACTCCCCAATGTTGAGAAGGTAACTTACCTGCATAAAATGAAATGAATCAATCAGGAATTTTAAACTAAAGATTTCGTGTCAGCGTAGCGCTCAAAAATGGTACGAACCAAAAGTAGACTAAATCCCCAGTTGTAGAAACTGACTCCGTCACCACTGGCGACAAATGAGGAAAAATCTCATAAATAAATTAGCATGCAAGGAAGTCTAAATGCACAGCGTTCTGGATTTTTATTTTTGCCAAGTCGGGATTCTGGAACTTTTTGAGTGAAAAAAGCGGGATCCTGTCGTTGAAACCGGGACATAGTAAAAAAACTTATATAATCAGAAGTTTTTAAATATTTATCTTTTTATTTGAGTTCAAATTACGTGACAATAGATGGCAAAAATAGAAAATGTGTTTATAAAAACATGATATTTTAAATTAGATTTACCATATTGTTAATTAGTTGAGTCTTATTCGTCTTCTGAATATCGAGTTATCCTCGAAAAGTGGGACTGAGCCTGTCCCGCCCGGGACATTACATTTTGAAAAAAAATTGGGACGTCTGGCAACTCTGACATAGTTACTATGCTTTTAGTCCATATATTCCAAGGAGTTTTGACGCTAACGTGCAAAAATACATTGTGGGAGTATTATTATAACGCGATGAAACATGTATTCTTGTGTTGTTTCCAAAGCTCTATACAAGCCTCTTGTAAAGTCTCCACCACGTTACTAGGGCATGACGTAGTAGTAAGTCACCCTACTTACTTGTTGACTCCTGACTCCGACTTGTTTGACTACATTTCACCAAAATTTATAATGACACTGGCAAATACGCAAGAGTGCGACGCCAAAATCCTTACAGAGAAAAAAAATTGATATAGGCTACATATAGGCACTTATGTATTTTTTTGCCTATGCCCAGCAGCATTAAGTTACAAAGGTTGATTTTGATTATCGTCTTCGTCTTTAAACTCGGTACACTTTTTCGTTAATTATATACTAGTCCTAATTATGTGTTTGTAAAACTATGGGAACAATAGAAAGTCAAAATTAAAGAACATTACATATTTAATTGGCAAATACACAATCACAATATTTTACCCATACACACAAATACATTGTGTATCCCACAGCGAACACAACTTTCACACGAATATCGTCGCAAAACATAATTTAACAATAATTTTATAAATTAACTGAGATCAAAGTCATAATTAAATAAAGTTAAGTAAGGCACAAATCATTGTCGTGATTTTAGCACTAGGTTAAATCGTCAAAAAAGTTACAAAAATTCAATGCTTTCACAGCTGTGCTCTATCTCTGCGTTGTTTTTAGCTATTTTTTTCTTGCAATATAGCGGCGTGACGAGATTTACATGCGCTTAAAGTATATAAATATAACTACATTATTTTAATCGCCTTTTGACAGCTCATACAAAATTGACGACATAACTTTGAAACGCGTCTAACAATTATTTTTTTGTGTCACAAATTATATAATAAATAAGGCTAAAAGTCCAGCAGTGGACTGTTAAAAAAAGGCTGATGATGATAATGATGAATTAAAAAAATACGTTTGATCTAGCATTACCTCCTTATAAGGTTACGTCAACTTGAGACCCAAGACGATTTGTTTTCAAGTTGACGTAACCTTGTGAAGAAGTAATACTAGATCTAGTTGAAAAGGGATATAATTTGCTAGACGCTTTACAAAGTTATGTCGTCTTTGTATGGACTGTTAAAAATCGATTAACATAATGGACATACTATAGATGACGGATGTCAATGGAAATGTTATGAAATTATTTACAAGGACCGCTAATGCTTTTTAATCAAAACGTTTCCTATATACGCAGAATTCTCTCACGGTGTCCTAGAGGTTGAGATCTTATTAATATGAAATACACGCGATAAAATGCGTTTTATTGTAGGTGTATAATTTTGACTAGAGATAACTAACTACTATAGTGCGGCCGCTGAACGAATGCGTCTGACAGTTGCACATAACGTTGTAAAAAGCTGAACAATAACAGTAAATTCTAACCATATTTACTAGCTTTTTAAACGTAAGATTATAGCTGGTAGCCAATATATATTCACAGGAAAATATAAAAAGAAAACATTTTCATACACAATAGGCATGATGACTTATATTAGTTACTACCCCATAAAAAACCTGATAATAATCAGAGCCCATCAACAAAAACAAAATTTAAATAAGTATTTTAATTTCATGATAGACAAACAATAGACAATAGATAGTGCACTATACTGAGTTATGACGTCACGCCTCAGACGCGCCATACAAATGCTATACTAACACAAAGGGACAGAGTATCCCCTCTCTATCGGCACTTTCATATCACTTATGACGCTTCTATGTCAGAGATTTATCAGGCAATTTTTTTTTAGTTTGTAATGTATTTTGTGATATCCTTCGCTAAGCCTGTTATTTGTAATAAATTAAACATTAGGACACATGCGTATTTTAGATAGTTATTGCAGCTGTCAGACGCATTCTTTCAGCGGCCAGCCTGTAAGTATAATTTAACAGATGGACGGACAAATATTGCGATAAAACATTATTTTATTAATTGTTATCTAAGTAAATAACGACTCGCTCGGAAAAACACGTTTTACCGAAACTTATTTCCAAAGAGACCTTTTCAGGAAAAAAATATATGTATATACAAAAAAATACAAAATATTTATATTTGGCGACAAAATATTTATATTTATATTATCCCGACATCGGTCCCAAGTGGGCCGAAGTCGGGATAATATAGCAAAGTGGGGTTATATAAAGGGCTCTGACACCGAATGTCTTTGTGGTCTGAACCAGACAATGGCATCGATTCAGATGCACTCTAAACTAAACTAAATTTGACAGCTCTAAACTTGTTGCCATCCTTCTCTCACATATTAGTTGTTTATTGTTCGATTTGTATATATATTTTATTATATGTATTTGTACGCGCGCGCACGCACAGATATTGAGCGTGACGTCACTTGCCGGGTCCAACAGAATACCAGCGCTGGTTGTGTACAACCAGCAACATGCTGAGTTGGGGCCGGTTTTTGTGATAATGTACCTACTTGTATTTGAATCATTTTGTTTATCTCTAAATTTCATTATCGCAAAATAAACATTTCTGTATTTCTGTATTAAAATGAAAAGAGAGGCAGATAATTTTAGTCCTGTCAGATTGGTTTAGTTTAGTTTAATGGTATGACAGAATAGGCCTCAATGTCACACTTGATGGAGTGTGCAGCGTGTCCTACAACTTGCACACTAGACGAGCTGAATGAAACCACGGCGAGTGCCACTGGGGTGGCAAAATTTTGGTCTAGAAACTTAATTTGAAAATAAAATTATAATTTACTGAACATCGACTCGAAAGAAGAAGGAAAAAAGAAATAGTTCTAACTGACAGATGCCGCGATATAAATATAACCGCAATGGGAGGTTTTAGTTTAGGTTTAAGTATAAAAAAAAAAAAAAAAAAATCCGATAGATGGCGCTGACGTGACATGGATCGGATCTGAAGATTTTGCAAAACCACAGACAAAGAAACAACAATAAAAAAAATTGCGAGAAGTAAATAGAACGGAAATGAGAAGGAAAATCTGTCGCCAGACATTATGACAGAACCTTGATTGAACATTCTTATTTATGTCAACGCATCGAACTCAGCATCCAAAGAACTTGGACCTTACCTTTTTGGGTTAGATCTCAAAGTTCTTAGTCCGCATCACAGTTGCTAACTGATTTCGAATGACCGACGTTTCGTTTATATGGGTGCAACTGGCTACAATAAATTTCTTACAAAAATGCCTTGACAGCAGTTCAAATTAAAAAAAAAACTTTTCTGTGGATCTGAGTGACAGATCATCTCTTCCTAATCCCAAAAATTATCTCAGAACTTCATAAGCGGTGTCAAATAATTTCTTCAGTATAGGTACGTAGGTATTATATTTTTACACTAAGACTCTCAGAGCAAATAAAATACAGAGTCCCTACGGCGCACTGCCAAAGTGACGCCAAAATCGTTTCCAAAACTACGTGAATTCTATATAAATACACAACTCACGCACACATACACATTCAAAACTACGTGAATTTCTTGTCAGAACGTCGTACTGAAAACATCCGTTTTAAAAAGAAACAATGACTTCTTGCAGTGTTAAGAACTGTAAAAACAAAACAAAAGTAAATAAGAAGAAGGATGGAATATTTCCACACTTTAGTATTTATATTATCATTTATTTTGATGAATTACACGACACGAACTTCGACTACGCACACGTTTCACAAAGAGGCTTCACTTTTCGCGTTCCCGGTAGTCCCTCTGTATTTTTATTTGCTCTGAGCTAAGACTGTAATTTTTTGCAAATCAGTACGTCCTGTAGCCTGTTACTGAAGAGAAGGTAATAATTAAAATCTACTTCTGTTTGAGGAAGTCCTTTCTCTGCTGCTGCAGTTTCTGCTCCAACACCGCGATCTTCTCCTGGTACTTGGCGGCTTCGCGGGTGAGCGCTTGAATGGCGGAGTCCTTGCGAGCCACGGCCACTTTCACTCTGCAACGAAATAGCATTATAAAAAAACATATTTAAAAAAAACTTTATGCTTAAGCCCACTATCAGTTGGCAGCGTAACCAGCATGCTGGCGGCATTACCACTCTATATGGCAATGCTTATGCGACATAAACACGCCAGCATTTTGGTCACTCGTTGTCTCATTGTATTTATTACAAATCACGAGTATATCGGTTTCTTCTAGGCAAGCGTGCTCGAACGTAAACCGCATAATCGCGCGTGATGGTGGTCAAACGCAAGCCTATTAATTATTTAAAAAAATTAAAAGAATTGACCTTTAACGGTCTATGGACAGTCTACCTGTTTTTGTAGTGTTAGTATTAGCTTGTATTTTGTTTAGTTAATAAAGGCAATTGTCCCAATAAAAAAAAAAAACATACTGACTGTTACATCATAGTACATTCCTGTGCCTCCTGTGATGAGTGATACAAGTCAAAAATCAACACTTTACAGGAGCGCAAAAACAAGATTAAAAAAAATCTAGTTCGTGAACTAAGTGGGCTAGGTTACACTTAAGTACCTTCTTTTGTAGATAAAAACATTCACTTTCAATGTGCATTTTAATTTTTACTTAAAATGTTATTGTTTTAAAGTAATTCATGAAAAATCTGTAAGATGTACCTTTTTTAATTTTTAATATGTGTTTGAATTATGTGATAAGTGATACAAGTACAATTAAATTATGTTGCACCTAAAAGTTGTCTTTGTGTAAACTGATATATAAGAAGTAAAAAAAACTAATAACTCATCAGAATAATATACCTAACACAATGTTGTTCAAACAAATAATAAAAATACTACCATAAAGAGTAGATTGTTTTACGTATCTGTTCGCTATTATCATAATTTACCTGAATTGTATCAGTATGCTAAAATTCAAGTCTTTTGAAATATGTATTAAATGATACAAGTCAAGTTATACCCCTCATTAAAATGCATATTTATTGTGAAAATAAATACAAGTTTTGAAAAAATAATTGACGTTTCTTAAACTTCTTCAAAATTATTAACATCTGACAAATGAGGCACAGTTTTATCAAAATTCAATTAAACACGTGAGTTACATTTCGCCATAAATTCGGTTCTTCTTTCATAACTTCCCAGACTCCAATACGTATCGAAAAGATTTTACCTTAAATGCACTGGCAACCTCTCTTTGCACTTTTTACGACAGTTGTCAAGATCACGTAATTCACGACTTTTCTTCGTCTATCCTGACGTTGTTGTGTATTCGATGCCAGTGTTACGAAAATTACAGTATTAGTACAGCTCAGGACAAGAGAGCTAAACTGACCCGACACTTCACTGAGGACATCCCAGACATCAGCCTGTACGAGATTAGAATGGCTCGGAAACAGCTTAAGAATAACAAGGCACCGGGTGATGATGGAATCACGACAGAACTACTGCGAGCGGGTGGAAAACCGGTACTGTTAGTCCTTCAGAAGTTATTTAATTCAGTCATACTCGATGGTACTACGCCTGAAGCATGGCACAGGAGTGTGGTGGTGCTCCTCTTCAAAAACGTGATAACACCTTATTGAAGAATTATAGACCCATCTCACTCCTGAGCCATGTGTACAAGTTGTTCTCCAGAGTCATTACGAACCGTCTCGAAAGCAGGTTTGATGACTTTCAGCCTCCCGAACAAGCCGGTTTCCGTAAAGGCTGGAGCACCATAGACCACATACACACGCTCCGCCAGATTATACAGAAGACTGAGGAGTATAATCGGCCTTTATGCCTAGCGTTTGTGGACTATGAGAAAGCCTTTAATTCAATCGAGACCTGGGCAGTATTGCAGTCCCTCCAGCGTTGTCATATCGACTATAGGTATATCGAAGTGTTGAAGTGTTTGTATAGAAACGCCACCATGTCGATCCGATTACAGGACGAGAGCACGGAACCAATCCAATTGCAAAATGCGTGAGACAGGGAGATGTTATCTCTCCGCAACTGTTCACGAATGCATTGGAGGACATTTTCAAGCTCTTGGACTGGAACGGATTAGGCATCAACATCAACGGCGAATACATCACTCACCTTCGTTTTGCCGATGATATACTTATCATGACAGAGTCGCTGGAGGACCTAAATACGATGCTCAGCGACCTCAGTAGTCTTTCCCAACAGGTGGGTCTTAAAATGAACATGGACAAGACAAAAATTATGTCCAATGTCCGTGTTGAACCCATGCCGATAGTCGTTGGGAACGATAATCTCGAAGTTGTTGACCATTACACCTATCTTGGACAGATTGTTCAGTTAGGTAAGTCCAACTTAGGCAAAGAGGTCGCCCCAAGAATCCAACTCGGATGGGCAGCGTTCGGGAAATTGCGTGACATCTTCTCGTCCAAGATACCACAGTGCCTAAAGACAAGGGTCTTTGAACAGTGTGTGTTGCCAGTGATGACATATGGTACTGAGACGTGGTCCTTGACTGTTGGCCTTTTGGAAAAACTCACGAGTCACACAGCGGGCAATGGAGAGAGCCATGCTCGGAGTTTCTTTGCGCGATAGAATCCGAAACGTGGATATTCGCCTAAGAACCAAACTCACCGACATAGCTGTTAAAATCTGCAAGTTGAAGGGGCAAGGGCCAGGCCACATCGCTCGAAGAACCGATAACCGATGGGGAAGATAGGTTCTTGAGTGGAGACCACGAACCGGAAGACGCAGCGTAGGTAGGCCTCCCACTAGATGGACCGACGACATAGTGAGAGTCGCTGGCATCCAGTGGATGCAAAAGGCAAGCTGTCGTTCAGTGTGGAGGTTAAAGGAGGAGGCCTATGTTCAGCAGTGGACGTCTTCTGGCTGATAATGATGATGATGTTACGAAAAAGTTTTCTCTTTATTCTATCCTGTCTTCTTTCTTTATCACTTTTTCTTGTTTTTTTCTATCACTATTTTGCTTTTACTTTTCCAAAATGAACAACCAGGATTAGCATTTTCTGATGTGCTTGTTGGCGATGGTACTAACGCCCGTCGCCCGCGCTTCCCCGACCCCGCGTCACTTCACTTGCACAGCCCCGTGTATCCCCGCCCCCCTTATCATGTACGCAGTACGCACTTGTATCATTTAGCACATCTTGTTCTTCATATTTTTTTTTTAATTTTGTTTGAGTTTTAGATACAATTCTATTTATATTCGTTTACACATAAAAATTTATTTGTGTCGAATGGTATATGTCAAGATGTATCACTTATCACAAATTAAGCAAATATTTAGATTCGGATTAATCGGTACATGTTGAATTGTACCCTAATTAGTATTGAGAAAAATTGGTTCAAAGCGATTTAATTCTAAATATGTCAATATTCACGAGAAATATACTGAAAAATAAAATGTGAAAACTAATATAATCGCTTTTATACCACAAAGCACGAAAAACAACTTGTGGATCAATTACTTTAAGGGGTTACTACTTGACATATATCTATATTCACGATTTTTTTGCCAAAATCCTGGCACTTATATCACATTGCACAAAATTATCTCCGAAACTATAGCAGATAGACAAACGTGAGTTGGACCAAAAAAATCGGCTTTTTTTTCTGATCATTATTTTGTTAAAATCACGAAAAGGGTACAACTCGACTTAAATCACTCATCACAGGAGGCACAGATTCATTCTGTTACCCGCGATTTCGTACGCATAGACTTTTAATAAACTTTCAGCCCCATTTGCCCTCCTCGATTCGGCCCTTCGCCTTTCGCAAAATCTTTGCAGACCTCTATACCCCTAAGGAATTTGCCTGCCAAATTTCATCTTTGTTGGTCAAGTAGGTAGTTTTGAGACTTTCAAGCGCAACCCATACCAGTAGATGGCGCTATTCGTTATTCTCTTGAAATGTTGCGAAACTTGACTGCGTTACTATATACTGTTTTTAGGCTAATTTCCGAGCTACGCTCTAATGTTCCGCCATTGTCTTTCCTCTTAATTAATTAATTAATAGTTAATTCTCAATAGTAGGACTAAAGCATAGAAGTAGGGCTATATTAGCATAAACGAATTAAACATGTTACTTTCTTTACTCACATGCCAAAATTATTGTTACCTGTGCAAACCAGATATCTTTGTTAACAGGATGGAAAGTTGCAGGGTTGTACACTATTATCAATCCAAAGGCTACATACTGTTTGTCAGAGGGCCTTGTACGCTTTGTAAATAATGTGACGGGTTCTATGCTCTTTATTGCTTGCGGTTGTGAAATTTTTAATATATTAGAGACCTGTAAAAGACTCCAAAGGCTACGTACTATTTGACAGAAGGCCTTGTATGGTTTGTAAATCACGTAAGAGATTCCTTGCTCTTTCTAGTGCTAAAATAACTGACACCATGTATAACAGGGGTTCCCAAACTTATTTTGTCTACTGCCCACTCTGACAATAAATTATTGGGCGCTAAAAAGAGAGAAATATCGAACCGAGTTTGAGCAATCTCTCAACTAATATGAGTTGATGTTCACAAGTTGTAGTTGAGAGTCGAGAGCTCATGCAGTCGGTGTCTAAGAGGCCTCCTAGCTAAATGAAATTACAAATCACCCCCCAAGCCTCTACACAACGCCCCCATTTTGGGTTTCTTACCGCCCCCCTTTAGCCCTGCAGCGCCCACAAGGGGGCGTTATCACCCACTTTGGGAAAGCCTGATGTATAACATGTAGATTTAATATTGTATGACGTACTTGGAACGTCCGAACGTGAGGGACTTCAGTTTGTAACATCACAATGTACCACGTTTGCTACAATAAATAATTTTTCATTTTCATTTCTTAGTCTATCTTCCTTGGCTAGAAGCCTATTGAATCTTGATTGAAAGACACTCAGATTGTAACTATCGGGGAACACCCATGCACCGGGGAACATATCAGAAGGCTCGTGTTAACTAACTTGGCATAGAGCTGGTGCATCTGCTCGTGGTGCGTTGCCTTCATATCCTCCATGTCCTTGCGCAGCGAGTCCACCTTGTCACGCCACGACGCCTCGCACTCAGCCCGGATCTCCTCCGCTCTCGACTCCACTTGGATGTTTTTCTATAACCACAAATATATTGAAAAAACAAGCTTTTTAACTTAAAAAATAACTCAATTCTCGAAGCCAGGAAGGCCGTTACAGCGCCCTGCGCCATAGAATAAGTCATACTTAGTATTGACAGCGCTCTGCACAATAGAATAAGTTATACTTAGTATGTAATAACAGGATACGTAGAAGTTACTATTAGCATAGACAAAAAAGCTATTAGTTATCTATACTAATATTATAAAGTGGAAAGATTTGATTGTTTGTTTGTTTGTTTGCATTGAATAGGCTCCGAAACTACTGAACCGTTTAGAAAAATAATTTCACTGTTGGGAAGTTACACTATCCCCGGGTGACAGGCTATATTATATTTTCCAAAAAAATAGGGACCCTTACTAAAACTCTAATAATGAAACCCAAGGTGTAAAAAAAAGATTTACACCCGTGCAAAGCCGGGGTGCGTTGCTAGTAATTAATATAAACAAATGACATGTTTGGTGGGTGCCCTATGATATTGACCTGAATAGACGTAAAAAAAGTATAAATTGTTTATTTATCTTGTAGAATAAGCTTCTTCAAATTATGGACTCATTGCATACTATGTATGAAAAATACTATAATCATCACCATTTTTATCAGCCTATCAATTCCTCAATACTGGGACGTGGCCCTTCTCTTAGAGAGAGGAAGGTCCCTAATCCTCCATGCTGGCCCAGCGGATATTAATACAAAGCTCAAATATTCTCACCTCGGTCAACACTCTGTTCCTGGTCTCCAGCTGACTGACAGCTACTTCCAACTCAGCACCTGACAAATAAGGATGTTTTATGACAAGAACAGAAACACAGAAAAATAAAGAAATAAAATCCTATGTACTAAAAGAAACTATTAAACCACTACCAGTGGGTATTGGTCCCAAAATGCTGGCCCCTTTATTCCCTTGCAATGTTGCGAAACTTGACTGCGATACTAGCGCTACGGTAATTTGTAGAACCCTTTCGTACATTATCTGACTGCAGCGCTTACGGAAGTTCGAGACAACCTATACGACGCTCAAATTACGGCGCCATCTAAGTTCATACCGTTTTTAGGCAAATTTCCGAGCTACGCTCTAATGTTCCGCTGTTGTCTTTCCTCTTAATATATCTGCCTTGTTTGTACTTACACTTGTCCTCAGTTTGTCGGATCCTGGCCTGCGCGTCCTGGTACCTCCGCAGAGTGGCTTGTTCCGTTTCCGCCAGCTCCTTCAGCTCACCTTCGTATTGCTCTTTATTTCTCCTGTCAACAATGTTTATAATTGTTTTACCGCACTACGCTCTCGCCGCTACCTTTGGAAAGCTCATCTACATATCATAGATCTGTGGAAGTCGCATACCGTGCGTTTTACGCGGTCTTTTTTGCCTCACACCTGCAATATGTGGAATGAGGAATGTGCTGCAGGAGGAAATTTCCCAGTACTTATAACATGGGGTTATTCAAAAGGACTGTTAATAGAGTCTGTAAACTTTACTGTACAATATAATTCCGTATTAGTAATTTTTAGGGTTCCATACCGAAAGCACAAAAACGGGACCCTATTACTGAGCCTACGTTTGTCTGTCCGTCCTACCTTTAAACAGCTGTATCTTTCGAACCGTAATAGATAGCTAGTTATTTTTCTTACAGAATAATATGTAATGTTACGGCGGATTAACTAAGAAATAAAATAAGAATAATAAGTGAAAACTAAAGAGTACCCCATACATACATATTCGATATCTACATTCTCCGTCTTTGTCATCCTGAACGTAGATGATAGAGACGGAGAACGTAGATCTCGAATGAAAACTTTCGGATTGGGTTCAGAATACGGCAGCTAGTTTCAGCTTTAACATTTATTATCTTCTCGATTTTTCCATCTCGCTTTAGTTTACACTAAATAAATGTCCGTCATTTTTTGAAATTCAAATTTAGGCTTTTTTTGACCATGACTCGCCTTTTTTTACGCGGATATTTCCGCCTTTGATCACCAACTCGCCTGTTGGTAAGCGACGATGTGGTCAAAGATGAAGCACGCATACTTAGAAGATACCAATTCACTATGCCTTGTCGTATTTAGAATAATATCTTGAATATCTTTCTTCAGTCATCATCATCATCAGCCAGATGACGTCCACTGCTGAACATAGGCCTCCCCCTTTAACCTCCACACTGAACGACAGCCTGCCTTTTGCATCCACTGGATGCCCGCGACTCTCTTCAGTACGTAGTACTTATTAGCATGTGCTACTTTCTATTACCTTATCTCTGTCTCACTCTAGCTTATACTAACTACAAATATCTGTCCCTTTCTTACTCAGAACATTATTTTACCTAATAGCATCCTGGAGTTCTTTCCTGCCAGCTTGCGCTTCAGCGTCCATACTTTCTATCGCCTTCTCGATCTCTCTGTCTCGCTCCATCTTGTGCTGTGCGGTTATCTCTGTCACTTTCCGCTTGAGAGCCAACTGTTGTTCCGCTTCGAACTCCTTCTTGAACTGTTCGAACTGAGCCTCGAGGTCAAGCTGTTTTTGATGGAGTTGCTCCTGGAAATACAGTTTTTTTTATAATTTTTTTAATATCTAGATTTATTTTTTTAAACCCCTATACAAAGCGCGTGCGTTATACATTATAATAGAAATAACATTCTACCATATCTATATCTACACGTGTAAAGCCCGTACACACGACGAGCAGTAGCCAACTTAAGGTGGTTCGTTTCACAAATGGCGGGAAATTCAAATATCAAACAGTTTTCTTGTCCTTGTAGCTAGGCCGGGTAATTATTGTAAACGAACAACAAACGAATTTTAAACAGACAGACAAAAGGACCAAGTATTGGTTTGAAAAAACCCTACCTGATATTAAGTTTTTTTTTTTATTGTGGAGAGAATTATAGTTGACAACATCAATGCTTAGATTGGTTGCAATAGGACAGTACAAGAATGTGGAGGCAGACAGAAAACCGACCTTAGTTCAGCGGATAAGAGCGATTGGGGCGTTTACCCGGACCATTAAGCAGAACCCTGCCGTTTGTTCATCATCATCATCATCATCAGCCAGAAGACGTCCACTGCTGAACATAGGCCTCCCCCTTTAACCTCCACACTGAACGACAGCCCGCCTTTTGCACCCACTGGATGCCCGCGACTCTCACAATGTCGTCGGTCCATCTAGTGGGAGGCCTCCCTACGCTGCGTCTTCCGGTTCGCGGTCTACACTCCAGAACCTTTCTTCCCCATCAGTTATCGGTTTTTCGAGCGATGTGGCCTGCCCATTGCCACTACAATTTGCAAATTTTAACAGCTATGTCGGTGACTCTGGTTCTCTGGCGAATATGCCGTTTGTTGAATATTTTTAATATAAAATAAAATAATTATTTGAACGACTTGCGTGCAAAATTTCATGTCAATCGAATTAACGAAAATCATGTTATCGTTGAACAAATAAACAAACATTAGGCCCAAACAAAAAAATCGGCGTTTTCATAAAACAATCTTGAAATGGTAGTTGATTGAATCAGGCGTGACTGTGCGGAAGTCCATTTTTAAATTGTATATGTCGAATTTCTGTTTCTATTTTTTATAGGTCAGGTTCAAATTAGCATCACAAATATCTATAGAGAAAATAGTTTAACCTAAAATCCTTATTGTACTCGAAACGACGTAGAAGCGGAACAACACTAGAAATTGACATATTATACAAATTAATCTTGAAGAGTCTAGGGTTAGTAAGTTATTTTTAGGCAAACGTGTTCCATTTTCCGCTGCATCATTGCGTTTCATGAGGAAAGATCGCGCTTAGCCCTAAATATAAAAAAAACTCCAGTATCTTTCGGTAGAAACTAAGACTATTCTTCGTTCATACATACTTACCTCAAGTTGTTCCTTTTGTTTGGCTATTTGTTTGTCCAGTTGCGCTCGTTTCTCAGCTAACAGCAGCTCTTGTTGTTGCTGCCATTTTTCTGTGAAAAAATTACAACAATTGTAAATCTAAACTAATATTCCAGATATTCATTTACTAACTCAAATATTACAATGAACACCTCACTGTGATAAAAAAAAAATAAGATCGGTCAAAGCAATTATTTACTTTGACAGCTGAGATATTGTAAAATCTAAATGAAACGAATTCTGATCACTTTCGCTACGTTTTTGAACGTATGACTATAGCAGCCACCTGATATGTTCGGACTTAGTCTTGAGCATCGGCGCAAAGTTGTTAGTCTATCGGTTTTTTATGGATATAATTATTCCGTAGAGTGTGCATCGGATTTCTGCATGATCTAATTCCCTCCTGCCCATTTTTTTTATCGGAATGCCAGAGGTGCACAAAAATCGACACCGCTCGGTTGATATTCTGAAAACCTGTACGAAGCGCTTTAATTCCACTTTTATTATGCGAACTGCAAGTCTGTGGAATGCGCTGCCTGAATGGGGTTCCCCGATAGTTACACTCTGGGTGTCTTCAAATCACGAGTGAATCGGTTTCTTCAAGGCAAGCGTGCTCCAACTTAGACCGCATCATCGCTTAACATCATATTATATTATATTTTGAGGTAACTTAACCGACAAAGAGATTATTTTTATAAGGCAAAAACGCTGTGTAGCGATAAGAAATCGTAGAGACCAAAACAGATATCGTAGTCGCCTATCTAAAACCACCTTAATGAACCACAGTAGGTATAATGTGTATGGGACCGACTATCTACAACACTGTACCGATTTCAATAAGGGATCTAAAATATAGTCAATTTAAAACAAAACTAAAAAAACTTTTAGTCGAGAAATGTTATTACAAAGTTAGTGATTTTATCAATGATAAATTTTAGTAATGACTGCAGTAGGTCAATTTGTTTATCATACAATTATAGTAATGTATATCTGTTAACTATTTAAATTAATAATATCATATCTGAACTTTTGAATTTATTTCGACATAATTTAATTAATACTTTTTTATATGAATAATTATTACGGTATTTTTATACCATCTCTCTAGATTTGTACGCCTACAAACTGGGCAAAACATGATACAAAGTGACTAATATTTTAACCCACCTATTGTGCATGCGTTTTTAAATGTGTGTATGATTTACTCGTGTTTTGTGCAAATAAATAATCATTATCTTTCAAATTCAAAATTCAAATAACTTATTTATCTAATAATAATATCCAAATCATTACAAATAAATTAGATTGAATTAAGCTAAGTATTTTAACTTTTACCCAAACTAGGCCGAGCCTGTATTTTGGGGTCCCTTGATTTCCCAGAGACATTTAAACAATTCGTTCAACCCTGTGTAACCCTTTATCAGGCGAGTTGGCGGTTTGTCCAGCAGTGGACGTTTAATGACGGCTGATGTGATTTATGTAGTAGCAAGAGCCGCTACTTTAAATTATTTTGCGGAGTGAATCTTGAACTATTATGTCATCTGTGGTACAAGTGTCATTAAATAGAGATAGCTCACCGATCTCCTCTCTCTGCGCTCGCTCTCTCTCGCTCAGTCCGCAGGCGGCGCGTTCGTTCTCCGCTCTCATCTCCGCCACCAGACGAGTTCTTTGCTCCTGGTAGGTGAGTTCTAGCTCCAATATTTGCTTTTCTAGTCTATTAATAGAGAAAATTTAGTGTAAACAAGTAAACCCAGCGCATTTTCTCATAAAGTTGTTTATCAGAAACTTTTAGTACCTATCTCTTTTAGTTAAATTAAGCTGCGCCTCGCGGTTTCACCCGCATGAACATTTCGTGAAGAACTGTAAATTTTTCATCTCTGTCCTCCAATTCATCATTACCAGCCATCGAGATACAATTCCTATAGAGTCACAATCTCTCAGTGAAAACAATCAAAAAACGTCCGAGCGTCTTTGTACATACATTCTATTAATTATATACTTCACAATGCCACATTTACTTAAATTTAGTCGTTATGTCGTTTGCATAGTGTTCAACGTTAGTTGTCCGCTATGTTATCGTAGCTCTAGCATCGCGCGACGTTGTAGTCGGATCGCGGTTACCTTCTAACCAAAAAGTCTGCGCAATTCGTAGCATGCGCCGAGTGATGGTTAATTTTTTGGCACGATTGTGACTCTTTATGTATTGTATCTCGATGTTATCAGCCTATCATATTCCCACTGCTGGGTAGGACACAGGCCTTCTCTCAGAGAGAGGATGGGCCTTCCTAATCCACCACACTGGCCCAGAGCATGTTGGTTAATGTCATATGTCTTTAAATATATTTGTGTTCAATTACCTCTATTAAAAAAAACCACTTCATTCCGAGGGTCTGTTGCTGTGTGAAATACAAAGGCATCGCCAGGGGAAAGGCTAACCCAATAAGAGAGTGTGGGTAAGCGCTGGCTCAAAGAGCTTTACAACCTAAGAGTAGATCGTTTCATTATCGAAACTGACGTGGTTTTCAAACATTTTATTTATATTACACGAGAATAAAAAAAAACGGTAATGGTAAAGATTTAAATGTAGATCGTTTTAATTACGTACGGAGCATTTGCTCCCATTTGGACCCGGGTATGTCCTAAAACTGCGACCAGAACCACCGGAGGATGGGCAGCAGCGTCCTGTTAGTACACGGTGAACGTACTGCGATCTCCAAGCCGCCTGACAAGCGTGAGGATTATGGCAACACCCCTCTCTAAGAGGGAGGCCTCGTTCAGCAGTGGACATTTAATGGCTGATGATGTGATGATGTGATTTGCTCCCAACTGCCATGTATTTCTTCACCGATGCTGTTTCTTTATCAGTGTCCAACATTATCTAAACTTTTTAAACTCCTACGCATGTTTAGACTAGTTTTTTCTGAATTGAAAAGAGTCCAAGCTTTTTTAGATAAATCCAGCCTTACCTCAAGCCAGCGAGCTGCCGTTCCTTCACCAATCCTGTCTCTTTTTGGGCTTTTGAAGTTTTCCTTAGCTCCTTCAACTTTTTTTATGCCGTAGGTGGCAAACAAGCAGACGGGCTGCCTGATGGTATGCAGTCACCGTCGCCTATGGATACTTGTAACACCAGAGGCGTCACAAATACTTTGCCGACCCTTTAGGACTTGATTAACTTGCCTTTGAAGAACCCCATGTTGTAGCTTCTCGGAAACACCGCGGAAAGTAGCTCATTACACATTTTGCAGGTATGAGGCAAGAAAGATCGCGTGAATCGCACAGTGTGCGATTTCCACTGATCTATGATGTGTGGACTCCTGCGCATAGTGCGCATGTCTGTCCTTGTTCCTTCTACGTTGTTCTAGAAAAGTCCAACTTTTTCTAGAAGAAGCCGGTCTTACCTGGAGCTGCCGAGCTGCCTTTCCTTCACCAATGCTGCTTCTTTTTCTGCCTCTAAAGTTCTCCTCAGCTCTTCCAACTCCTGCGCATGTTTGGCCTGGTTCCTGCCCAGCTGTTCTGCGTGGTGCATCTTGAGATCGGAGACTTCCTTCTGTTGTCGCTCGGCCATCTCTCGGAGCTCGCCTTCTAGGCCTTTTACTGTTAACTCCTGGAATATTGTTACATTTTTTTACGATAAAATCAAAGAAGTGGCAGTTGCAAATCTGTAGTCATATTTATATTTATCATGTACTAGCTGACCTGAAACACGTTGTCCTGTCTTAGAACTGTCTAACATGCAAAGTTAAAATTGTAAATCTTATGTTTTTACACCTTGGGTTACATTATTGAAGTTTTAGTAAGGATCCCTATTTTTTTTTTTTAAATATAATATAGCCTATGTTATCCGGGGATAGTGTAGCTTCCCAACAGTGAAATAATTTTTAAAATCGGTCTAGTACTTTTTGAGCCAATACGTTGCCAAACATACTTACATACAAATCTTTACTCTTTATAATATTAGTATAGAAGTATAGACATCAGATCAGGGCCTTCCGGCTACGTGTTTTAAGGGATCTGTTTAAGTGATGCGAAAAGTTGCTTACAGGCGCCTTTATATATTACTAGTCGACTTGACAGACGTTGTCCTGTTTTAGAACTGTCAAACACGCAAAGTAAAAATTGAAAATCTAATTTTTTTACACCTTGGGTTACATTATTGGAGGTTTAGTAAGAATACCTATTTAAAAAAAAAATATAGGTATAGCCTTTCTTACCCGGGGATAGTGTAGCTTCCCAACAGTGAAAGAATTTTTCAAATCGGTTCAGTAGTTTCGGAGCTTATTCAATGCAAACAAACAAACAAACAATCAAATCTTTCCTCTTTATAATATTAGTATAGAAAACACGACTGCAAAAAGTAATCGAATACACTCCGAACATACGAATCCAACGATACCTTGCATACACCACCTTTACATTACATAATTGCAGTAAATAATGTAAATAAAAATCTAATGAATGAACAGTGAAAACTTGCCTTGATTTTTTCTGCTTTTTGTCTCACCCACCGCTGCCTCGCTACCTGGATTGCAACATAACATCACACTATAAAGCATGGTTGTGCTATGTTTGTACAAAATAATAATGGATAATGTAACGCGGCCTTATTATAGAAGTTTGATCGTGATCGAGATTGCATGCCGTCCCGTTCGCATCTATTTACTCGCTCCACGTACGTAAGTGAGATGGCACGCGATCACGATCACGATCCGAATCATCTATAATAAGGCATCAGGTCTTTCATTCACTGGTGATGCATTTCAAGCATGATGGAAGCATGAACTAAGAACTGCTTGTATCTGCAGTGGCATGCCATCACGTGCCTTGGAGTAAATACTGATAATTTTTAGGGTTCCGTGCCCAAAGGGTAAAAACGGGACCCTAATACTAAGCCGAAGATGTCTGTCTGTCCGTCTGTCTGTCCTACTTATTAACGGCTGTATCTTACGAACCGTAATAGATAGCCAGTTGAAGTTTTCACAGAATATGTAATGTTACGGCGGATTGACTAAGAAATAGTCAAAAAATAAAAACCAAAGGGTCTCGAAATACAACAAACTAATTTCTTTCCAGCGTATTTTTGTATTAGCTCTAATGTAAAAACGGTAATACTTACAAACGTCAAACTTAACATGCTTATAGTACACTCTCTAAAGTATAACAACAAATCATAAAAAATTGCCAAGTGCGAGTCGGTGACAAAATTCTGTTCATTACCAAGTTGTATCTGGTAATTTCGTTATTGAATTTTGTGGTGGTACGGAACCCTCAGTGCGCGAGCCCGACTCGTACTTGGCCGGCTTTAACCAATATTCTAGTAATAATATTAAAAGTAATGTTTGCATTCAGATTTTTACAATGTTATTGCAGCTGTCAGAGCAAATAAATTCTTCGACCGAGTTTAGTATGCTAACAAAACAAAAGAAAAAAATGTCACCGAGATTCAATGCCTATAGAGTCACAATCGCTAAGTAAAAACAGTCAAAAATCGTCCAAACGTCGTTGTGCACCAATTATGTAGTTCGCAATGCCACATTTACTCCAGCAGTGCAAGTACCGTTCTTTATCGATCTTCAAATTTGACAGTTGAGGTCGTCAAATTCGATAAAATGCTATTTGATCAGAACTCGCTATGATCTACTCTATGGCATTTTATCGAATTTAAACGATCGATAAAGAACGGTACTTGCACTGCAGATTAGACGTTAGTCGCTTGCATAGTGTTCAATTTCGCTTTTCCGCTATGTCATCGTAGTACTGGCATCGTGCGGCGTTGTATTCGGATCGAGGTTGCCTTACAACTAATCACAAAGCCGGCGCAATGTGTAGCCTGCGCCGAGTTTTGATTCAGTATTTTTTTTGCAAGTTCGTGACTCTATAGGTATTGTATCTCGATGAAAAAGGTATACTTTTACCCCGTTACTAATAAACGTGAAGTAGTTTTGGAAAAGTTACTCCGTATTTTGTATTTTTCGGTCGAGTTCAAAATTTTAAAGAGGGAAAAAGACAAAACACAGCTTTAACTATTCCAAGGCTACTCCAAGTTTTATTTTAATTTTTTACTAGCGACCCGCCCGCCCGGCTTCGCACGGGTGTAATTTACATGCGAAGCCGGGGCGGGTCGCTAGTTATATATACATAAACCTTCCTTGAAAATGTATCTAACTGATGGTGAAACCGCATCAAAATGCGTTGCGTGGTTTAGGAGGAGTTAGCGGCCATACAGACATACAGACAGACATATAGACGCGGAAAGCGACTTCAATTTATACTATGTACAGATACAGGTTTATTTATTAATAAGGGGGTTTAAGTTTTACTAGGTAAAAGTCATGTGATTAAGAAGCCAGTCTAAAAGATGGTCCAGAATAAAAGCAGGGTGTAATGTGACCTGTTGCGCGGCTGCCATCTTGTCGTGTTGGTTCCGCAGCTCCAGCTTGTATCGTTCTTCCAGCGCCTGCGCAGATCTCTTCCAGCGCTCCTCCAGGGACCGGCGCTCGTCTACCAGCTGCTCGATGCGGTGGTTCAGGGTCTTCTTGTCGTTTATCAACTGTCCATAGATAGAAAGATACAAACTCTTTATTGTGTACACCAGAAATAAAAATAACAACACAATAGATAACACTTACGACATAGTGCCACAAGTGGCGGCCTTATCGCTAAAAGCGATCTCTTCCAGGCAACCATTAGATGGAATTAATTTACGTAACAGAATCGACGGTGGATTGTAAAACACTTTTAATGATACCATTAAATTAATGAAAACATACATTAAAACATTAATATTCATATACATTAAAACATTAAATAATTAAAACTGTATTACAAACATACATGTTAATTTCTCATTATAATGTAAGCAAACCATACTTTTTAGGGTTCCGTACCCAAAGGGTAAAAACGTGACCCTTACACTGTTATTTGAGCGAATACATAAGTAGCGATTTGACCTCTGGGGTGCAAGTACCGTTCTTTATCGACCGCCAAATTTGACTGTTGAGATCGTCAGATTCGATAAAAGGCCATTTGATCAGTACTCGCTATGATCGATTCTATGGCATTTTATCGAATTTGACGATCGATACAAAAAGGTGCTTGCACTGCAGATCAGATAAACAAGGACGATTATGATGAGGTGGGGTGGCGGGTGCGAACGCATCAGGCCTAAATCAGGCTTAACGCCTTTAGTCGAACTCACCCTGCAGATGACCTTCCAGTCCTTTTTTCTGCATGAGTCAAACAAGTTTCATAGTGTGCTTGACAAAATGAGCCTTATCACATTTTTTGACGAAAAAAAGCATCGAAACTGGATTTTTGGTATAATTTTTCTTTCAACTAATAAGATCTGTGGAAAATACAGTCGCTGTATTAAATAGATCTGTATTTTTTGTAGAATGTAGCGGCTTCAGATTTTGGTAAAACTTAACATATCCATTTGTTACTTCCAATTTACAAAAGTAGTTTTTCGTAAAACTTTAGGAGGGAAAGTTTGAGAATGGATTTCGTTAAATTACTGTCATAAAATAAACATTTTCATGTTATGGATTACTTATGATATAATTTATCTTGAAAATTACGGCTTTATTTATTCGTTTTATGCCCGGAAATACAAATACTTAAAATTAAACGTATTACGTTACGTTTACGTTTATTCATTTTGTAATACGCCTCTTTAGCAGTGTAGTGAAAAGTGTATGTAACACGGAGACATTTTAACATTAACGATAATTGTACTAAGGGATAATAATCCTTCGCCGCTTTTGAGCAATGACACTGGAAAAATAATTATTACCTGCACATTTTTATGTTAATATACCCAAGCATAATTTTAAGCTAGTATTTGTTTTATGTGCTACATAAGTATAATTGTGCTTAATTTTGTTTGTTAATTACCTTTTGTATTAACTTATGAAGCTTAGCTTTTTAGCGCTTGTTCGCAATACATATATGATTTTTAGTAGTGATTTTCCATGACAATGTTACTTATATCACTAGTATAGACCTATTAATGGCTGTAATTTAAAATAATTATTTAAAACTATGTATATATTTTTGTGCTGTTGGTCTTAAATAAACATAAAATAAAATAATATCTCCCTTGTTTGTCTGATCTGTGGACATGACAGTGACATGCAGTATGATGTTATACAGTACCTGATCAATGAAGTTCTGGTGCCGTTTGATGGTTTCCTCGCACTCCTGCTTCACCTTGGTGACGTTGCGCACCGACTGCCTCTCCAGGTTGCTCATCTTGTGTAGCATCTATAAGAGCATACTAATATCTTGGTCATTGTTATATTAGACCAGGGGCCTTACGGACAACAGCTAATTGCGGCACCTAATCCGCTCAGTTGGAAAAATCACGCGAACGTGAACCTTATCGCGCCCAGATACGGTTTGCGGTCGCGTGATTTTCCAACTGAGCTGATTAGGTGCCGCAATTAGCTGTTGTCCGTAAGGCCCCAGGGTAGATAATTTTTGAAACAATTTTTTTTTTAATAGTATGATAAAACCCATTGGAAAAGGAAGAGAATATAACAAAAATTAAAGGAAAAATAATTTACGGACGATCTGAGGTCGGGAACAGTGGTATGAAAATTCGTACATAAGCTCCAAAGAGCACATTGGTACGGGCCCCGGGTTTGAACCCGCCACCTCACGATCCAATCTTATTATTCTGTGCTAATTCTTATATACTCATTGTCTATTGATTTTACTATTGTTAATTTTTGTAATATTTAAATTTAAACGTTCTTATAAAATTACTTGCCCAGTGTAACGAAAGTTACAAGGCCAATAAATGATTCTATGATTCACAATCTCTAAATAAAAACAGTCAAAAATCGTTCGAGAGTCGTTGTACATACCTGGACATTAATTACAGGTATAGTCACAATACCACATTTACTAAAATTTAGACGTTATGTCGCTTGCATAGTGTTCAATGTTAGTTGTCCGCTATGTCATCGTAGCTCTGGCATCGCGCGGCGTTGTAATCGGATCGCGGTTGCCAAAAAGTCGGCAATGCGTAGCGTGCGCCGAGTTTAGGATCGCAGATATTTTGCACGTTTGTGACTCTATAGGTATTATATCTCGATGAAAGAGATATACTTTTTCGGGTTTGCTGGTTCAAAGTTATGTCAAAATTCAATATAGCACAGACATTCAGTAGGGTAAAACTGCGGTGTCAATAGACAAAAGTCAGGTGCGGATCCAGAATTTCATTTTGGGGGGGCCATTTTGACAAGGTTCGAAGGAATCAAATCGAAAAATTTAGTCGAATGTATGGAATTGCTAGATGTTCGCGGGGGGGGGGCATGGCCCCATGTCCCTGGATTCGCCAATGACAAGAGTGACCTCTTTCATACCTGTTCCTTATGGTTGCTCATGCTCTCTTGAAGCAGTGCGATGCAGCAGGATCTCTCCTCCAGCTGCAGAGACGCCGTCACCAGCCGCTGCGCCAGCTCCGTCTGAGGCAACTTCAGAAGGACCTCCAAACTGACAATCGGGATATTATAAATAGTATCGATTAAAAATAAACCGGCCGAGTGCGAGTCGGGCTCGCGCATTGAGGTTCCGTAACATCACGCCTTGCAGGCCTAGCACGGGCCGTGGACAAATTGTCTTTCCACCGTTTTTATCCCGTTAGAAAAAGACAAACGTCCATATTCTAGCTTTGTCGCGTCTAGGCGTGGATAAAAACGGTGGAAAGACAATTTATCCACAGCCCATGCTAGGCCTGTAGGCAGTCCAAGTACCGAGCCCGACGGCAACGATGCTTAGCATTGTGGTGAACAAGTTTGTCGCCGACTCGCACTTGACCATCATTTTGATGTTTGTTGTTTTACTGTGTGAACTATAATCATGCCAAGTTTGACGCTTGTACATATTACCGTTTTTTAAATTAGAGCATATACAAAAAAAATTACAAAAAAGGTTTGCTGTATGGGATGGTACCCTTCTTTAGTTATTACTTTTTGACTTTATTATTGTTTCTTAGTAAATCCGCCGGAACGCAGCGTGCTGGGTATCAAAAGAATGGACAGAGTCCGCAACAGCGCGCTGCGCTCCATAACAGATGTGGTCGACGTTGGCCAAAAAGCTGCCAGAATAGGATTGGGCGGGACATGTGGCGCGCATGCATCCCGACCGATGGGCCAGGATCGTCACACAGTGGGTGCCAGATGGACGGCGCAGTCAAGGAAGGCTCAAGCTCAAGAAACGCTGGCGTGACGATCTTGACTCATTCCGGAGAGGTTGGCAAGAGGTGGCGGAGGACCGAGATTTATGGAAGGAGATGGGGGAGACCTTTGCCCAGCAGTGGGACAGTATAGGTTAAAAAAAAAAGTCAATCCGCCGTAACATTGATAGATTCTGTAAAAATTTCAACTGGTTGGACGAAATATACAGCCGTTAAAATGCAGGATAGTCACACAGATAACGTAGGCTTACCGTTGCGAAACTTGACTGCGATACTAGCGCCACGGTAATTTGTAGAACCCTTTCGTACATTATCTGACTGCAGCGCTTACGAAAGTTCAAGACAACCTATAGCACGCTCAAATTACGGCGCCATCTAAGTTTATACCGTTTTTAGGCAAATTTCCGAGCTACGCTCTAATGTTCCGCTATTGTCTTTCCTCTTAGCCTATCTTCCTTGGTAATAGGGTCCCATTATCACCATTTGGGTGCGGAACCCTATAAAGTAATACACACTTGGGTATAGTTTGTGGTGTAGGAACCCTATAAAGTAATACATACTTGGGTATAGTTTGTGGCGTACTGTTCGTGACGATAGATAACGCATCATTGGCGCTCTGCTCTACTTTTTCCAAGAACTGGAATATTTCCCTGGAAAATAACAATTTTGATTTAATGAAATTATGTTATAAAATTACTACAGAAATATGTTCATCATCATCAGCCAGAAGACGTCCACTGCTGAACATAGGCCTCCTCTTTAGAACCCTACTCTGAATGACAGCTCGCCATCTGCATCCACTGGATGCGACTCTCACTATGTCGTCGGTCCATCTAGTGGGAGGCCTACCTACGCTGCGTCTTCCGGTTCGTGGTCTCCACTCAAGAAACTTTCTTTCCCATCGGTTATCGGTTCTGCGATCGATGTAGCCTGCCCATTGCTACTTCTTCATGCAGAAATATGCTCATTAATAACGACTCAATAACAAATAAATTTGTTTGTATTTCTTAAACATTTCTAAATCTATACAGGGTTAATGGTAGCTTCCCCTCATCATACAAAACAACTTTTATTCTATGACTTAGGAAACTTAGTACATTCACCCTTAAGTTGGTACCTATGGATTGATCTAGTCACAATAACCCTGTACAGATAACCACGGGACATGATTTTAGTGAAATTTGTACTAGGTCCTACATTGTGTGTATTTAATATGAATGCGTCTTACATAAAGTTATCCTTGGGAGTAGGATTTCTATCTTCTTCCGGATTAGTTTCAGTTTTGGTCGTTTCTGCATTAGTTATGGTCACGGGATTGTCACCAAAACTCTCAATTTCCTTCAGCATTGAATAAATATCTAGCACTGTGGAATTAGAGTTTAGCTCTTTGGACTTAATTTCTTTTTCTATGGGCCGAGGGGATTGTTGTCGCCTTTCAACTTCAACTCTATCGTCTCCGATATTAGGTTCATTTCTTTGAGGCGCTGTCTGATTCGGTTCTTCGGAATCATTGTCTATCTCTAAAATACGCGGTGAAGGAGCAGATAGCGACATCCAAGAATCGATGTCTTTGTCATTAGTCACCCCGTCGATTCTAGCGCTTAAAGGAGGTCTCATAGTAAACATATTCTTCTGAGTTGGATTTCTTATATTAACCTGGGTATTACTCTTCATTATACCCTTAGGACTGTGGTTGTTCCAATCCTGTTTGTACCTTGACGGTACGTTTTCGTATTTAGATGTCACATTGTTGACTTTCTTCTGATTGGTCTTAGTCATAAAATCTTTGATGTCTCCCTCTTTCACTTTCAAGTAATTTTGTATCAGTTCTTTAGTGGAAATTTTTGCTATGTCTCTCCTTTGTTTCAGCTCATACGAGGTCTTGTTGTTGGAAGGTTCGGTCGGGGTGTTGCTTTCCGGAGAGTTTTGACTGCTTTCTTTCTTGTCGTCAGCAAAATTCGAGTTGTCTTCAAACATTTTGTCAATGTTCAAAGGAGTGGGTGATATGGCGTCACTTTTGATATCTTTCAGGGCAAGTTCATGTAAACTGTTGATAGCTTCTAACTCCTTTTTATAATCTTCTATGACCTTAGAGGTGTAAGCTTTGGTAGTGCTGTTGACTAAATATGATGGATATTCCAAATCTGTCCCATTTACCGGTTTAGTATCATCTGGGACTTCATTTGTCCCGGGATAGTTTTCAATGGCTTTGGTCGGGGAATTGTTGGGAGGTAAAGCTATATGACCTTCTTTTTTTAAGAAAAAGTCCTTGTACAACAACCGACTGTGGTTTAAAGGTTCACCCCACTGCTCCTTTTTATCCATTGGATATGTTTTGTACCCCTGACCATTGCTACTGGTCGAAGCACTGTCCAAACTCTTGGGCTGATCTTCTATATTCGGATTGGAACCCAATTTCTTAATCATAGACGTGCTTGGAAGTGAATAGTTGTTTTTATAAGATCTTTCCTCATTAGGCCCACTGTCCGGATAGCCAGAATCTTTTGAGGAGGTATCAGTGTGAACACCTGTACTGGACATTTTAGATTTGAAAGGATCAATGGAATTAGACCGGAAATCATCGTAAAAGCTTGTATAAGTACGAGGTTCGCATATAAAGTTATGATTTAGAGCTTTAGTGTCTAGGACATAAGATTCATGGGCACTCAGATTATCAGCAGCATTATTGTTTTTGGAGCTTTCTAAAGAAATTTCAGGGGAAATGCTATTTTGGGACGGAGCGCTGTCCACATCTTGAGTAGACTCTTCTTCAACTAGGGAGAGTTGTTGCTTTGTCACTGTGAGACGTCGGGAATATGTATCAATTGCTTGTTCCACCTCTTCCTGTATATTGTATCCGAAAGATACACGACCAAGTAAGGAATCATCATCTTCTCGTCTTTCATTTTCAAGAGGAATGAAGTAAGACTCATATGGTCTCGTCTTTAGAGTAGGAGAAAAGCTTCGCTCGTTGAACATGTTTTTATTTCTCTGAGGGGAAGGAGACCTTTGCTTTTCCGTTATTTTAACCTCCATATTGTATTCATTATTTGTATCTTCTTTTATAGGAGTTTCCATAGGTTTTCGGTTTTTCTTTGCAATGTTTCTGTATTTGATGAAGTTTTTAGAGTTTGTGTTCTTTGGTTTAGGGCTGATTTGGGCTTTGGCTTTGATTTTAGTGCCTAGACTGATGTATGTGTCTTCGGATCCATAGTCAGAGGCGTTGCTGCAGATGTCTTTGTCTTTTTTGTGGGAGTTGTAGTCTGGTGATTTCCTGTCACCCAGTAGTTCTGCTGTTGGCGGCAATACTTTAACTGTGATTGCTGCTTCTGGTGAATCTGGAATAAGAAAGATTCACATCACATCATCTGCCAGTAAACGTCCACTGCTGAACAAAAGCCTCTTAGAGAGGGGTGTTGGCATAATCCCCACGCTTGGCAGGCGGCTTGGGGATCGCAGTATGTTCACTGTGTACTAATAGGATGCTGCTCCGGTGGTTCTGGTCGCAGTTTAAGGACATATCTGGACATAATTATCACTTGATAGTGCACAATTCATAATTTGTTTGTGAAAATTGTCAGCCACGGTCGTGGGGGGGAGTATAGTATGACGCTAGTGATTGGAGACTCAAAGGTCATTCATTCAATTCGCACCTAGGATTGGCCTGCTTGAAAAAGGTTAAGGTGAATAGTGTAACTTGGGCTTACCGTGGGGTAAAAGTGACCAGTCAAGAGGTTATACTGTAATTTTTCGTCACATTCAGTTGCTTCGACGTTGGGCTTGTTAGTCTAGGCCGTCACAATAAAAAAAAGTTGCAGAAAAATATTGCAAGAGCATTGACTTACACGAACTTTCACATACACGCTTAACTAAGTTGAAAATTTGGTGTAGTGAAGTACTTAAGGTTATTTTTTAACCCAGACAATGAATGATTCCAGTAAGATAGCAGACCAAACAGTGGGGCGCAGCTAGTATCTTGTAACAGATAGTTACGTAATCCTATTATGTATACTACTTTCAATCATTTTTATTAGAGTAGAAGTATTAAATACATACTGTTATAGGACTGGAGTAACTCAGCGCTGAAGGCCTTCAATAGGTTCCTGGTTGTAGGCCCCCTCTCTTTAGCGTCTGCTGAAAATGGCCTCTTATATCTTTCTTGGTTATCCTAAAATATATTCGATCATTATTTTGGAACACAGAAAGTACAATAAAATTAATTGGTCCAGCCTTAAAGTGCAAAAGAGAAACAGAACCTTGAGAGGAAGAGCCTAGAAGTTAAAACCATGTAACAATACCATTGCTAGGCAACTCAGGACATGTTAGGCGAACTGGAAACTGATGCTAACTACATAGCAATTATATAGGATGGTTGGTTAAATGTAGATACCGTTTATTGCGAGCTCGGAGAGTAAAAGACAATACATTTGGTTTAACATACTAGATATAGCAAAATAACCAGTATTTAACAAAGAAACAGCAATCTAAACTTGGGTTTAACTGAAAACAAACCATACCGGTGTGACGCAGGAATTTGGTAACGCAGATCGTGGCCGATTCCTGATAAGTTTTCTATCGTCTTTTTTCTTACTACGATAAGACAAGTTCACAGGCGAGCCCAGGAGACGCAAATTGTTGTTTTCTTTAGACATTTCACACACATTACAGCCAAATATTAATTGAAATTTCTGACTTGTAGAATAAAAAGCAAAAGTACGCTGACAGGCTGACAGCCGTTTGGCTTGTTTGTTGTCAAGCCCTGGTTGCTATGCAACCAGGTTGCATGGTTGCAACCCTTGGAACCACAGCTTGGAACAGAAATCAGAAGTACGTCTTTTCTGTCCTTTTAATTTGTTTGATTGAGAAAAACTATTAATATAAATACCCAGATAATTTTTGCAATACTTAAAAGGGGTGTTATATATTTTATTAAAATAATAAAACAAGTGTACTTTATTAAGACAAACATTCAAAAGAATTATTTACTTCCGCTTTATTATTTTCAATTTTTTTTCAGGACAGAGTACAGAGTTATTCAGTAATATTCAACAAGTTTACATAGTATTATATGACGTCAAAAAAGTCATAGTCACAATCAGAATCAAATCCATGCCCCAGTAAAATGTTGGAGGTTTTACGAGCTGTTTCTATGGAGTTTTGGAAAGAACACGAAAAGACATATTTCACCTCGTCATATCACTTGCTCACATTCGAACACATAATAATTCACCATTAGTAGACATTAAAACTTGAAAATACACAAGTTTAGGTAAATAATACAACGGCCGACATGTTTTTTTTTTCATGTTAGCGCCAAAACCTTTTACTTCCGCTTTTCAATGTTGTGTTGCAAGGCCATTGTAAAACCTACTAATTTGGTAGGTACAGCAAGAAGTGTCGTAAGCTGCCCAATAAATCTCTACTTCTTGTTGCTGTTTTTCTTTTAAATAAGTGTATTTTTATAGATATACGTATACACGCTGACTGCGACTAAATTTTGTGATTAAATACAGCATTAACGAAACGCTCATGTAATGACGTCATCGATAAAAATACAACCGGTTCATGTATCACCACATGAAAACTCGCAAACTGCGACTTCGGCAGTGTTTGACGTTCGACGAACTTCCAGTTTAGTCCTTGAAGATATTTCGATCGCTCCGCATTTCGCCTGCAGAGGCGTAGTTACTGCCAAAACGCGTTTGAAAAATAATCTGGTGCAAGTGTGGATTGTGTTTAAATAGTGACCCTAAATTTATCAAAATGTTTAGTGGAATCGCAGGTGAGAATTTAATTAACTTTGAGAAAAATAATTACCTAACTGATTGTTCGTTATTTATTTTACACAGAAGTAACTACTTATGTACCTTTTTTTTACTGAATTTTTGATTCTTACCTTTGGGTAGGAATGTAATCATAAAGAATTTATTTTCTAGTTAGTACCTACTCATGCTATAGTGGCTGGCGAACTAAAGGGGATTGGGGTAGGGGTGTTCCGCCCCTGGGTCTACAAAAGAAATGGCAAATTTTCAGCATATAAAGATGAAATTATTAAAAATAAAATCAGCACTTTATCTGCTTTTCAGCTCAAAAGGCGTCTGTAATAGATCAGTATACCTATAGGGCTGAATAGTAGAGGCCACACCCGGACCCCGAAAGAGTTAGTCCGTCTGCCACTGATATGCCATGCTATTCAACTTTTTTCCTGTTAGGTTACATTTACCTATAAACAATTTTATGTTATGTTTTTTAAGTTTAGTTGGTATATTTCATCACTTTTTCGTAGTATCTACCTTTGTTTGTATGTATGTAGGTAGGTACTATTCACTAAATAAATGCATAGAATGCAAACTATAGAAATTACATTATTACATACCTACTTAGTAATATAAGTTTACTAATATGCATATTATTCTTCACGCTTAGGGTTACCATACCAAAATTTGAAAGGTCCGGACGTAAAGCCTGATATTTCAATAAAAGTCCGGACATTTTAGTACCAAAACTAACACTGCGCACAACAAGATTAAATACTGATTTTATATAATTATGTATGTTTTATGACTCGTACCTATTACATCGCCCACGCTATAAGAACGGAAAAATTATAAAGCCAAACAAAATGTCTAAAAGTTCGGACATGTCCGGACTAATCCGGACGGTTGGTAGCCCTACTCACGCTTGCCCTATGTTTGATTTAAAAAGTTTATATTTTACTAATTTATTTTACTAACTAGTTTGTAAAGCACGTTCGTAATTAGATACTTAAATGTACCTATTTTGTAGCAATTACGTAGTTAAAAAGTTCACGTAAATAGTGTAATTAGGTACACACATTCGTAGTTACTGAAATCCATACCTAGTTAATTATTAACGTGAATGCTAAATAGCTATATATAGTTAATAAACTGAACTTAGATAAATCATCATCCTTCAAAACACGTAGGTAGGTACGCTCCAGGGTCGGATCCAGGACTTCATTTGGGGGGGGGGGGGGCATTCTGACAAGTATAGGTAACTATAAGTATGCTGTGTACCAGGGTCGGATCCAGGACTTCATTTTGGGGGGGGGCATTCTGACAAGTATAGGTAACTATAAGTATGCTGTGTTAAAGTGCACCTGAATCAAATCGAAAAACTGAGTCAAATGTATGGAATTGCTAGGTGTTTGGGGGGGGGGAGGCATGGCCCCCATGCCCCCCCCTGGATCTGCCAATGGTACGCTCTACTTGTTCATACTGATATTGTATAGTCTAGGTAGTAGGTAGGTACCTACTTGTAGTTTCAACTTTCATGTTCTAGTGTTTTTGGCTAATAGCAACATAGGTACCAATAGGTACCTACGAAGAACTACGAACCCTATAATTTCTCCTAAATTGTTAGCATTATACCGCTTTATATTCATCATAGCAACCCTAAGGGCGGTTTGCACGACAAATTAACAACGAAATAATTAGTTAATACTATTTCGCTGGGTTTAAATCGAGATTTTACTAAATCCATACGATTTGACATTTGAATTTTGTTAAAATAGAGATTTAAAACGGTCGTGTAAACAAGTGGGTGTAAAAGTCAGCCGTAACCCTTAGAGAATTCAGAATAAATAAATAAAAGGCCAGTGATCCAAACGATTGTTTTTGACGTGATAACGTCTTATAAAACGATGAACGCCGGCTGCACGCACGAAAAATTGTCACGTTCCGCCTGAGCCGCGCGTGCAAGCGAGAGCTCGGAACAAGCGATAGAGAGGCACGATCGGCCTAAGCGTTATCACGTAAAATTATCGTCCGTAAACAGACTTTACAGACAACCCCTCTTTTTGTTGGTTTATTTTAACGCCACGTTGACTGGCCTTAAATAAGAAGGTACATACAAAGCACATATAAAAAAACTGCTAGTAAGTTAAAAAAGAACATTGAGCATATCTTTTCAATACAAATAGTATAAATAGAGCATTTTTCGTAACGATATTTTATTTTATAGGGTGGCAAAAGACATCGTTTTTTACGAACACTTCCGCCAAAATAAACATGGGTAAATCAACATAAAAATTATCTGGGAAGCCTGAGCAGGCATAAGCGAGCTGCTGGCTTTCCTGGGAGAGATCCGGGTTAGACAAGACCCTCTTTCTGTTAGCGACATTGACAATGATATCTCAAGCTAATGTCATTTTCATACAATTTCATCTTTCCACAGAAAGTGGGTCTTGTCTAATCCCCAGGTGGCTGAATTAGCTGCAGCCGGGTGACGCAAAATGGGCCAATGAATGGCCTAGTTGCGGAAAATGCCCGTACACAAAAAAAAACATAAAAATTACTGCATAAAGTTTGCAATCGTGCAATGTAATAAAATATAGTCAGTAGTTTTTTTATATCGACATCGTTTTTTTTTCTTTTTTAAATGTTGAAATTGTGCGAAAAATATAGCTCAAGCAGTGAGATGTAGCTGGTGAGCGCGCCGCGCGTACAGGTACCTACGAGTAGGTACATCCTAAGTGACCTTTACCCATCTTTGGACACTTGCGCCAGACCACAAATGTGGTTGATAAATAATGTATTTTATGATTTAAATAACTCTACTGAAATGACATTGTTAAATAAACGATTTTGACTAATATTTTGTATAAATAACATGAGTAAGTTAACGCAATTATTATTTTTATTGTATTATTATCATTTTGTATTCGCTGTTGACATGTATAATTAACTTGACATCATTATTATATAAAAATTGTTTAAAATTAAATTATATTATTAATGTAAATATTGAATGCCCGATGAGGGTAGACTGATGAATACAATTTTTGCACTAACATCTAGCATAATAATAATGTATCAGTGGATCAATAAATGTTTTCTGATTCTGATTCTGACCAGTGTATGAAACAAAGTCGACAGATGAATAAATAAAATAAATAAATAAATATCTGGGACATTTTTGCACACACGGTCATCTGACCCCAAACTAAGCAAAGCTTGTAATATGGCTGCCAGAAACTGATATACGTACATATATATTTTTAAATACATACTTAAATAGATATTAACACCCAGACATAGAACAAACACAAATGTTCATCACACAAATGTTTGTCCTAGATGGGAATCGAACCCACGCCCCCAAGCACAGAAGATAGGTTCACTACCAACTGAGCCACCGGGGCAGTCAAATATTTTGAATCATAATATATCACTCGTTAGTTTTTTATGACCAATAAAGTTTCATCTCATAATAACAAAGATAACGCGATATCATTAGGCACGTCTACAAAATACGAACATTGTCCTTCCAACGTTTTTTTTTTCACATACAATTTTTGAAGATAATCACGCGGAAGCTTTTGGACAAAGAATCGATGCGTAACAAGGACGAATAGTTTATTATTATTATTAAATAATAGGCTTGTGTATGGCCGCCAACTCGTCTGATGCTAAGCGATGATGCGGTCTACGATGGAGCACGCATGCCTAGAAGAAACTAGCTGTTTGAAGACACCCAGATTGTAAACACAGAATTTAAAGGGTAGGTAGGTAGGTATGTGTTGTAACTATCGGGGGACTCCTATTCAGGCAGCGCATTCCACAGACTAGCAGTTTGCATAATAAAAGTGGAATCAAAGCGTTTCGTACGGGTTTAGGCTTCAAATTAAACTTGTTTCTCAAGAGTTTCCAAAAGACGCAATCTTATAATTTTGATCAAAGTGCGCCATTCTCTACGCAACTGCGCACTACTACGGTATCCAACATACTTAGATCGGTATTCGTTCATTCAACAAAGTTGTTTTACCATCTAAAGTGTGGTCACGTACGTGTTTAGAATTGAGCCAAGAACATCAATCGTATAGATTGCGCAATGGCTATATTTGCCGTACGTACGGTAGGTCAATAACTGGGCGTAACAAAGCAAGTACCTACACTAACCAACTAGTATTTTATAGTAATCTTGTGGATATTATTACTACATGTAAGGAATTGATATTATTCCTTTTGATACCTACAGTTACTAGCTACGCTTGGGTTGCCAGACACCCGGGAAATCCAGGATAGTCCCGAAATGAAGTGTCTTGTCCAGTGTCCAGTAATTTCACTTTACTGTCCCGGAATTCGCGAATACTTGTTTTTTTTTACTAACTTTCGGACACCAACCTCGCACGCGCTACCGAACCTCATAGAAGACGAAACGAATAAACTCACATCACAGGCACACATTTTCCTGGAAAGAGCAATCAAGTATTTGGCAGACAGGTATGATTTTGGCCCTTAAGGAATTTATAATAAGTTTTTAACTTCGGTCCTTTAAATCAGGTGCATTAAAATTGCCATGGGATGTGCTTTCTGAATAATAGTATAGTATCCATACCGGTCCATATACTGACGCCGTTCCTAACCCCAGAAATGTCCAGGAATTGATAAGCCATCATCTGGCAACCCTAAGCTGCGCCCAAGTGCATTCCTTTAAGAAATGTAGGTACCTACATATCTATTTCTAGGGTAAAAAGCACAAAAGGTTTTTTTTTGGTTACTTCTCTTTTCTGTGGATAAAAGTATCCTATGTCACTCTCCAGCCCTCCAACTACCAATATGCAAAAATCACGTTGATTTGTTGCTTAGTGTCTGTGTAAAAGAGGAACAAACAAACCAACACTTTTGTATTTTAACTGATTTTATTGTTGTAACCTACGAAATCGTTATTTTTATAACAGTTAAAAAACCGATTCAAAATATACATGTAATACAAAGATAATGCGGGACAAGTAAAGTTGAACAGGCTTTCGTACTGTTGCTAGTACAGTGCTCAATACGTTGTCATTGTGAAATGAAATTGGGTCGCGCGAGGGCAGACAAAAAACTGGGTCGAAGTCTTAGAGGGTAGAGAAAATGCGTAGTTTTAAAGTATGACATCATGGCATCTCATTCCGCATTGCAGATGAATCAGCTGGGTCTAGACTCTAGAGTCAAGGCGAATTCTGTTCTCAACAGCCAGAGCTTTCTCTTTCGCACATTGAAATTAAACACACATCACACGCACACACACACACACACACACACACACACACACAACACACATTTACTTTGACTTACGTAACTACACTATTGTATTCTTCTGTGACTTCGCTGAATAGGAATAAGAAAAACTATTGGACTTTCTTTTTAACTAACTAGGTATTTAGCTTTATTTTTATAACACTGCAAATCGCAACCGTTTTTTAAGGTAATTTTTAATTTCAGCTGTTTTATTTTGTCGGAAAAGAATTAAAAAATTTTTTTTTCGTTATTTTTCGATCTTCGCCATCCATTAAAATATCAACACGAAGACGAGCGAGACTGGCGAGCGCGACCTATTGTATATGAATTAGGTACCTACTGTACCTAGGTAGGTAGATAAAGTTCGTAATTTTGTTTACTATACGGGAATTACTCAGGTAAGATTGTCGGTTACTTTGGCTATAGTTTCAAGCGCGGCCTTATGTAAATTATTTAGGTACCTGGGTAGAGTAGGTAGATAAAGTTCGTAATTTTGATTACTATACGGGAATTCGGTATGTAAAGTTTTTTTTTGGTATTTTTTTAATATTTTTATTTCGTAGATTAGGTCATTACAAGAAACTAATTTCAATATTTTTGTTTTATATTCAGTAGTTATATTATAATATTTTTTTTGAAAATTTGAAACCTATGACGTCACTTTTTTGCACAAATATGTAGTTGCGTTGAGAAGCCAAAAAAAGCACGCGAGTAAAAATAAAAAGACATTAGAACATACTTTGACAGTAACAATGACATCTAATGTCTGCTTGTTTGATTATGGAAACCCTAGAGTTACTAGCTCACTGATTTGCAAACAACAATATTTTATTGATGTTAGTATTTTATTTGTTCGATTATTCAGGTTCTGTGTTTTTTATTCTTAGGTTGAGACATCATATTTGAATATAAATTATTAATCATACATCAAATGACATATTAAAATATGTTTAACATTATATATCGTTGTGAGTACCACCCATAATAAAAACAAATTAATCTGACATGGTGAAAATTAATTCTATTAAGTAGGTGCTTCCAGTAAAAACGTTCTATATCAGATATTTATTTCCCCGAAAAAACAATTTCACATGATAAATACCCCATGTTGGCAACTCTGAAAAGAACTAGACTGTAAAACCACAGATATGAAAGAAAAATATTTTCTGTGTGACGAACAGTGTGTCAAATGTATTATATTTTTTTATTCTTAAAAAGCACAGATAATAAACTGTTAAAAAGTGACGTCATTTAGAGGCCAATGAAAGTCGAATGATTTCTTAGTTTTTTGTTAAAATAAATGGCATCTTATCGTTTTAAAAGGTCAGAGTAGAAAAATAAGGGTTTGTAACATAAAATCTCGAAATGGTTTCGGAATTGGCATAGGTTAATTTTTTTTAGCATACCGAATTACTCAGGTAAGATTAAGTCGGTTACTTTGGCTATAGTTTCAAGCGCGGCCTTATGTAAATTATTTAGGTATCTGGGTAGGTCGATAGAGTTAGTAATTTTGTTAATTATACGGGATTTACTCACGTAAGATTAAGTCGGTTACTTTGCCTATAATTTCAAGTGCGGTCTTATATAACTTATTTAGTTGCCTGGGTAGGTAGATAGAGTTAGTAATTTAGTTTATTATACTGGACTTACTCACGTAATATTAAGTCGGTTACTTTGGCTATAGTTTCAAGCACGGCCTTATGTAAATTATTTAGGTACTACCCGGGTAGGTAGATAGAGTTAGTAATTTTGTTTATTATACGGGATTTACTTACGTAAGATTAAGTCGGTTACTTTGGCTATAGTTTCAAGCGCGGCCTTATGTAAATTATTTAGGTATCTGGATAGGTAGATAGAGTTAGTAATTTTGTTTATTATACCGGATTTACTTACGTAAGATTAAGTCGGTTACTTTGGCTATAATTTCAAGCGCGGCCTTATGTAAACTATTTAGTTACCTGGGTAGAGTAGGTAGATAGAGTTAGTAATTTAGTTTATTATACGGAATTTAGTCACGTAAGATTAAGTCGGTTACTTTGCCTATAATTTCAAGCGCGGCCTTATGTTAACTATTTAGACCTGATTTGATTGTACCTGGGTAGAATAGGTAGATAGAGTTAGAAATTTTGTTTATTATACGGGATTTACTCACGTAAGATTAAGTCGGTTACTTTGGCTATAGTTTCAAGCGCGGCCTTATGTAAATTATTTAGGTTTTCAAAGTGAGTCTTCAAGGCTTCATCTCGCTTTGCACTGGCTTATTCTATACCTATATATTTTTATTATTCAATATTTGCATCGCCACACAATGCGTAATGAGTCAAGTAGAATTTTTAAGAAAATGCACTACCATCTACCATACCTTCCCCATACACATCATACCCTGCTTAAAGGGTGTTGCAAACAGTAAAGGTGTTATTTATTAAAATAACCTTTAAAAAATATGTGGTGTTAAGGAAAAAGAAGATGAGTCAAAAAAATATCTATTGTTTTCAAAACATTAATATGTGTCACGGCAATAAGGAGATGAGTCAATACATTGTATTATAATTTTTTACACCCCTACGTACATAACGGACTAGTCATTTACTTAAGACACTTTTAGAAGTAATCTGTTGGGACACGTACGATAGTTGATTCAATTGAAGAAAACTATAAAGTAACGCAAGTAGGTATATTATGTACATTTTGTAATATTTTTTTGTTTTTGTTTTGTATGTGGTATGCATTTAAAACAATTTGTCTGTTGTCTATTTTACTACGTTCTAAATTGTAGTTTTGCTAAAGGACATTGACTTTTCTCTTCTAGTTTCTTGGCTAGCTTAACTTGGAAGTCATCCAAATGGGTCTCTAGATCTGTATCAAGTCACGAGTGACGTATTTCCGGACACTGCTCTTTCTCATAAAAGGATTTTTAGTATTCCACACTGAAATCGAGTGCAACGTCAAGTCATTGCAGCATTTCTGGAAATTTCTTCGGATTCGTGCCAACAATAACAATACCTATAGTACTTATGCTGTTTTGCTTTTAATTACTGACGTAGACTACATTGTAGGTACAGTAATTTATGTGGTAACTACTATGTAGTATTTTTGTACGTATTTTTAAAATATGTCCTGCCTGCTATGCGGAATACCTAACACTATTCAAAAATCTCCACTGGGGATACTGGAAAACTACACTGCCAGTCATAGTCATAGCTAGTAGCTAGCAATCGATAGGTAGGTATGCGAAAAAATTGTGGAAGTCTATGAGTCTGCAAATCTACGGAAAGTTCGTAGAGTTTGGCTATTGAAAGTAAAGACTGAAAACGCCCGCCAAATTTAAAAAAATCCGCATTCCAACCCCAAAATGCAAAAATTACTGTGTTCTGACTGTGTTACATTAAAAATTAATAACTTACAAGTATCAAGTGATATTATTCCAGGCATTTCATACACATTTTTGGGGTTTAAATGCTGATATTTTTAAATTTGCCGCCCTTTTTCAGTCTCTACTTTCATTAGCCAGGCTCTAGTTCCCAAAAAATCCATGTGACTTTATAGGATGATAGGTCGGACAAACTCTTTCGCTTTTGCTCATAATATGATTTTCCTGGGCATACTTATAAAGATACCTAAAACTTTTATTTCTACCACAATGTGGAGTATTCACGTGGATATGGAAAGTGTACGGTGCGCGTGTACTCATTCTCAGGCTAAGGTCAGGGACGGCACACTGGCTGAGTAGAGAATACTCCATGAATCATTCCTACGTAGAACGAAACGCGCTAATAGGCGCCCGGCTGAACGCGTGCTCCGTTCGTTGCCAGATTATTTTGATTGTGTAATAAATATAGGAACCTATTGGAATGTTATTTTATTTGTACAAAAATGGACGATAAAGGCTTTAGATATAGGTATGTATGAATGTTTGCCAAGCGTCTGATTATTCTTTACCACTTGTTTACCACTAACAACTATTATAATACGGTAAACTATTCCGTTGGTAGCATTGACTATAATTTCAAGATCTTTGGTTGAGAGATCTATTTATAACTCAAACTTGTTTCGAACTGGCTTGTTGGATGCTGGATAGTTAAATGTGAGACTATAAACCAAGATAATATAACTAGACTAGTTTTCTAGCGTTATTAATGGTTTCTATCGGTTGTATTTTTACTGATAGGTATTTTCCTCAATAGACACAAAATTACCAACGCATTAGGCGTTTATCTGTTAAAGACATTAGTAACATCATTAGTTGTTGTGGTCGACAGATTAGGCGTTTAAAAAACAAACCATCTCAAAATCCTTCAGGCTAATTACAGCCAAGAACAAAGCTCAAGCCCTAATTAGAAACTAAACAAAACGTGAATAACCTACAAAGGGACAATGATTAACTAACACACATCGCTAAACATCTAACTAAACAATGGCAAGTGAACAACGTGAGAGACCTCTGTCTGCATGCGATGACATCACCAAGGCCATCGGGTGTCTACTCTATAAAATCACAACTCTATGTTTTCACCCATCTCTTTTTAACATATTAGTATCGCTTTGTGTGAGCGAGAAAGAAGATTACGTAAACAAGCTTTTGTTTTTCTTCAGAAATAAAATATTTTTATGGTGGTTTGGTGAAACGCAGGAATGTTGCCGTTTCCGTAACCTTCAGAAGGGCGTTTCAGTAATAAAACTAACGGCTGTAATGGGCTGTAATTCATGTGACGTTAAAGTTTTTCCGCTGTTACTTATGTGTTTTGTAAGTTTTGAAACCTGGCTATCTATGGACTATTTAAATTATGTACGTAGTACATATACGTAGTATAAGTAAAAGATCGTTGGTAGTACTCAATACTAGAGTTACATATACCTAGATCAATGGAATTATGTAGGATAGGTACGTATAAAGGTTCACGTGCGTATCGTTTCCTAAATCTAAACTCATACGACTTGTACCTATATGGCAACTGCGTCAATCACGCGGAGCCAAAATCCTCAACACAGGGAAGAAGAAAAAAAAAAGGTCTACGTTACAAACATCTAAAAACGGAAGGTACCTAATTTGACATTTTTGTCTCAAAATATAGTGATGGGAAACGGTTTTGTAGGTGAACGAAATGATATGAACGGTAATGTTTCGATCGATACCTGACAGGTGTAAATAATACTGAGGACAGCCTTGCGGTCGGCCACAACATGCGTCATATTTTGTTTTGTGTACCTATAATAATTAATTATTGGTGCATATATTATATATAACCTAGATACTTATACTTACATGATTTTTTAATATGACTTAAATGAATCTTATGTCTTTTATATGAACGACGCAGTAACATTAATTACACTTCAACTTAAATAAATTTTCCAGTTTTAAATTATTATGATTGGTGTTTATTTCACATGAACAGGAAAAAGACAGGTGCTTATAGGTATAAAATTGCTTAAATAGGTAATTGTTTAATAGGTCATCGGCTAAATCTACGACATGATATTGTCATCATGACAAGAAATCATCACAGGATTCTGATTCAGGGAAAAACAGCCATAACTTTTTAGAAACTACAGCATATATTATATTTTTGAACGTAGGTCAATTGGTCAATTAGTAGGTCTTCTCAATTGGAATCTACGTTCAAGCATCTCTAGTTTCTAAACATACCTAAGATTAAAAATTTGTTTTCGTATTTTATTTAGGGTCGAGCACGGAAGTGCCGGGAAGCATCGCAAAAATCGCTTTCATACATTTTATACCTACCTAAAAAGTATCGCACATTATGCCGGGGCGCAGGCGCAGCGGGGCGGATTTCCATATAAAATGTATGAAAGTGATTTTTGCGATGCGCCCCAGCCCGCTGCGGCCTGTCCTAATGTACTCGATCCTTTAATCTGCGTTTGTTTCTTTCTGAGAACTATCTGATCACCTCTCTGTCGAGCGATGACATCACGGGCAGTTGAATGTGATGTCATACAACCACATTGTGCCGGATATTTGTCTCAATTGCCCCCACGTATTGGAGGAATCTTATAACTAAGCTACACTACATAGTTGAGTGATAATGATGGATGCCAGAGCTTGGTGGTAGTTCGTGGTTCGCGGCGATGAATGAACCGGCCAAGTGCGAGTTGGGCTCACTGAGGGTTCCGTAAAATACAAAAAAGCAGTGCAAAAAGACATAATGCCCAGCCCAGTCAACAGCCTTCATTCGGTGTTGTATTTGAATAATTTAAAATTTTCCCGCCGTTTTCTCGTGACTAAACGCTGGTTTGACAATAATAGTGATGTAGACACAACACATACTTCCAGTGTCTAGTGATAAAGATGGGTTAAATTAGCCCCAGCTCATAATCTGAGCACTTCGGTAATTAGTGGCATACCGAGCAGATAAAACTCGACCTCGGCGCTTGACCTGGCGTACAATTTCAAGGTGAAAATGTCAATCAATGTATACTCTATGTACTAGATGGTAGGTATGCGTATGAGCAATTCCACTGTATTAGATTTTGCGTAGAATTTAAACACTTCAACATGTTTTAATGTTACAAACCAACTTTGTTCGGGGGGACGTAGGTATTAGTATACCTACCTACCATCTCACAAAAGATACTACATACATTTTGGGATAACTTTCACACAAACTTCGAAAAAAAACCTAGATAGCTATGGCTTGTACTGGAACGTCTGGAACTGGAAATGTCTCGCTGTTTTGTTTGTAAATTGTAATTCTAACCTCTGTCTGTATATTCGCCTATATTTAGTGGAAAAACGTGATCAAACCTCTTTGGTCTTTGCACATTAAAATATCGTAGGTATGACGTACACAATTTTAGAAAAGACAAATATGGCCGCCATTTACTTTAAGGTCTAGTCCTTAAAGTACAATTCTCGTCAAAAGGGTTATTAAAAAAGACACTCACAGTTCCAGCAAAACGATAATACAAATTCATGATATACCTAGGTACCTACTGTTCGCTAGGTCATTCGTGCCGCAGTTCTATTAAAACCGTCTAGTGGCGACCGATCAATACCTGGATCTAGAACTTCTGGGCGTAGGTCGTCCCCCAGACTTGCAGGCGTCCAATAGGTATAACTTTAATACATTACTGCGAAATGAGTTTGCTCGCGTGCGGAGAATTACGTGCTTACCTACTTGATGGACTGTATTCATTAAATTGGGTTACATTACACAGTAGGAAATCCAATACGAGAAGTGTGCTTTTATTGCTATGGGGATAATGTTATGAGCGCTTTCTTTCTTATCCAATTGACCTCATTTGGATGCGAGTAAATTTTATGCTGCAGTATTAATATACAAGGCTTACTTTGCCACTGTTATTTTTACTGTGTATCATAAAAAAGAAGCACGTGAATCGGTCTAAAATTATTATCAATATTATCGTACATAAAAAATACGGAACGAATGAAAACCTATTTTTTTTGTGAAATCGGTTTAAAGCTGACAAGTTTCTTGTTAACATGATTGTAGTTAGGTATATAGGTATTACCGATTTACCTCACATTATTTCGTTCGATAAACATACTTCGAATGTAGAGTTGCGCATTTCATAGGTTACCTATACCTATGTCAGAGTCTATTTATAATCTCTGCAAATATAAATAAACGGCGTGTCGTGATGTACGCAAATCCGGCAAATCTAAGGATTATAATATCTATGTAATAGTGTAAACTCAAGGGTTCGTCTTAAAACCGGCGCTGATAGTCCTTGACTTTCAGCATTTATGCCGAGACGGACCCATTCGACACTGATTGTATCCTCTAGATATAAGTTTTTTGTAAAGGTGTCGAATAAAATTTATTTTCTTTCTTTCTTTCTTTCTATGATAAGTTAGGTAAGTACATAATTAAACAGAAAACCACCCATATTTTTTTATTTGAGATGCTTAAAAGCTTGATAAGTTAGTCTGTGGTTGATTGAATCAGGCGTTACTTTGTGGAAGTTCATATTCAAAACAGTGTAGTTATTCCCGTTTTAAGATCTTATCAAGCACAGGGATAATGAATTAGGGATAAATTATTTATGTTTTACTCTACAGAATTTTGATTATGATGCTAATTTGACCAAATCGAGGAAAAACGGAAAGAAAAACGTTATACCTACTTACCTAAAACTAATTTGTAATTAGGTATGTTTTTTATTAAGATAATGGTCTATGCAAAAAAAAATTTTAAATGTTACAAGATGGACAGATGACCTAAAAGAGATCGCAAGGAAACGCATGCAGGCCGCTTCCAACCGGCCCTTTTGGAGATCGATGGGGGAGACTTATGTCCAGCAGTGGACGTCCTATGGCGGTATGGCTGAAATGATGATGATGATGATAAAAATGTTGTCTTGCTTACAAGTCTTACAACGTTGACAGCTCATTTTATAGCATAGCTATAGCTTATCGAGCATTTATGCATAATATAATTTAACTATAATAAAAGCCTACCTACGGTATGTCTATGTACCGCTCCCGACGGAATATTTTGACTATCCACGTGACAAACTTGTCTGCCCGACAAATAGCGTTGGAGAATCAGTTAATACATTACGAAACACGAGCGGTTCGAGCGAGTATTGCGAGCAATGAACCCGAGTCCCACTCATTAAACGATCATTGTGCGATTCCCATCTCTATATTCGTTCAGCCAATATTTAATTTCGTTCGATCAATCCCAAGATGAACGAACGCGGTTGACGTTTGCCTGAGATCGATTGGCAGCACTATCCTACCGGAAGTGGGTATCTTTAGTCACTAGAGTAGGGCATCCAACATAACAAAAACTATTTATTTGATTTTTCTCTAAATACCACATTCATGAGCAGATTGAGGTATTGTTATATGTTTTTTTTAATTCAATCAGGTACTAATGAAACCAAATTTAAGCACCTAAGTAAGCACTTATTTATTTTATGTGATCTTTAGTCTAGAGTATGGCATCCAACATAACAAAAAGCATTTATTTGATTTTTCTTTAGAGATTACATGCATGGAATTTAGGTATTTTTTATAGGAGATAAAAATATTATTCAATTAAGTAGGTAATTTAATACATTTAAGCACCAAAGTAAACAAGCACATACGTTTTTTTTATATTACACGGGAATTACTCACGTAAGATTAAGCCGGTCACTCCGACTATAGTTTCAACCGCATTAGGCAGTCTTTTTCATCTGCCTAATGCGGTTGAAACTATAGTCGGATTGACCGGCTTAATCTTACGTGTATGTTACGTGTAATAAAATGTGTGAAAACCACGTCACTTTCTATAATAAAATAAGCACATACCTTATTCTTCACCAGATCTTTTACACAAGGTTGAACGAATTGTTTAAATGTCTCTGGGAAATCAAGGGACCCCAAAATATAGGCTTGGCCTAGTTTGGGGCCCACAGCTAAAAGTTAAAATACTTAGCTTAATTCAATCTAATTAATTTGTAATGATTTGGATATTATTATTAGATAATTAAATTATTTGATTTTGATTTGATTGATTCATCTTTATGTGATTTGCACACGGTGCAAATTACCTGCGCAACTATGAACAAAGGCCCGCGTGCGAGAGTACGATGCATCATGTATCCTACTCTCACACGCGCATCATGAATGTATGAATGATACGTGTGTCCTTCTCAAATTACGCAGGCTAGATACACCATGTGTAAGATGCAAATCTGAATTTTTCACGTGTACCTATAGAAAATTTTCACATAGTAAATATATCCACAAATTATTAACACTCACAGAAGACACCGTAGGTAAAAACAAACACATTGGTATACGTACATTTATGTATGTAGTATTTTACAATTTATTTTGTTAATATATCACTATTAAACTATACATTGGTATGTATCGTTCATAAAAACAATGTAGAGACATTAAATATAAATACCTACATGTAGTTAAAAGCATGATCATTCGTAGCATTTTATTGCCAAATCAAGGTTCGACCATTTATTCATAATATATTTAATAATATAAATTGTATAAAATTTTATATTTTCACGCCTTCCGATAGACAAGAACCTTGGTGAGTTCTACTCGTAAATAAATTCTGACCACATAATATTTTTTATTTCCAATAACTATGTTTCACACAAATATTAAATTGTTTCATCATGTCTCGCACGCAATGTGTTCAAAAATACTTATTTAAGTATCGTTATTATAAGTTCATAAGTTACGTTCATACGTTTTATAAATTCATACTATTTATGTAAGTAGTTGATGTTAGATTTCTCTTTAGGCCGTTATAATATATATATTTTTAATTTGTTTTATATTACCTCTATACGTTATATTATAATTATTAATCATGATTGTTTGAAGTATAGGTGTAAAAATAAAACTTTACAATATAATGGCTAATGCACATATCGTGCGACACCAAAGTAATCTCTGAGGAAGTAAAAAGTATATTCAATTATCAAGCCACTGACTGTGGTTCAATTCAGATAATTCAAGATGTTTAATTTGTCTATTTGTTCAATTCATACACAGAAAGATAAAATGTATTTGAGTGTATTTAAATTTTAGATGAAGAATGAATAAAATAAATAAATAAATATCTGGGACATTTTTGCACACACGGTCATCTGACCCCAAACTAAGCAAAGCTTGTAATATGGCTGCCAGAAACTGATATACGTACATATATATTTTTAAATACATACTTCAATAGATATTAACACCCAGACATAGAACAAACACAAATGTTCATCACACAAATGTTTGTCCTAGATGGGAACAAACCTGTATGTACGGACTACGGGTTTATTTTACGTAGTAGATACCTATACAATATCATATCATAAAAGAGTTACAATACTAAAATGTGCTCGAGTATATTTTTATGATAGCTTCGTACGTAATGGCATTTGTCTGTTTTATTGCGCGTAATGGTGTCCATAATCCCAGAACACCTACATTACGTAATTTATATACCCAATGGCCAGGCTTGTAAGGTGGGCGCAGCCAACTTGTTCCATTTGCGTCAAAAAAATTTAGGAACGTAATGAATAATAGCCACGTTAATAAAAAACGATGGAAAAAATAATTGCTTCTATGAAAAATATACGCCAATCGGTCTGCAGTAATAGACGATAAAAAAACTAAACAGAGTATAAACTTAACTCATGATACTGGCCACCTTGACCGGACTGGCAGAAAATCAATACAGCAACACAGTTTCTTTTTTAATGGATTTGGATGAACGCCCCTGTTTAGGGCACTTTGGCCAACGTCACGTTAACAAAAAACGAACGCGATTTAAAATAAAACAAAATATGACCAGTAATCCTAAAACAATGAGCTGAGGTAGCTTTTGTTTCACGGTGCTTTATCTACTTACCATACTTTTGGTAGAGTTGGGATTCTAAAATGGTATAAAATTCCGATATTAATACTAGATACTAATAATATTAATGATATTTTTTTGGAATTGGAATCGAATCGTGTTGTTGATCGAATTATATGTGTAATGTGCGTAGTTAATAACAATCAGCGGTCAAGTTATTATTAAAAAAAAGTTTAGATTGTTAAGGTTATACAAATATACATGAATGCATTATTGTGTGTTGTTTACGCCATTATTCGCTAGATGTCGTCGTTAAACTTTATTAGGCAACGGCTGTTAGAATATTAATGAAGAAGGTTATTACATTTCCGCAGATTGTAGGAAAATAAACACATAAACTTGGTTATAACTCTCACTTCAATGTATATCCTCATAATAATACATACTATAAGATTTATAGATTTCTGTTATTATTTACCGAAACACAGTGAAAAAAATTTGCAAAACAATAATCGCTGTTATGCAATAAACCAAATAAATTTATACAAGTATACCTACATCTGTAACCTACTTAAAAGATGAATGTACCTAAAAGTTGTTAAAGAAAATTAGCTTTTTTCCAGTGCCACGCCATACACAAATCACTGCACAGATATATTATTCGATTTATTATTCAGTCTGTACCTAATCTATAAAACACAAATACTTATATTTTTTGGAAATATATATTAGATACCTATGTATCAAATACATTATAAGGATGACTGATCTCAAGTAAACTGGTATAGAAGAAAGAAGAAGAGGAATAAATAAGATTATTATTGTATACTTACTTAATTTAACTTACTTTAAAACATATATTATTTCAATGATCACCAGCCAAATTCATCATCTTCATCAATTCCAGGAGCTTTCAAAAGCATCGGCGAGAAGACCGCTTCCCTCTTCGAGCGCAAGAAGAAGGATGTAGAACAAGTGGCCGCCGAGAAGGTCCAAGAGGCAGCCCATGTAGTGGAGGACCAGGTGAAGAAAGTCGGGGAGGTGGTTGGAGGAGCGCAGCAAGGTGCCTCCAGTGCTGCTAGCTCAGGTTTCTATACATACAATTTTCATTATATTGTGTCAAATATTGTGCATTTTGGAGAAGCTGCTGATTTTTAATGGAAATTTAAAGGTAATATAAATTCGTGCAAAACGAATAGAAGGTCAAAGTTGGAGAAAATTTGGTCATAAAGTGCAGGAAAATTAAGGGAGGTAACTAAAGCATTTTTAATCCTGGTAGGCTAGGTTTATTTTCAGAATTTATTATTAGTGTTAAATTGTTGCATTCTGCTACTGAATTGACGGTAATATCGTAAGTGTAAACCAATACAAATAAGTATTTTTAGAGAATAATATAATAGCTGTACCATAATAGTATGCAATATAATTCTAACTAATATTATAAAATCGAAAGTAACTCTGTCTCTCTGTACGTTTGTTCGATTTTCATGACGAAATGGTTAAGCTGATCTCAATGAAATTTGGCAGGATGATAGTGTACATCATATGAACGAACATGGTACTTTCCCCCCAAAAAAAGCGGAAAGAATGTGTAAAAAATTTGAGTGTGTAATAATATGTCGTATCAATAATATATACCATATACCTGTGTAATTTGACTTGAGTAATTCCCGCATAATATAAACAAGGTGTGTGAAAACCACGTCAGTTTTCATAACAAAATCTGTACAAATCTTCATCTAATATTGATTGCTAGCAGACGATGCGCGATGCATTGAATATTATTAGTAAACATTAGGCTACTCCGCAGATTCATTTTGAATAATATCTATAGGTGCATATATTAAAACTAAACATATAAAATAGTTTATGTGTTAGGAATAAAACTGAAAAGAAGAGTATGTACGATGGTTCATCCTGTATTGGACACCATAACTGCCGTTACATAAGATAAGCTAGGGAATAGAGATATAATTATGAATTAGTCAACATTATTGTTTGTACTTCTATCAGTTGAATGCTTTGTAGCTTACGAATGGCTGATATAAGTACATACTTATTCATAAACAGAAACGGAGCATCAAAAATTTTGTAAGGAAGAATAAATATAAAAGCTGTTTGTACCTCCCCAGCTGAAGCTGCCAAACACTCCGCCATCGATGCTCTAGACAAGGAGTTGTCGAAGGTCTCCCTGGCCGCTGGTGAGGCTGCAGACGCCGCCAACAAGGCTGTGGCTGACGGGAAAAAGGTCATCGATACCACTAAAGGTCAGTGTTACAGGATGCCGCAAGGGAACGTAGTGTGCGCAAAGGTATTTCGTAGCTACGATATATTTGCTAGATATGTTTTACCGTAATTTGATTGTAGTATTTTTTTACTTTGATATAATATTTTTAAAATTTTCCTTATATGCCCAAGTAAGTAATATTTAGTAGTGAAGACTGTAGTCTTAGCTAAATAAATAGCTGCAGAACTTGTAAAAAATCCCTTGAATTTTTAATTACCTGAAAATATTTGGCCATAGATTTGCACTTGTCGTATTTTTGTGTTTGTAAAGCACCCTTTCATTTTGCTATATTTGATTTTTTCGCAATAGATACCCTGGCAACCACAGCAGACAACACAAAGAAGGCAGCGGAATCAGCGTACAACACAGCCAAAGGTAAGATTTACATGCTTTTGTTGTAATTCACTATTTGTAGTTTTAAAATGGGAACATTTCTTAGAAACTATCAGATATAAAAACAACATTTGTTGTTACCGTAAAGTTTTCCAAACAATAAAAAATTCTATTTCAAAGGAAGATTTAACGGTGACAACAGATGTGATTGATGTCTTATAAGGTGATGGAAAAGACAAGGGACAAAGGTAAAGCTAGCATAGATTTAGTGATGGTAAAAGACTACTTACAAAAAAACGATAGCTGTAGGAATCACTTTAGGGTCAGTGGGGATGGTTTTCATGGTTTATAAATGGTTTTGCACAAATTGTAGATACAGTCAGTAGCACGATTGATAGCACGAAGACAGCCGCCCAATCAGCTGTTGACACCGGAAAGAGTTACGTTGATTCTGCTAAAGGTATTATTCTATTTTATTTACATTTTTCTGTTGCTTTTTCTTCTAATCCTTTACTTATCTTATAAGATTTAGTGGCTGCAAAATATTTTGTTAAAACTCTACATATTTTCTCGTAGATACAGTTGCTAGTGGATATAAAAGCACAGTAGACACAACGCAAAAAGCCACGCAATCTGCTTTAGCTACTGGACAGTCTTATGCTACGAGTGCAAAAGGTAAAGCGTCTAGCCTCTCTTTAATATTGATACGCTTTTCGTTAATCAAGTTTCTTTTGTCTTATTATTATATTGGGTTTGTAGATTCATTAGCAAGCACACTCCAAAGTACAGTAGACGCCACTCAAAACACCGCTCAGTCTGCGCTTAACACTGGCAAATCTTACGTTGATGCTGGCAAATCTTATGCCACATCTGCCAAAGGTACAATTTAAACTGTAAAATTCAAGACAAATGTTTTTTTTCCTGCATCTTATTTATCATTTATTATTTTTGTAGATGGGTTAGCCAGCACTATTACAAGCACTGTAGATGGCACCAAAAATGTGGCTCAATCCACTGTAGATACCACACAAAAAGCGGCTCAGTCCGCGTTAAACACTGGCAAGTCTTATGTTGACGCTGGCAAATCTTATGCCACGTCTGCAAAAGGTATACAAAATATTTTTTTTAAATGAAACAACTGCTAAAGTATTCGTTAAAACCTATTAATTGTTTATTATTTTTATAGATACGGTAGCAAGTACTCTTACAAGCACTGTAGATGGCACCAAAAATGTGGCTCAATCCACAGTAGATAACACACAAAAAGCGGCTCAGTCCGCTTTAAACACTGGCAAGTCTTATGTTGACGCTGGCAAATCTTATGCCACGTCTGCAAAAGGTATACAAAATTAAAGTTAAAAATAAAACAACAGCTTAAGTATTCATTATTATAAGACCGGCTTGCACTCACGATGATTTTTTATCGGTAGAGACGATCTTCCGATCGAGTTTTGATGATTTGCTTAAAGTATTCGTTAAAACTTCATTATTTGTTTATTATTTTGTAGATACGGTAGCAAGTACACTTACAAGTACTGTAGATGGTACAAAAAACTTGGCACAATCCGCTGTAGATACTACACAGAAAACAACACAATCCGCGTTGGACACTGGCAAGTCTTATGTTGATGCTGGCAAATCTTATGCCGCATCTGCCAGAGGTACACATTAATCTATTTTACTATACTCATCATTTTATGTTATTCAATAAATTACCTTATCAAATTAATTTGTAGATACTGTCGGAAACACCGTTTCAAATACAGTAGAAGGCACTAAAAGTTTGGCACAGTGTGCTGTAGATACTACGCAAAAAACTACGCAATCTGCGTTAGACACTGGCAAATCTTATGTTGATGCTGGAAAATCGTATGCCACATCTGCCAAAGGTACACACTACACAATGATAAATTTTGGTACAATATATAAGTTATTTATTAATGTGGCTCATTAAATGGTGTTTTAAATTAATTTGTAGATACTGTATCAAACACCGTTTCAAATACTGTAGAAGGCACTAAAAACGCAGCACAATCAGCTGTAGATACAACAAGAACTTACGTCGATAGTGCTAGAGGTATTATTTTATGTTTATATTGTTTTTGTGTTGTGTGTTATAGCGTGTGTCTAACTATACTGTGTTTGTTTTGTTTTTTTGCTTTTTAATGCTAGATACTACACATAATACTCTGCAATCGGCATTGAATGCTGCGTATTCCACTTTTGACGTTGGAAAGTTTTATTTAGATACAGTCAAAGGTTCGTTGAGTTTTTTTGTAGCTACATTTTTTTATTTTGTTTTACTACGTAATATGTACTTATTTTTATTATTATTATTCGTAGATACGGTAGCGAGCACAGTAGATAATACAAAGAAAACAGCACAAAGTTCAATTGAAACTGGAAAGTCATACGTTGAGTCAGCTAAAGGTAAATCGAAACCAAAATTGAAAGCAGAGCTTTTGTTGGATGATTAATGCCATAACAAATATTTTTTAGATTCTGTACAAAGCACAATTCAAAGCACAGTAGACACTACGAAAAATGCAGCACAATCTGCTGTTGACACTGGCATATCTTACGCTTCCACCGCCAAAGGTAAAATAACATTTGTCTCTTTAACTTGAAGTCATTAAATTCAGTCTATGGTCTACGTTGTAAATAGCTGATGTAAACAATATACCTTTTATGCGAAAATTGTCCAAAACAATAGAAAACAATGTGATGTCATAATTTGCACCTGTATGTCATCTTCCACTTCCTTCAGTTAGCTCGTCTATATATTATGCTGAAACAATCAGCTTGGCTTCATATCAAGATTGATTAAAGCCGTGAATATGTCAGGTGAAAGAAAAACTTCTAAGTTATTTATCAAAGCAATATTACTAATCAACATTTCATAATTTTACAGTGTTTGCGTTTACTTTTCTATGACGTTTTGTTTTAAAATCAAATGTATTTCCATTTTCATAATTTACCAGTGTGGGCTTTTTTTTTGTTTTTTATTATAATTTTTATTTCATTTAGATTCAGTTACAAGTGCAACCCAAGCTACATTAGATGCAACTAAAAATGTTGCAGCTTCAGCTGTTGATAAAGGCAGTTCACTAATTGGTAGCGCTAAAGGTAATTTTATGCATTAGTTACGTATTGTTTGGCTATTTTAACCAAAATGTTGCTGATTAGTTCCTTTATTTTATTTATCTTGTAGACACTATTGCCCAAGGGGTAGATACATCGAAAACTGTCGGATCTTCAGCTTTCAATCAAGGCGCATCACTTTTTGGCAGCGCAAAAGGTACTTAGCTAGAGTTACACTGTTTTTTATTTGTACATACTTGCCCTGTACTTAATGCAAATTTTTGCTATTACTACTATTTATTTGTAGATACGGTAGCAAACACAGTTCATGCCACAGTAGATACAACAAAAAATGTGGCCGCATCTGCAGTTGACAAGGGCACAGCTCTTATTGGGGGCGCTAAAGGTAGTTTCATACACATAAGTATAATTCTGTGCATTCGCTGATTTCTGTTATCGTTTAATCCTATATCATTTATTTATTTTTGTCAGACACTGTTGCAAATACAGTCCATGCTACTGTAGATACTACTAAAAATGTAGCAGCATCAGCATTCGAAAAGGGCACACATATCATTGGTAGTGCGAAAGGTAGTAATTTTCACATTTGTGCTAATAATAACATCTCACAACATGGCCTTGTTGACTAAAATTATTTTATTGTTTTAATTTAGACACTGTAGCAAACACAGTCCACGCTACTGTAGATACTAGCAAAACTGTGGCGGCATCTGCATTTGAAAAGGGCACAACGCTTGTCGGTAGCGCAAAAGGTAGTTGTAGTTTATGTTGTACACCTTTATGTTAATTAACGTGTATTGACTAATGTTGTATATTTTTAGACACTGTAGCAAACACAGTTCACGCCACTGTAGATACCACAAAGAATGTAGCTGCATCGGCAGTTGAAAAGGGCACATATGCCATTGGTAGTGCGAAAGGTAGTTACATATTCATTCACATACAAATCCTTATAGCAATTTTTTCTCCTTATAGCTAGCTTATGACTCGGTTTTTTCAGTTTGCTCAAATTTTATTTTATGTTCACCTAGATACAATCGCAAATACAGTTCACGCAACAATAGACACGACTAAAAATGTAGCTTCATCGGCAGTTGATAAAGGCACAACTTTTATCGGAAGCGCTAAAGGTAGTACGCCCACTGTTATCGTCTTTGAGGAATTTTATCATTTTTAAAATTGCTAAAATGTAATAATTGATAATTTTTTAGATACCGTAGCAAACACAGTTAGCGCTACTGTGGATACAACCAAAAACGTTGCCGCTGCGGCAGTTGACAAAAGTACTTCACTGATCGGTAGTGCTAGAGGTAGAGATTATGCTTTATAATACTCAAGTATTAGATCAAATAAAACAGTTTATTTTACCTTGAGTCACATTTTAGATAATGTAACTAGCGCCGCACAAGTAACAGTGGACACAACCAAAAATGTAGCATCTTCAGCTTTCGATAAAGGCACATCTATAATTGGCAGTACTAAAGGTATTTTACAATCTGAAACACTAAATTTATCAAACACTCTAACAAGATCGTTACTTTATAATTATAACTTTTTGAAAATAATAAATTTAACCGAGTTTGCGTTGTAAATATTAAAATTAAAAACAAATTTTTTTTTTAGACACAGTAGCAAATACTGTGTATGGAACTGTAGACGCAACCAAAAATGTTGCCGCCTCTGCCGTAGAGAAAACTAGCTCATTTGTAGGAGCTGCTAAAGGTACACATGAATAATTTATGTTCTCATATATTTGTTTTTAAGGTTTCTTTTTCTTTCTATCATATATTTTACTGTATTAATATTTACGTTTTGTATTATTTTCACATTAGATACATTTGCAAGCACAGTAGATACAACGAAAAACGTAGCAGTCAGTGCTGTAGATAAAAGCGTATCATTCTTAGGAAATGCCAAAGGTACTGCTAAATATTCCTCTTTCATAATTAATTGAATATTTAGCAATCACACTAAGCTAATTTTATTTATTGTAGATAGCGTAGCAAGCACTGTTAGTAGCACAGTAGATACTACAAAGACTGTGGCTGGGTCATTTGTTGAGAAAGGCACTGCGCTTGTTGGTGGTGCAAAAGGTACTCTACTTTTTCTGTTCTTTTTACAAATATTATTAGCTTATAGAACTTTGCAGCAATATAATTTATACTTCAATACCATTACCATATTTTATACCCATTCAGTTTAAACCTTAGACCTTATTTTCATGAAGATGCCCTTATTTTTTATATTGGGTTGCATGAGGTTCTTCCTACTTCAACTGTCCTTTCTTACTTTACTTTCGCTTTTTCTTTAGATTCCGTAGCAAATGTACTATCAAAAACATCAGAAACAACTGAAGCTGCTTCCGAAAGTGCCAGTAAAGCTGCTGCAGACGTTAAAGGTAACATTTTTATCGCGGATTAACCTAACAGCTTACTGCTTAAATTCTTCAATCTCTTTTTTAACACAGTCTATCACAACGGTGTCAGACCTCCAAAAGAAGCCGCTTCTGATCTTGACATTAATGGTAACGCCGTCAGAAATTTCAAAGGTAACATATTCGCTTGGAGCTTTACGTGTTGTCCTCTTGTCTGTGACTACTATATTATTAATGGTGTACTTGGTGTTTTTATAGATATAGTTTTGAGCGAATACGAATCTGTAAAAGATTTTACAGCACCCATAGTGGAACATGGGAACGATATTGTTGGACAGTCTTCTGGTATATCCAAAGTTTTGATTACAATTAGCTAATTTAATGCTCCCCCGACATCGGGTAATTTCACCTCTCATACAAACGTTACTAGTCATATTTTCAAAAACTACTTTTAAAAAATATTTATTATTTCAGCCGTGGTCGACATTGCAGGAAACAGGCCTCCTTTCCTTTCTTTCACTCCTCTCTATAACATATCATACAACCTTTTTCTGGACCTGGAAGGCCCAGAAAAAGGTTGTATGGTATGCGGGAGCCATTCAGTAGTGGTTCTTGTCCACAGCTTATCCGACATTCTATTTACGTGGCCGGCCCAGTCCAATTTCAGTTAATCCTATAGAAATTTCGCATTGCTAATTTAAATATTTTTACCAACTTTCATCAAAATTATAAGTTAAGTTTAGAAAAATTAGACTAGTACTTTTGTCTTAACATAAAAAAGTTTAAAACTGACCTGATGTCCGGAGCACCGTTAACGCTAAAGCCTTTGAGTGAAATAATGTTGAAGTGTGACCAATATTAACTGAGATATCTTACAAAAATGTAACGAACCCTAAGGTTTGAGATGAATGATACAGTAACAAAGTAGTGTGTGAGCTTGCGTCTAAACATCTCAAGCTTTCCAGACGTGTGTTTTGCGAACCGATCGTATCAAAGTAAACCCTGTTGCAGACACCATCAACACAACGGTAGACACAACAAAGAAAGCAGCGGAAGATGTCAAGTCCCAGGCTGTGAAGGTAGCTGAAGAGGCCAAAGAAAAGGCGAGACTTGCTGCTGAGGCTGCTAAAGAAGAAGCCAAAAGGGCTGCAAGTGAGTTCATTTTTAAAGCTACTGTAGTAAGTCATTAGTCATAATGACCTTCGCGAAGTGATGGGTGGCACAACCTATATTATATTTTACGCCCAAGAAAAATATTAATCTTGCAATCAATAAAAAAAATACATTTGAAACTAACAGAACAAAAACTTTTGTCACCCGCAGATGCAGCAGTTGAAGAATCCAAGAAAGCCGCAGAAAAGGCTGCAGCTGACGCCAGCAATGCTGTCCACTCCACCGTGGACAACACCCTGAAGCGGGTGGAGAATGCTGCTGACCAAGGCATCAAGAACGCAGGGCAGGTTGTGGACAACAAGCTCAAAGACGCTGACAAATTCCTGAACGAGAAGAGAGAAAACGTAAGTCTTTCTTAATCTCTGGATGTTGCGAGTTGCGACTAACTTCATCATTCATGTTAGTAAATAGATTCTGATTTTACACGTATAATAATGCAAGATAAGTTCCGATAAACATTTAAAACGTCTGGGACAGATGTTTATGGCCATTTATATGTATGTATGTAAACACAATAAAAAGTTAATCAAATATGACGACATAAGATTATAGATCTGTAATTATATATATGTTATTGTACGAGTATGTGTAACACACAATATAAACGAACACACACTGAATTTCTAATTTGAATTAAATTTGTTTGTCTATCTCTATTTTACCTCTGTATTCTTTACAGATTTTGAAGTGTCATGTCAAGTGTCTATCATGTCAGGATTATTGAAAATGACTTTTCACACCACCTGCTCCACAATGTCCAATTACATATCATGCAACCTCAACGTAAAGCATACTTTAGGGAGAGAAGAAGAGATAATGCTTTATAAAGCATTATCTCTTAAGAGATATAAAGTTGTATGTAACTCCCTAGGGAATAAAGTGATTTAAATTTGGAACGCCAAATTCGTGTGAAAACTCGTGGAAACTAAGTAAATAAAATGCCCATATTATGGCATTGTAAAGAGGTTTGTTCGAAAATTTAACAGGCTTCCATAAGCAGAACTCCAAAAAAAAGTGCGTTTACAAAGAATGTGAAACAAAAGACGGTGCTTGGTGCTGTGATTTGGCTTTTTATTGTCTCGCAGAAGGTGTGAAAAACAGAGTATGCTCCTCTGGAATAAAGTCTGTCTTTGTCTTGGGCAGCTTGAACCCCTCGATTCACTCAGCAGGACTCTATATAACTCTAGAGTCCTTCGTTACGCTCAGGGTTCAATATGCCGCCCGCGACGTCAGACACTGCTTTATTCCCTTACTGCATAATCTACTATTATTTGCCAATAAGTTGTTTGTTTTTATTTTAATAAAAGATTTGTTAACAATTTCCAGTTGGTGTCCGGCTTGAATACAGCAGCTCATGACGCGTCCACTGGCGCCGCTGGTCTGCTGAACAAGAGCCTGACCGGCTTCGGGAAGTAAACTTCCACCTCCACCTCCACCATCACACCAGGAGCCAACATCGCATCGGGCATCCTGACAGATTGACTCTCTTTTCACATAGGATGGGTTACTGTGAGCTACATAAAAAAAATTTGTTACTATTCAAAAACATCGATTTCTGATTAACATGTTTATTTTGTAAAAGATTAAGATATTGGTTTGAATGAATTAAAAAAACTATTCGCGCCTCGCTAGTCTCGCTACCGTTCGATAGCTGGAAATCAGTTAACCAAGTATATGAAAATATGTAAGTTTATTGCTTTTTAGTAGCAGCGTGATTGGCTCAACCAACATCTTAACCCTATGCTATCTGTTAATGAAGAGATTACCTATAATAACAGGTACTATAGATTCATTACAAGACTGACCAGAAAAATACTACCCTGGAAAATTTCTTAGAATTTCGTCTGAAAAGAACCTGAGAAGATGTAAACATGTAAACACATATTTTTCTGGTCAAGCTTAGTAAAAAAAAATGTTGTATAGTATACTATATATTTTGTAAATAAATAGATCAAAAATGAAAAATACAATCGTATCGTATGAATAACTGTCAGGATTAATTAGGTAAGATTAAATTTATTTAAGCATTTTTTATCGCACAATCAAACTGTTTTATTTATGTTTAATTTGTAAATACCATGCTCGGAAAATAACTTCTAAACTGTTTTTAATAAAATATGTTTTTTAGAAGTAACCATTACTGCAATAAACATCTTTGCTTTTATGAATTTTATCTTCTTTTTAAAACTCGTACAAGTCTATTCCTATTAAAGTATATTTGTATTTTATTATATAAGATATTTTATTGTTAGTCACAAAATTGCAATCTCATTTATCTCTTTTATTTAAGTGTTTAGATATATTTTTGTTTACATTATATAGAAATTACGCACGTAAACTTAAGTCGCTTACCCAGACTATATACCGGAAATCGCCGAATGGGGTTGAAACTATATAGTCGGAGTAATCGGCTTAATCTTACGTGAGTAATTCCCGTATAAACAAACAAATTGTTTAGATATAATTATGTTAAGATTTCAGATTGTGTGCATTTCGAATGCATTTTGCTTAATATCTCGAAGTTTTTCAACTAGCTTGGCTTATACCGTCCATGTTAGCTTTTGCAAATAACAGACAGAACATAACTAATAACTGTGTTCAGATTTAAAAGTGTGATAGTTGACAAGGCCTGAAAAAGTTATACCTATTAAGAAACATAGCCTACTGCTTAGCAGTCTATTTTGAGATGAAAAATTTAAAAACTAATAATTTTATACGCTTTCATCTTATTGTTGCCACAATGACAATATATATACTGTACTCGCGCCTACATACAACAAAATTTTATTTGAAATCATTAAAAAATATGTCAACGAGTACGAATCTTACGTTCATGTTAAAAAACTATTTTAACATGATATATTATTATGTTTTCTAAGTGTTGTAATAAATATACATACCATCCATAACAATGTTGGTTTTTATTCTACTAACTAGCAATGCACCCCGGCTTCGCACGGGTGTAAGTCTTATTTTTTACACCTTGGGCTACATTATTGGAGTTTTAGTAAGGATCCCTATTTAAAAAAAAAAAAAATATAGCCTATGTCACCCTGGGATAGTGTAGCTTCCCAACAGTGAAAGAATTTTTCAAATCAGGGGCCTTACGGACAATTGCGGCACCTAGTCCTCTCAGTTGGAAAATCACGCAAATGTGAACCGTTATTTTTTTTCTTCAAAAATGTGCGAGCGAGAAAGCTCTTAAATTAACCTAATGTAGACTCCCTAGGGTTTTGATCATGTATATACCTATAGTTACTTGAGGATTCTCACACGATCGTAATCCCTATAGGGACAAAGATTTCATACTACACTACGTATTATAGGTACATACACAAGCTATAGATTTTATATCTAGCTACTTAGTGTAGTTTTAGTTGGCGCACAACCTTGATTAAAAAGAGAAAAGGTATATTTTTTTTATTTTAATTTATCCAATACCTAAGCCTAAATTCTTGACGATTCGTTTCAGTTCCAAACATTATGACACAAAAGATCCTATTATTTTTTATCTATACTAATATAATAAAGAGGAAAGATTTGATTGTTTGTTTGTTTGCATTGAATAGGCTCGGAAACTACAGAACCGATTTGAAAAATTCTTTCACTGTGGGGAAGCTACACTATCCCCGGGTGACATATGCTATAATCTATACCCGTTCGAATCTGGGGCGGACCGCTAGTCATAAATAAAAATATTTATAATATCATAAACATTAAAAAAAAATCTAAAATAGGCTTGCGTTTGACCGCCAACTCGCCTGATGTAAAGCGACGATGCGGTCTACGATGGAGCACGCTAGCCTAGAAGAAACCGATTCACTCGTGATTTGAAAACACCCAGATCGATGAAACTATTACTACTAAAAATATATTATATACAGAGAAAGTAAGTAAATAAAAAAACAGTTTTTTTTACTAGGTGAACAAATCTACCGTGCGGCAATCCCTAGAATGCTGGCAGCATGCATTGCCCCGCTGGATATTATTGGGCGAAATATGCTCCAGCTCTGGGATCCCCCGAGCGAGAACCAATCTGGTCGAAATATCATAGTTCGAAATGATTTAGTATACGTAAATTACTATACATCATCATCATTTCACCGCCCATAGGACGTCCACTGCTGGACATGGCCTCTCCCATCGATCTCCAAAAGGGCCGGTTGGAAGCGGCCTGGATCCAGCGTTTCCCTGCGGTCTCTTTTAGGCCGTCTGTCCATCTTGTGGGTCATCGAAATTACTATACAAAAAAGTTGTAATTGTAAACAATACTTACTTACGTCTCATGTGAAAATTATCCAAAACTACCACATAGGTAGTAGATCTGTGAAAACAACACTTTCAGGAAACAATGTTATGTCATAATTTGCACATTAGGTCAGCTGACGCGTCCTTCATTTATCTCGACTATATATTGCGCTGCAAGACGGAGCGCGGCATCATATCGAGATTGATTGGCCGCAAACATGGCAGGTAAACGAAATATTTTCTTTACTACTTTCAAAGTCAAATTTTCTTAATTTAGCACCATGTGTAATTGTGTTTCCTTTTTTTTTCTTTATTTAATTGTGTTAACTGTTGGGAAGTTTTTTTTTAATTTAGTAATAGGCTTGCTTTTGGCCGACAACTCGCCTGATGTTGATGATGAAAAACGTTTAACTGTGAAACAAGTTTTAAAGCCCCGGGTATCTCCTAAAACTGCAACCTGAACCGCCGGAGGATGGGCAGCAGCGTCCTATTAGTACACAGTGAACTTACCTACCTACAGCGATCCCGAGCCGCCTGCCAAGCGTGGAGCTTATGGCAACACCCCTCTCTAAAGTAACTAACAGACGAGACGCACTTGAAGGAGGCCTCTGTCTAGCAGTGAACGTTTACTGGCTGATGATGCAGGGGCGGATCCAGGATTTCATTTTGGGTTTTTTTTTCATGCTGACAAGGTTCGAAGGAATCAAATCGAAAAATTGAGTCGAATGTATGGAATTGCTAGGTGTATTGGGAGGGGCCATGGCCCCATGCCCTCCCGCCTGGATCCGCCAATGTGATGATGTGTGTGATAATATGATGTTTTATAAGTTATTATTTATATTTTAATATTACCGACTGTTCAGCACTGGTTCCTGATTATTATTTAATTGTTGTTGTCTATTTAGATTCAGTTTCAAGTGCCCTTCAAGCTACTGTAGATGCGACTAAGAATGCTGCTAGCTCGGCTGCTGATAAGGGCAGTTCACTAATTGGAAGCGCTAAAGGTAAATTGCAGTATTTTATTTAAAAGCCAGACTGGTTGTTCCATTATTTTTTCAAATATTAGCCAAGTTTTTATCTGTTGACACACTTCATATAAAATTCTGTGCATTTATCAATTTGTATTTAAGTCCAACATAATAAATTTTATGTAAACGTGTGGTCAATTTCATGTAAATTTAGATAGCACATAGCACACTGTCTTGAATATAGTCACGCCACGGCATCAACAAGTGGATGAAAAGGGCACAGCATAGGTATAGTGCCAAACGTAGTCATTGTCACATTAGTGCTAAAAATAACACATCACAAGTCAAAGAAGAATAATGTACTACATTTACATCGATGTCACAAGTATTGTTCTACGCTATAGGTACGACCGGTAAACATATGTGTTCTGTGGTAAAACATCTTGAAAATGCACAATAGTAGATTTTAGGTCGTTATGCGAATCGAAGCAAGGCGAGGTGATTCAGAGTCATTTCCACACGATTGATTGTAGATGTAGTGGACATAGGTACCTACATAATATGCGCCAACTTTTCCGCACACTATAAGTATAAATAGCCGCTTTTTAACCAATTTCAAATAGTTATCAAATTAAAAAACAACTTCATAATGAGTAAATACTCAATTTCCATTAATTAAATGATATAGGACCCGGGTATGTCCTAAAACTGCGACCAGAACCACCGGAGGATGGGCAGCAGCGTCCTGTAAGTACACGGTGAACTTACTGCGATCTCCAAGCCGCCTGCCAAGCGTGGGGATTATGGCAACACCCCTCTCTGAGAGGGAGGCCTTGTTCAGCAGTGGACATTTAATGGCTGATGATGTGATGTGAAATGACATATTTTTCTAGTTATTTTGATTAATACTGAATTTAAGTTTTCGTTAATTTTCTGTTTTTTAAGTTGTGCATAATAAAAAAAACCCATTGATCAAACTGAATTGATTTTGATGAAATTTCTATGGGGCCAATCTGAATTTACAGTATCTACCTATGTACTCAAATACATTCTTTCAAATAAAAATATCGGTTCTCGACAGTTCTGAGGTAACAAACAATCACAAAAAAATTTAACCGAATAGAGAACTTTTTTGAAATCAGTTAAAAGGAGGTTTTCAATTTTATCCGTATTTTTAACTGACTTGAGAAGGGTGGTTCTCAATTCGGTCCGTATTATCTTCTAAGTAAATTGACCGATCACTGCTACATTTATTTGGGAATCAATTTATGTTTTTTTTTTTATTAAATAACTTGACCGTAACTGGAAGCTTTTTATAGAGAGGGCACTACCATTTCCGTCGGATTACCAGCGTTGACGTCCTTTTTAATGAGTTGTAACCGGAACTCGTCAGGTGGCGCCACCGTAGCAGCTGCGCGCCATTTTGTTTTCTTGAAATTGTTGCGCGCTCTTTGGAATCATTGGCGTTTAAATTTTCGTCGAAGCAACATCTCTGTAGCAGCCCTAGCTGGGCTCTACTCCTGTTGCAATATTTTTTATTCAGTGATCAGTGATATTATAATAAAGTGGTGAAGTATTTTCTAAATTAAATTATTATATGCTTAGTATAAAACGAATTTTATGCTGTAAGTACCCACATTAATATTTATTTTGTGTTAAAGCGTAATATCACTTTTTAACGGTTTTTGCCGTTCGATTCATAAATGCCTCATGTGTTTTAACACATTTGTGGCCTGCTGAAAGGCTGTCAAGCCTTATACCAGTGTTTATATCGTCGAGGAGTTTTCCCGTTGACATGGCGAGACGTGCTGTGGCCGGCCCTACATGGATGGCGAAACTATTAAAGGAAATGGGTGAGCTCCGCAAACATTTTAAACAGTGTATCAATTATATTATCTATACTACGAGTCATACGAATAGCTCGATTATGAACATTAGTTTGAAAAATCACTTTAAAATTTTAATTTAAAAAAAAAATTATTTGATACACTTGCCTTAAGTTAATTTGAGTTTTATTATGAAAAAGTTTAAGACCATCTGGTTTTAAGAAATAGTAAGTAAATAATTTAAATACTTATTTTCAGCGGCTAGGTACTAGGTACATAACTCTTACGTCTGACGTGAGATATATATTTATACTCCCGGTTTTACAGACCGAGTAGCAAACTATAAGGGGAAAAACAAGACACCTTAAGTCACCTAGCATGTACGCTGAAAAAGCATATTCGTATACTAAACTAAAAAGGTTTTGTTATGAAGAAATTTGTAACAACTACTGTCATGACAAACATTTTTTAAGATACGTATTATCTGATATTTTCCATTTGTTGTAGTTTAAGCAATAACTCGAATGCTAGTAACAAAAATACCCTAAGGTGAATGTCTTCTGCAAACTTACAATGAAGCAATCAATACAACATGCACTACCATGCTTGTATTAAATCACCCTCGCGGGGTGAATGATTGCTAACATCATGCACTCTCGTGAGTCATGCTTGTAATAAGCCGCCCTCGTGGGGTAAAAAATATTATGGAAACAACAATCTTACGTTGAACCGGGCAATTGACACACATGCACTTGGATGCTTGTACTAAACCACCCTCGCGGGGTGAATGTCATATTGCTAACAACATGCACTCTCATGAGTCATGCTTGTAATAAACCACCCTCGCGGGGTGAGTAATAGCCAACAACATGTACTCTAATGAGTCATGCATATAATAAAACACCATTGCGGGGTGAATGATGCTATCAACATGCACTCTCATGAGTCATGCTTGTAATAAACCGCCCTCGCGGGGTGAGTGATTGCTAACAACATGCACTCTCATGAGTCATGCTTGTAATAAAACACCCTCGCGGGGTGAATGATGCTATCAACATGCACTCTCATGAGTCATGCTTGTAATAAACCGCCCTCGCGGGGTGAGTGATTGCTAACAACATGCACTCTCACGAGTCATGCTTGTAATAAAACACCCTCGCGGGGTGAATGATGCTATCAACATGTACTCTCATGAGTCATGCTTGTAATAAACCGCCCTCGCGGGGTGAGTGATTGCTAACAACATGCACTCTCATGAGTCATGCTTGTAATAAAACACCCTCGCGGGGTGAATGATTGCTATCAACTTGCACTCTCATGAGTCATGCAGGTAATAAACCACCCTCGTGGGGTGAATGTCATATTATTGCTAACTACCATCTTACCTTAATCAAGCAATCGATAGGTACACTTGCACTTATGGGCTCACAGCAAACCACCCTCGCGGGGTGAATATTATTTTGTAAACTACCATTTTTTCTATAATAATATCGATGCAACATGCATTTGACTACTGTAAAGAACAGGGTAGTATCACAGCAGTGGCTCGCGACCATGTTATAATTATTTTAGGTATCTCTGGAGCCTGTCAATATGGGGTTAGTTATATTTTCTCTTCTATTGTATTGAATTCAATAATAAATAGAGCATGTACGCGCTTGCTTGTAAGAAGCCACCATATCATTATGTACCTGTGTGTTTTGAACACTTCATTTATTTCAAAGATTGTACCTACTGAAAAAATATACTTTCCCAACTAAACTATGAAATAAAAGTAAATTTGCGAACAAAATGTCAAAATCTTCGATAAACGTATGTACCGCCTAGTAGGTATAGTATTCATATACTTAAAACATAATCATGCTACTACCCTCATTTTGTCGCTCTATGGGACAAATACACTTAATCACCACCCGAGGTGTTAGCATTATTAAGAAGGTTATCTGCAAAATGAGAAAGGTTTGCTACCTCTAATGGAAGGCAATGGGAGCACCATTAAATTAGTGTCTCATTTATAGCTAAGACGATGTACAAGTCACTTTGTTTAAGCAGAGTCCAAAAAACCCATTCGATTCTTACAAACTGGGTAGCCCAAATGTAATAAAAACGGTGACAGCCAAGGTTAGCTAAAAAAGATTAGCTTAGGCAATAAAAGCCGCTCAATGTATCGGTTATTATAATATCGAACGTGTATGATTTGGTGTGAACATTTTTCTATTACATTATTAAACTTTACATAGTTTATTCAAAGAGAGGCCGAATTTGCACTCCTTAATAAAAACCACCAAACGTGGGTGAATTTTTTAACTGAAATACCCAGCTCACTCGCGTGAGCAAACGTATAATTTAAATTAATTAAATGGGTGTGTGGCTCACTCGCCGTTGATCGCACAATTAATACAATGTACAACATGAAAATAGGGTAGCTCTTAAATTTTCAAACATACCCCAGTCTTTAATAAAGACAAATAATTAAAAAGTTGCAAAGAATAAGTAGGGCTCTTAAATATGTTATTTTTGTTGTTCCACAATGAGAACTTAGTCGTGTCTTTGCACTGTCATGGAAACTCAAGGTTCGGAAATGTTGAGCCGCTGAAAGGTAGTTGACTCAAAACCAGTTATCAAAACTTTTTAATTACCAGAATTTCTGATCAGACGCTGGATCATAATGCTCGAAGTTAGAATCGTAAGGGTAAACCTAAAACATGAACTACCTAAAATTTTCTAAAACTAAAGAATGTTTAATTTTACTTAACCTTGCAATGTATACTCTGGCCCACTTGCGCAGCTTCATTAAGCCCTGGGCTAGTGACTTAATCCCGTGCTAACTTCATAAATTTCGGGATTCGTCTTGCACTGACACAAAAACGAGGTCAGCTCCGGGCTACATTTGATTATTTTGTCATAATGATTAGTTAGTCCAGATTAACAAATCCAGGCTATCTAGATACTTTGCTTGTTCTCGTGCAAGTGGCTTAATAACTCTTATATCTCTACTCTAATAGTTACATATTACATATATCAAACAAATTCTTTTTACACAACTGTAAAGACTAGCGCATAATTGTTGCAGATAAGATAATGAATTTAGAATACTCATATATTTTCAACTGAACTCTGTTCGGATAGTGATAACTAGAGACAGGATTGTCGGATTCTAATCCACATGAATGATAATGTTGCATGTTGTATACAACAAACCGTAATTTAGATAATTTGCCGCTTCAGCACAGTATTAGCATATTTATTCAAACTATTTGGAAAGAAGCTGGCATCAGTTTTTTTCCAGAAACCGGTCGGTCCGAGGTCGCACCCATGAGTCGACTACGAAACTGTTTCGGTCAACAACATGTTTAATAAACGAAGTGAAGATTAATGTAATGACACATGTCGACATGTCAGTGTAATGTGACGTGTATTGTATGTATCAAAATTTTAGGTAACTAACAATTTATAGACCAGTTGATCAGGGAAAACGATTGCATTGGTCCCAGTTTTTATTACTTAATAAATAAAAGATTAATGGATATGTTTTAGCCAACGGCGATAGCCTTTGATTCTATATCAGAATAGTCTCGAAATAGTCTCGATAACAAGTTCTATGCCTAAGATTAATAATATTGTCACTTGTCGATATGATAAACACAGCTAATTGAATCAAGTCTGAAGTGAGAAACCATTTATAGTCATGCCGTTTTTGGTAACATATCTGTATTAACAAATACAACATTATTTATTTCACTAAAAATAATGATATCTGCAATACAACAATTGCCTGAGGGCCTAATATATATATATATATATTAAGATTTATTATTATGGCTCACATTGGCGTTAGATTTTATGATTAAAATGAAGCCCTACTATAGGTGGCACCACCAGGCGAAAACAAACAGGCTCTCTATAAAAAGCTTCCAGTTACGGTCAAGTTATTTAATAGCAGCGTTTTACCTGAAATAAAACGCATATTAAAATACTTACCTTACTGGAAGCTTTCACTTTAATTCCTGCCTGGTGGAAAAAGAGCAATGATTCCAAAGAGCGCGCAACAATTTCAAGAAAACAAAATGGCGCGCAGCTGCTACGGTGGCGCCACCTGACGAGTTCCGGTTACAACTCATTAAAAAGGACGTCAACGCTGGTAATCCGACGGAAATGGTAGTGCCCTCTCTATAAAAAGCTTCCAGTAAGGTAAGTATTTTAATATGCGTTTTATTTCAGGTAAAACGCTGCTATTATGTAGAGGACTAGAAATGGCCCCACAACAAATTCAGTAGTTTTTGCCCCTTTTTGCCCTTGATTTGGCTGTTTAAGCGCTAACTAATTTTAAAATTTGTTATATTTAGGTATTAATTTTTGCGTTGTTTACTATTTATTAGCCTTGTAATCTAATGACTTCATTGTTCTAATTTTAGACACTTAGCAAACAACGTTCGGTGTTTGCTAATTCGATAAGTGTCTAAATTTGCTAGGTAGGTACCTACTGAAGATACCAAAAATAGTGTGGTATCTGATTTGTACTACAACAACAAGTAATTAACAGTTTATGTGGTGGGAGTTGGGACGGAACCATCAGTGCGCGAACCCGATTCGCACTTTGCCGTTTTATTTAAATCGCTGGTAAGTCCGATTTATTTTAATTGATAATTATATTATTTCAGACACAGTATTTGGAACTGCTGACGCGGCCAAAAATGACGCTGCTTCTGCGGCAGAGAATACTAGCTCGTTTTTAGACGCTGCTAAAGGTACGCATACGCTGTAGCAAGTTTTTATTTTATTAATTACTGGGTTTTTTTTGGGTGTAATGTTGATCTCGTTGGTCCACAAGCGACAGCGACCCTGCCTTCTGCGCCCTAGGGGCGTGGGTTCGATTCCCACCTAGGACAAGCATTCATATGATGAACATTTGTGTTTGTTCTATATCTGGATGTTAATATCTATTTAAGTATGTATGTATTTAAAAATATATAAGTATGTTTGTGTATATCAGTCTCTGGCAGCCATATCGCAAGTTTGGGAGTCAGATGACCGTGTGTGCTAAAATTTCCCGAATATTTATTTATTATTGTAGTTTTATTATTAAATGACGTGGTTTTCACACATTTTATTTATATTTCACGGGAATTACTCACGTAAGATTGAAACTAATGCGGTTGAAACTATAGTCGGAGTAACCGGCTCAATCTTACGTGAGAAATTCCTGTGTAATATAAATAAAATATTACTGTAGTGTTTTGTGCAAAATAAATGTTTCCTTTCTTTTCTTTCTTTCTAACGCTAAGAACTTATTGAATATTTATACGAATAGGTACTTATTATGTTTCCTACAGATAGCGTAGCAAGCGCTGTAGACGCTACAAAGAGTGTCGCGGGGTCAATTTACGAGAAGGGCGCGGCGCTTGTTGGCGGCGGCAAAGGTACTTTTATGTTCCCATAAAATTATTACTGCATTAGAACTTTTGTAACAACATCTATATCATTTTCAAATTTCATATATTTCGTTGGGAAACCATTTATCCAAGAAATCACACAAATAATTTATAAGGTTTGATAAGTAAGTAATTATCAATTTAAAAAACCGATTTCAAAATTTGTAGGTATACCTACCTACCTAAATAGGTAGATAGCCACGAAATTTCGTTTACTTGGATGACATATTTTTCCAGTTTATTTTTATTGAACCGATTTTGATTAAATTTCTATGGGACCAATCTGATAGTAAATCCTTTCCAAATCGCTGTATAAGTGACGGAGTTCTGAGATAACAACATCGAGATACAATTCCTATAGAGTCACAATATCTGTGAAAACAGTCTAAAAACGTCCGAGCGTCATTGTACATACGTACATTGTATCAATTATATACTTCACAATGCCACATTTACTCCAATTTAGATCTTATGTCGATTGCATATAGTGTTCAACGTTAGTTGTCCGCTATGTCATCGTCTCGCTGGCATCTCGCGGCGTTGTAGTCGGATCGCGGTTACCTTGTAACTAACCAAAAATTCTGCGCAATTCGTAGCGTAGGTACGCCGAGTTTTGGTTCGGACATGTTTTTGGCACGATTTTGACTCTATATGTATTGTATCTCGATGGGTAAGAAACATTAAAAACCATACAACTGAAGAACACCCCTCCTTTTTTGGAAGTCGGTTAAAAATAAAGGGCACCTATCCACAAAATTATTTGTCATGTTAGTATAATGTCTGGCTAGTGAAAGTAGAGACTGAAAACGCCCGCCAAATTTTAAAAAATCCGCATTGCAACCCCAAAATTTATATGAAATGCAAAAATTACTGTGTTCTCACTGTGTTACAGTAAAAATTAATAACTTACAAGTATCAAGTAATATTATTCCAGGCATTTCATACTAATTTTTGGGGTTTCAATGCTGATATTTTTAAATTTGCCGCGCTTTTTCAGTCTCTACTTTCATTAGCCAGACTCTAGTAGGTACGTAGTAGTTAGTACAGTATATCTATACTAATATTATAAAGAGGAAAGATTTGATTGTTTGTTTGTTTGTTTGCATTGAATAGGCTCCGAAACTACTGAGCCGATTTGAAAAATTCTTTCACTGACGGGAAGCTACACTATCCCCGGGTGACATAGGCTATAATCTATACCCGTGCGGAGCTGGGGCGGACCGCTAGTTTAATATATTTATAAATGTTTACGGATGGTTTTGTTATTGCAGACACCGACACGACGAAGTAAAGAAGCAGCTCTGAAGGTGGCTAAAGGAGTCTATTCTATATATAGTTATATAATAGTAAAAAAATTATAATATAGGTATGTAATAAGTTGGATAAATACAATAAATTTATATGGAAACATGGATATATTTATTTTGTTATTAGATTATTATGATGAAGTCCAAGGCTATGTATACATAACTGCTAGATAAAAACTAACAAAACAATGTAACGATGTTTTTTTTTATTTTATCAACCTATATAAACTGTCCCAACTCCTAGGCAAAGCAAAGCCAACACTTTGACGCTAGGTATTGTCTGCGAACGTAGGTATAAAGGTGAGATACACAGCTCTGATTCCATCACGTGGATAGGCGTACTTTTAATAAAACCTCCTATAACTCTTAAAAATTGGTTTTGTATTTTATCTAGCTTGAGCACAGATATACACAACTAGATCTGTGAGCTTGAGATTCGTTCTCGTTCGGCAGCAGTTGTCAAACAAGAAGCCAGTCTGTCGCAACTAGGTAGAAACAAAACGATGTATGATACGCGGAAGAATTTTATTGACAAATGTCATGCAAATGTGAAGTGAATATCGTTTTCTCACTCACTTCCTCAACGTTTCTCATTCTTTCCTAAAGATTGTCAGTTGTCAGTCATCCCGTGTAATTCTATTGTATTATCTTTGGTGTCATTGCAGTGTTTTATTATTATCACATTATTATTGTATTTTGGTTTTATTAATGTCTTTTCAACTTATTTATGTGTGATAATTAATTGTAAGAAGTTTATTCTGTAAAGCGTGTAGATATGAAGCATAACATAACATCTGATATATGCGGCTTCAAAACCGCACGAAAAGCCGGGACAAAACGTAATTTTATTGCAAGATATCGTGTGGATGAAGATCGGTATGTACCGTATGTAGATCATTAGTTCAGTTATTATGAGTTCTTTTGAGCCTAAATATCAAAAAATCATTATAACTTATTCCTATTGGATTCAGAAAATAGTGTGGTGCAACGGAACGGTTTATTTGTAAAATATCGATATCGATGCTTTTATTTTTTAGGTGTAAGCAATGGGTGAAAACTGCAGTTCCATCCATATGACTCACTGCTAAGCCACTCTCAGATGACACATTAATAGGATTTCCTTGCCACCTTTTTAGAGAACAACGGGCGGCAAATGAAGGTTAGTAAAATATATGGGTCAATTCATTAGATAGATAGATAGAAACTCTTTACTCTTACGGCGTACTTTATTTTTATGGTATTTCCCAAAAGGAAAGAAGACGGCCTTGGGCCTCTCTCTTAGGGTAAATGTGGGTGTTGACACATTTTAGAGGAAAGATGTCAAACTTGGCTGGGCGATATCTCGGAAACTGTCCATCCTGGACCACCAGTTCCTTCACAAAAGTGATAGGTCTCATCGAGATCTTCATTTCGGATAACAGCTGTCAAACTTGGTTGGCTGATATCTCGGAAACTGTCCATCCTGGACCACCAGTTTCATCACAAAAGTGATAGGTCTCGTCGAGATCTTCATTTCGGATGACAGCAGTCAAACTTGGTTGGACGATATGTCGGAAACTGTCCATCCTGGACCACCAGTTCCTTCACAAAAGTGATAGGTCTCATCGAGATCTTCATTTCGGATAACAGCTGTCAAACTTGGTTGGCTGATATCTCGGAAACTGTCCATCCTGGACCACCAGTTTCATCACAAAAGTGATAGGTCTCGTCGAGATCTTCATTTCGGATGACAGCTGTCAAACTTGGTTGGACGATATCTCGGAAACTGTCCATCCTGGACCACCAGTTCCTTGACAAAAGTGATAGATCTCTTCGAGATCTTCATTTTGGATGACAGCTGTCAAACTTGGTTGGCTGATATCTCGGAAACTGTCCATCCTGGACCACCAGTTCCATCACAAAAGTGATAGGTCTCGTCGAGATCTTCATTTCGGATGACAGCTGTCAAACTTGGTTGAACGATATCTCGGAAACTGTCCATCCTGGACCACCAGTTCCTTGACAAAAGTGATAGATCTCTTCGAGATCTTCATTTTGGATGACAGCTGTCAAACTTGGTTGGCTGATATCTCGGAAACTGGCCATCCTGGACCACCAGTTCCATCACAAAAGTGATAGGTCTCGTCGAGATCTTCATTTTGGATGACAGCTGTCAAACTTGGTTGGACGATATCTCGGAAACTGTCCATCCTGGACCACCAGTTCCTTCACAAAAGTGATAGGTCTCATCAAGATCTTCATTTCCGATGACAGCTGTCAAACTTGGTTGGACGATATCTCGGAAACTGTCCATCCTGGACCACCAGTTCCTTCACAAAAGTGATAGGTCTCATCGAGATCTTCATTTTGGATGACAGCTGTCAAACTTGGTTGGCTGATATCTCGGAAACTGGCCATCCTGGACCACCAGTTCCATCACAAAAGTGATAGGTCTCGTCGAGATCTTCATTTTGGATGACAGCTGTCAAACTTGGTTGGACGATATCTCGGAAACTGTCCATCCTGGACCACCAGTTCCTTCACAAAAGTGATAGGTCTCATCAAGATCTTCATTTCCGATGACAGCTGTCAAACTTGGTTGGACGATATCTCGGAAACTGTCCATCCTGGACCACCAGTTCCTTCACAAAAGTGATAGGTCTCATCGAGATCTTCATTTTGGATGACAGCTGTCAAACTTGGTTGGACGATATCTCGGAAACTGTCCATCCTGGACCACCAGTTCCTTGATAAAAGTGATAGATCTCTTCGAGATCTTCATTTCGGATGACAGCTGTCAATCTATCCCAACAGCGTGTTTTACAATTACATTTTACAATAAAGCCTTCTTTTTTTTTTCAGGTTGTGATAATTTGAGAATCATCTCACGATCATCTTACAGAGAAAGAGGACGCACGAAAAATATGTAATATAATATAATAAAAATATAATATAATATTATGTAATAATATATATAATAATGTAAATAAAATCGTCTGTTTTTATAATCATAAAACTCAAGAATGGACCAATTTTCATGATCATTAATTAGTAGGATTCCTCTCCGCCCCAAAGAGCAGAATATGTATTAAAATAATGGAAAATTTCACGAAACAATAAAATAAAAATTATGATGAAAATTCATTTACCCGTACTTTTTATATGATTTGTGTAATTTCCCATACACAAATCGCGCTAAAATACACTGAATTTTGTGGCACAGGTTTTGTTGTAGCACTACTAAAACAAAACCAGTGGCGCAAGATTCTGTTTAATAAACAATATTAAATTTCATCTGAAGTAGGTATGAAATCGATATCGATAAATTTTGTATAGGAGGAGGCACATCTCTATTATTTTCCTTATGTTGGCAGAACCGATTGTTTTAAGTTGTCACTTTACTTTTGTCAGGTTGACATAGAAAGGGTTTAGCGTTTTGACGTTTGGTAAACTTTTTTTCTCTATGGAGTCCCGTCTCTTCCCTATTATATTCTCTTTGCAAGAAGCTTGCGTAACCTAGGCGACTACGAACAATCTCTACTTCCTACTAATATTTTTAATATTATAAACGCGAAAGTTTGTATATGGTAGGTATGTTCCTCTTTCACGCTGCAAGGGAACAATGAATCGACCTGATTTTTTGCATGGGTATAATTCAAGAGCTAGAGAATGACAGGTAACTTTTCATCATCATCATCACCATTTTTCATCACTACGCGGGTGAAACCGCGGGGCGCAGCTAGTATAAAAATAAATACGCACTTACATGCAGTTTTTCTGATTATTTTGAGTACCTGAAGTAGTAAGTACCTATAGGTACCTATTATCCGGAAATATATTTACTATGTATTTATATTCGTTTTGATCCTACAATTTCCTAACAAAAAAATATACTTATACCTACCTACTTAGGTATGAAAGGAAGCAATGATCTTTCACTTTTCCCTTACATTAGACTTGCAAGACCGATTTAAATGTCGATTTAACGAAAATGTCAAATCGTACGGAAAATTAAGTAAAATCTTGATTTAATTTGTGTTCTAAGTAGATAAAGTATTTAAGTTTCTGTCTGTGGCTGTGTCCGCTGTACTCTGGAGACATTTTGTCAAGTCTACATTGCATAATAACTCTATCATAATCATACAATCTATCTATTATGCACTAAGATTATGCACAACCTAAGCGTACGCGACGTCCCAATTTGAATTTTACGCGCTGTTTCCTCAACCGGAAATTGATAATCTTTATCATTTCGGGGATATCAGTACAATAATGTATTTTCTACCATACAATAATGTATTTTGTAGCAAAATCAAAACGCATTTGCTATTGACAGCTTTGATTTGTTTGACATTGACAGTAGAATATCGTAAATAATAAAAATGGCGGCGATAGTGCGAGTTGGGTGTTCATTTGCAAAAAATGCAGTGTTTTCTACTTCAATTCGATCTGTTTGCACTACCAAAACATTAAATATAAAAGAAAGTAAGTTTACTCGGTTGTTTTAAATTTAACGGAGACACTTTTCAGTCTCCGCATAACATAACCTCACCGACAAATTCGGAAACAATTAATTATATAAAAAACTTTGTTGCAGTTCAGGAGCGCACTGAAGGAGCGAATGTAATAATAGAAGGCTTCACTGTGCAGTCTCCTAGATCAGAATTGCTTGTTAAAGCTGAAAAAATCAAGTCCTTAGTAGAGGCCAACAAGACTGCTCTAGAGTCCTATGAGAGGCCCGTTAATGAAGAAAAGCCACCATGCAACATGTGTGCGTTGGGTCTAGATGTAAAACACACAGATGTCCTCATTTTGAGTCAGTTTGTGAGGTCTGATGGATGCATGTTGCCGAAAAGGATTACAGGGCTTTGTAGCATGCAGCAGAAGAAAATTGGAAAGATGGTCTCTATGGCACAGAAAGCTGGTTAGTATTAAGTAAAGTTAGCATAATCCCAAACATTAATTTTGCAAAATTACCGAAGAATAGCAAATAAATAGATAAGTTGTTGTCAGTTATACCAAGAGCATTAATAAGAATCAACACCGCTGACAACTTCCATGTTGGTTCTTAAATGCGATGTTGGTGTGATTCTGTCTCATAATCATTAAGCATAAATGTTCTGTCACATGACCCATTTATTAAATTTTGCAGGTCTGATGATCAATCTTACACCAAACAAGTGTAAAAAAGATCCAAGGAAAAGGAAAGATTGGAAGCAATTTAATACTTACTTTGATGAAAAAACCATATTCATGAAGAGAATTCCAAAGCAAGAGGACATTTTTAAAAGATAAATGTGTTAGGCATTTGTAAATATGGTAATGTTAATAAACTATTTAGCTTGTAATAACTTGTTTTCTGATATAATACTGATCTACAGAAGCTAGTCCGCCTACATGCTACATGCGCTACAATAGTTTCTTAATTCCATATCTAGTGGGGCGAGTCCTGAGAAAAAAAAATACCCACTGTCCCACCAGTGGGTCCACGGGGAATCCCCCGATCTTGTTTGTCTAATCTGAGAAACCAACGCTTATCAGTTCTGCAACAGATCATCGCTTACCAACAGGCGAGTATTTGGTGATCAAATGCAGAATTATCTGCGATAAAAAACAAAATAAAATGTATGACAGGCTTGTTGCCACTTCAGCTGCAACACAGTAAACTATAAATTACTAGTTGAATCCCGCGGTGTTATTACTAGTCTTCAGGATGCATACTATCCTGCTGCCAAATTTCGTTAAGATCGGCTTAGCTGTTTAGTCGTGAAAAGCGAACAAACATTCAGACAGAGTTACATTCGCTTTTATAATATTAGCAAGGATTATAACACCGGCTTGCACTCACGATGATGTTTTATCGGTCGAGACGATCGACCGGTAATTAATTCCGGTCGATGATAATTTATTATCCTCACGTGAGTTTTGATGAAGTGACAGTAAACTATGTTGGTGACTTGGGTTCTCTGGTGAATAACTTTATTCAGCATACAATCCTAGGCATCTTCAAATTGCTACTGAATTAGTGTCTTCTTGGCAAGCATGCTCCATTATAACTACATCATCGCTAAACATTAGGCAAGGTGACAGTCAAACGAAAGCCTATAAATTTTGTTTTTATAAAAAAACACAAAATACAGAATTCGAGTGTATCAACATCACACACATCAGCAGCGATTAAATGTGCACTGCTAAACAAAGACCTCCTTCTCAGTAAGGGGTGTTGCCATAATCCCTAAGCTTGGCAGGCGGCTTGGGGATCGTAGTACTTTCACAGTGTATTAATACGCTGTTGCCCATCCTCACGTGGTGCTAATAGAGTGAATGTACTCTGGAAATTTGAATATCCAATAAGATATTAACTACTTTAAAAACCCCCATAAAAACTTCGTGAATTAAAAAACAAATATTCAGCATCATAATTTATTTTTCGTTGTCTGTAAATGTCACAATTACATTACACAACAAGCAAAGCAAAATAACACTGAGCTGCAATATGTACCTACTATGATATGATATAAGAAATAGTATCAAAAAGAATAGACGGAAACAAATTAATGTGTCAGTAACTCTTATTCAGTTTAAAGGCAACGCGCTAAAACCAGATCAATTAACGAAACTCATATAAAATAAACGAAAATGCATTCCCTGCAAATAACTATCAATAATAATTATTATAATTCACTACCCTAATTGAAGTTTCTTAGCTTTTTTTCTATAATAAATATTGCCTAAAAGTTGACATAAATCTCTTATGTGTATACACATAAAATGCAGTCTATTATGTAAATTCCTCATGCCCAAGGACCATGCCGGCGTATTTGGTTTCATTTCACAAATGTCACTTCACAGCCTTTCGTAGAGATACAAGTAGCCGAGGTCCTTCGGGGGGTTTTCTGAGAGAGCCACCTGTAACAAAAGGTAAAACTAAAAATATGTTACTGCAGGCAGACATGCTGATGGATCCCTCCTTGTATCATATAAATAACTAAAACCCGACTATGTTTTTAAAATATTATATTAAATATATATATATATATTTTTTTTATAAATGTAAAGACTAATTACACACAATTATTTCTTATTCTCTTGAAATGTTGACTTATTTGAAACTTAACTTATTTCTTTATTCTCTTGAAATGTTGCGAAACTTGACTGCGATAATTTTTAGAACCATTTCGTACGCTATCTGACTGCAGCGCTTACGGAAGTTCGAGATAACCTATAGCACGCTCAAATTACGGCGCCATCTATGTTTATACCGTTTTTATGCAAATTTCCGAGCTACGCTCTAATGTTCCGCTATTGTCTTTCCTCTTAGTCGTATCTTCCTTGTGAGAAATCATACCTTATTGTCATTGAATATGACCCATCGGCCGTCGTGTAGCACGTGGCAGACGTAGTGCCCCACCATCGTAGAGGTGCCCATGTGCGATATGAACGCTATCAGCCTGTACTCTGCAATACAAATAATTACAACTAAATGTCACAGATTCATAGCTTCTAAGATTTCCTATGTCCAGGATTTTAAAACACAAAGACACGGACAATCCGACACCCACACCCAGTCAAGATACTTCTTTGATCATATAGTTTGGATTTGCTTTAAACTCAAGCTAGTACTGAAGTTAGTACTGCCATAAACTGAAGGGGGCGAAGTAAACACGTATTGCACACAGACAAGATGATCAAAAGGACGACCAAGGAGAGTGTAAGTGCTGAAGGGGAAACTGATTTTAGTTGGGTTTAATTTATTCTGATCATCCATCTTTATTTAGATTAAATTTTAAAATTAAAATTTTATTAATATTGATTTTATTAGAGAATTATAAACACTCATATTGCACAGATGCACGCATGATTATAGTCATATTTATACTAAATTAAATTAAATATACATAAATAGAAAAATTGTAAGTAATTAATTAGTTGTGTTCCATTTTGTCAGCGCTGATCAAAAAATATGTATGTTCTGTTCTCAGGGTACCCAAGATACAGGCTTAGCCTAGTTTGGGGCCCACCGAAAATGTTTTATTTAGGTTTCTCATATTGTGTATATCTATTGTAAATTTTTATGTGCTCTTTTTTGGAAATAAATTATTATCTTATCTTATCTTAACTGTATAACGCTTCTATTTATTGATTCAGAGATATTAAAATTCAACATTCAATTTGCCTGGCCGGGAATCGCACCCAAGACCTAGTCATGATAGTCATTCTACTACTGATACGCGTCCGTTGATCGTTCACAATCAACAGGGAAGAAAAAATTATCTCACATACAGGAAACAAAATTGCGCTGAGAAGCAGAGGTTTATAAATTTTTGGATGATTAGTGTCAATCATTCAGTAGAACTGCGATCCCCAAGCCCCCTGCCAAGCGTGGGGATTATGGCAACACCTCTCTCTACGAGGGAGGCCTTAGTTCAGCAGTGGACGTTTAATGGCTGATGATGTTATTCAGAAGTTGGTTGGTGCTGGTGTCTGAAAAATCCCGAATTCTGAATGGATGTAACCAGGAAGCAAAAACGTTTCCACAGTGGGAAAACTATTGCATTTGTGTCTACAGTACAAAATGAATGCCATCAAGTGTGGTAATGCTGCCAGCATGCTGGGTACAAGCCAACTAGTAGTGGGCTTGGGCATTTGGATAATCTTAAGACCAGGGGGATTAGACAAGACCCATTTGCTGTTAGCGTTAACGCCTGCGGAAATATAAAATTGTATGAAAATTACATTAGCTTGAGATGACATCTCTCAAGCTAATGTCATTGTCAATGTAATTTTCATACTATTTCACCTTTCTGCAGGCGTTAACGCTAACAGAAAGTGGGTCTTGTGTAAACCCCCTTGAGGCTCAACAGTAGCACCTACAACAGCATGAGTTTTTTTTATGCCATAGATGGCTTATTTTTTTATAGTTAATCCTCTATTGCACACCCGTCTTCTACGTCTTCTATAAATCCTTTCCATCCTAAGGTTGCCTGAAAGAGATCGCTTTTAGCGATAAGGCCGCCAGTTTTTACACTAGTTTTTTGGCCTCTGTTTCAAATTTAATGGTGTGAACAATAAAGAATTAATCAATCAATCAAATAAGCAGACGGGCCGCTTGATGGTAAGCAGTCACCGGCGCCTATGGATACTTGTAACACCAGAGGCATCACAATTACGTTGCCGACCCTTTAAGACTATTAACTAGCCATTAGAAGAATCCCATGTTATAGCTTCTCGGAAACACCACTGAAGGTAGCCCAACTGATTGCAAGCTGAACTGAAACACTGATTGCATGCTTTATCAGCAAAAATAGAGTGCTTAACTATAATTATTTAAGACCACAATTTATTGTTTTACCTATTTTGCAATGATTAAATGAATTATGAATTACTGTTTTTGTAAAATAGTCCAAGTACTTTGTTTTAGTGTTAGCTTGTATTTTGTTTAGTTAATAAAGGGAATACAGTCCGTGGTAGCCCATTTGGGAGACCGCCATACTTGATAGCGTGAGGTCGCGGGTTCAAACCCCGGGCCCGTACCAATGAGCTCTTTGGAGCTTATGTACGGATTTTCATACCACTGGCTTTACGGTGAAGGAAAACATCGTGAGGAAACCTGCATACGTACGGAGAAGAAATTCAATGGCGTATGTGAATCCACCAATACGCACTGGACCAGCGTGGTGGATATGGCCCAATCACCCTTTCGGGGGCAGGCTAAAAGTCCAGCGGTGGACTGTTAAAAGGCTGACTATGAATATAAAGGGAATTGCTGGTTAGAATAGAAGATAGTATGGCAGTATAACTGACTCTCGGAGCCGTCCCCGCAGCCGAGCGAGGTGGTCTGGTCGGGCGGCGCTTGCGGCGCGTCCAGCTCGTCTGCGTGGCTGAAGATCCAGTCGACGGCGCGGCCCACGTCGCCTTCCGTGGCCGCCAGAGCCCGGCCGGCCTGCGCCCGCGTGAACCCCATGTTCATTATCTGCTCCACACTCGCCTCGTCTAATGCGCACGCGTTACCGCCGCCTGCAACAAACATACACAGAAAATAATTACCAAGTTAGGGACCGTCCATTAATCACGTGATGTTTTTTGTAGCATTTTTATTCCGCCCCCACGATAACGGAATAACTGGCGACTGGCAAGCCGAGCCGGGCGATCGTCGCGGTGCGCGGCGCGCGGGGAGTTCGTTCGTTACCTGTAAACGGCGAGTCAAGGTCACACTCAGTTTAGAACTCGCGCGTTTGATGAAAAAATAAATACACGTGATATCTTACTAAACCCCCCTCCCCCCTTGTGATATTTCGTGATTTTTGCTAACCCCCCCCCCCCTTTCAAGCCTCACGTGATTTATGGACGGTCCCTTAGTTAGACCAATTATCAAGTCATTCATCGTGAGTCCACGACTCAACAAGTCATTTAGAGCCTTCTCACATTTTTTGACGAAAAAAGTAATGAAAACTGTTTTTTTGGCATTCTGATTCTACCAAGTAGAAAGATTTGTATAAAATTCATTTTCTGTAATATACAGGGTGTAAGGGTAACACTTTCGAAGCCAAAAGAAGGTAATTGTACTCATCATTATGAACCACTTTTTGGACCAACCCTGAAATCGCGAAAAAAAAATCAGCTGTTCCATATATTTTGTCGAGTGCCAATGACAGTTTTCTATAAAACAGCTGATATTTTTTTCGCGATTTCAGGGCTGGTCCCATAGTAAAAGTTGTTCATAATGATGAGTACAATTACCTTCTTTTGGCTTCGAGTGTTCCCCTTATACCCCGTATAGATCTGTATTTTTTATTGAAAATAACGGCTTCAAATTTTGAAAAAAATAGCGCTTGTTGTAAATAACAATACAACAATTTGGCCAGAGAGGTAAGGACAAAGGTAACATTTTGCCAAGACTGAGTTTTATATATTTTTATGAATGAGACTACGCTATTGGCCTCAGATGGTCGCGATAGCTAGACTGGACGGTTGGCAAACTCAGATGGCGTTGGGCCTAACTTGTTATGAGGCCATTTTTTTTTTTGTTTGTTGACGGGGGGAAATCTTCAAAAGATACCCAGCTTCATTGGGGTGAAGCTGGGTTATGTGAGATTGCACCCACTAAAACCCCCTCGGTGGCCGATCTCTGTGCCAGACGGAGGGTACCAGGATCTCCATAGGAACGCACCGGTATCCTCCTAGCACACTGCCTGAGGCAACGCTCCCGGGAAATGCTCAGAGCATTTCCGTTCATTATTAGTTTTACAACAGCGTGGGCCACACCGCGCCGTTGTCTTCCCTGGGCTTGCTGAATTGGAGGTCAGTTCCCCAAATCTGACCACCCACAAACCCAAAGGTTCCCTTTTAGTCGGCTTTTACGACAGGCAGGGGATACCGAAGCAGTATTCTAGGACCCCGGCTCCAGGGATATGTTATGAGGCCCTAGCAGGTTGTTGAATTGGCTGACTATTTGGTGCGAAACATGATCCAAGAAAACAAGGTCTAGCGCTCTGTGAGTTGTACCGCAATGACGTCACTGTCCAGTTGCCACTTTATTGTAACAAACACAGATACTGGGAAACAACTTTTTAAATAATCTATTAAATAAAATACAAAAACCATTTCAATTGTCATTTGGTTTGTCCGCTCAAGCAAGTTAAGCACGAATTGAATATATTAAACACAATTTTATCAAAACCACATTGATTTATTGGATTCCCACAGGTAATATACGAATATTGGGGAGTTATAATTTCACGCTACTGTTAACATAGAAAATCATAGAGTCCGCCATTGTTTCGTGTATCGTCATCTCTCTCGAACTTGTTGTAAATTACTTATTCTGGTCTTGCTTATGCACGTGTACGTGTATCTATGACATTGATGTCATCATTGTGGGACGCCCACGTCACATTATTTCTCGGAGCGCTATACCTGGCGGAGTATATTATTATACCATGGTGCGAAACTAACCAATGCTTGCCCTGTCAACCCAGAAGAGATGTGTCCGGGGGGCCCAGCAAATTGTTAAACTGACTATTTAGAGTGAATCTGACCGATCTAAAAGATACTGGGCGTCTTCAATCC